>JBBBVM010000009.1:8002710-8607710 GCA_037355625.1 Petunia x hybrida | reverse complement strand
TGATAGAGCTCCCAATTAATTTTTCTCTTTATTCTTATGTATCTAGTGATAGATTCATGAGTTAGGGTTAAACACTAGCAATATTTCAACCTAAAATAAAGGTATTGCATAAGTTATCAAATGGATGAGTTATGACTACTGATCTTTATCGTGAACCATAAGTGTAGTTCTCTTTATCTTTATTAGTTAAATAAAACTTGATTAGTAGAAGTTATGATTACTTAACGAAAGTGAGTAGTTCTAAACTTGGAGCACTTGTTCAATCAGAAGACACAAGTACAGTTAAGGATGCAATGTTCTATCACATAAGTTAGGAGTTGGAGAAATCAATTCTAGGTTTTAATCTCTTGAATCAATATTATCTTTAGTTACTTGTGAAGTAACTGATAGAAACAAAACTAAATCAAAGATTTAAACCTTGGCATTGACTGAATAGATAATTTAGTTAGTGCACTTGCTAGAAATCACGTGTTCTCCGTGGGTTTCGACCTCAAGACTTTAAGTGTCGAGTTATATTTATCGCAACCGTTTAGTTCTTTTATAGGACATAGTTTGACTCGCTTAATATTTAATGATGAAACCTATTGGTTGTTCCATATAGCTCTCGTCGTTTAGTTCTCATTGAGAAAAAGTTGTCTTTACGTCCATTTGGTATAATCCATAACCAAACGTGCAAAGTTAGCTATAAGTAAGCAAATTAAGGTAAACTTCGCGACTTGTGAAAAAGTTTCTTCATAATCAATTCATGTTTGTTGGGTTAAGCCTTTTGCAAACAAGTCGTGTATTTCTATTGATTCGCCTACTTTTGTTCCTTATTGCTTTATGCTCGAGCAGAAGATCAACTAAGTTCTAGAGTTTGTTGGTTCACATGGACTGTAATTCTTCTTTCATTGCTTTTATCCACTTATCCGTTTAAGGACTCAATAAAGCCTCTGCATAGAACTTGGCTCATCACCTCTGTTGTCGAAATGGGGAAAACATAATTTTTAGTATCATAAGTACATTTAGGTACACTTTTCATGGTAATCTTTCTTAGTTGAGTTTCTGATTCTTCAAAAGATTTTAAATTGAAAACTCCCACTAGAATCAGCACCATACTCTTGATCCACTAGACCATAAGACCCGTTAGAGGATACTTGTTGATCTTCTGAGTTAAACATCTCATAAAGGGGTTCTCCATCCTTTACTTTAAAAAGCAATCCTGGCCCGTCATATTAGGTGTTCAGACTCTAATTTATGAACCAACAGTGCGAATAGCTCTGTATGATTAATTATTACATCTTTGTGAAGTTTGAACTGAATTAGATTTTGTTTGGTTGGTCTTGGAGTGCTATATTTCTCTCTAGTTCCAGTGAGGTCTTTTATTTATTTTAACAGGTCGTTTTAGGTAAATATGTTCTGTTCTGAGATTCAAAAGTTATGTGAGGTTTGTAAGGTCATTTATGACCTATGGAAACTATTGAAAGCAGATTTTGAGGTCGTTCGGATAGTTTTGACCTATGTTATAGAAGTAGGATTTTCCTTATAAGGTGTTGACCCCTCATTTTACGTATTTGAGGTCTGCTTTAGTAACCGAGCTCGTGAGTAAGTCCAAACCATGTTTTTGAACTTGTGTGAAGTGTTTGGGGGCGATTCCAAGCAGTGTAGGTCCAATATGGGACCAATGTTGCAGCATCTATTTTGCTGTCAAAAGTTGCTGGTGCTCCAGGTCTAGTGCAGGCGTGACTGCACTGACCTTGATGCGACCGTGGAGTACCAGGTCCATGCTTACGCGATTGTGTATCGTGTGGCGCGACCGCACTAAGGACCCAGGTTCCTGGCTTTGTATGATCGCAAGACAATCATCGCGATAATGATGCAGTCCAGGTCCGTGATCGAGATAGAGCTTCCGCGACGGTAAGAGGTCAGGTCATATAAGTAGTCAGTGTGTTTGGGCAGAACACATTTCATTTCAAATTTGGAGAAGTTGAGCTCATAGGAGGTGGTTCTTGGGCTTGAAATTGACCTCTACCATCTCGATAACCTTTCCTAATATTATGAAATGATTATTACAGATTGGAAGCTTATAATTCTAGCAAATTTTCTTCGTTTGGTTAGGGTTTTGTTAAGTTTTAAGTCCTAAATCCTTGAAAATGGGAGAATTTAGGTCTAATGGACCTGGAATAGGAACTGAGTCATATAATTGGTATTGGGGGGCATGGAGATTCTAGAAATATGTTTCTTGTTGGAATTCATCAATATATGCCCAAGGGAATTTTGGGAATTCATCATATATTTTAAATCCAAGTTGTTAGTTTTTTCTCGTGGCACTTATATGTGAAATTTTCCTTCAATTTTAGAGCAAGATTGTTTAGAAAGAATTTGAAATAGGAAAGAGGTTGCCTAGTAGTCGTTTTGGCTCAGAATCGAGCTACGTGATTTTATCCGTTCTTTTAATGGCCTTATGCCTTATGGATTTTTATACATGTGTTTCTTCCGTGTGTAGCTACCAAGAAGGCATACTTACTATGTCGTAGAATTTATTTACATGATATTACTGCTATTTCAATGATTGATGGCTATTCTAGCATATTAAGCGCACGGGCCGGTTATATTCATCAAAGTATTTAGCAATGAGGAGTCTGCGCCAGGACATGCATTTCCCTGGATGCATTGAAGGGTCCGCTCTGGAGGGGTTGGGCATATGTTTCCCAGTTGCATTGCATTAGATCACATCACATCACATCACATTGGATCTTATTTCATCTATTCAGTGTTGTTCTTGGCTTGCGTGTAAAGTGGCGATGACACATTCCTTATATGTTAGATTGTTTGGACTGTTTGTTTGACATGATTAGCTTACCAGTTTTTCGAGGGTGGCTTATTGGCCCTCACTTACTGAGTCTTTTCAACTAACTCCCATTTCCGTTTCTCTTTGTAGTGTATCTATCTTCAGGCATATTCTACTCTGGGACCGAGTGCATTGCTTGTCTGAGCAGCGAGGTCTATTATTCTGCTATTGGTGAGCCAACCTTCCATCCATGGTAGTCACCAGCTTTTGTTTTCTTTTGATCAATTTTATTTTGTTCCCTTATTGGAGAGAGAGAGAGAGAGAGAGAGAGAGAGAGAGAGATATATATATATATATATATATATACACACACTCTTAGATGTCTATGATCTGGACGTGAAACCTTGTCTTTAGAATTGGAAGCTGTAAATCTCTTCTCCCGCAGCTAGTATGTATGTATGTATATATATATATATATATATATATATATATATATATATATATATATATATATATATATATATCTCTTTTCTAGGAAATTTGATTGTTTTTACTTGGTTTTCTTTGAAAGGGTTTTCTCGATGGGACAAAGGAAGTACATGGGGTGCCTGCACAACCTATCTAGATTCCGTACCGTATCACTTAACCGTTCTTTGGAAAATCATTCTCTAATGTGACGTCTCTTAATTCAACAAGATAGTATTCACAAGTTGGCATTTCAATATTAGATAAAGAACCCAAATGTCCTTCCTTAGCCAATCTATTCATTTTGATCTTGCCAAATATGACCTAATCTTGCATGCCATTTAATAACATCAAGATATTTATTACTAGAATAACATGCCATAACATATTGACCCACATAATGGTCATAAGTAAAAGGATTACAATTCAACATAAAGGAACCATCATAAAGATGTCCGAAACCATAAAATACATTGTTTAGGAAATTTTTATGACAATGTGACTAATATTCAAAAAACAAAAATAATATACCCAGTATAATCCCATAAGTGGGGTCTGAGGAGGGTGAGATGTACGCAAACCTTACCCCAACCAAGGTGGACAGGCTATTTCTGATAGACCCTCGGCTAGTGAAAACACTTTAGAAAACACGTTGAAAATAAGTTGTTTGAAAACAAGATGGAAATAGCATGCTAAAGAGAATGATGAAACTAACGCATATTCAAAATAAACAGATAAACAGTAGATATAAATACGAAGCCTAAGAATCAGCTAGTCTATATAGCATATTATATTATAGTATCTAATAAGAGACAAGATAGTCGACCACTATCTAACCTTCTATCCTAATCCTCGACCTCCACGCTCTGCTATCTAGGATTATGTCTTCGGTGATTTGGATTTGGGTCATGTCCTGTCTAATCAGCGCGGCCCAGTTCTTCTTTGGTCTACCTCTACCTCTCCGTAGACCTAGTACTGCCAACCTTTCATACCTCCTAACCGGGACATCTGTACTTCTCCTCTTCACATGAATGAACTATCTCAGCCTCGCTTCTCGCATCTCTTCTGCCATTGGGGCCACGCCCACCTTCTCATGCATAACTTCATTCCTACTCTTGTCCATCCTGGTGTGACCACACATCAATCTAAGCATTCTCGTTTCTGCCATATTTATCTTCTAGATGTGTAAATTCTTGAATGGCCAATACTCTGCCCCATACAACATAGTTGATCTAACAGCCACTTTATAAAATTTTCCTTTAAGGCTTCTTGTCATATAGTTCACCGGAAACGAGTCCACTTCATCCAACCTACTCATATACAGTGTGTGGCATCATCATCAATTTCTCTATTAGCTTGAAAGATTGAGCCAAGATATTTAAAGCTTTATTTCTTGAAAATGACTTGAGAATCAAGCCTCACTTCCACACGCGACTCATCTGATGCATAATTAAACTTGTATTCCATGTACTCTATTTTCGTCCTGCTTAGCCTAAAGTCTTTTCTACTGCCATCACCATTACCGGTGGCCCCTATCACCGGCGACACCAGGTCATAGCAAGCATACTATCTCTCTCTCCCCCTCTCTCTCTCTCTCTCTCTCTCTCTCCTATATATCCTCTCTATAGCCTCTTTATACCCTTCCCTATTTTACCCCATTCTTGTTCTTCACCCAACCATCACCGAAGACGTCAAACACCGCCAGAACTAGGTACGAACTCCCCTCCTCTCACAGATGTCAACCGTCACTCTCAAAGCCATCAGTCTGGCAACCTTTCGGCGACGACCACCGGGCAGATCACTCACTATAAGTGCTCCGTCGTTAAATTCCAAAGCAAGTGTTGTAAGTCCTCTGTTTACTATCCTTTATCTCCCAGCCTTTTGATTCCAAATTAAGTTGTAGGTTCTCTTTTCCTTATCACGTATCTTTGTCTACTAACATATAATTTTGTAAATTTATCTTGTAACCTAACCCTATTCCCTTTCCACAATTTAATGCCTTGTATTTGCATTTGTCTTCATTCATTGTGTTGTCTTGACCGTTCTTTACTGCCTTTGACTGCCATATATTCTGGTTTCTTGAACCTGCCATATATTTTGTTTCTCCAGTGTGTGTAAGTCTTTTTCATTCATTGTAATTCTTGCTTTGATCGTTGTTTAGTGGGCTTGCCATTAGTTTGTGTTGCTAGTATTATATTTGCTCCTTTAAGTTCCTATTTTGATTTAGTTTAGTTTGTAGTAGAGTGGTGGTTGTGTATGATGGTATATTGAGGTGGTGTTCTCGATCGGGGTTAGGGGCGAGGGGAAAGGGTGGTAGGGACTTCGCTAGGTTAAGGATTGGATCTTGGAATATAGGGTCTTTGTCGGAGAAATCTATAGAGTTGGTTAAAAATTTTAAGAAGAGGAAGATTAGCATAGCCTGTGTTTAGGAGACCAGATGGGTAAGAACTAAGGCACGGGATGTAGATGCGCATAAATTATGGTACTCAGGAGTCTCAAGGAAGAGGTATGGAGTAGGTATTTTAATTGATAGCGACCTTCACAAGCAGGTGGTGGAGGTTAAACGGGTGAATGATAGGCTGATGGCTATCAAGTTCATAACAATAGGGCTCACTTTCAACATTATAATTGCTTACGCAGCTCAAGTAGGGCTGGAAGAAGACCCCAAGAGGCGCGTTTGGGAGGATCTGGATAAGGTCGTGCGGAGTGTCCCTGTACCTGAGAAGCTATTCATCGGGGGAGACTTCAACAGTCACATCGGGGCATTTTCGGGGGCCTTTGATGGGGTGCATGGTGGTTTCGACTTTGGGGATAGAAATGAAGGAGGAGTTGTTCTTCTGGAGTTCGCTAATGCTTTTGATTTGGCGATAGCTAACTCAAGTTTTTCAGAAAAGAGAGGAGCCTTGGTCACCTTCTATAGTTCGGGGGCGAAGAAATTGATTACCTTCTCCTAAGGAAGATCGATAGGGGCGTGTGTAGAGATTGCAAGGTTATCCTGAGCGAAAACCTTGTCACCCAACATAGGCCTTAGTTTTGGAGCTTGATATTATTAAGCCGAGGAAGAAGAGGGCTGTGACAGAGTGCTCACGGATTAAATGGGGAGCTTTGTCCGTGGAGAAGATTCAGGAGCTGGGTAGGAGGCTGGAGGCCATGGGTGCTTGGGACAGTTGCAGGGATGCGAGTAGTAGGTGGGCTAGGATAGTAGAGTGCATTCGGGGAGCCACCAGAGAAGTGTTAGGGGTTTCAAAGGGAAACTCCTATAGACACAAAGGGGATTGGTAGTGGAGTGAGGATATCTAAGTGAAAGTGGACGCCAAAAAGGCTGCGTACATGAAGTTAATTGAGAGCATGGATGAGGAAGAATAGGGAAGGATATACGACAGCAAAGAAGGAAGCGAATCTTGCGGTTTTGACAGCCAAGACGACAGCTTTCGAGCGTCTGTATAAAGAATTAGTTGAAAAAGGGAGGACCAGAAGTTGTATAGGCTCGTAAAGGCAAGGGAGAGGAGATCAAGGGATCTGGATCAAGTGAGATGCATCAAGGATGAGGATGGTACGGTATTGGTGGAAGAAGCCCAGATTAGACGGAAATGGCAAACGTACTTCCATGAACTCTTGAACTCAGAGGGTGACAGGCGTATTGTGCTCGGTGAGTTAGCTCACTCAGAGGGTCGGAGAGACTTTGGGTTTGTAGACATATTAGAGTAGAAATGGTCAAGGGGGCGATCCAAAAAATGCGAGGAGGAAGAGCTACTGGACCAGATGAGATTCCAGTAGAGTTTTGGAAGAGTGTGGGCAGAGCAGCTGTGGAGTGGCTAACCAAATTGTTCAATGTCATCCTTAGGTCGGCAAAGATGGCTGAGGAATGGAGATGGAGTAGCATGGTTCCAGTGTACAAGAACAAGCGGGATGTTCAAGACTGCAACAACTATAGGGGCATCAAACTTCTCAGCCATACTATGAAAGTTTGGGAGAGGTTGGTGGAGATAAGGATGTGGAGGGTTGTGTCTATTTCTGACAATCAGTTCGGATTCATGCCCGAGAGATCTACCACGGAAGCCATCCACCTTTTGAGAACACTGGTCGAACAGTATAGGGACAAGAAAATGGACTTGCATATAGTGTTCATTGACTTAGAAAATGCTTATCACAAAGTCCCGAGGGAGGTAATGTAGAGATGCCTGGAATTTAAAGGGGTTCCGATGGCATATATCAGAGCGATTAAAGATATGTACAAAGGGGCTAAGACTCGAATGAGGACAGTGGGAGGAGACTCAGAGCACTTCCTGGTCGAGGTAGGGCTGCATCACGGATTAGCGCTTAGCCCATTTTTATTTCCCTGGTGATGGATGAATTGACACGGAGCATTCAAGGAGAAGTGTCGTGGTGTATGTTATTTGCGGATGATATCGTGTTGGTGGATGAGAGACGGTCAGGTGTCAATGAGAAGCTGGAGGTGTGGAGGAAGACTTTAGAGTCTAAAGGCTTTAGGCTAAGCAGGACGAAAATAGAGTACATGGAATGCAAGTTTAGTGATGCTTCTGATGAGTCAAATCTGGAAGTGAGACTTGATTCTCAAGTCATTCCCAAGAAAAGAAGCTTCCGATATCTTGGCTCAATCCTCCAATGTAATGGAGAAATTGAGGATGATGTTACTCACCGAATAAGAGTAGGTCAGATAAAGTGGAGGCTTGCATCTAGCATTCTGTGTGATAAGAGAGTGCCGCTTAAACTTAAAGGCAAATTTTATAGAGTGGTCGTTAGACCAGCTATGTTATATTGGACAGAGTGCTGACCAGTTAAGAACTCGCATATTCAGAAGATGAGAGTGGCAGAAATGAGGATGCTTAGGTGGATGTTGTCACACCAGATGGATAAGATTAAGAATGAAGTCACTCGCGAGAATGTAGGGATGGCCCCAGTGGATGAGAAGATGCGAGAAGCGAGGTTGCGATGGTTTGGTCACATGAGGAGGAGTGTTGATGCTCCATTAAGGAGGTGTGAGAGGTTGGCAGTACTAGGTCTACTGAGAGGTTGAGGTAGACCGAAGAAGAGGTGATTCATCAGGACATGGTCCACATCCAGATCACCTAGGACATGACCTTAGATAGGAGTGTGTGGAGGTCGAAAATTAGGGTGGAGGATTAAGTAGTAAGCGAGTGTCTGGGCTATTATTAGATGCGGTATTATTTGTATATAGACGATGTACTTATTAGTCTATGTTCGTGTCTGTTTATTTTTGATATGCTTTAGCTTTGTCATACTTTCTAGCACTGTATTATTTTCTTGATTTTCTATGTATGTTTTCGAAAATATCATTTTTCCTAGCAGGGGGTCTGTCGCAAACAACCTCTCCACCTTGGTGGGGGTAATGTCTGCGTACATCTCACCCTCCTCAGACCCCACTTGTGGGATATACTGAGTATGTTTTTGTTGTTATTATTAGCCTGAAGCCTTTAGACTCTAGCGTCTGTCTCCATACCTCCAGCATCTCGACACCGTTGTGTTTCTCATCTACCAAAACTATATCATGTGCAAATAACATACACCACGACAACTCTCTTTGAATACTCCGAGTCAATTCATCCATCAGTAGCGCAGATATAAATGGGCTAAGCGCTGACCTCTGATGTAGCCTCATCTCGACTAGAAAATGATCTGAATCTCCTCCCACTGTTTGCACTCACGGTCTTGGCTCCTTCGCACATGTTCTTAATCACCCTGATGTAAGCCATCGGAGCACCTTTTTTATTCCAAGAAACTCCACGAAACCTCCCTAGGGACCTTATCATAAGCTTTTTCTAGGTCTATGAATACCATATGCAGATCCCTTTTCTTGTCCCTATACTGGTCAATCAACCTCCTCAACAAATGAATTGCCTCTGTAGTTGATATCGCGGGCATGCATCCAAATTGATTCTCGAAAATAGACACATCCCTTCTCATCCTCTTCTCCACCACCCTTTCCCAAACTTCCACAGTGTGGCTGAGTAGTTTGATGCCCCTATAGTTGTTGCAACTTTTTAATATCACTATTTTTCTTATACAAAGGTACCATGCAACTACACCTCCATTCTTCACGCATTTTTGTCGTCCTAAAGATGACATTGAATAACCTGGTCAGCCACTCCAAACCTGCTATGCCTACACTCTTCCAAAATTCTACTGGGATCTCATCTGGCCAAGTCGCTCTCCCCCTCGCATCTTTTGGATTGCGCCTTTAACCTTGTCTACTCTTATATGCCTACAATACCCAAAATCTCGGCTACTCTCTGAATGAGCTAACTCACCCAACACAATCTTCATATCGCCCTCTGAGTTTAAGAGTTTATGGAAGTACGTCTAGCATCTTCGCCTGATATGGGCCTCCTCCACCAATACAGTACCATCCCCATCCTTAATCCACCTCACTTGGTCTAAATCTCGAGATCGTCTCTCCCTTGCCTTCGCGAGCCTACACAACTTCTGGTCTCCCCCTTTTTCACCTAACTCTTTGTATAGATGATCAAACATTGCTGATTTAGCAGTCAAAACCACTAACTTTGCTTCCTTCTTCGCAGTCTTATATCATTCCTTATTCTTCCTCTTTTCTTCTTCATCACTGCTCTCGAATAACTTCAAGTATGCAGCCTTTTTGGCTTCTACTTTCTCTTGGACATCTTCATTCCACCACCAGTCCCCTTTATATCTATAGGAGTTTCCCTTTGAGAACCCTAACACCTCTTTAGAAGGTCCCCTAATGCACTCTGCTGTCATAGACCACATACTACTCGTATCCTAACAACTTTCCCAAGAACCCATACCATCCAGCCTCCTCCCCAACTCCTGAATCTTCTCAACGGTCAAGGCACCCCATTTAATTCTAGGACGCTCTGACACAGCCTTCTTCTTCCTCGGTCTTACAATATCAAGCTCCTTAATTAGGAACCTATGTAGGGTAATAAGGTTCTTACACGGGATAACCTTGTAATCCCTACACACACCCCTATCACTCTTTCTTTGTTAGGAGGAAATCAATCTGAGCCTTCGCCACTGAACTACAAAAGGTGACTAAGTATTCATCTCTTTTTTGGAAACTCGAGTTAGCTATAGCCAGGTCGAAAGCTGTAGCAAAATCCATAAGAGCAACACCTCCTTCATTTTTATCTACAAAACCAAACCACCATGCATCACATTATGGGCCCCCGAAGAAACCCTGATATGACCATTAAAATCTCCTCATATAAATAGATTCTCATTGACAGGGACACTCGCGCTATCTCATTCATATCATCCCAAAAACACCTTTTAACTTCTTCATCCAGGCCTACTTGAGGTGCGTAAGCACTAATTATGTTGAAGTGAGCCCTCCTATGACAAGCTTGATAGCCATCAACCTATAATTCACCCTCCTGACCTCTACCACTTGATCGCGGAGGTCCCTATCAACTAAGATACATACTCCATTCCTATTCCTCGAGATTCCAGAGTACCAAAATTAAGGGAATAAATGAAGAAATTTGGTCACGTTAAATTTCTGGAGCATATAGGACGTCACGCAATATCAAAGTTTGGCGACCATGCAAGTTAATTATGTGCCAATCCCATTGAGTTCAACCTTCCCATAGTTTCCTACATATATCCACCTTGATCCAGATGGGACTCGATAATTCTACAAACGCATCTTGATCACGGGTCAAATGATTGGTGTCCCTTGAGTCTAAAATGCACATAGGATAATATTTAGTTAATAAAATTGTCCTAGAAATATATGTACCACCTAGAATTACTTTTTTACTTGAATCCTTAAAATTATTTTTCACTTAATTCTGCCACATATGTACTGGGAATAGCTTTAGCAGGACCAAGTCATTCATCATCAAGTTCCACATGGCAGGCACCATTAGCAAAGATTTTGACGATATCATTGTGGGTCAAGTTAACCTTTAGATATTCCCAACTAATGGGAAGAGAGTAGATCATATTGCTTCTTATAAGTGTCAAACTTAATGTCAGCTTCCAGAGGCGAGTCACAATTGTACAATTATTAGACACCACAACATACTCTATATGTATTTTTGACTATTATTGATAACATATTTTATCAAAACACATAATGACATCTTATACCAACATACTGTTTGACTGATATTATTTAGATTACAAGCACAAGGCAAAATCCGGAAATCATTATTTACCTTTTCTTATCTAAGTTACTTACCTTTTCTTATCTCTCATTTATATTTGGTGCTCATTTGTGCTTATATAAAGTTCACAATTCCATAATCCTGACATCACAAACCAATTGATACAGTTCAATTATTAGTAAACGATATTGATAAGGAATCATGAAGAACTTCTCAAGCATAGTTTCCTTTATATTTGTCCTTTTCATTGTTCTCTGTAAGTTGCATACTATTCTATTTTATCATTTAAAATTAACGCACATCTAGTGGGAACCTTGAAAAAGATCAGTAAAATTTGTTCCTTAAAACTACCTAAAATGATAATTTTATGATTAAAGATGGATTACTTTTAAAGTCGTGTTCAGTGAATTCTGTTATTGACATTTAGCTTAATGAATAATCTCAATTGCTTTTATCTCATCAAGTGGTCCATAACACTAACTTTATAGTGATCACATACATATTCAATGTTTCTATCTCATAGAGTTTTCCGTTTTTGTTTTTGTATTTGTTTCTTTGTTTTTTGTTTTGTTTTTGTTTTTATTTTGTCAACACTACAATAGGTACTAAGACGAGAGGATTACATCTCAATACCAAAGAATGTCGAGTACGGCCACTTGCAATTGCCAAACCTTGTGATCCAACAGATTGCAACACTCAATGCTTTCAACAGTACCAAGGAAAGCCTCTACCTGCTGGTATTGAAGGACAACTTCTTGGAGGAAATTGCTTAGCTGAAAATTGTTTTTGCACTTTTTGTTGTGAAAAGGGCTGCCCTGATCTTCAATCTTGAATTCGCTTACTAGCTACTGGGAAATATTGATAAGTTTCTTATTTGTTATTGTATAATCGTCAGGTCCACCCGTACATTGCTTTTGAAGTACCAAATAAACTATTTATGGATCTTTTGAATCCAAGATTAAATTCTCTATAATTTGTCGTAGGATTGTATCGAATATCTAGAAACTCATACGGACTTGAAAAAGTATTTAATTGTGTTTGGATATCGAAGGAATATACCTTAATCACTCAAGTGGTTTAGTGTTGGAAATTGGATTTGGGTCACCCATATGGGTCAACCCGAATCCATGTCATAATAAAAAAAAATAAAAAAAATAATATATATATATATATATATATATATATATATATTTAATTTAATAATGATAATAAAAGAGAGAGGTAAAATTAAAAGGACATAACTATTGGAAAGAGTTGTGTCTGCTTATAAGGAATAAGAGAAGTCCTATATATTAGGAACTTACCAATTGAAAAGTACGCTACTTTTATGAAACACGAAACACTGCGCCTTCCTTCTCTCTGAAACAAAACAATTTAGTTCTTGAAGTTCTTGTGAGAGTTCTTGTGAAGATTTTCTTCAATATGTGCGGAACAAATTCTGTAACAGGTACGACTTTAGACTGTGGCTTATATAGTATAGTTCGTGTCTAATATACATGTGATTACACTATCGACTGGTGAAACAATTACGGTTAAACCTTGCGCGAATTGTATGATCTTGGATTGTGTGTAATCCTTCATTTAGGAAATGATGAAATAAGTTTGGAGAGATTTACAAAAATATACAAGCCTAACACTATATTACAGAAAAAAAATTCTGATACTTTATCACTTTACAAAACATAGAAACAGTTATTTTAAATACATATACAAGTTTCAATAAATACCTACAATTTAGGATTTTATCTCCTTCTTCCTACCTTCTCCACCCATCACTGCCCTAAGGGCATCACCACCACCGGCCAGCAACTACTAGCCGCCGCCGCCACCACCACCACCAAATTTTTTAAAAATTTTTTTCGATATTCAAAACTGAACATACAAAAAATGCACACATATACATTGAAACTTTTAAAAATTAACGTTTTGAAAATACATGTAACCCAAACGTACACACATACAAAAATATACACAAAAAAACAAAGTTATACCAAAAAAAGAAAACATAAAACAACTTTTCTACTCTAGACATACATAAAAAATCATACAAAATATATACACATATATACAAACATATACACATACAAAAAATAAAGATAGACATTCATATACAAAAAATACAAAAGGTATACGTATTTATATATACAAAATACAAGATATACTAATACATACACATATATACAGATACAAAAAGGAAAAAGAAAAAAGAAAATAAAAGAGCAAATCAGAGAACAACAGCAGCCATTGGTCGCCAGCGATGGACAGCAGCAGCAGCGAAGGACAGCAGTGGCGGCAACCAGCGGCTGATCGAAGAAAATAAAACAGCAGCAACAGCGAGGTCGTGAATAACATCAGCAGATCTGAGAAATAAAAGCAGCGGCGGCTCGTCGGTCGCCACCGATGCGGGAGGGGGCGGCGGGTATGTGGATGGAGAGAGAGAGAGAGAGAGAGAGAGAGAGAGAGAGGAAGAAATTAGGACCCGGGGCCAGAGAAATTTGGGTTGGGGTATAAAGCCATAAGCGCGGTGGGGGTGACAAAGGACGGTTTTGTATTAGGGAAGTGAGAAATGAAAAAGTAATATGTAGGGTAATTATTGGAAACTATTGTTACGTTTTGTAAATGTTGTAAAAGTATCGTTATTTTTTGTAATTTAGCTATTAGGGTTGTCTTTTAGCATAATTTTTCTATAAGTTTGTATCTACGAGCCCGTTCGGATTAGCTGACTTAAAGTGGTTGATAAGCATCAAGTGCTGAAAATATTTTTAAGTGTTGAAGCTGATTTTATAAATAAGTAGTTACATATTTGGATAGAAGTGCTGAAACTAGTAATAAGCAGTTAGTGTGTTTGGTAAAAAGTGCTGATAAGTACATTTTTTATTAAAATAACTAAATCTTTTAAGCTATTTACAAAAAAAATATAAATTTAAAATTATTTTTATATTAAAAATAAAAAATGACGAATAAAGAATGAGGAGAAGGTTGAAAAATTTATTTTAGAACTGAAATTTCATGGATTACAAAATATTTTAAGAAAAAAATAGTAAAATAGTTGGTCAAACTAAAAGTGCTTATAAGTTGAAAAGCAATAAGTGCTTATTGCTTATGGCTGATTTAAGATTATAATCAAGCACTTTTAATACTTACCAAATACGTATATAAGCCAAAAAGTGCTTATAAGCTAGTTTGACCAGCTTATAAGCTTACCTAAACACCCTCTAAGTTTTGATGGGACTATTATGTGGTATATGTCTATGCGGGTGAGACATATAGAGAAAATGAAATAAAGAATTACTCTATTTGTTTCATTTTATATATCCTAGTTTGAATTGACTTGGAACTTAAGAAAGACGTGAAGACTTTTGATCTAAAATAAGCCATATATATTTGTATGGTTATAGATCATTTCAGTAGGAGTAAAGTAAAAATTTTGAAATTAAATTGTTTCCAAATATAGAAGTTTATCATTTTTTTGGGAGACACTAATAAGGAAATGTGGTCACATAAACTTGATTGAAGGGAGTAGTTAAAGTACAGACAAGTCATTATATCCGATCCACCAGTACGTTTAATTGTTTGATCATGTTACTATAATGATTTTGCTTATGAAATTTGAACAATTAGGGATGTCATGAATCTAAATGCAGATCTTAATATAAACATGTTGACCCTGAATCTGAATATTGCATCATTAAGACTATTTATTTATTTTTTTAACATATAAATGTGTATAATTTATTTGTATTTAAAAAAATTATTAATTTAAGTAAAATAGAATCAAGCATTATATTAATCTCAATTTAAAGTATGAAGAAAGATGTTGTCTTCCTTGGAGTAAGCCACACAAGAAGAGAATGTATATGTACTACAATCACACACAAATTAGTTGAATAGCCAGCAATTTAAACTAAAAACTCAGCAATAAAATGGTATTAGAAACATAACCCTTGAAATTTCGAGCGAAAGATGATTGAATTTGACGATAGAAAGAGAGGGAGCGCGCCATGAACAGAAGAAAAGGAAAAGTGGAGAGTTTTACTGATTTTCAATGAATGAGTTGTTCCGAAATATAGTGCCTTGTTATATACACACACACACACACACACACACACATACACTATACCGACTTTGCCACATATTTGTTTAATTAAGAGATAACAAGATCTATTAAGTACTTTCTACAAATAATATATTGTTACACCCGTATATCCAAAGTGAGCTATATCATATCCAAAGTAAGGTATATCCTTCTAATGACATGTTAAGAATGATTTAAGTGATTTTAAAGTCATAATATGACCATATATGATGTTTATATTTTGAATATAAATTTTGGGAAAAATCGGATTTAAGTTGCGGAAAAAACGACAAAGGAATTGCCTTGTAACGAAGCTTTTTCAGCAGTTAATTCCGTGTGTTATATGAGATCTTTTGTGGACATATTATATACCACATTGAAGGTCTTGGAGTGTAGTTTTCAACACTTTTGACGGTTTGCACAATAATTGGATAAAAATATTTGAGCATCAGAAGTCAGGCCAGAAAAAGGGACATAAGAGCAAAAGAGGACTAAAACTGAAATGTTTCGAGTATAAAAGGAAAACATGTCTTCATTTTCATTATTTTCAGAACATACATGATAGAAACAGTGCATATATGAAGTTTTAAGAAACTTTTCTTATTTTTAAGGAAGGACACCAATTTTAACTCGAAATTGAAGACGGATTGCGTCAAAATGCTCTACGCGAGTAAGGTAACGTTATGCTACCTTCAACTTCGTCTATAGCTTGAGCTTTAAAATTACTTCATGTCTAAGTAAAGTACCTAAATGTTGTATTATAGCTTGTTTAAGCTTAAGAAGGTGTTGAATTCAAGGGAAACAAGGTTGAGAAGCAAGAAATATCAAAGGTATGTAAGGCTAAACCTTTCTTTTGGCAAGACATGTATCTTGTAGCTTTTGAAGCTTTTCTTAGTTCTAAAATTGATGATTCTTGTGGGTAACTTTTATGGCATAAAGGTGACCGTATATGTGCTTAATTAGGTGCTATAAACCACGGCAACAGATGTCCAAAACAGTAGCACAAAATATTTCAAAATCCGGAAAATTGTTTTTATCTTCGGACAGCTGTTAGTAGTTTGAGCATACCTCCTTGTAAAAAATTAATATTGAGATGATTCAAGATTCCCTGGAACCCTAAGACATATATATAAAACTTTCATGAAGTCTATATCTTTGATCTACACTCTGAAAATTAGGTCGAAAGGCAGGACAGTGGTGCTGTCCAGACATTCTATCAGCGGATTTGTTATGTCATCCGGTTGTCTCATCTTGTTATCAGTTTATCCGGGTATCCATTCCCGTGTGTAGTATAGTGCTGGTTCTATTTTTGCGGATCATCTAGTTTCAGGGGAAATTCTGCCGAAAATTTTATGGAAATTCAAAGAGTTGGATAAATTCTGAGTTCTAGGTTGTGTCTATAATTCTACCCAGAGTTCTCTTCTCATTCCTTTGAGTCCATATCTATTGTTTCCACATGTGTTATGCCTCATACATTCTTATGCTTATATTGTAATCATGTTATGTGTTATTTGGAGTCCCCCATAGAGGCTGGAACCGGATTACCCTAAGTTGTGAGGAATGAAGCCTATAGCCTAAATTGATATATTTTTTTTTCTTATTGAATAGAGTGGGATCGTTTGGCAAGGAAACCAAAGGATAAAGCGGTTGTTGATTAGCCGTACTAACTTTTGGAAGAGGTAAGTGTTTATATCCATTTCTTTGGAGGCATCAGGCCTCGTGGATTTTCTACCACGTGTTCCTTACGTGTGTAGCTGTCGATAGGCGTACTCATTACGCTTAGCTTTGGATTTACATTGTATATTGTATATTATATGTTATGTCCGGTTGTTGGTATTGCATTGAGGATCTGAGCATTGTACTCTGGCTGTGAGTTGGCATCTACTTCCCGGCTGTCGATGAGACTCACGCGCCGGTGAAGGGTTATTATTGCATCACATTGCATTCATATGTATTATATGTCATTCATTTGCATTACATTGCATATCATATTAGGTACAGGAGTATTCCGCACCAGGAGCAAGAGTATTCCGCTCCATTGTATCATATTGAGGGTAGGAGTATTCCGCCCCAGGAGCAGGAGTATTCCGCCCCATTTTATCATATTGAGGGTAGAAGGATTCCGCCCCAAGAGAGTGCAGGAGTATTCCGCCTCAACTTTACATTATATCGGGTGCAGGAGTATTCCGCCCCAAGAGAGTGCAGGAGTATTCCGCCTCTGGTTTATATTATATCGGGTGCAGGAGTATTTCGCCCCAGGAGCATGAGTATTCCGCTCCAGTTGGTTATCAGATTGGATTCCCCTCGAGTGCAGGAGTATTCCGCTTCGGAATGGGATTACGGGCACATGTGACCCTTGTGTAAACTTGTGGTACATAACTATTGTCCTACTTATATGTGCATTGCTTATTTGTTGATATGTTTCTTGGTCGTATCCCTAGTTGAGTTTATGGTTTCATACGTGTTTCCGGTTGTTATCTGACTCTGCCTTTTTATAATTTAAATAAGAGGAATTTGGTTTATTTGTTTCTTCTCCCTGGCTAGCTATCCTATTCTTTGAGGTGGCTAGTGTTCCCCGCTTATTGAGTCCTTTTGACTCACCCTTGTCTGTTGTTTGTTTCTTGTCTATCTATTTCGTTTCAGCAGGTTCGCTCCAGGATTGAGTTCGCCATATTGTATAAGAGCGAAGACAACTTCAGCTGTCAGAATGAGCCAGCTTTTATTCCGTATGGCCACCAGTTTATTGGTTGTTATTTCAGTTGCATTTTGCTCCTTTCAGGAGGTGTTTGTCTTCTTTTGTACTCTTAGATGTCTAGTCTGGATAGCCCTAAACCTAGTATGCTGGGTAGTCAGCTGTAATTTCTTTTGTACACCTTAGAGGTATCAGTATGTCTGTTTTTTTTTAAGTCTTGTCCTTATTTGTGAATTGTTATATTTATTTTCCTGATTTAATTGGTAAGGGTTCGCCCGACGGGTCTAGGGGAGGATGTCGGGTGCCCGCACGGCCTAACCGGATTCTGGGTCGTGTCAATTGGTATCAGACCCCGGTTTAAAGTCTCTCCAGACTAAGACAGTGTCTGGTAGAGTCTCGCTGATTGGTACGTAGACGTCCGTACTTATCTACGAGGGGCTATGATGGCATTTAGGAAGTTTCACTTCCTTCTTTTCAGATCGTGCGTCGGTCTAGGATTCAAAAGTATTTTCGTTAATTCGTTCGTGGTAATTGTGAACCCTCGCACGATAAATCAGCAAACAGTATGAGTTCAAGACGAAGCAGTCTAGCCTGGGGCTAGCACTGATGAAGTCCCGAGAGTTTTGATCATGCTGACGATCTAGTTATAAAGGCCCCCGGCTGTACGAGCTCACGATGGGCAAGGGAGCAGGGCCTTGTGGTTCCCTCGGCTCTCTACGATGATTTTACGAGAATTTTGGCGATGCAGACACTGCAAGAACCTATTATTCGTTAGGCAGCTTATCAGGTCGCCGCATATGCAGATGTTCGGACTTAGAGAGCTCTTGTTCTAGTTCCTGATGGTTCTCCAGTAAATTATGTTCCAGAGGCAGCATGTGTTGTGCCTCTAGTTATTCTGGCTGGTTAGCTAGCCCGAGTAATGGCTCGGTCCGAGTATCTGAAAAGGCTGTATTATTTTACCCAATTGAACCTTCCGATATTCTTAAGCCACGCTTCAGGTAATCCCTGTGTAAATTTTTAAAATACAATTATGTCAGCGTATCCTTCGGGCTCTTGATTATATCGAGCGGTATGGTGTTGATTATTCTGCTTTCAAATTTCAGGGTCCAGCCTTGAATTGGTGGGCCATTCTTTTATTAGCTAACTTTGTTCGGTTTTTCTTCTAGATTCGTGGAAAAGTTCCTTTCGAGTAGTGAGCGAGATGAAAAGTGTTGCCAGTTTGAGTAGATTGGACAGGGTAGCCTGTTGGTTAGCCTGTTGGTGTTTCAGAATATGAGATTGAATTCTATAGAATGGCTGAATATGCATTAGAACTAGCCCATGAGCCTTTCGAGAGATTCAAAGATTTATTGATGACCTTTCTTTTTCCTTGAGATCCCAGATGGCTCAAGAGATTGAGGTCGGGATTTTATTTGATGTTGTTGTTGATATTACTTGAAGGTAGGAGGCATACCATAAGTTAGAGCGGGAAGAGATAGAGCGGGAGAATAAGAAATCTCGTAGCCCTAGTGGGCAACCATTGTACCTCATTTGGAGGTAAGAGTTCTAATTATTTATGGAGGTCACCTACCAGGTTATCTCAGCTTGTGTCACATGATTCTTAGAGTGAGCCAGAAGCTCGTCAAGATCAGATTCAGTCTTCTCTTTACAGCTATCAACAATCTATCATGCTTCCATTTTCAGCAGAAAGGTGTTATCATTGTCATGAGTTTGGTTATCCTTTGAGGAGTTTTTCCTTAATCCGGCAAGTAGGCAGTCATCCTATCTCTTGTCATCAGGCACCCGATCAGTCGCAGGGGATTTCATTTAGACCTTAATCTGCCAGAGAAATGCCACGATCTAATAGAGGCCGAGAGCATGGTGGTAATTGTTTTCAAAAGGTGATTATTAGGGTGGTGACTCAGCTCAGCTGCAGAGGTATTTCTATGAACTGCTAGTCTGGCAGGATGCTGAGGTACACCGATGTAGTAGACCCAAGTATTTCGTCCTCACATATATGTGAGTAAGATTTGATTCTTCTGATCTATCTGGAAATGATTTGTCTCATCATATTTCCATGGTTTCCTTAGATGTCATTTCTATTAAGAATCGGTTGCGGTAGAAGGATGAGCTTCTGATATGATTTATTCCTGGCATTTATGATGACCCTACTAATTTATTTGGTCTAAATGTGAGAGATTTGGGAGTGAGTGTCGGTATCGTCTGCCTGGCATCTTTTTGTGCCACCTTCTTGTAACGACCCTCAAATAGTCGTTACGGGATCCGGGACCTCGATTTGCGTGTCGACAGTCCCAAAAGCTCCGTTAGGTCATTTATGACCCGTCTGTGAAATCTGAGTCGAAACGGAGTCCGTTTGATAGGTTTTCGAGAAAAGGATCCGTTTATGAAATTCCGGAAAGGAATTTGGGGTTTCGATAGGTCGTTTTGAGTAAACGAAACCCCGATGGAAAATCCGAGCGCACCTTAGGTCCGTCTTGTCATTTATGATATGTAGCAACCTTCAAAATTGAAAACGGACCTCGTTTGATAGAACTTTTGATAAAGTCTCCGTTTCGGAAGTTTAAAAGAGTTAAAAGAGGTTTCCAAGCTCGATTTGAGCAAATGAGCTCCGATGAGAGATTTGAAAGTTCCGTTAGGTTCGTATAGTCATTTGTGACTTGTAGCAACTTTCGGAATTGGATTCCGAGGTCGTTTGGTTAAATTTCGCTATTTTGGCGAAAGTCGAAAATTGAACCTTTGCTGTGGGACCCACTTTTTGAGTTCTGGAGGTCCGAATTGAGTTCCGTCTAGACGAGCATGTCACCCAAGTATTTTATGGCTTGTGTGCAAAATTTGGGATCATTCCGAGCTTCGTAGGGTCCCGTTTTTCCCCTAAAACAGTAGAAAATCTGGTGCGACTTTTCTGTTCTATTTTGGCGCAAATAGCCGGATAAAAGCTGAATTTTCGGCCAATCCGTAAGGAATTAGGGAAAACTCAATAATGAAAGTTGTAGCCCTTTGAGTTTTGGTTTTAATGGCACCGGTTTCAGGTCATTTGGACATTCCTATCAAAAGTTATGATTTTTTCAAAAGAAGCTGTCACAGAGGCAAAAAAAACTGCTATAATAAGGCCATTTCGGGCCATTTCGGTTCATAACTTATAAAAATCATTTGGTGAGCTCTTGAGGCGATTTTTGGGTATTTCTTGAAGACCCAATCATACTTACACTTAAGGTAAGCCCTTTCAATCCATCTTTATGTTGATTAACACAAGAATCAAAGGGTTGATTCTTGGAAATGGGTTAGAACCCTAGATTCTTAAGAATTGGGGAAAGACATCGAGCAAGGCTCTCATGTGGAATCTAAGTGTACTTTTGGACTCACGGGAGCATGGGGAGTCCGGAAAAGTACATTTTGTAAATTTAGGGCTCGGCCCTACCCGGGGGCATTTTGGTAATTTTTACCCTAGGATGCCTATAGGCTTAAATAGCTATAATTGAGCACTCATATGTGCTATATCTTGTCTTAATAGACCTAGTGGAGAGTCCTTCGCGGACAAGGCGAGCGGGAAAGGAGATTCTTCCCGGCATTTGAGCCCGAATTTCGAGGTAAGTGAGACTTGACCTCTATTGTGCTTGTGGACTCTTCCTTCATGCTAGTATGCTTCACGTACGCATATATATACCTAACAATGGTTAGGATTAATGATGTGAATTACTTGCTATTATTGTTTGTTATAAATAGCGAGATTGTGACTCGACCGAGGTATGTGCCGGTCTAAACGCTACGTCGAGGTAGCTTAAATTTATATCGTAGTAACGCTTGCTACGCCATGCTTAGATAGCAAGAACTTGGGACATGGCCGAGGATGTTGCCGGCATGTCATGATAAATGTCTTGCCGAGGATTTTGCCGGCTTTTGTATGATATTGGTACTCGATTTGTTCACGTGCCGGGTTGGGTAGTGTTGTCTATACGTAACCTTGGGTTGGACGACATGAGGAGTAGGGATTGTACCCCCAAACTGTGGTCGGGTTAACCTTCGCCTTACGTTCAGCTAGCATAACCAACCTGGGTTACGGTGACTGTGAAATATTATCGTTATTAATATTTCTGTTATTATTTCTGTTATTGTTATTAATGTCGTGGATATTAATACTGTTAGAGGGACACTTGACAGGGGGTGTGGTGTCGCCTATACTATGAGATGTGTCACACTTGACAGGGGGTGTGGTGTGGACACTTGATCTTTGAGATGTGACACACTTGACAGGGGGTGTGGTGTGGTCACTTGATTTATTGAGATACGACGCACTTGACAGGGGGTGTGGTGCGATCGTAGACAGATTTGAGATGAGCCAACGACTATGGGTCGTTGGTCTACTTATTCATGATTGTGATAGTGACTTCGGGTCACGGTATATGGTTGATACTTAGTAGTGGTGTTGCTAGTCCATCGTAGGTCTAGGTTAGTCGGCACGGGAGTAGAGATTGGACCTCCAAACCGCCGTTGAGTTGACCTATGCCTTACGTTGGATGGGCATAATCCTTGAGACTTCTGGTTACTACTTGTGTGTATGGAATGTGTTACATCTATTTGTGATTTCACTACTTTATTGTATGATTACTATAGTATGTTGTTGCTTATGATGCATGTAGCGACTTGTCCCGCAAGGGTACCTTAGCGGGCCTGTCGGTGATCTTACTGGGCTTCGGCTCATAACTTACTCTGCTACGTGCGCAGGTCCTTCACCCAGTCAGCAGCCCGGACGTTAGCGGTTCCCGAGGCTTCTGAGACTTTTGATTAAGGTGAGCCGACCACACAGACCGTGGTGGCATACCGCCGGAGTCACTTAGAGATAGGACTCAGATTTCTTTGATGTATATTCATACTTTATTGAGTCACTCTTAGAATGCTCCAATTCTTTTGTGGATATATTCTTTTGGACTTCACCCTTTTATATTTATATATCCATTTATGATCTTTTCACATTATTGTTCTTTTCCGCATCTTGTTTCATTGGTTCGCCTAGGCAAATGTTGTTTAGGTGCCATCACGAGCCCTTGGAAATTGGGTCGTGACAGTTTGGTATCAGAGCCCTAGGTTCTAATTCGAGTCCTAGGAGTCTTGGAGCAGTGTCTGAGTAGAGTCTTGCTTATGGGTATGTTGTCGACCATACTTATGAGCGAGAGGCTACAAGGGCATGTTAGGAAATATTTTCCCTTCGTTTCATCTCTATTCGTGCTGAGTAGCTTATATAGGTGCTGACCCTTTTTCATGTATTGTATCAGATGGTGAGGACGCGAGCATCCTCAGCCAGGAGGGCTGCATCTTCTACACCCGCGTCTGCGGGAGAGCCATCAGCACCTACGCAGCCGCCAGCTGCTAAGAAGACTCGGGCAGGTCGCCCGTCAGCCACTAGGCAGGACACAGCTATCCCTGCGGTGTCCGCAGCGACTCTGTCAGCATCTATTCCCCCTGTGCCTGCTGTTGTGCCAGGCACCGTTGTGATCTCTTCAGAGGAGTATATGAGACTGATGGCCTTGTCTAGCCATCAGGTCCCTGTCAGAGATGATGTTGCAGCTCCTGTTTCGGCTCCTCAGCCGACCACACCTGTTATGAGCACGCCTACTTCTGAGGCTGCTCCTGATCATATTGCCCAGCCTTCTGCTTCTGCTCCTCAGGCAGGTCCTGTTATTTCTACTCCTCCTATGGGCACTGAGGAGGTTGCCAAAAGGATAGAGTCATTCATGAAGCTTCAGCCTCCAGAGTTCGACGGTACCTCAGCTACATGTACTGCCCAGAGGTACATTCAGAAGTGTGAGAAGATTTTGACAGTTCTTGGTACTAGAGACACCTTAGGGGTGCAGTGTGCTTCTTTCAGATTATCGGGAGATGCGGAGACATGGTGGGTCTCCATGATGCGGCAGAGGTCTAGTGACCTCCCTCCTTTGTCTTGGGCTGAGTTCGTGTCTATGTTCATGAGCAGGTTCGTGCCCTAGAGTCAGCACGATGCTCAGAGGCGCGAGTTTGAGGGGTTGAGGCAGGGAAACCTGTCTGTTTCAGAGTATGACACCAGGTTCTTGTGGTTGTCTCAGTTTGCGCCGGCTATGGTGGCTCAGGAGAGGGACAAGGTCCTCCGGTTTGTTGAGGGTCTTCATCCCCGCTTGCAGGTAGCTGTTGCCCCTGATATGGGCAACAAGTCATATTTTGAGATAGTTGATGTGGCGCGGCGGATGGAGGATATCTTCGCCAGGGCTGACGCGGAGAGGGCGGCCAAGAGATCGCGTCAGTCTGGTGGGTATAGTGGATCCGCTCAGAGGGGTCAGGGTCATCAGGGCCGTTCTCAGTCTAGGCCCCAGGCTGCTGCTTTGCCTGCCCAGGATTTTTCTTCAGAGACCCCGAGGCCTCAGTCATCCCAGAGGCGGGGTGGCTCTTCGCAGTCTGGTCCGCCGCAGTGCGGGAGGTGCCATCAGAGGCATCATGGGAGGAGTTCGTCTGGAGGTGGTCATGGCAGAGGTGGTAGAGGCGGTAGAGGAGGTAGAGGTGATGGATGTTTTGATTGTGGGTCTCCAGAGCACTATGTCAGGAGTTGCCCTTATGTTTCATCAGGTCGCCAGGGATCCGCAGCTATGGTACCATCTGGTCCTCAGGCCGCCAGGCCCGTTTCTCAGATTCCTCCTAGACAGCAGTCTCAGAGAGCTCCGGGTTCAGGAGGCTCGGCGCAGGTCTATGCTATGACTCGTCAGGATGCTGAGGCATCCAATGATGTCATCACAGGTATTATTTCTGTCTGTGGCCGCGATGCTTATGCTCTTATTGATCCGGGGTCTACCTATTCGTATGTGTCGCCGGGATTTGCCCCTTGCTTGGGCAGGGATCTGGTCTTCTTAGATGATCCCTTTATGGTTGCCACCCCTGTCGGGTCTTCTATATGTGTAGATAGGGGTTATCGGCAGTGTATGATCTCCATCTGTGGTGTAGAGTCCTTAGTGGACCTGATGCTGCTCGATATGTCTGATTTCGATGTCATTATGGGCATGGATTGGCTGGCTTCCTGTCATGCGACTTTAGATTGCCATGCCAAGTCCGTGACGATCGGGGCAGAGGGTGAGTCTCGGGTTGTATGGAGAGGTTCCAGGCCTTCTCCGAAGAGTAGGATCATTTCTTTCTTGGAGGCGCAGAGGATGATATCTAGTGGGTGCGAGGGATATATTGCTTCAGTTCGGGATGTCCGGGCAGAGGAGTTATCCCTTGATAGAGTTCCGGTTATTTGTGAGTATCCGGATGTGTTTCCTGATGATTTGCCGGGTTTGCCGCCTATGCGGGAGATAGAGTTTTGCATTGATCTATTGCCAGGCACTCAGCCTAAATCTATTCCCCCGTATCGTATGGCTCCTGTTGAGTTGAGGGAGCTGAAGGAGCAGATTCAGGATTTGCTCGATAAGGGCTTCATTAGGCCCAGTGTGTCTCCATGGGGTGCCCCGGTATTATTTGTGAAGAAGAAGGATGGCTCTATGCGGATGTGTATTGATTACCGGCAGCTGAATAAGGTTACTATCAAGAATAGGTATCCTTTGCCGCGTATTGATGATTTGTTTGATCAGCTTCATGGTGCTACCTTCTTCTCGAAGATTGATTTGAGGTCGGGGTATCATCAGTTGAGGATTCGGTCCGAGGACGTTTCCAAGACTGCTTTTCGTACCCGATATGGCCACTATGAGTTTCTGGTGATGTCTTTCGGGCTTACGAATGCCCCAGCTGCTTTCATGGATCTGATGAACCGAGTGTTCAAGGCCTACCTTGACTCCTTCGTCATTGTGTTTATCGATGATATCTTGGTTTATTCGAGGAGCAGGGAGGAGCATGAGCAGCATTTGAGAGTTGTTCTTCGGACTCTGAGGGATCAGCAGTTGTATGCCAAATTCTCCAAGTGTGAATTTTGGCTCAGTTCTGTATCTTTCCTAGGTCACGTGGTGACCAAGGATGGGGTGTGTGTTGATCCGAAGAAGATAGAGGCCGTTCAGAGTTGGCCTAGGCCTACTTCTCCTACAGAGATTCGGAGTTTCTTAGGCTTGGCAGGTTATTATCGGCGGTTCGTCGAGGGGTTTTCTTCTATTTCAGCACCTCTGACGAAGTTGACCCAGAAGAATGTTCCTTTCCTGTGGTCCGATGCCTGTGAGTCTAGCTTTCAGAAGCTTAAGACTCTGTTGACTTCAGCGCCAGTGTTGGCCTTGCCTAGTGGATCCGGGGGATTCACCGTATATTGTGATGCTTCGGGTGTTGGCTTGGGTAGCGTTCTGATGCAGGAGGGTAAGGTGATAGCTTATGCCTCGAGAGAGCTGAAGGTCCATGAGAAGAATTATCCTGTCCATGATTTGGAGCTGTTAGCTGTCGTGTTTGCACTGAAGTTGTGGAGGCACTATCTTTATGGCGAGCCATGTGAGATATTCACCGATCATAAGAGTCTCCAGTACTTGTTCACTCAGAAGGACTTGAACGGGAGACAGCGCCGCTGGTTAGAGCTGCTGAAGGATTATGATCTCTCTATCCGGTATCATCCCGGAAAGGCTAATGTTGTAGCCGATGCCTTGAGTAGGAAGTCCATGGGTAGCCTCGCCTATCTTGATGCTGATATGAGGCCGTTGGCCCGTGAGTTGCAGGCTTTGTCCATTAGTGGGGTTCGGTTTGATGATTCTGTTCCAGGCCGGGTGCTTGCATATGTGGGGTCTCAGTCGTCTTTAGCTTCCCAGATTCGGGAAAGGCAGTTCGAGGATCCTTATCTGAGAGATCTCCGGGACAGGGTCCTGAGTGGGGGAGTGTCCTCGTTCGTGATTGGTGATGATGGTGCTTTGCGGCTTAACGGTCGGGTATGTGTTCCAGCCATTGTGGAGCTGAGGCAGATGATTTTGGCAGAGGCTCACAGTTCGAGATATTCCATTCATCCGGGTACTGCGAAGATGTATCATGATCTTCGAGAGCTGTATTGGTGGAAAGGGATGAAGAGGGATGTTGCTGATTATGTATCTCGGTGTTTGAATTGCCAGCAGGTGAAGTATGAGCACCGGAGGCCAGCCGGGGTGACCCAGTCTATGCCCATTCTCGAGTGGAAGTGGGAGCAGATCACTATGGATTTCGTAGTTGGTTTGCCGCTGACCGTGGGTAAGCATGATTCGGTGTGGGTAGTAGTTGATCGACTGACGAAGTCGGCTCACTTCATTCCAGTGAGGACTACTTATACCTCGGAGCGTCTGGCTCGTATCTTCATTGAGCAGATTGTGAGATTGCATGGTGCTCCTGTTTCTATCATTTCTGACCGAGGTGCTCAGTTCACAGCTCAGTTTTGGAGATCTTTTCAGAGAGAGCTGGGTACTCGGGTCGATCTCAGCACTGCATTTCACCCGCAGACTGATGGCCAGTCTGAGCGGACCATTCAGATCCTCGAGGATATGTTGAGGGCGTGTGCTATTGATTTTGGAGGCCATTGGGATAGCCATTTGCCGCTAGCAGAGTTTGCGTATAATAATAGCTATCAGGCTTCTATCCAGATGGCTCCGTTTGAGGCATTGTATGGTCGGAGATGTCGCTCGCCTATCGGTTGGTTCGAGTCTGGTGAGGTCCAGGTGTTGGGGCCCGATTTGGTGCAGCAGACCTTAGATAAGGTCCGGGTTGTTCAGGATCGACTCCGCACGGCTCAGAGCCGGCAGATATCGTATGCAGATCGGAGGCGGAGAGATCTTGAGTTCATGGTTGGGGACCGGGTATTCCTCAGAGTGTCGCCCATGAAGGGTGTTATGAGATTTGGGAAGAAAGGCAAGCTCAGTCCTAGGTTCATTGGGCCTTTTGAGATATTGGAGCGCGTTGGCGCCGTTGCTTATAGACTGGCTTTGCCTCCCTCTCTGTCTGTTCATCCGGTGTTCCATGTGTCCATGCTCCGGAAGTATGTTCACGATCTGTCTCATGTGATCGATATGGCTTCCGTGGAGGTAGATGGCGACTTAGCTTATTCGGAGGAGCCTATTGCTATTGTGGCTAGAGAGGTCCGTAAGATGAGATCGAAGGTGATCCCGCTTGTGAGAGTTCAGTGGGGGCATCACTCCATTGCCAAGGCCACTTGGGAGCTTGAGTCCGAGATGCGTGAGAGGCATCCGCGCTTGTTCGATGATTCAGGTATGAAATCCTTGTATTTTTCTAAGCCTGAATTTAAAATTTTTAAGTTTTATTGATTTCGGGTGGTACCGAGGGGTCCTCGAAATCCGTGCCAGCTCCGTGGCTAGTGTGTGGATCCTACCTTAGACTTAGGCTCGTCCGAGAACGGCCGAGAGTCTAAGTGGGGGAGAATGTAACGACCCTCAAATAGTCGTTACGGGATCCGGGACCTTGATTTACGTGTCGACAGTCCCAAAAGCTCCATTAGGTCATTTATGACCCGTCTGTGAAATTTGAGTCGAAACGGAGTCCGTTTGATAGGTTTTCGAGAAAAGGATCCGTTTATGAAATTCCGGAAAGGAATTTGGGGTTTCGATTGGTCGTTTTGAGTAAACGAACCCCGATGGAAAATCCGAGCGCACCGTTAGGTCCGTCTCGTCATTTATGATATGTAGCAACCTTCAAAATTGAAAACGGACCTCGTTTGATAGGACTTTTGATAAAGTCCCCGTTTCGGAAGTTTAAAAGAGTTAAAAGAGGTTTCCGAGCTCGATTTGAGCAAATGAGCTCCGATGAGAGATCCGAAAGTTCCGTTAGGTTCGTATAGTCATTTGTGACTTGTAGCAACTTTCGGAATTGGATTCCGAGGTCGTTTGGTTAAATTTGACTATTTTGGCGAAAGTCGAAAATTGAACCTTTGCCGTGGGACCCACTTTTTGAGTTCTGGAGGTCCAAATTGAGTTCCGTCTTGACGAGCATGTCATCCAAGTATTTTATGGCTTGTGTGCAAAATTTGGGATCATTCCGAGCTTCGTAGGGTCCCGTTTTGCCCCTAAAACATTAGAAAATCTGGTGCGACTTTTCTGTTCTGTTTTGGCGCAAATAGCCGGATAAAAGCTGATTTTCCGGCCAATCCGTAAGGAATTAGGGAAAACTCAATAATGAAAGTTGTAGCCCTTTGAGTTGTGGTTTTAATGGCACCGGTTTCAGGTCATTTGGACATTCCTATCAAAAGTTATGATTTTTTCAAAAGAAGCTGTCACAGAGGCAAAAAAAACTGCTATAAAAAGGCCATTTCGGGCCATTTCGGTTCATAACTTATAAAAATCATTTGGTGAGCTCTTGAGGCGATTTTTGGGTATTTCTTGAAGACCCAATCATACTTACACTTAAGGTAAGCCCTTTCAATCCATCTTTATGTTGATTAACACAAGAATCAAAGGGTTGATTCTTGAAAATGGGTTAGAACCCTAGATTCTTAAGAATTGGGGAAAGACATCGAGCAAGGTTCTCATGTGGAATCTAAGTGTACTTTTGGACTCACGGGAGCGTGGGGAGTCCGGAAAAGTACATTTTGTAAATTTAGGGCTCGGCCCTACCCGGGGGCATTTTGGTAATTTTTACCCTAGGATGCCTATAGGCTTAAATAGCTATAATTGAGCACTCATATGTGCTATATCTTGTCTTAATAGACCTAGTGGAGAGTCCTTCGCGGACAAGGCGAGCGGGAAAGGAGATTCTTCCCGGCATTTGAGCCCGAATTTCGAGGTAAGTGAGACTTGACCTCTATTGTGCTTGTGGACTCTTCCTTCATGCTAGTATGCTTCATGTACGCATATATATACCTAACAATGGTTAGGATTAATGATGTGAATTACTTGCTATTATTGTTTGTTATAAATAGCGAGATTGTGACTCGACCGAGGTATGTGCCGGTCTAAACGCTACGTCGAGGTAGCTTAAATTTATATCGTAGTAACGCTTGCTACGCCATGCTTAGATAGCAAGAACTTGGGACATGGCCGAGGATGTTGCCGGCATGTCATGATAAATGTCTTGCCGAGGATTTTGCCGGCTTTTGTATGATATTGGTACTCGATTTGTTCACGTGCCGGGTTGGGTAGTGCTGTCTATACGTAACCTTGGGTTGGACGACATGAGGAGTAGGGATTGTACCCCCAAACTGTGGTCGGGTTAACCTTCGCCTTACGTTCAGCTAGCATAACCAACCTGGGTTACGGTGACTGTGAAATATTATCGTTATTAATATTTCTGTTATTATTTCTGTTATTGTTATTAATGTCGTGGATATTAATACTGTTAGAGGGACACTTTACAGGGGGTGTGGTGTCGCCTATACTATGAGATGTGTCACACTTGACAGGGGGTGTGGTGTGGACACTTGATCTTTGAGATGTGACACACTTGACAGGGGGTGTGGTGTGGTCACTTGATTTATTGAGATACGACGCACTTGACAGGGGGTGTGGTGCGATCGTAGACAGATTTGAGATGAGCCAACGACTACGGGTCGTTGGTCTACTTATTCATGATTGTGATAGTGACTTCGGGTCACGGTATATGGTTGATACTTAGTAGTGGTGTTGCTAGTCCATCGTAGGTCTAGGTTAGTCGGCACGGGAGTAGAGATTGGACTTCCAAACCGCCGCTGAGTTGACCTATGCCTTACGTTGGATGGGCATAATCCTTGAGACTTCTGGTTACTACTTGTGTGTATGGAATGTGTTACATCTATTTGTGATTTCACTACTTTATTGTATGATTACTATAGTATGTTGTTGCTTATGATGCATGTAGCGACTTGTCCCGCAAGGGTACCTTAGCGGGCCTGTCGGTGATCTTACTGGGCTTCGGCTCATAACTTACTCTGCTACGTGCGCAGGTCCTTCACCCAGTCAGCAGCCCGGACGTTAGCAGTTCCCGAGGCTTCTGAGACTTTTGATTGAGGTGAGCCGACCACACAGACCGTGGTGGCATACCGCCGGAGTCACTTAGAGATAGGACTCAGATTTCTTTGATGTATATTCATACTTTATTGAGTCACTCTTAGAATGCTCCAATTCTTTTGTGGATATATTCTTTTGGACTTCACCCTTTTATATTTATATATCCATTTATGATCTTTTCACATTATTGTTCTTTTCCGCATCTTGTTTCATTGGTTCGCCTAGGCAAATGTTGTTTAGGTGCCATCACGAGCCCATGGAAATTGGGTCGTGACACTTCTATTATTATATCAAATTAGTATACCTCTCTTCTTGGAATTCCGTGTTGGTAGGATAATGAGATCCTAATTCATCACCATCAGAAAGTGTTATCGTTTCATCCGATATAAAGTGGTTAGTAAGTAATATTTGATCTATGTGTCTTCCATGGTTCAAGATATTTGTAGAGTCATGTTATCCCATGAGCTTATCTGTGTTATAAAAGGGTTTCTGGTAAATTGTCAGAATTTCCTTCTTATTGGGAGGTTAAAATTGGCATGGATGTTGTTCCATAGAGCTTATTTAATGTCCATTTCTTCAATTGCGATTCTTTGGCTAGCATGACTCGAAAGTATTCTAGCTCTGGTACCTAAGCAAATAAGAAGATGAGCTTCCTGAAGCTCTAATTATTTCTATACTCAGTCTGTTGCCATCTCTTCTTTATCCGACACTAGTGAGCTTGGGCGGTTAGTAGCCACTCGTGATGTTCCCTGTGTTGAGCCAGAGTACGTGTTATTGTAGCTGGGTAAACATATTATTATTTTTCAAGGCTTCAAAGGGTAATAGAAGTACCATCCATTAGGCGGTGGCGTTTACGGCAAAGGTATGGAGTTGTGAACTCGAGAGTTGCAGTTGTTTGGGAACTCGAAAGGGTAGTTGGTAGCTTAGGTCTGCCTACGTTCAACTTTTAGCTAAATCTTCTTTAGTCCAGCAGACTGTGCGGGGATGATTATTCCTATTCAAATAGCTGCATGAGTTTGTGCTTTAAGTGGAGGAGTCTTCCTCCAAATACTGAATGGTAATACTAAATCTCTAAGGCGTTGATACCACTTTTGTCACGACCCAACCTAGGGCTACGACTTAAACCTACAATGAGTGTCGATCATTGCTAAACCCACTAATAATCTATTAATGCTAGAGATAAGCTAGCAACCTGATCATATATACGTACCTATCTGCTGAAAGCATAAAGTCTGGAAAGATGACACGACTTTAACTTGCTGGCAATTAGAACATTGAGCCACAAATTCTGCTATGTCACGCTTCATTCCGTCCCACCAATAAATCTGCTTAAGATCATGGTACATCTTAGTCGAACTTGGGTGAACAGTATATTTGGAATAATGTGCCTCTATCATAATCTATCCACGTAAATCTGCAATATCATGGACACAAAGTCTATCTTTATACATGAGATAATGTCCGTGGAGTAGCTTATGAAGGTCGTGAAAGTTCTTTTATTATCTGTGCGGAATTTTCTTTAAACTTAGGCTCATTCGAGGACGAACGAGAGTTTAAGTGGAGGAGAATGAAACGACCTCGGTTAGTCGTTTCGGAAGTTAGGACTCCGATTGGCGTGCCAATAATTTTAAAAACTTCGTAATGTCCATTAAGACCTGTCTGTAAAATTTGAGCTAAATCAGACATCGTTTGGTAGTCATCGGAAGAAGGTTTCAGTTTTTATTGTCGATAAATACTAAAAAGAGATTTTCGAGCTCGGGTTTAGCGAACGAGCTCTGATCCAAAATCCGAAAGCGTCGTTAGGTTCATATGATATTTGTGACTTTTGTGCTTTTTTGAAAGTGAATTTCGAGGTTGTTCGGCTAGCTTCCGCTAAAATGCCGAAAGTTAAATAATTTGACCTTTCACATCTCTTCACTACTACAATCATTTAACAGATCATTGTTTAATGCTTCATTGCTTAATGCTTCTACGTACTTCATTTAACATTCGAGGACGAATGTTCCTAACGGAGGAAGATTGTTACACCCCGTATGTCCAAAGTGAGGTATATCATATCCAAAGTAAGGTATATCCTTCTAATGACATGTTAAGAATGATTTAAGTGAGTTTAAAGTCATAATATGACCATATATGATGTTACATTTTGAATATAAAGTTTGGGAAAAATTGGATTTAAGTTGCGGAAAAACCGACAAAGGAATTGCCTTGTAACGAAGCTTTTTCAGCAGTTAATTCCGTGTGTTATATGAGGTCTTTTGCGGATATATGATATACTAAATTGAAGGTCTTGGAGTGTAGTTTCCAGCACTTTTGACGGTTTGTTCATACAGTATCTGGATAAAAAAATTTGAGCATCAGAAGTCAGGCCAGAAAAAGGGATATAAGCGCAAAAGAGGACTAAAACTGAAATGTTTCGAGTATAAAAGGAAAACATGTCTTCATTTTCGTTATTTTCAGAACCTACATGATAGAAACAGTGCATATATCAAGTTTTAAGCAACTTTTAAGATTTTTAAGGAAGGACACCAATCTTAACTCGAAATTGAAGACGGATTGCGTCAAAATGCTCTACGCGATTAAGGTAACGTTATGCTACATTCAATTTCGTCTATAGCTTGAGTTTTAGAATTACTTCATGGCTAATTAAAGTACCTAAATGCCGTATTATAGCTTGTTTAAGCTTTAGAAGATGTTGAATTCAATGGAAACAAGGTTGAGAAGCAAGAAACATCAAAGGTATGTAAGGCTAAACCTTTCTTTTGGCAAGGCATGTATCTTATAACTTTTGAAGCTTTTCTTAGTTCCAAAATTGATTATTCTTGTGGGTAAATTTTATGGCATAAAGGTGACCGTATATGTGCTTAATTATGTGCTATGAACCACGGCAAAAGATGTCCAAAACAGTAGCACAAAATATTTCAAAATCTGAAAAAATGTTTTTATCTTCGGACAGCTGTTAGTCGTTTGAGCATACCTCCTTGTAAAAAATTGATATGGAGATGATTCAAGATTCCCTGGAACCCTAAGACATATATATAAAACTTTCATGAAGTCTATATCTTTGATCTACACTCTGAAAATTAGGTCGAAAGGCAGGACAGTGGTGCTGTCCAGACATTCGATCAGCGGATTTGTTATGTCATCAAGTCGTCTCATCTTGTTATCCATTTAACATGTTTATGTTATCAGTTTATACGGGTATCCATTCCCGTGTGTAGTATAGTTCTGGTTCTATTTTTGCGGATCATCCAGTTTCAGGGGAAACTCTGCCGAAAATTTTATTGAAATTCAAAGAGTTGGACAAATTCTGAGTTCTAGGTTGTGTCTATAATTCTATCCAGAGTTCTTTTCTCATTCCTTTGAGTCCATATCTATTTTTGCCACATGTGTTATGCATCATAGATGCTTATGCTTATATTGTGATCATGTTATGTGTGATTTGGAGTCCCCCATAGAGGCTGGACATTGGACACACAGTCATGTCGCGTGGGTATCAGGTTCCTAACCGGATTGCCCTAAGATGTGAGGAATGAAGCCTATAGCCTAAATTGATATATTTTTCTGCTTATTAAATATAGTGGGATCGTTTGGCAAGGAAACCAAAGGATAAAGCGGTTGTTGATTAGCCGTACTAACTTTTGGAAAAGGTAAGTGTTTATATCCATTTCTTTGGATGCACCTGGCCTCGTGGATTTTCTATCACGTGTTCCTTACGTGTGTAGCTGCCGATAGGCGTACTCATTACGCCTTAGCTTTGGATTTACATTGTATATTGTATATTATATGTTATGTCCGGTTGTTGGTACTGCATTGAGGATTTGAGCATTGTACTCTGGCTGTGAGTTGGCATCTACTTCCCGGCTGTCGATGAGAGTCACTCGCCGGTGAAGGGTTATTATTGCATCACATTGCATTCATATGCATTATATGTCATTCATATGCATTACATTGCATATCATATTGGGTGCAGGAGTATTCCGCCCCAGGAGAGGAGTATTCCGCTCCATTGTATCATATTGAGGGTAAGAGTATTCCGCCCCAGGAGCAGGAGTATTCCGCTCCATTGTATCATATTGAGGGTAGAAGGATTCCGCCCCAAGAGAGTGCAGGAGTATTCCGCCTCAGCTTTACATTATATCGGGTGCAGGAGTATTCCGCCTCTGGTTTATATTATATCGGGTGCAGGTGTATTCCGCCCCAGGAGCAGGAGTATTCCGCTCCAGTTGGTTATCACATTGGATTCCCCTCGAGTGAAGGAGTATTCCGCTTCGGGATGGGATTACGAGCACATGTGACCCTTTGCATCAGATTTCATTTCATTTTATTTCATCTCATTTCATTTCATTTCATACCCTTGTGTAAACTTGTGGTACATAACTATTGTCCTGCTTAGATGTGCATTGCTTATTTGTTGATATGTTTCTTGCTCGTATCCCTAGTTGAGTTTATGGTTTCAGACGTGTTTCCGGTTGTTATCTAGCTCTGCCTTTTTATAATTTAAATAAGAGGAATTTGGTTTATCTGTTTCTTCTCCCTGGCTAGCTATCCTATTCTTTGAGGTGGCTAGTATGCCCCACTTATTGAGTCCTTTTGACTCACCCTTGTTTGTTGTTTGTTTCTTGTCTATCTATTTCGTTTCGGTAGGTTCACTCCAGGATTGAGTTCGCCACATTGTAAAGGAGCGAAGACGACTTCAGCTGTCAGGGTGAGCCAACTTTTATTCCGGATGGCCACCAGTTTATTGATTGTTATTTCAGTTGCATTTTGCTCCTTTCAGGAGGTGTTTGTCTTCTTTTGTACTCTTAGATGTCTAGTTTGGATAGCCCTAAACCTAGTATGTTAGGCAGTCAGCTGTAATTTCTTTTGTACAGCTTAGAGGTATCAGTATGTCTGTGTTTTTTAAGTCTTGTCCTTATTTGTGAATCGTTATATTTATTTTCCTAATTTAATTGGTAAGGGTTCGCCCGACGGGTCTAGGGGAGGATGTCGGGTGCCCGCACGGCCTAACCGGATTCCAGGTCGTGTCATATATATATATATATATATATATATATCTATATATATACACACACACACACACTATACCGACTTTGCCACATATCTATTTAATTAAGAGATAATATGATCTATTAAGTACTTTCTACAAATAAAAAAATAAATACATTTCATTGACTGAAATGTAAACCATTCCAATTCATACCTCTATTAAGTGCAAACAAATGAAGTTTGTTTTGCACTTTTTGTTGTAAAGAGGGTTGTTATGATCTCCAGTCTTGTATTCTCTTACTAGCAAATGTGATATATTAATACAAAGTGACGAGCTCTGGACGTATAGAGAATTACTGCTTGTACTCTGTCAAATTATAATATAGTTTAAGATATCGTCCACAGAGATTGGAGAATCTATCCTATAAATTTCTATTATCGATCCTACTATTTAAGAGTGTCAATTTTGGGTGAAAAGAGTTGGATTTATACCTACTTGACAACAAGAAAATTTGTTTTTGATTTTCTTAAAATAAAAGAGTTGGGATTTCATGAATTCACTTGATATAAAATTATAATAAAAGTCTGGTATTTCATTTTCCATTCCACATATCAATCGCTCAATTATGCCTCTTTCGATTAGCATAACAAAGGTAATTAATACTACTATGAGTTTCTCAATTAATTATACCTCTTTCGATTAGCGTAATAAATCGATTATCTTATAGCATTGGAGTAAAAAAATTTCTTTTCTTGAGTGAGTACATTGTTTAAACAAAAACCTCTTTCGATTAGCTTTTGTTAAATTATAAAACTTGGCTAAATGGTTTTCTTCTCTCGAATAAAAAACTCAAAATATCAAGATAAAGAATTTTGAGTGATTAAATATAACTATTTCAAATTATCACAAGAATATATTTAGTTATCACTTTTTCAAATTTAATTTTTATTTTTTCGATATCAAAAATTAGCAAGAATATTATAACATAAATATAAACTTGATAAAGTTGAATAGCATAATATTTAATTCTCTGATGTAAGAATTTAACAAAGTAGAATTCTCACTCAAGAATAATAAAAATACTGAAAATTTATTATAATAAAATACCAAGCTTCAACACTGATCCCAACTTAAAAGAAATTACTCCATGCAGAAAATACTAAATACTACAAAAGTTGAAATACTTAGTATTTAGAAAGGAAAAATATAACTTTAAAACCTTAAAAGCTTATGTCGATATCATAGAGAGTATTTGACTTTTACAAAGATAAAGGATGATTTTTACAATAAAACTTAGGTAGCTATTTACAGGAAATACTTTGCCGATATCTCGATGAAATCTGACGATGGCTCGGTAAAACTTTTGCCGATGTCTCGATGACCTTTGTCGATGGATCGGTGGAACTTGTCGATGCCTCGGTGAACTCTATCAATAGCTCGGTGGAAATTTTGCCGATGTCTCGGTGAAACTTGCCGAAGGCTCGGTGAAATTTGTCTTCTTTTTCTTTTCATTTTCTTCCATTATCTATTTTTTCCTTAACCTGTAATATTAACTAAATATATGCACACAAATAAAATATAATCGCATATATTTTAACATATTTACTTAATTAATATCATATATATTTATATAAATTATGACTATCAAATTCACCCATACTTGAATATTTGCTCGTCCTCGAGGAAAATAGAATAGTAGTTATTTTTCCATTATCATTGCTTCTCTGTAAAATAAAAAATCTGGACAACTAAAAATTTTCATTACGTCAAACAATTTACCTTTCCATGTTTATCAAATCTTACCTTGCTTTTGACTTTGTATTTGCTTAACGAAAACCAATATCTTTCACTTTATGTCTCAATGAAAATTGATGATTTTATGATCTCATAAACAAAGTGTAACCATTTTTCGTTCATAAACTTGCTCCTTATGTCATTCTCAATAACTCAACACAAAACCTAAAATATATTTATGGCATTTATTTGACTTGTAGAGTGGCTTGGATTTTAATATAATATGGGGAGAAATATTATAAGATGGATTTTAATATAATATGGAGAGAAATATTATAAGGTGACTTTACATAGCTTTGCTATTCTTGAGTAATAGTATTTACAACTCCTTTATTTCATTTAAGGTGACCTGCGTGGGCCACCTTTTTTTTCATTTTCTGCTCCAACTTTTTTTTAAGTCACCTTATATCACAATATTTTCAGAACTACAATGCTATATCTGGATTTTTTTTTGGTTCATTTTCTAAAAGTATATATATATATATATATATTCATATCCGTTAAAGGAAGCATGTCTTTCAGGATCTAGTGTTTGACTGTACTTTTAGTTTAAAAAGACATTTGGGAGCAAGTTCTACTAAAAGATATAGGTTTCACCTGTTTTAGACCATAAAATTTCTCAAGTTGAATGATTCTTCAAGCTTGAGATATTAGCTTTTTGCCTTTACAAAATGAAAATCATCAGCTTAGAAGTTAGAAGATAAAATTCAAAGAAATAAATGTTTGTAAAGAGTGAAAAAACTTTAACTTGTAGATTTATTATATACAAAGTGCAACAACCAAAAGAGTAACTATATATGATATGCTAAAGTAGAAGACTGCCAAAGTAATTATGCATGAACTCAAACTTTTGCAGCCAATAATAGGGGCATATGTTTCCTGAAACTCGAAGACCCAATTAAACATCACATGGACAAACTTCATATCATTATCAAAAATTTAAAGGCAAGCAGTGAATGTGTTGAGGAAATATTTTGAAGAATGACAAACGAGAAGGACCCAGGTGTTCTGGAGGAGAACCTGGTCCTTGTATAGAAGGGCACGACTGATCGAAAAGATTGAGGGTTTCAAATCCCTACGGAATTAGGAGTAGTGGAGCGTGAACGAATATGCATCCTAGTCAGACTAAAAGAGGCGGTGCCCAGGCTGTGTCTTCGAAGTACTAATACGAGTTGGACTTAAACAAGGGAAGGGTTACAGGAAATCTGGTCTTGCCATATTTACAAGGTTTCCTTGTAGAACTCAACTAGGATTTTCAAAGCCCATATAAATACAAGTAGTTGATGCAGTCGTAAGTTAGTTATTCACAAACAAAGAGTTGAGAGCATACACAGGCGATTCAGCAACTTTCAACGTGAGATAACTTAAGAAGACAACTGGTGGAGCTAAAGTAGATAGAGTCTAGATATTTTGTCTAGATTCTTGGTTTGTAAGTTGTCTTGTTTTTTATGCTATCATTGTTATTACCTATCTGCTTATCATAGAAGCAAATTGTGCTAGGTGAACATCTGAGAGATTACTTTGTAATGCTAGAGGTTAGCTTTGTTGAGTGATTAGGGCCTAGAGTGTAGCCCCGTGGTTACAGAGTTTTGTAATTAGAAACTTGCTCGTTGTGTTAGTGGATTGGTTGGAAAATCCCATAGTGTGGATCGTGGTTTTTCTCCCTTGAGCAAGGAGTTTTCTACGTAAAAACATCGTGTTCCTTGTGCCTTTTGAGTGTGTGCGTTGTGGTGTCAAAGTGAAAACTATTGAGTCAAGAACTTGTTCTTGACTCAGGAGAATCAGGTTCTTGTAACGAAAAATCGGTAGACACTATTCAACCCCCTCCCCCTTCTAGTGTCCTTAGGAGGTGCTTAGATTAGAACAAGTAGTATCAGAGCAGGTCTTCTCATGCCAGGTTAACACCTTGAGAAGGATCAGAATCATGAGTGCACCACCTACCATCACTGAAGGACAGTCAGTTCTAAGGCCCCCACAATTCAATGGGCAGTACTATGCCTGTTGGAAGAACAGAATGGAGAACTACATTTGTGCTGAGGATTACCAACTCTGGCTTATTGAATCTGAAGGAAATTTAATCCCTACCATAATAGTTGGAGAAGGAGCTGCTGCCCGACAAGAGCCTAAATCAAAAGAGGAGTTCAATGAGGTGGACTATAAGATGATTGAAAAGAACCACAAAGCCAAACGTCTGGTAATTTGTGGTCTTGGCCCTGAGGAGTTGAATAGAGTATCATCTTATAAGACTGCTAAGGAAATCTGGGATGCCCTGCAAGTTGCACATGAAGGAACCACAAAAGTGAAGGACTCCAAGAGAAGAATGCTGAAAAGACAATTTGAGTTGTTCTCTATGGGAGAGAAGGAACCAATCCAGGATATGATGACCAGGCTGACCATTATCACTAATGAGATGAGATCCATGGATATGGAGTTGCATGAAGTAGAGATGGTGGATAAGGTTCTAAATGTGTTACCTGAGGCTTGGGAACCCAAGATGACTGCTATCATTAAGTCCAAACCTCTCAGATCCATCAAACTTGAAGAACTGGTTGGAAGCTTGAAAACACATGAGATGATGAAAGATTCAAAAACTAAACCAGCTCTCAAGAAAGACAAGACCCTTGCACTCGAAGCAACTGATGAAACAGAAGATTATATTGATTTGCAATTAGTTGAAGCAGCAATGGTTAGTGCCTTGAGACAGAAGCTTAACTTGGGAAAGTTCAAAGGTTTCAAAAGAAATAACAAGGAGAGTTCTGGAAGAAAGAACATAGTTGACAACCCTGATTATTCAGGATGCTTCAAGTGCTTCAAGAAGGACCATGCCATCGTGGATTGTCCAATGTGGGAAGTGGAATGGACGAAAAATAGAGCAACAAAGGAGAAGGAAAAGGAGGCGTCAAAGGAGAATGACAAAGATATGAAGAAGGTGAGACGACCTCCAAACTTCAGAGTAAAAAGAAGAAAGAGAAAGGAAGCTTTCTATGCTACATGGGGACCTACTGAAAGTGAATCTGATCATGAAAAGGAGTCTGGAGACGAATCTCCACTAGCACTGATGGGGTTGTCAGATGTGAGTTCAGACAAGGAAGATCCTCGGGAGTTCAGAGGAGTAAGAGATCCCTCAAAGCCACATGTGTTTAATGGGACAAATTACAAGTGCTGGAAGAAACAGATGAAAAACTTCCTTCAAGCAATGGATTACAGTCTCGGGTTGATTGTGAAAACAGGACCTCATGTTACTGTAAAGAGAGCAGCAAACGGGGTTCTAGTTCCGAAGCTGGTAGAAGAGCTAGATCCTCAAGACCTAGACTGGTTGCAGGCAAATTCCAAAGCTGAATTATACCTGAGGAAAGGACTGACTACAGATGTGCTAGCAAGGATACTTGAATACAAGTCTACCAAAGAAGTGTGGGAAAAGCTGAAAGAAATGTACACAGAAGATGACCAAAAATAGGACTCAGCTCTTATGGCAACTGATAGAGAAGTAGCTGCTCATTCATTAGAGGTATGTCTTTCTGAGCTTAAAAAAATCTGCACACATACTCTACTGAGAATCTGATTTTAATAATTGATACTTTGATTGAGGGTTATGAAAAAGAAAAAATTGAGAAAGATAAATTAACTGAAGACATAAGTAATCTCAGAACTAAACACAAGAGTCTTCAAGAACAAAACATTGAACTGGAAGAAATCAATGCCATTTTGAAAGGGCAGACTCTTGTGTCAAATGCTAAGGTCACAGAACTGGAATTGGAATTAAATCAGTTAAAGGAGAGTGTCAAATGGTAAGCAAGTAGTAAGTGAAGTTCATACCTTTCTTGAAAATGAACTTAAAAGAACAAATGAGATCCTGTACCAGGAAACTGAAAAAAACAGGATTTCGAATCAAAAGGTTTAAAAATCTGACTATGAGCTTACCGGATTAAACAAATGGAACAAGTCTTCTGAGGCAATGAACTGGATCCTTGAAAATCAGAACAAAGGAAAACAAGGGCTAGGATTTAAAAAATCATTGCCTCCATATAATCCGAAAAACAAATATGTTGGGTTGCCTCGCAACATTGTGTACCATTTGTGGTGAAACATGATATTACAGACAAAGGTGCATGAATGCAAGAAACGCAAAGACCAAAAATAAAAGCAGTATTTTACCTTAATGGGCTAAAAAGGATTTCATTTATCCATTTTCTCATAAGAAGGGACCCAAGCTTGTTTGGGTTCCTAAAGCTAACCCTTAATTTGTTTTGCAGGCTGGAGTGAGGGAGAACAATCCAAGCTGGATTCTTGATAGCGGTTGTTCAAGGCACATGACTGGAGACAGAAGAAACTTTCTCTCACTCGCAACATTTCAAGAAGGCAGTGTAGCCATCGGAGGAGGAAAAAGTGGTCAGATTGTCGGAATTGGAAAAGTTGGGAGAACTCTGGATCATGCAATTGAAAACGTACACTATGTCGATGGTCTCAAACACAACTTGCTGAGTATCTCTCAACTGTGTAATAGAGGGAATGAAGTGAGTTACTCTTCTGTAAGGTGTATTATGAAGAACCTACAGAGTGGAGAAATTGTTATGGAAGAAAAAAGGGTGAACAATGTATACAAAGCATCACTGAAATCACTGCCTGAAAACAACTTAACATGCCTGAATGTGCAAGAAAGTGATTCTCAGTTGTGGCACAAAAGAATGGGTCATGCTAGTCTCTCACAGCTCAACAAGCTAGTATCAAAGGAGCTAGTTCGTGGACTACCTAGCAAGAAATTTGAAAATATAAAAAGTGTGATGCTTGTGTTAGAGGGAAGCATGTGAGATCATCCTTTAAATCAAAGAAGGTGGTGAGCACATCAAAATCACTGGAATTGATACATATGGATCTATATGGACCAATGAGAGTCAGGAGCAGAGGAGGAAAGAGGTTCGTGTTCGTAATCGTTGATGACTACTCTAGGTATACATGGACCCTGTTCTTGGCATCCAAAGATGAAGCCTTTGATAGCTTCAAAGATAGGGCTGGTGTTGTGCAGAAAAGGTTGAGCCTGGAACTTGTCAGCATTAGATCTGATCATGGAACAGAGTTTTAAAACTCAAAATTTTCTGATTATTGTGCAAAATACAGCATTGATCATAATTTCTCTGCATGAAGGACTCCACAGCATAATGGAGTAGTTGAAAGGAAGAACTGGTCTCTGGAGGATATGACAAGGACTATGCTACTGTCAAGTGGCCTTGCAAGAAACTTCTGGGCTGAAGCAATAAACACTGCATGCTATTTGCTGAACAGATGCTCTATACGAGCTATTCTTGACAAGACCCCATATGAGCTCCTCAGAGGACGGAAACCAAATATTGCAAACCAGAGACCCTTTGGTTGTAAATGTTTCGTCAACAACGGGAAAGAACCATTGGGGGAAATTTGACGCTAGAAGTAATGAGGTAATATTCCTTGGTTATTCTACTCAAAGAAAAGCATACAAAGTGTTTAATAAAAGAACACAAATAGTGGAGGAAAGTATGCATGTGGTATTTGATGAATGCGATAAGGCAGTTGATGAAAATGAAGTAGATGATCAAGCCATTGGCCTTACTCGAGAAGATGGTGCGGCTAATTCCGAAGATCCAGAAGAAAATGAGGAATCATGTGAGGATTCAACTTCACAAGAACAAGGAGTCAATATGACAGGGGGAACATCAGATGAAGTTTATGATTCAACAAGTTAGGAAGACCCTACCCAAAGTGATGCTGAAGGTCCTTCTCATCATATCCAACCCAGGCCATGGAAGCACCAAAGTTCTCATCCCCTGGAGAATGTATTATCTGAATTGGATACTGGAATAATGACCAGATCGGCCTTGAAGAACTTTTTTGCATTCTTTGCTTTCCTATCAGATTTGGAACCAAAGAATATAAAAGAAGCCTTAGAAGATCCAGATTGGGTTCTATCCATACAGGATGAATTACATCAGTTTGAAAGAAGCAAAGTGTGGCACCTAGTTCCTAAGCTAAAGGACAGATCAATAATTGGAGCAAAGTGGGTGTTCAGAAACAAACTAGATGAGCATGGTATAGTAACAAGAAACAAGGCTAGATTAGTAGTCCAAGGATACAGTCAGGAAGAAGGAATTGACTATGATGAGACTTTTGAACCAGTAGCAAGGATGGAAGCCATTAGAATGTTGATTGCCTTTGCTACATACATGGAGTTTACGCTGTATCACATGCACGTGAAGAGTGCCTTCTTGAATAGTTATCTAAATGAAGAAGTTTATGTAATACAGCCACCAGGTTTCGTGAACAGTAAATTTCCTGATCACGTTTACAAATATGATAAGGCACTCTATGGATTGAAGCAAGCTCCAAGAGCCTGGTATGAAAGACTATCAGGGTTCTTATTGAAGAATGGTTTTACAAGAGGGAAGATTGATAACACACTATTCTTAAAGAAGAAAGGAAATGATCTACTGGTGGTTCAGGTATATGTTGATGATATCATTGTTCGAGCCACTGATGAGGAGCTATGCAAGGGATTTGCTGAATTGATGGGCAGCGAATTTGAAATGAGAATGATGGGAGAACTCAATTTCTTCCTAGGATTACAGATAAAACAGACGCCTGAAGGAACCATGATTCATCAACAAAAATATGTCAAGGAAACTTCTGAAGAAATTTGACATGGAAGGAGCAAAAGAAATGACTACTCCTATTGCTCCTGGAACCAAGCTAGATATGGATGAAATAGGTTCTTCTACAAATGAGACAAAATATAGAGGAATTATAGGTTCACTCCTCTATCTCACAGCCAGTCGACCTGATATTGTATACAGTGTGAGACTGTGTGCTAGTGTTGCTCCCAAATGCACACGCAAGTATACGTGGTCGAAAAGTAATAAAGTGATAAATCGAGTATCGTTCCCACGAGGACTATTGTTACGACTGAATCCTAGCAAACAATTTCCTAAAAACTATTTAGGGATCTTTTTCAATGATGGTTGAGATTTTTACTAACTATATGAAATAATTTAAAAACAAGTAACTGAAGTCAAGTAATAGAGCAAGTTTTAGGTTGTTATCAATAAAAGAGAGACGGTCCAGAGTCAGAGCTACGAACAATCCACTTGAGTTTTCCAGTTGATTCTACTTCTTGATTTCCTAGATCGCTAACTAACAGGTTAATTATATTCGTGAAAACTTGTCGATTCTTCACGAGTCTATGTAAGCTACTCTAACGCCTATATTTCTATGGAATTAAATCACATGCATGCAATAAAGAACTCTTTATTTAGCTAAGCCAGGCGAATAGGTATATGTCTATCCTACTGAAACGACCTCGGTCAGTCGTTTCGAAAGTTAGGACTCCGATTGGTGTGCCGATAATTTTAAAATATTCGTAAGGTCCATTAGGATCTGTCTATAAAATTTGAGCTAAATCAGACCTCGTTTGGTACGTATCGGAAGAAGATTTCAGTTTTTATTGTCGATAAATATTAAAAAGAAATTTTCGAGCTCGATTTTGGCGAATGAAATCCGATTCAAAATCCGAAAGTTCCGTTAGGTTCATATGATTAATTGTGACTTGTGTGAACTTTTGAAAGTGAATTTCGAGGTTGTTCGGCTAGTTTCTGCTAAAATGCCGAAAGTCCAAAGAATTTGATCTTTTCCGCTTTAATTCGCTTCTTGAGTTTCTGGAATCCGATTTGATATCCGCCTGAGCAAGTACGTCACATAAATTTGGTATAACTTGTATGCAAAAAAGTTGGAATTATTTTGAATATCGTAGGGTACCGTTTTAATTCTCGTTAAAAAAAGAAAATATAAAAGTAAAAGAAATAAAAGAAAAAGAAAAAAGAAAGAAACAAAAACAATTGAAGAGGCGGTGCTAAGGGATTCTTAATTCGTTAGCTTAAAGTCTACAAAACAGAGGAGAGGATAACGAGAAATAGGGAAAACGTAAACAAAGAAAAAATACCAAAAATGAAAATAAGAGCCGGGAAAAGATAGAATTTTCACTCCGAAACATTTAGATAATGATCTTACGGGTCGTTTGGTTGAGATAGAGTTTACGCGGGTATCAACAATGTACGTATTGGTAATGCGGGTATTAGCAATGTGGGTATTAGTAATGTGGGTATTAATAATGCGGGTATTAGTAATGCGGGTATTAGTAATGTGGGTATTAATAATGCGGGTATTAGTAATGTGGGTATTAATAATGTGGGTATTAGTAATATATGTATTAGCTATGCATATATTATAACGTATGGATTATTTCTTGAATCACTAATATATTAAAAATTAATATACAATGTTATAATTTAAAATATTTAATTAGCCCTTAAATATAATTTAAAAATATTCTTACTATTATGAGGGTTAATTTTGTCATTTTAAATTTTAATACCTGCATTATTAATACCCGCATTATTAATACCACCTTCTACCCCGCATAAAATAATACATAGATTCCCGCATTAATAATGTGGGTATTAGCTATGCGGAAAAGGAAATTGTGAACCAAACATTGTATTAGTAATGCTATGTTTTATGTGGAAAAGGAAAAGACCAACCAAACATGGTATTATAATGCTAAATTTTGTGCAACTATCAAAGAGGAAATCAAACAATGTATTAGTAATACCAAGACTTTATGAGGGTATTAAATTAGTGCTAGTGCAAACCAAACGACCCCTTAATGCATTATTTGAGTTTATTACGTGTGTTTGAATATATTTTAACGATAAAAATTGGGATATTAGACATCCTTTTAATAAGTTCAATTAATAGTTTAAAGGGTTAATTGGACCCTGTTAATGGAATTGATTATATATTCGCGCTCAGCGAGTTATGGGCAACATATACATGTAATTTATTTAGGGTTTGGTTATGTGACTTTGAACCCTATACATAGGCCTGGCCTACGTATTGCGTATGCGAATAGGGTATCAGGTTCCTAATCGGATTGCCCGAAGATGCGAGGAATGAAGCCTTTAGCCTAATTTGATATATTTTCTGCTTATTGAATAAGCAGGATCATTTGGCAATGCATCCAAAGGACAAAGCGGTTATTGAGTAGCTACGCTAACTTTGTAACAAGGTATGTGTTCATATCCATTTCTTTGGAGGCCCTTGGCCTTGTGCATATTCTACCACATGTTCCTTACGTGTGTAGTTGCCGATAGGCATACTCATTACGCCTTAGCTTTGAATTTACATTGTCTATTATATGTTATGCCCTGTTTTTGGTATTGCATTGAACATATGAGCATTGCACTCTGGTTTTGAGCATTGCATATACTTCCTAGTTGGCGATAAGAGTCCCGCACCGGCGAAGGGTCATTATTGCATATACTTCCCGGTTGGCGATGAGAGTCCCGCACCGGCGAAGGGTCATTATTGCATACACTTCCCGGTTGGCGATGAGAGTCCCGCACCGGCGAAGGGTCATTATTGCATATACTTCCCGGCTGCCGATGAGAATCCCGCACCGGCGAAGGGTCATTATTGCATATACTTCCCGGTAATCGATGAGTGTCCCGAGCCAGTAAAGGGTCATCATTGCATATACTTCCCCGTAATCGATGAGAGTCCCGAGCCGGTGAAGGGTCATTATTGCATATATCTCCTGGAAGACGATGAGAATCCAGCGCCGGAGATAAGTATCAGGCATATGTGGCTGCATTGCATCATACCGCATTCATCCCATTTCATCGCACCGCATGCTGACTATTGTGTGTATTGTGTTGTGTTTTATATATGCGGTATGTATACCATATTGTGGACATATTTCAGTTTGCCTATATATTTATGGCTCGTATTCTGGGTTGCACGCTGCGACATATAAACATATGGATCGGGTTGCATGCTGCGACAGTATAAATATATGGATCGAGTTGCACACCGCGACAGTATAAATATATGGATCGGGGGTGCACGCCGCGACAGTATAAATATATGGATCGGGTTGCACGCCGCAACAGTATTTACATATAATGAGATATATTTTTGATTGTTGATATGTTCGAGATACCTATATGTTCTGTCTATCTTATTTTCTTGGTTGTTTATGAGTTTATGATCCCATACGTGTTTCCAGTTATTATCTGGCTCTGTCTTTTTATAATTTAAATAAGAGGAATTTGGTTTATCTGTTTTTCTTCTCCCTGGCTCCTGTTCTTTGAGGTGGCTAGTCTGCCTCACTTATTGAGTCCTTTTGACTCACTATTGTTTGTTGTTTGTCCTTGTCTATCTATTTCGTTTCGGCAGGTTCGCTCTAGGATTGAGTTCGATACGTTGTGAAGGAGCGAAGACGACTTCAGCTGTGAGGGTGAGCCAGCTTTTATTCAGGATGGCCACAGTTTCATGTTTATTATTTCAGTATCATTTTTCTCCCTTCAGGAGGTATATGTCTTCTTTCGTACTCTTAGATGTCTAGTCTAGATAGCTCTAAACCTAGTATGTTGGGTAGTTAGCGCTAATTTCTTTTGTACAGCTTAGAGGTATCAGTATATCTGTGCTTTTTTTTTTTTTAAAGTTTTATTCTTATTTATGAGTTGGATTTATATTTATTTTCCTTATTTAATTGGTAAGGGTTCGCCCGACGGGTCTAGGGGAGGATGTCGGGTGCCCGCACGGCCTAGCCAAAAATTAGGGTCGTGTCAGTTTGTATCAGAGCTTATTTTAGAGTCTATCCAAACTAAGACAGTGTCTAGTAGAGTCTCGCTGATGGGCACGTAGACGTCCGTACTTGTCTACGAGAGGCTATGTTGGCATTTAGGAAGTTTCACTTCCTTCTTTTCTAATCGTGCTTCGGTCTAGGATGCAAAAGTATTTTCGTTAATTGTGAACCCTCGTGCGATAAATCAGTAAACAGTAGGAGTTCAGGACAAAGTATTCTAGCCTGGGGCTAGAGCTACTCAAGCCCCGAGAGTTGTAGATCGTACTGATGATCCAGTCGCGCAGGCCCCAGCTGTACGAGCTTGCGATGGGCAAGGGAGCAGGGCCTTGTGGTTCCCTTGGCTCTCTACGATGCTTTTACGAGAATCTTGGTGACACAGATACAGCAAGAACCTATTATTCATTAGGAAACTAATCAGGTCGCCGTATATACAGATGTTCGGACTTAGAGAGCTCCTATTCTAGTTCTTAATATTACCGCAGTAAATTATTTTCTGGAGGCAGCATGTGTTGTGCCTCTTGTTATTCTGGCTGGTTAGCTAACCCGAGTAGTGGCTCGGTCCGAGCATCTGAAAAGGCTGCATTATTTTACCCAATTGAACCTTCCGATATTCGTAGGCCATGCATCAGATAATCCCTGTGTAAATTTTTAAAATACAATTATGTCAGCGTATCCTTCAGGCTCTTGATTATATCGAGCGGTATGGTGTTGATTATTCTACTTTCAAATTTCAGGGTCTAGCCTTGAATTGGTGGACTGCTCTCTCATTAGCTAACTTGGTTCGATCTTTCTTCTAGATTCGTGGAAAAGTTTCTTTCGAGTAGCGAGCGAGATGAAAAGTGTTGCTAGTTTGAGTAGATTGGACAGGGTAGCGTGTTGATTAGCCTGTTGGTGTTTTAGAATATGAGATTTAATTCTATAGAATGGCTGAATATGCATTAGAACTAGTCCATGAGCCTTTCGAGAGATTCAAAGATTTTTGATGACCTTTCTCCTTCCTTGAGATCCTAGATGTCTCGAGAAATTGAGGTCGGGATTTCATTTGATGTTGTTGTTGATATTAGCTGAAGGTACGAGGCATACCATAAGTTAGAGCGAGAGAGCAAGACCTGTCACGAACCTGGTGGGTACCATGGTACCTCATTTAGAGGTAAGAGTTCTAATTATTTTGGGAAGTCACCTACCAGGTTATCTCAACTTGTAGAGCGTAATTCTTAAAGTGCGCTAATAGTTCATCAAGATAGACTCAGTTTTCTCTTTGTCGCTATTAACAATCTGTCCAGCTTCAATTTTCAATGAAAAGGTGTTATCATTGTCGTGAGTCTGATTATCATTTGAGGAGTTTTCCTGTAATCATTGTCACGAGTCTGGTTATCCCTTGAGGAGTTTTCCTTTACTTCGGCAAGTAGGCAGTCGTCCTTTCTCTCGTTATCAGGCATCTGCACCGTCGTAGTGGATTTTATTTAGATCTCAATCAGTCAGAGAAATGCTACAATCCAGTAAAGGTTGAGAGCGTGGTGGCAGTTATTCTTCAGAAGGTAATTATTAGTTTAGCGGCTTAGTTCAGCTGCAGAGGCAGTTTTATGAACTACCAGTCTGGCAGAATGCTGAGGTATCCGATGTAGTACACCCAAGTATTTCTTCCTCACTTATATGTGTGTAAGCTTTGATTCTTCCGATCGATTTGTAAAGGGTTGTCTTATCATGTTTCCATAGTTTCCTTAGATGTCGTTTCTATTAAGAATCGGTTGCGGTAGAGGGGTGAGCTTCTGTTATGATTTATTCTTGGCATTCGTGAGACCCTACTAGTTGATCTGGTTTAAATGTGAGAAATGTGGGAGAGAGTGTCGGTATGGTCTGCTTGGATTCTTTTTGTTCCATATTCTATTATTATGTCAAATCAGTTTACATTTCTCGTCGCAATTCAATGTTGGTAGGATAATGGGATCCTAATTCGTCACCATCAAAAAGTGTTATCGTTTCTTCCGGTACAAAGTGATAAGTAAATAATACTCGATCTATGTATCTCCTCATGGTTCGAGGCGCTAGTAGAGTCATGTTATTCTATGAGCTTGTCTTAGTTGTAAAAGGGTTTTCTGGTAATTTTCAGAGTATCCTTTTCCTAGGGAGGTTAAATTGACATAGATTTTGTTCCATAAAGCTCATTTAATGTCTATTTCTTCAATTGCGATCCTTCGGTTAGCCTGACTCGTAAGTAGTCTAGCTCTGGTAGCCAAATAAATAAGAAGAAGAGCTTTCTAAAGCCCTAATTATTTCTATCCTCAGTCTGTTGCCATATCTTCTTTGTTCACAGTGGTGAGCTTAGTCGGCCAGTAACCTATTGTGATATTCCCTGCGTTGAGCCAAAGTGCGTGCCAAGGTAGCCGGGTAAGCACATTATCGTTTCAAGGCTATTAAGGGTAATGAGAGGCGTCATTTGACCTTTGATTTGATCCATCAGGCGGTGGTGCTTATAGAAAATGTATGGAGTTGTGACTCGAGAGTTGCAGCTGTTTGGCAACTCGAAAGGGTAGTTGGTAGCTTAGGTCTGCCTACGTTCAGCTATTAGCTAAATCTTCTTTAGTCCAGCAGACTGTGCGGGGATGGGTATTCCTATTCAAATAGCTGCATGAGTTTGTGCTCTAAGTAGAGGAGTCTTTCTCCAATACTGAATGCTAATATTAAATCTCTAAGGCGCTGCTGAAGCGTAAGCTAATTATTTATTTCATCGACATGTTCTATATCGAAAAGTATATCGAGGAGGCGATTCATTGTCAAAATTATGTTATTCCATCCAGAGTCCCGTATATCTTTGTTCCGACAATGTAGAACTCTCTCCTCATGATCAAGAAAAGGCCAGTTTAGTCAGAATAATCTGAGCGGTAATATTATGATATTATCCAGCTATGTTTTTATCCAAGAGTTGATGTGCGCGTTATAATTCTGATTCTGTAATCATGAGATAATATCCATGGAATAGTTTATGAAGGTCATGCAAGTCCTCTTATTATCTGAATGAATTTTGCTTTAGACTCAAGCTCGTTCGAGGACGAACGAGAGTCTAAGTGGAGGAGAATGAAACGACCTCGGTCAGTCGTTTCGAAAGTTAGGACTCCGATTGGCGTGCCGATAATTTTAAAATATTCGTAAGGTCCATTAGGACCTGTCTGGAAAATTTGAGCTAAATCAGACCTCGTTTGGCACGTATCGGAAGAAGATTTCAGTTTTTATTGTCGATAAATATTAAAAAGAAATTTTCAAGCTCGATTTTGACGAATGAACTCCGATTCGAAATCCGAAAGTGCTGTTAAGTTGGTATGATTAATTGTGACTTGTGCGAACTTTCAAAAGTGAATTTCGAGATTGTTCGGCTAGTTTCCGCTAAAATGCCGAAAGTCCAAAGAATTTGATCTTTTCCGCTTTAATTCGCTTCTTGAGTTTCTGGAATCCGATTTGAGATCTGCCTTAGTACGTCACATAAATTTGGTATAACTTGTATGCAAAAGTTGGAATTATTTTGAATATCGTAGGGTACCATTGTAATTTTCTTAAAAAAAGAAAATATAAAAGTAAAAGAAATAAAAGAAAAAGGAAAAAGAAAGAAACAAAAACGATTGAAGAGGCGGTGCTAAGGGATTCTTAATCCGTTAGCTTAAAGTCTACAAAAAAGAGGAGAAGATAACGAGAAATAAGGAAAACGTAAACAAAGAAAAAATACCATAAAATGAAAAAAGAGCCGGGAAAAGATAGAATTTTCACCCCGAAACATTCAGGTAATGATCTTAATGCATTATTTGAGTTTATTAAGTGTGTTTGAATATATTTTAACGATAAAAATCGGGATATTAGACATCATTTTAATAAGTTCAATTAATAGTTTAAAGGGTTAATTGGACCCTAATAATGAAATTGATTATATATTCGTGCTCAGTGAGTTATGGGCAACATATACATGTAATTTATTTAGGGTTTGGTTATGTGACTTTGAACCCTGTACATAGGCCTGACCTACGTATTGCGTATGTGAATAGGGTATCAGGTTCCTAACCGGATTGCCCTAAGATGTGAGGAATGAAGCCTTTAGCCTAATTTGATATATTTTCTGCTTATTGAATAAGCAGGATCGTTTGGCAATGAATCCAAAGGACAAAGCAGTTATTGAGTGGATGCGCTAACTTTGTAACAAGGTAAGTGTTCATATCCATTTCTTTGGAGGCACTTGGCCTTGTGCATACTCTACCACGTGTTCCTTACGTGTGTAGCTGCCAATAGGCATACTCATTACGCCTTAGCTTTGAATTTACATTTTATATTATATGTTATGCCCTGTTTTTGGTATTGCATTGAACATATGAGCATTGCACTCTGGTTTTGAGCATTGCATATACTTCCTGGTTGGCGAGGAGAGTCCCGCACCGGCGAAGGGTCATTATTGCATATACTTCCCGGTTGGCGATGAGAGTCCCACACCGGCGAAGGGTCATTATTGCATATACTTCCCGGTAATCGATGAGAGTCCCGAGCCACTAAAAGGTCATCATTGCATATACTTCCCCGTAATCGATGAGAGTCCCGAGCTGGTGAAGGGTCATTATTGCATATATCTCCTGGAAGACGATGAGAATCTCGCGCTGGAGATAGGTATCAGGCATATGTGGCTGCATTGCATCATACCGCATTCATCTCATTTCATTGCACCACATGCTAACTATTGTGTGTATTGTGTTGTGTTTTATATATACGGTATGTATAACATGGTCTGGACATATTTCAGTTTGCCTATATATTTCTGATCGTATTCTGGGTCGCACGCCACGACATATAAACATATGGATCGGGTTTCACGGTGCGACAGTATAAATATATGGATCGGGTTGCACGTCACGAAAGTATAAATATATGGAGGTTGCACGCTGCAACAGTATTTACATATAATGAGATGTATTTCTGATTGTTGATATGTTCGAGATACCTATATGTTCTGTCTATCTTATGTTCTTAGTTGTTTATGAGTTTGTGATCCATACGTGTTTCCGGTTATTATGTGGCTCTGTCTTTTTATAATTTAAATAAAAGGAATTTGGTTTATCTGTTTTTCTTCTCCCTGGCTAGCTATCCTATTCTTTGAGGCGGCTAGTCTGCCCCATTTATTGAGTCCTTTGGACTCACCCTTTTTTGTTGTTTGTCCTTGTCTATCTATTTCGTTCCGGCAGGTTTGCTCCAGGATTGAGTTCGACACGTTGTGAAGGAGCGAAGACGACTTCAGCTGTCAGGGTGAGCCAGCTTTTATTTAGGATGGCCACAGTTTCATGTTTATTATTCCTGTATCATTTTTCTCCCTTCAAGAGGTATATGTCTTCTTTCGTACTCTTAGATGTCTAGTCTGGATAGCTCTAAACCTAGTATGTTGGGTAGTTAGATGTAATTTCTTTTGTACATCTGTGCTTTTTTTTAAGTTTTATTCTTATTTATGAGTTGGATTTATATTCATTTTCCTAATTCAGTTGTTAAGGGTTTGCCCGACGGGTCTAGGGGAGGATGTAGGGTGCCCGCACGGCCTAGCAAAAAATTCGGGTTGTGTCACCTACCCGCAAATCGATTCTCTGTTGCCCAGGTTCACAATCAAGCCCTATTCTTTCTTATGTGCGTTCACAAGTTCCCTCTATCGAGTTTAACTTGTTAACCGTAGATAGTGTTCAATTTTCGGGCCCTGATAACCAAACAATTAGGCTCAACAAAGAATAAACAATCTGTAGTAGTAAACCAATAGGAAGAAATCAATTTTCAAACATGAACCTTCATGTAATTGCCCTAACTCTAGAACGAACAAACTATAGAATTAAAGAGAAGAATAAGAGAAAGAGAGAAAGAACTTATTTAGACGACATCTTGGGCTCCTCCCCTCTTCTCCAAAACTGACCTTCTCCTAAGAAACCGAAATAAATGAGGTTTTATCGTGCTTACAAAGTGCTAGGATAAGCTAAACCAAAGCCTAATCAAGTTGGGAAAACTTGTGTTTCGTCAGCCTCAAAACTTTCGTAGAAGCCATGCTTCCACTATAGCTTCCAACTCCAAAGCTATCTCTGAAGCCTTGCTCCCAGTATAGCTTCCAACTCCTCAGGGCTTTCTTGGAAGCCTTGCTTTCACAATAGCTTCCAATGTGTCCATTAACTCCAATTTGATTGTTCTTGTCTCGAATTCATCCGCACCATTCCTAAAATCACAAATACGATAAGTGACCATAAGAAACACAATTATCACATATAACGAGCGCATAAAGTACCAAAATGTGACAAGATATTAAGGTAAAATAGGCAAATATTGCCAAACATCACCTAGATTCCAGTCCAAGCCTAAGGAATCACACTTGATGGCTGTGAAGAGGATCTTGAGATACCTGAAGGGAACTTAAGATCTATGTCTATGGTACCCAAGAGGAGGTACTTTTGAGCTAATTGGTCTTACTGATGCAGATTATGCAGGTCACTTGGTGGACAGGAAGAGCACTATAGGAATGACATATTTTCTTGGTCCTTGCTTAGTTTCTTGGGCAATAAAGAAGCAGAACTCAGTTGCCTTATCTACTGCTGAAGCTGTGTATGTAGCAGCTGCATCTTGCTGCTCACAATTGCTATGGATCAAACAGTAGTTGGAGGACTTTGGAATTAAATATAGAGTTGTGCCTATTTTCTGTGATAACAGAAGTGCAGTAAACATTGCCAAGAACCCAGTCCAACACAAAAGAACAAAGCACATTGATATTAGATGCCATTTTCTTAAAGATAATGTAGAAAAGGGTCTGACTATTATGAATTCGTGCAGGACTGAAGATCAAATTGCTGACATCTTTACCAAAGCACTGAACAAGACTCATGAGAGGAACAGGTTGGAGTTAGGGATGACCAAAATACAGGGATGACTCAGCATTTGTTCCCCAATGATTGGTTAGTTAAGTGTTCAGCAACCTGTTTGTGACTATTGTTGTTATTGTCCAGTCTAAAGTTTGTACTTTCTTAAGTATACTTGTTCAGCTGAGTAGAACCAGGTCGGGCTAATGTGTTCCCACGAAAGAATCTACAGGGTACATAGAAAGAACCAAGGCAAGCATGAGGAACTATGTCCAAGTACAGCTACACAGCTATTTATGTTAAGTGTCATAACTAAAGTTGATTGTAAATTATATGTGTGTCAAGGAAGGCTTCCCATGTTCTTGTAATCGTCCTTGATTATAGGAACAATTCTTTTTGTGTTAAGACTTCTACTACACTTTGCCGGACCCCACTCATTTCAAAAAACCTTATTTGGGTAAGTCTATATAACCGTCAAATCAGTACCTTTTTTCCCGGTTTTCAAAACTTCAAAAAGCTGCTTTTTGCCTCTTAGTCATTATTAGCATATTTTCCCCATAGAAAACCCCTGACCCTATTACTTCTTCCCGAATCCTCCTCCACCATTCTATTTCTCTCTCTAAAATCAAAAATTGCCTTCATTCTCCCAGAAACCCTAACCAAGAATTTGCCATGTCTCAAGCACAATCCACCTCCGCTACTCCTACTATGACCTCAGAGACCCAAACGTCCAAGAAATCTACTCCCAAACCCCCTCCCTCTACTCTCGTGGAGAGAATCTTCAAAGCTAGGGTAAAATTTCTCAAAACGGTAGGAAAGACAAGTGCCAAGAAGAAGGTTGCCAGACCCGCGCTTCCTACGCAGGAAGAGCGAGTCTCCGACGAAAAATTGGTCGAGGTAAAACATGACTCTACACTATCTGATTCTACTGCTTTAAAGTCTTTAAAAAGTCTTGGGAAATTGAGTACTGAAACATTGGTTAAAGGACTAGATGAAATCGTAGAAAAGATAGAGCCTAGTGGAATGTCTGATAAGGTGCATGTAGTTGAGGAAAACTTGAAGGTTGTTCAGGAGGAGCCTATGCTTAAGTCTAGTTTTCATGTGCCCTTAGTAACTGAGGAAACGATGGAGGTTAATGTAGTTAAAAACATGGTGGAAAGATTTAGAAAAGAGGATTCTGCTGAATCCCAGAAGGAACATGTCAATGAACCTAGTTTGGAGACTGTTCCTCTCGAAAAAGGTCATGCGTTGTCTGTGTTAGAAGGTCCTGTAGTTGGAGCACCTAGTTTTTTTGAGGCTGCAAAGGATTTGAGTGAAGCACCTGGTTCTCGCTCAGATCCTATTGTGGCTGATGATGTAGAACTAAATTGGACTGATTCTGATGAGGAAAGGAGGAGGAATTTCAAGAGGGAAATGATGAAAGTGAGAAAGTTATAGAGAAAGTTGAGGAAAAGGAAAGAAAGAGTGTAAAAAGGAAATTTAGGGAGGAAGATGAGAAGTTGTTGTTAGAGGGTGAAAAAGAGGAAGTGGTGTTTGTAAGTGAGACAAAAGTTGAAGTTGATAAGAGAAGGAGATTGTTGAAAGGGGGAAAGTCTGTGCCCAAAAGCAGACTTGTGGATAAAAGTAGTGAGAAATCTCAGGAGGAGAGGACTGAGAGTGATGACAAAACTGCTGCTCAGCCAGCACCAAGAAGGGTGGCAACCAGGTCTGCCCTGAAGCAGCAGTTAGAGAAGGCGGAGAAACTAGAAAAGACGGTCAAGAATATGAAGGCTGGAAAACAGGAGGAAAAGAAGAATGAGAAAAAGGTTGTTGAGTCCAAAGAAGAAAGTGATGAAGCTGGAAGCTTTGTGGAACCCAGTGACTCAGATACAGACAGTGAGTTGGAGAGCAAGAAGAAAAGAAAAGGCACTGGTGAGGAGGTTGACAGAACAGACTTTTTTGCAAAACACCAGATATTGGCTGGGAGCATCCTGGGTGATCTGCAGAAGCACAACATGAAACCTCTACTCAGAAAGGTAGAGGATCAAGGCTGGTTAAACCTCTTTGCCAAGAAAGACAGACTGCAGTATTCTGATGAAATCAGGGAGTTCTATACAAATTGCAGAGTTGCTGCCAGAAGAGTGTTTTATGTTGTGAGGGAGTAGAGATTGAATTTGGGAGGACAGGGTTGGGAGTGATACTTAATGTCCCTGCTGAAGGTTATTGCAGGTATATTAAGTTAAAGTGTCCAAAAAGAACTGATGGAGTGACTCCTTTGAGTGTGGTGAAAAAATTCTCAGGAAAAACCAAACTCAGCAAAGAGAGTAGAGTTGATAAGAAGGAGATGGAGCCGGCTCATCAGTTACTTTTTGAGTGTGTTCATAGGTTTCTACTACCAAGGGGAGAAAGGAACATTGAGGCCAGTGCCCTTGACTTGACCTACATGGACCTGCTGGACAGAGGAGTGAGAATCAATCTACCTGGTCTGATAATCAGACACATAAAAAGGATTGCAGACACTGATCAGAAGCCACATTCCTTGGTGCATTCCTACATCCTTCAGTAGGTTCTTGACCACTTTGGGGTTCCTTTGGAAGCAGGTAAAAAGCCCACAATTCATCAAATGTTTGGGCTGAATGTGCTGAAAAATTGTAATTTCTTCAAAGAGAAGAGAGCTTCCAAGAAACCAGTGCAGGTTAAGTAGGAGCAGTCTGAAGAAAGTGAGGACTATGGACCAGAAGAAGCTATTGCAGCAGTAAAAGAACTGGAGCATCATGTTCTTGAAGTAAATACAGAGAATGCTGAGCTGTAGAGGAAGCTGGAGTTGAAGGACCAAGAAATTGATCGATTGAAAATTGAGTGTCACAAGTATGAGGCCGAGCTGGTGATGGAAAGGGCAAAGAATACGAAGAACCTTGAGGCACTTGTCAAGCACTTCAACTTGAACCCCTGAGTCCTACCTTTCTTCCTCCCTGTCCTTGATAAATACCCTCCCTTATCTCTCCATGTCCTTCCTTGATATGTGACTTTAAGACAATCTTTTCACTGTTATGTACTTAATAGGGTTGTGTGGTTGTCACGCCCTGGATGAATGGTTTTAAATTTCTTTTGCTTGTTTTGGGTCTGTTCTATAATATTTGGTTCTATTTGAACCCTTAGCCTTAATTCTGTGTGTTTACTTCTAGTTGACTTGCTTGCCTTGTGCATTAGACTGGATAGTACTAACTGATTCTTGCAGGTGTTTGAATCTTTTCGACGATGCCAAAAAGGGGAAGAAGGAAATGTTTGGGTGTTTGTGACCTAACTCATCTGTTTTAAATTTTTCAAACAGTTATTTTGTTTTTGTGTTTTGGAAATTTTGTCTATTTAGGTTCTTTGGCAACATTGTTTGTCATCATCAAAAAGGGGGAATTTGTTGAGGAAATATTTTTGAAGAATGACATACGAGAAGAACCTAGGTGTTCTGGAGGACAACCTGGTCATTGTATAGAAGGGCACCACTGATCGAAAATATTGAGGGTTTCAAATCCCTACGGAATTAGGAGTAGTGGCGCGTGAACGAATATGCATCCTAGTCAGACTAAAAGAGGTGGTGCCCAGGCTGTGTCTTCGAAGTACTAATACGAGTTGGACTTAAACAAGGGAAGGGTTACAGGAAATCTGGTCTTGCCATATTTATAAGGTTTCCTTGTAGAACTCAACTAGGATTTTCAAAGCCCATATAAATACAAGTAGTTGATGCAGCCGTAAGTTAGTTATTCATAAACAGAGAGTTGAGAGCATACACAAGCGATTCAGCAACTTTCAACGTGAGATAACTGAAGAAGACAACTGATGGAGCTAAAGTAGATAGAGTCTAGATATTTTGTCTAGGTTCTTGGTTTGTAAGTTGTCTTGTTTTTTATGCTATCATTGATATTACCTATCTGCTTATCATAGAAGCAAATTGTGCTAGGTGAACATCTGAGAGATTACTTTGTAAAGCTAGAGGTTAGCTTTGTTGAGTGATTAGGGTCTAGAGTGTAGCCCCCTGGTTACAGAGTTTTGTAATCAGAAACTTGCTCGTTGTGTTAGTGGATTGATTCGAAAATCTCAGAGTGTGGGTCGTGGTTTTTCTCCCTTGAGCAAAGGAGTTTTCCACATAAAAATATCGTGCTCCTTGTGCCTTTTGAGTGTGTGTGTTGTAGTGCCAAAGTACAAACTGTTGAGTCAAGAAGGAGAATCAGGTTCTTGTAAAGAAAAATCGGTAGACAGTGTTCAATCTATCTCCCCCTTCTAGTGTCCATAGGAGCTGCTTAGATTATAACAGAATGTCTCGTTATATTTACTTTAAGGAGGAAAGCACATGACACGAGAAGAAATAAAAAAGTTCACTTCACTTGACAGAGAAAATAATTGTACTTTTATGATGTAAAAGTCAACCCTTGAAGAGACAGAAAAAGATAAAAAAGAACTTTTAGGTTGTAGTATTTATATATATATAGAAGCACATATGTAATTATGTATATCAAGCATATATGTATATATATATACAAAAATAAGCTCTTTTTTTAAAAAAATAAAATAAAAATATTATACCATCAAAACAACATCAAAGACATGAAACTGCTAGTGAGCCAAACATTAGTAGAAATAACCCAAAATACTAAAACACAAGAGATTTAGATAAGATAAGAAAATACTAATATTGCATCTAATAATTTACAAGACTTGGGGTAATTTCACATTTTTTTAGGCATCTATGTGGGCCCGCAAAAGAAATTTTAATATTTAATATTGAAGCGCTACTGCCTATGACCTATTTGCTAAATAGTAGCCATCAATATTTCCAACATAGATTTTTCTTCTTTCTCCCCCTACATGAATATTGTCATTCTCCAGGATGACCAAAGTCTCTTAAAGACTTTCCAAAATGACTGCCTACAGCTTCTAAGTTCTTTCTCCTTCAACACTTTAACTTATATTTACATACTAAAAGCAATAACCAAAAGCATCTAACATAAACCACAACTCCAGCCTAGTCCTATTTTTTCCCATTTCAATCTCCATCATCTTTTTCAGATTCAATCAAGTAATCATCCAACATATCTTTTCCTTGGCGCCAATCACCATGAGACTCACCTCTCATAGGTGATGCATCTGATAATTGAGGTACTAGATCAGGTAAGTCAGCACAGAAATCATGAGAAGAAGTTTGACGCATTAATGGTGGTGCAATGGGTGGTGGTTGGGCAGCAGCGGGTTCTTGAAGAAGCGGTAGATTTTGGGGTGGGACATTGATGTATCGAGGCATTGGAAGGGTGCTAGGATCATGAAACTCAAAATAAGAAAACTGGGATGGCACAATACATATTCAAAAAGATTATTAAACAATCAAATCATTGGATAAATATATATCAAGCCTTGCATTTGGATATTCTCATTTCTGTCAAATCCCTCCCTTTGATTGTTCTCTCACCCCTTCACAATTTTTTCCAGATTAGTAAATCCATCAGTCATGTTTAACTCCATTCGGTTCATTTGTTGCTTGAGCTCATCCACAACTAATTTCTAACCAATTTTTTTGTGGAACAACCCGTTTTTGACGATACTCCTACCCATATAGGTTTTTTGGGACCATTCGTAGGCTCAAGCTTGGCCCAAAATTTCTTTCCAATCCTTTTATCCACGGTAAAAATATCAGTCCTATTTGAAATGGTAACTCCACATTTAACACATAACCTAGTAATTGTACTAGGAAACCAAATAGAACGACAAGTAGCACCAACACATTTCTTCATATTTGCATTAATCATTTTTCCAGCATTCAAAGGCATTTTAGAGTAGAGAGCATATAACAAAGTAAACATATTCTTGCGCAAATCAGCCGGGTTGAATTTGGGGTGAACCTAGAGCTAATAAAAGATAGAAAGAGCTTAAATTTTTTGGCTATGTTAACCCCTCTCATATTGTTCTTAACATTATCTTTCTTGTCAAACCTCCCAATCAGCTCTATAAGGACACAACTCTTGTTCAATCAGATCAAAATTAGGATGAATAAAAAAGTTGAGCTTCATTGTCATCAACGGGTTCTAGACCAAATATTTCATTAATTTTTTCTGGTGAAAAATCAAAGCTTTTTCCTTGCACAGTAATTTTATTTTTTCCCTTCATCCAAATTTTTATTAAATTCAATAACAAAATTAAGAACAAAGTTACAAGGTGATTTTGTAAATTGCTCCCATTTGTACTCTTTGATTGTATTACAAATGAATTTTTCGATTTTCTCATCTGCTGGATCAAAATCCAATCCTTTTTCCTGAATTATAAATTTAGAAGAGTTCAATCAAGAGTCAGAATAAGAAGGATTACTTAAGGATTTTTCTATGTTGGTCATGGTGAATGCAAGAAACAAGATTAAAGATGAAAGAAAATAAAACTAGACTATCAATATAGTGAGAAGTATGAACAGAGGTGTTGATGATGGTGTTAAGAGGCGAAGCAGACAAGATTTGCCATGGTGGAAGATATAGACAAAAAGATCTTTTTGGAATTATTTAATGGACCCCTACTTCAAAGTATATATATAAATATAGGAGTAAAAACTGAAGTACATGACACATACATTAAAACTTTAAAAAAATTGATGTATCGGTGGGTTAATATTTTATATATTATATATGTATTGTAAAAATAATTAAAAGAAACAAAAGTACAACCTTTCAAAAAGTTCCACAGTGAAACGGTGTCTTCTTATCCACTTTTGTGTAATTTTGATGCGTAGCCATTTTTGGACGCGTTCAAAAAGTTTTATCCACCGTTTCAAAATTCATTGACAAACAGTCAAAAATTCACGCGCGCACACTTACGCTACATTAGCGTTGGAAAGACACCCCAGACTAGTCCCATAAGAAAATACTGGGGCTTTGAACAAAACTTGTTCAAAGCCCAAGTATTTTGTTATGGGACTGAAGCTTTATACAAAGTCCCATAACAAAATAATCTCATAACAAAATAATGGGATTTATCCCATAACAAAGGTCTCATCAAAGGGATAAATCCCAGCGTTTTGTTATGGGACTGAAGCTTTATACAAAGTCCCATAACAAAATGCTGGGGCCTTGAACAAAACTTGTTCAAAGCCGCAGTATTTTATACTGGGGTTAGTTTACTGAAGCTTCCCAGTATTTATACTGGGATTTGTCCGGAGGTTGCTATTGCTCAGCGAATTTATTTTTCACGGCTACAAATCAATTAGTGCGCGCCAAACAGGCCCCTACACGAAATTTTTACTCCACTTTTTGTGGATTTCAAATCACCTTTTGTTTTGTTCTTTATTCTAATTTTTTTTAAGTAGTAATAATATATTAAAGAGTAACCAACTTGTATATAAAACAAAAACATATTAGTTAAAAAAATTCACTTATTCATAAATTTAACTATAAACTAGAAATATAAAAAAAAAAAATTGGCTTTCAAAAATACAGTCACAGAAGAAAGCTTGAAAGAAACTGTGACCACACATATTCTATATGCAATAAGCTGGAAAAATTTTAGACCTTACCAATCATAGGTCCTAGTTTAATATAAACTAAAAAATTACTTGTGCCAATATCATATTAACATAAGCAAATAGTTAACCAACCAGTTACTCAGGCATACCAATCACCATGGAATTACTCCTATGTAGGTGACACTATTTTTGTAGAGGCCATCATTTGCAGTTCTGGTTGTACACTAACCTAGATATTAACTGTTAGCTTGGATAAGCATGGAAGTTTTGACTGATGACCAAACAACAGATCCAAGGACTTGTTCCTTTGGATCACGGTAGCTGAATAAATAATATTGTAAAATCAATTAAGCGGAAAAATTAATTATTATCCTATTGTCTAATGTTTATCTTGATAATCATGCAGAGTTGTACGTGATAAGAAAAGATTGCATAAAATTGGGATAAGGCTTGAAGATAAGAAAGGAGTTCAATTAGGAATCAAACTCGTAGAGGCGTTGGAGTTCTAATTGCTCAAGACTCCTCAGATTTCAAAGCTATAAATAGAGGAGTATTTCAGCTGTTGCAGATACGCACAAATATAGAGAGAAAAGAGATATAGCACTGTTGAGTCGAAATTGTATTTGGGCAGTCATTAAGCTACAAGGAACTAAGTGGAGAACATGTTCCTTAGATTGAGTCTTGTCAAAGTTCAGTCTTAGTTCATCAGTAGTAGGGTATATCAAGTTGTACTATTTGCTTCCATAGAAGTTCTGTAACAGTACGTGTCATTCAAGTATTGTTACTTGGAAGAACTTCACTGATTGTGAAAGAGGTCACTATAGGATTAGAGTTAGTCCTAGGTTAGTAAGAGAAAAATCTTGTAACCAAGTGAGTCTTTCAAATAGTGAAGTTAAAATCCTACTTGAGAGAGTATGTCGTGGTTTTTTGATCCCGAGTTCAAGAGGTTTTTTCACGCTAAAATCACCGTTCATTTACTCGTGTTTAACTTAATTCCGCAATTTATAGGTAAAGAAACACATAGAAGAAGTTGGTCCTTCCGTGGTGTCTCTTAGGAAAATAACAATTGGTATCAAAGCAGGTTATCCTTGAAATGGCTAATATCTAGGATTAGAATGAGTACATCACAAGAAAATGGTGAGGGTCAGTCTACTGTGAGGGCATCTTTATTCAATGGAAAGTACTATTCATGGTGGAAAAGAAAGAATGAGAGATCATCTTCAAGCTGAAGATTACGAGCTGTGGGACATAGTCACTGGTCCCATGATCCCCATGAAAGAGGATGCTGAAGGAAATGAGGTTCCTAAAACTAGAAAAGAATGCACTGGTGAAGATTCGAGGAAATGGGAAAAGAATACCAAAGCTAGGAAATGGCTTGTTTATGGACTAAGTCCTGATGAGTGCGCTAGGATTCGAGGGTGCACCACTGCTAAAGAAATTTGGGATGCTTTGCAGGTTTCTCATGAAGGTACAAGTCAGGTGAAAAGATCTAGAGGTACACTTCTTTTTGCTGAATATGAAAGCTTTAAAATGTAAGAAAGTGAGTTTATTTCTAAAATGTATACTAGGTTTAATACAATCTCATCTGAACTTATCTCTTTGGGAAGGGTTTTAACTGTTAAGAAGATTCTAACTAGAGTTCTCCCAGACTAATGAGAGATTAAGGCTTGTGCTATAATGGAAAGTAAAGATCTTACCACATTATTCTTAGATGAGCTTATAGGCAATCTAAAAACTTATGAACTAAGGAGGAAGGTTAAAAATTTACGTGAACCAAATAAAACTAAACCTAACTTAGCTTTAACTGCTGTTGATAAGCCTATTAATGACAAGAAACTGGTCATTATAGCTAAAAGTGTTCAAAAATATTTGAATAAGAAAAAGGAGGCTAGTGGACAGGGTATGTCTTCTGACATGAAACAGGCTGGAGAATGCTTCAAATGTGGAAGCATGGAACACTACATCAGCAAATGTCCAGTTATGGAAGAAGAATGGAGGAAAAGATATGTTGAGTAAAGATGGAAGGCCAGGGAACATGTCCGTAAGAAAAGTGGAACAAATAAAGAAATGGTTGCTGGCTAACAAGATAGTGAAGATGATCAATCTGATGATGACCTGGATGATGAGCTTGCTCTAATGGCTCTTGAAGATTCGAAAAATTAAAAAGATGCTGAGGTATTTGTTTCTAAACTCAAAAAAGATGTGAATAACATGCCTAGGGAGAAATTAGTTAAAGTGTTTCACACTGTGCTAAATGAGTTAAAATCTCTAAGGGATGGTAAAGATCAATTGCATGATGAAATTGAGAATTTAGAAACTGAATATAAAAGGTTGTAGTATAAAATGACACTTTGAAAAGGAAAAATAGCATGCTAAAGGAACATGTCTTTACACTTGAATCAACTGTTCAGGAATTACAGTGTGAAAATTTAGAAGTTAGGACAGTTGAAAAAGGTAAAGGCATTGTTAATTCTCATCAGTTTTTTACTGAATAAAATTGAAAGTTGTAGTCAATGAAGTGCTTGAAAAAGATTAAAAAAATAAGATCTTTAGATAAGGACTTGATCAGGAGAAAAGAAGAACTGAATAAAACTGTCAGGTGGAACAAGTCCTCTGGGGCATTAGAATGGTTACAGGAAAATCAGAGTAATAGTAGAAAAGGTGTTGAGTTTAACTCAATGGGATCCTAGGAGTAAGTATCTGACTCTTTATGAAAATTGGTTATGCACACACTGTGGGAACACTTGTCACTTAAAAGGAAATTGTCAATCTTTGAAAAAAGCTGTACAAAGAAGCAGGTCCTATAAACCTGTTTATAATTCTGTGGCAAAGAAAACTGTTCACACAAAGAAAGCACTACCATTCTGGGCTAAGAAAAATCTGATTCATCCTTTTTCTCAACGAAATGAACCCAAACTAGTTTGGCTTCTTAAAATTAACCCCTAGTTTTTTTTTTTTGCAGGCTAGAGTGAAGATGAGGAACCACAAATGGTACATGGACAGTGGTTGCTCAAGGCATATGACAGGATACAAGGAACTGTTCCTTTCACTCTCAGCCTTTCAAGGAGGAAGTGTTTCCTTCGGTAATGGTAAGAAAGGAAAAATAATTGGTATTGGAAAGGTAGGTAGGTCTGATTTCACATAGCACAGATAATGTTTTTCTAGTAGATGGAATGAAGCATTGCTTATTGAGTATATCTTAATTGTGTGACAAAGGTAATAGTGTTAATTTTTCATCTACTAGGTGCACAGTTACTAACCAAATCTCTGGAGAGATTATTTTGTAGGGAAGTAGACATGGAAATATCTACAAAGCAGATTTATTGACACTATCTGATGGCAGCATGAGTTGTCTGAGTGTTACACAAAATGATCCCCTACTATGGCACTAAAGACTTGGTCATGCTAGTCTTTTACAATTGAATAAACTGGTTTCCAAAGACTTGGTGATAGGACTTCCTAACATCAAGTTTAAGGATGAAAAGTTTTGTGAGGCTTGTGCCGGGGGAAGCAGGTACGATCTTTCTTTAAACCAAAAAAACAGGTAAGTACTACCAAACCTTTGGAACTGGTCCATCTGGATCTTTGTGGACCAATGAGAACAATGAGCTGTGGAGGTAAGAAATATGTTATGGTACTAGTTGATGACTATTCTAGATTTACTTGGACTTTATTTCTTGCATCTGAGGAAGAAGCATTTAATGTATTTTCAATATTTTCTAAGAAAACTCAAAGAACTCTGGATACTCACATTGTTTCTATAAGGTTAGAACATGGAACTGAATTTGAAAATCAGTTGTTTTTAACTTTTGTAATGAAAATGGTATTGCTCATAATTTTTCTTCACCTAGAACTCCACAGAAAAGTGTAGTAGTGGAAAGAAAAAATAGGACCTTAGAAGAAATGGCTAGGACTATACTACTGTCGGGAGTCTTCCACAAGGTTTTTGGGCTGAGGCTATTAACACTGCATGCTACACAATCAATAGGTGTATGACAAGGCCACTGATAGAAAAGACACCATATGAGTTACTTAAAGGAAGAAAACCAAATATTTCACACCTTAGGGCCTTTGGTTGTAAATGCTTTATACATAACAATGGAAAGGATGCCTTAGGAATATTTGATCCTAGAAGTGATGAGGGAATCTTTGTTGATTATTCTTCAAGCAGTAAATCCTATAGAGTCTTTAACAAGTAAACATCAAAAATTAAAGAAAGCATGCATGTTAAAATTGATGAATCTGACAATTTGCCTCAAGAACAGGTACAGGAAGATGAAGAAATTAGAATGCTGAGGCATGGTGAACCTGGTCCTCAAAAAATGCAGGTATTGCATGGGAATGCTGTGAGAAGTGAATTGCAAAGAACTATTCCTCAGGATAGAACTGAAAAAAGTAGTACAGAAACAGAGGGAACAAATGATGGATCCACCTCTCAAACCTATACTGCTACTACAACAGGAACTGTTCCTCAGCAAGGAACTTCTGAAGATGGTCTGATACTCAAGCCTTACAAGTATCAAGGTTCACATCCTGTGGATCAGATAATCTCAGACAAGACTGCTGGAATTCAAACTAGATCAGCAGTCAAGAATCACAATCTGTGTGCATTTAGTGCCTTTTTATCTTTTGTTGAACCCAAAAATGTAAAAAGAGGCACTGAAGGATACAGATTGGATCAATGCTATGCAGGAGGAGTTGAATCAATTCCAAAGAAGTCACGTTTGGCATCTGGAACTCAAGCCAAGGAACAGGTCCATCATAGGAACAAAATGGGTTTTTAGAAACAAACTTGATGAGAATGGTATGGTAACTAGGAATAAAGCTAGATTGGTCGTTCAGAGGTATAGTCAAGAGAAGGGCATTGACTATGATGAGACTTTTTCTCCAGTTGCAAGATTGGAAGCAATAAGACTGCTTATAGTCTTTGCTACTTACATAGATTTCACTCTACATCAGATGGATGTTAAGAGTACATTTCTGAATGGCTATTTAATGGAAGAAGTGTATGTCAAACAACCACCAGGTTTTGAGAATGAACAGTTCCCTGAACATCTGTACAAGTTGGACAAAGCCTTGTATAGACTCAAGCAGGAACTAAGAACTTGGTATGAACGTCTATCAAAATTTCTACTTCAGCATGGATATAAAAGAGGTAAAATTGATAGCACATTGTTTTTGAAAGAAAAAGGTAAACATCTCTTAATTGTTCAAATTTATGTGGATGATATAACTTTTGGTGCTACTTGTGAAAATCTGAGTAAGGAATTTGCAAGCTTGATGGGAAATGAGTTTGAGATGAGCATGATGGGTGAACTCAATTTCTTTTTGAATTTACAAATCAAGCAAACCCCAAATGGAACTATGATCCATCAACGGAAATCTGTTAAGAAACTACTTAAAAGGTTTGACATGGATAAAGCTAAGGAAATTGATACACCAATTGCCATTGCTACTAAATTAGATCTTGATGAACATGGAAATTCAGTTGATCAAAAAATGTATAAAGGCATGATTGGTTCTTTGCTTTACTTAACTGCTAGTAGACCTGACATTGTGTTTAGTGTTGGCTTATGTGCAAGGTTTCCGTCAGATCCTAAGGAATCTCATTTGAAAGCTGTTAAAAGGATATTAAGATATCTGAAAGGAACAGGTTCCTTGGGACTTTGGTACTCAAAAGGTGGTAATTTTAATCTTCTTGGGTATACTGATGCTGACTATGCTAGTTTCCTTGTTGATAGAAAAAGTACTTCAGGTATGACACATTTTGTTGGTGAGTGTTTGGTTTTATGGGGAACCAAGAAACAAAATTCAGTGGCACTTTCCACTGCAGAGGTTGAGTATGTGGCAACTGCCTCATGTTGTTCACAATTGTTGTGGATTAAGCAGAAATTACAAGATTTTGGTGTTGATGTAGGAACTGTTAACACTAGTGCAATTAACATGACAAAGAATCATGTGCATCACAAAAGAACCAAACACATTGACATAAATTTCTTGAGGGATAATTATGAGAAAGATTTGATTACCGTAGCCTTTTTTTCACTAAGGCTTTAGGTAAAGATCATTTTGAAAGGAACTGGTTAGAATTAAGGATGATTAAATTCACCTAAATCTACTTAGCTCTATTTCAAAAAATTTGGCTAGAAAATATAGCTTAAAAATGAATTTTATTAAAGTCAAATTGAAGTTTTCAGCTCAGTTCTATACTTAATTATATACTATGTGCCATGATTTCTGCTTAAGTTTACTGTTACACTTATGTTCTTAGAATTTCAGATTATGCAATTCGATTGAAATTGGGTAAATGAATTGTTCCTTGTAACATTCTCAGGTATGTACTACTTTATTTTTCAGAAATTATTAGAGTTTGATGGTCATTGGTAATTAGAAGAGTCTAAAATCTCACTCAACCTCTATCTCTCTGAAAACAGTCTCATCAAGAAACCGTTCCACACTCTATCTCCCACTTGAACTCTAATCATAACGTTAACTTTTGTAAAGTTCAAGTAACCCAATCAGTTTGGAACTCTATTTAAACAAGGAAGCTGAAAGGTAAATCGTTTTAGACTCCATCTCTATCACTACTTCTTCTTCTTATATAAATCCTTAAGTTCTCATCTAAAATTCTCGGTTTTAAGTTTTCAAAATCTTAGAAAAGTTGATTAATTATCTTTTGAATCGAATTGTTGCCATGTCTCTCTCACCTGATAACACTTCATCCAATCCTACCACTAAACAACCACCAGTTGAAAACCTTACCTCACCCATGCAAACAAATTCCCCACTTCCAGAAAATCAAAACCCTCAAAACCCTGACTCTAAAATTCAGGGGGGAAGGATCAGGTCCATCTGTCGCTGAGACACTCAAGCATTTGGATGATATGTTTAGGGCCATGATCCTGTATGAATTCAAGGTAAACTATACTGAACCTTTACAAGTAGTTGATGATAAGGGTGAGAAAGTAGAGGGGCTAGGTCTGTCTGTACCAGAAAGTGAGGGGGGAAATGAAACTATGAAGTATTTAGAAGCTCCCATGCATGAGTCTTCTGAGCCTCCAGTGGCTGCTTCTAGAGCACCCATGGATGATGCATACATGGTAGATGTGGATGAGGCAATTACTCACAATGATAGGCCATTTGTTGATTTAATTAAATTGAGAGTGTTGAAGAAAAAGTTGATAAAGCAGGGGCCTGTTGATCCTGCTGAACTTGCTGAAATAAAGGCTAAGCTTATAAAGATAAGTGATAGTTATAAGCCTGGAATTCAGAAGAAAAGTCAAAAGAAAAGTTCAAGCAAGGGTAAAGGAACTGTTCCTTCCACCCAGAATCCTGCAAGTAGTGTTAGGAGAACCAGGGGATTTGTAAAAGCTGCTAATGCACAAATGGCTGAGACCCTTGAGAGAAATATGAAAGGCAAGTAGAAACAGGTTCCTGAGGTTGTTGTGCCAGTTGATAACTCTGAGGAAGAGGAAGAAGAAAATGTTCCTTTGATTAGGAAAAGAAGAACTTACCAAAAGAGATATGTACAGACTGATGAGCGATCTTCCAGTATTGGACATGTGTCAAAGAGAACAAGATCTTCTAGAAGGGCTTTAATAGATGAAAGTACTGAGTTTGAAGGAGAAGCTGAGAACCAAGAAGGGGAGGCTGAAAGTGAAAGTGAAGAAAATAAGGCTGGAAAGAATCTGCATACTGATTATGATAAAAGGAAGTTGTTAAAAGGGAGAGTACTTGCTGATATGGAGGAAGAAAGGATGTGATGGTTGCTGGAGAAACTTGACAAACAGGGCTGGAAGGACATGGTCCTTAAAATCAGGGGGAAGATTTCCAGAGTTGAAGTGGTTGAATTCTTTTTCAACTGATCCATTGATGAAGGCAGAATCAATAGGATAGTTAATGGAAAGGACTTCTCTTTTGATACACAAGAACTGGGAGAATTGTTTGATATCCCTGTTGTTGGATATAGTGACTATGTTAAGGGGGAATGGCCTGATCTCACAGGTTTGCCTACTGCCTTGGAGATTACAAGCAAATTTGCTAAAAATCTACAAGAAGAAAAATCAAGAGCAGTGGAAAAATGTGAGATGCAACCAAGGCATCAACTTCTATTTGAGTTTGTCAACAAGATCATGTTTCCCAGACAGGAGAAAAGATCAAAAGAAAGTTTCTTATACCTGGTCCTTATGGAGTTGCTGGACTCTGACAAGCAAATAAATTGGTCCATGTTTATGGTGCATGTGATTACTAGAGTAGTGACTGAGAAAAAAAAACATGTTCTGCCATATGGCTTCATTTTGACTGATTTATTTGACAAATCAGGTATTTCATTAAAAGAAGTGAAAAATGCTACCAAGAAAGAAAGGTTTGGTGCTTCTACACTGATCAGCTGTGACATGACTGTCAATATTGAGCCTGGTGCTACTACTGTTGGGGCTACTGTTTTTGGTTCCTCCAAGGGACCTTTGAACAATAAGTGAGGGTGTTGGGGCAGCAAATTGATATGCAAGCTGCTGAAATTAAGAGGTTGGAGGTAGAGAGAGACTTCTGGAAAGATGAAGTTGCTAAGGCAAAAGAAACAAATGAAGGGATGCTTCAAAAAATGTTTGACCTGTTGTAGGACAAGTCTCAAGGACCTGGTCCTTCTACCACCTAACCCAAAAAACCTTGTAGCCTTCTTTGATCAGTGGGATTTAGTATCGTTCTAGTTGCCTAGCCTTCTTATCTTTAGTTGTTTTTATTAGTTTAGCAGTACTTCCTTAGTTTGTTTTCCCTTGGTTGAAATATTTTTGTCAATGATGAATTATCTTCGATAGCTTATATCATTTTTATGCAGTTGCTTCATGTTGAATTATGTTTGCATTCTGAGTTGCCTTAATGGCCATGAGTTGCTTGTTCTTTTGCTTGATAAATTCTAACTTATGCAACCTTTTCAATGATACCAAAAAGGGGAAGAGTAAGTATTGTGATATTTAAGAAGTAAGTATTGTGATATTTAAGAACCTGCTCCTTAATGATAAAAATGTTGTCTACTAATGACTTTAAAATGTTCAGGACATTAAGGATATACAACAAGATCTATGTGTTTGTCATCATCAAAAAGGGAGAAAATGTTAGCTTGAATAAGCTTGGAAGTTTTGACTGATGTCGAAGGAACAAGTCCATCTGAATAAATAATATTGCAAAATCAATTAAGCGGGAAAATTAAATATTATCTTATTTCTAATGTTTATCTTGATAATCATGCAGAGTTGTACGTGATAAGAAAAGGTTGCATAATATTGGGATAAGGCTTGAAGATAAGCAAGGAGTTCAATTAGGAAACAAACTCGTGGAAGCGTTGGAGTTATAATAGCTCAAGACTCCTCAGATTTAAAAGCTATAAATAGAGGAGTATTTCAGCAGTTGAAGATACGCACAAATACAGAGAGAAAAGAGCTATAGCACTGTTGAGTCGAAATTGTATTTGGGCAGTCATTAAGCTACAGGGAACTAAGTGAAGAACCTATTCCTTAGATTGAGTCTTGTCAAAGTTCAGTCTTAGGTCATCTGTAGTAGGGTATATCAAGTTGTACTATTTTCTTTCATAGAAGTTCTGTAATAGTACGTGTCATTCAAGTATTGTTACTTGGAAGAACTTCACATATTGTGAAAGGGGTCACTATAGGATTAGAGTTAGTCCTAGGTTAGTAAGAGAGAATTCTTATAACCAAGTGAGTCTTTCAAATAATGAAGTTAAAATCCTTCTTGAGAGAGTAGGTCATGGTTTTTTGATCCCGAGTTCAAGTGGTTTTCCACGCTAATATCAGTGTTCATTTACTCGTGTTTAACTTAATTCCACAATTTATAAGTAAAAGAACACATAGAAGAAATTGGTCCTTCCGTGGTGTCTCTTGGGAAAATAACATTAACTAGATCAATTAATTAAGTATTTGATCAAACAAATCTATATTGGACTTATAAAGCTCCAATGCTTCACCCTCAATGGCTACGGGTTTGAAAAGTAGTTCTGAGTTTGATTTCGTTAGCTCGACTTATTTCGGTTCATGCTACATCAACGAATTTCAGTAGCAAAAGCTTATTTTCATACTGTCCTCCAAAATATAACTTCAACCTGTGCCCATTCACTTTGAATTTCTAACCTCCACTTACTCTTTGAATCTCAATTGCTCCGTATGGGGGTAACATCAGTTGCTACAAATGAACCAGTCCAGCGGGATTTAAACTTTCCAGGAAATAGTCTTAATCGAATATTATACAGAAGCACTTGATCACCAGTCTGAAACTCTTTATGGCGAATCAATTTGTCATGCCACTTTTTCACCTTTTCTTTATACAACAACGCATTTTCATAAGAATTCAACCTAAATTCATCTAACTCTTAAATTTGGAACATTCTATTTTTACCAGTACTAGTTTCTTCCATATTTAATGTTTTTACTGCCCAGAAAGCTTTGTGCTCAATTTCAACAGATAAGTGACAAGCTTTTCCAAAAACAAGCCTATACAGTGAAGTCCCAATGAGTGTTTTAAGTGCAGTATTATAGGCCCACAATGCATCATCTAGTTTCAAAGTCCAATCCTTACGTGAGGTACCAACAATTTTTTTTTCAAAATTCTTTTTAATTCTCTATTGGAAACTTTAACCTGACCACTGGTTTGTGCATGATAAGATGTTCCAGTTTTGTGTGTGACCCCATATCGAGACAATAAAGTAAAAAATTGTTTATTCATAAAATGTGTGCCTTGATCTTTGATTATTACTCCAGGAGTTCCAAACCTAGTAAAAATATGTTTTTTAAGGAATTTGCACACAACCTTAACATCATTTGTTGTTGATGCAATTGCTTCTACCCATTTTAAAACGTAATCTACTGCTACCAAAATGTATTGACAGGATAATGAGGAAGGAAATGGACCCATAAAATCTATACCCCAAACATCAAATATTTCACATACGAGTAATAGAGTTAAGAGGCATTCCATCCCTTTTTGAAATGTTACCTGCCCTCTGACACTTGTCACATGTCAAAACATATGACCTTGCATCTTTGCATAAGGTAGGCCAGTAGAATCTTGATTCCAAAATTTTAGAAGTTGTTCTGTTGGAACTGTGGTGTCCTCCAATTGCTCTGTCATGACAATTACTCAGGTATCCTTCATTTCTGTTTCTGGTACACATCTTTGCACTACATTATCTGCACAAAATTTAAACATGTAGGATTTTTCTAAAATAATGTCTAGCATCAGTCCTGAGCTTCCTTCTTTGTTGCTGAGAAAATTCCTTTGGTATCCAACGTCCAACCAAATAATTTGCAATGTCAGCAAACCAAGGTGCCTGTTTTATGATCACAGAGATAGAGAAAATACGTTCATCTGGAAATTCTTCCTTGATTTCTACATACTCCACAGGTGATATTTCCAATCTAGACAAATGATCTGCTACTTGATTTTCAATTCCCTTTTTCTCTTTTATTTCAAGGTCAAGTTCTTGCAAAAAAAATTATCCATCTTAACAATCTAGGTCTAGCATCCTTGTTTGTCAAAAGATATTTTAATGTTGCATGATCTGTAAAAATAATGACCTTGGTTCCAATTAGATAGGAACGAAATTTATCAAAAGAAAATACTATTGCTAGTAGCTCTTTTTCTGTGGTAGGATAATTCAATTGAGCTTCATTTAAAGTTCTACTAGCGTAGTAAATTGGACGAAAAATTTTGTCCTTTCGCAGTCCTAACACAGCTCCAACAGCAGTGTCACTTGCATCACACATAAATTCAAATGGTTGATTCCAATCTGGAGAAACAACAACTGGCGCATTGGTCAGTTTTTCTTTTAACAATTCAAAAGCTTTCTTGCAATTTTCAGAAAATTCAAAAGGCACATCTTTCATTAAAAGATTTGTGAGGGGTTATGAAATTTTTGAGAAATCTTTTATGAATCTTCTATAAAAACCAATACGTCCTAAAAACTTCTAATGCATTTCACAGTTGTTGGAGGGGGCAATCCTTCATTTAGATCAATTTTTGCTCTATCTACTTCAATTTCTCTATAAGTGATTTTATGTCCCAAAATAATTTCCTCTGTAACCATAAAATAACATTTTTCCCAGTTCAAAATCAAATTTTTCTCTTTGCATCTTTCGAGGAAAAGAGTCAAATTATGCAGACAATTTCAAAAGTTTTTCCGAACGAAGTAAAATCATCCATAAAGGAAATTTTTCTGTCATATCTGAGAAAATGGCAGTCATGCACCGTTGAAAAGTGGCAGGTGCATTGCACAGTCCAAAAGGGATTCTTCTGTAAGCATATGTACCATGCGAACAGTAAATATTATTTTGTCATGATCCTCTGGGCTATTGGAATTTGGTTATACCCAGAGTAACCATCACCAAAACAGTAAAAAGCATGACCTGCTACTCTTTCCAACATTTGATCAATAAAGGGTAAAGGAAAATGATCTTTTTTAGTAGCATTATTTAGTCGTCTGTAATCAATACAGACTCTCCACCATGTGACGGTTCGAGTAGGTATGAGCTCATTATTTTCATTTTTACAACAGTCATACCTCCCTTTTTGGGTACTACTTGTACTGGACTTACCCAAAGGCTATCAGAAACAGTTGCCAATAATTTTACCACTTCTTTTTTCACAACTTCCTGCATTGCTGGATTTAGCCTTCTTTATGGCTGGACAATCGCCTCGTAGCTTTCCTCCATCAGTATCTTGTGTGTGCATATAGCTGGGCTGATTCCCTTGATATCTGATATTGTCCATCCCAAAGCTTTATTATGCTCCCTCAACACTTTGATCAATTGCAGTTCTTGTTCATTGGTTAACAAAGATGAAATAATTACTGGAAAAGATTCTTTCTTAAGATAAACATATTTTAAATTAGAAGGAAGAGTTTTGAGTTCAATTTTTTATTGAATTGTTTCTTCTGGCTCATTTCCTCCCTCATTTTCTAAAGTTTCAGCTTCTTCTCTAATTGAAATATCATCAGCATTAGTTGTGCCTGATTTTATCAAACACCTCTCAGATGAATCTGAAAGTAATTGGTCATCCTTGTACACATCTGTAAGATCATTCAGGATATCAACAGTAAAACAATGAGATGATGAGTCATCATCAGGATATCTCATCATTTTCTGCATATCAAAGATTACTTTCTCCTCATCTACTCTCAAAATCAATTGCCCTTGATGTACATCTATTATCGCTCTTCCTATAGCTAGAAAAGATCTTCCCAAAATGAGAGGCATTCAGTATTTTCTTCCATTTCAAGGACAATACTGGAAACACAAGCTTATCAACTCTCACAAGAAAATTTTCAATTATTCCTTTTGCCTTTTTTGTACTTTGATCAGCTAGCTGCAAAAAAACAATTGTATTTTTAATATCCCCTAGTTTCAATTTTTAAAAAAATTGAAAATAGCATCAAATTGATGGATGCCCCTGAATTACACAAAGCCTTTTCAAAATGAGTTCCTCCCATGGTACAAGGAATGGTAAAATTTCCAGGATCTCCAAGTTTTTGTGGAAGCTTATTTTGTAAAATAGCACTATATTTTTCTATAAGCTTAACCACTGAAATTTCTTCAAGTTTTCTTTTGCTGGACATAATTTCTTCTAAAAATTTGGCATATGATGACATTTGAGTTAAAGCATCTGCGAAAGGTATTAATATACAATTGTTTCAAAATTTCTAAAAATTTTGAAAACTGCTGATCAAGTTTTTCTCTTTTTAATTTTTATGGAAAAGGAAATGGCTCACCACTAGTATTTTCTTTCTTTTCATGAGAAATCTTTTCCTTTATTTCAAATGCAGGTTTTTCCTTACCATTATCAAAAATTTGACCTTCTGTTTGATCTTCCTGTAACTTACCCTCCCTGTTTGGGTATGGATCATCAAGATTCTTACCTGATCGCAAGGCAATGGCTTTGACATGTTCTTTTGGATTTTTCTCAGTATTACTAGGCAATGATCCTTGAATCTTTCCTAAAACAAGAGTAGCCAATTGAATTACTTGAGTTTCCAGGTTTTTGAGGGCTGCATTTTGACTTTCCATTTCTTCATAAGTTGTTTTGATGTAGATGTACATCAAATCCTCCCAAGTTGGTGCCTGCTGTTGTGGTTCTGGGTTGATATGGCCTAATAATTTGTTGCATCCTGTTGTGTCCTTGGAATCCAAGTGATCCTTGTGGTAGTTGTTTATGAAAATGTTGAGCATTTTCTGCTCCATTAGGATTACTCCACTGAAAGCTAGGATGTTATTGGGCGAAGGAATTACCAAATAGATACGCTATGTATCTTATTTGGTTTACCTGTTCATCAACTTGATTACCAACTTGACACTCATGGTTCTGATGATCACCTACACATATATCACAATTGTCAGATGAAGTAGGTTGGTGAGAACTTACCTGAAAAGTATCAAACTTTTGAGTCAGAGAAGCAATTTGTTTTGACAAGGTAGCCAGAACATCAGATTGATTTATGGCTGCAGTTTTCTTAAGTATCACTCTTTCAGATGGACATTGTACTGCATTCTCAGAAATCTCATTCAATAATTGTAAAGCTTCTGCCTATTATGGCACCTCCAGCTGCAGCATCTATAACATTTCTTATCGATGGTTATAGGCCATGGTAAAAAATGTACAGTTTCATGTGCTCAGTAATGTCATGATGTGGACATTTTCTTAACATAGCTTTCAGTCTTTCCATGGCTTGGTATACTGACTCTGAGTCAGTTTGAACAAAATTGGTTATGTCTTACCTCATTTTAGTGGCTTTGGCTAGGGAAAAATATTTACTGAGAAATTTTTGGATCATCTTATCCCAAGAGGTAATAGATCCTCTTGGTAAACTACGTAATCATAATTTTGCTTCTCCTTTTAAAGAAATGGAAACAGACGTAACTTAATTACATCTGGTGAGACACCATTATACTTTGTTGTTTCAACCAATTCTAGAAAATCAATTAAATGACTGTGAGGAACCTCAATGGCTTCTCCATTAAATATGCAATTTTGTTGTATAGCTTAAATTAAGCCAGTTCAGATTTCAAAGTTATTAGCGGCCACTGATGGCCTTCTAACACTTGACTCACAGTCAAAAGGATCTGATGTAGAGTAAACCATTAGGATGATGTTAGCTGGTCTGGGGACCACTTCATCAAATTGGTCCTCCACAATTTGTGGGATATTTAGTGAGTTTGGTGGTGGTGGATCATTTTCATGTTCCATATTTGTAGATGATGAAGAGAGAGAGATGGAGTTTTGACCCTTTTTACTTTTTCGCAATAATCTTTCAATTTCAGGATCGTATTCAACAAGCTCCCTTGAAGAAGAGCGGGTCATATACTAGCTGAAATTCCTGCAAAAAATTAACAAGACAAAATAAAAGAAAATGAATTCCTAAATTAGTAAAAAGATAATTAATCTGAAGTAGACAACTACCAATCCCCGGCAGCAGTGCCAAAAATTTGATGAGCTCTGGGCGTATAGAGAATTATTGCTCATACTCTGTCAAATTATAGGTATAGTTTAAGATATGGTCCATAGAGATTGGAGAATCTATCCTATAAATTTCTATTATCGATTCTACTGCTTAAGAGAATCAATTTTAGGTGAAAAGAGTTGGATTTATAATCTACTTGACAACAAGAAAATTTATTTTTGATTTTTTAAAATAAAAGAGTTGGGATATACTAGGTATATTGTTGTTGTACAAAACTATACTAAAGTGCAGAAAAGTGGTTCAAAATTTGTTCTAGATCATGAGGATTAATTTATGACTCCGCCGTTGATCATAACACACTTCGACCCCTACCACATGGAAGATTGACTGTCCTGTTTAATAATTAGAAGAAACGTGGAAAAATAGAACCTACTCAGCTTGCTTCCATTGAAAAGTTTTAAGTCGAGCTGCTATAGTTCTGCCTATTAACGTGTATTAGTTGTCTTTCATTCTTAAGCTTCACCAAATAGGCTATAAACTTGGTTAATAATTCTTCATTTTGATTATTTAGTGTGGCTATATGTGTTTTTTCTAAGTGAGATACTCCTTCCATTTCAATTTATGTGACAATATTTTCTTATTAGTTTGTTCAAAAATAATGACATCATTCTAAATTTTGTAACAATTTAACTTCAAAATTACAGTTTTGTCATTCATGAAATGATTTACAACCACACAAATATATATATCTTATTTTAGATCACAAGTTTCAAAAGTCTTCCTTTATTTCTTAAACTTTGTACTGAGTCAAACTAGAGAAGATTGGGGCAAAAGACCCTCTGAAGTCTTTATTTAACAAAAAGGGATGCGCGTGGAGAGTAAAAAAGTACGCGCGTTTAACTTTAAAATAGGGGCCAGATTAGAAACAATAAAACTTCGGGGCCTTCATTAAAACTTTTTGGACTGAATTAACAATCTCCAAAATTTTTAATCAAAAAGTGGGAAACCTAACAGATCAGTCATCATTTCAAACATCGAACCCCAAAATCTTCTTACACACTTCTCAAGTCGTCTTCTAAAGTCTTCTAAGCAACCTTCTGAACATCATCGTCACCGACCATCTACATTTATGCGGTAATATCTAAAGGTAAATTTTGAACAACATTGATGTTTTTCAAGTGAATCGAGGTTTATTTTTTGCTATTTTGAAAAAGCTATGGTTTTAACGCCTTTTTACTGCTACTGGAATGAAGTTCTCGTGAAAATCTTTGTTTTTGTTGATTTTTTCGTCAAATAGTACTATGTTCTTGTACAAATAGTGAAGTTTTTGTATATTTATGTTATATTACCATGTTAAGACCATACTCCTTCACACTGTCAAACATCGTGAGACAGTGTTCTAAACGTGTGATAGAATGTTTGAAGTTGGTGATGCATTTTAGATGATTTTTGTTACTATAAATTAGGGTTTTATAAAATAAATATGCTAAACATTGAAAAAATATTGTACAAATAGTCAAGATTTTGAATGTTTATGTTTCTGCTTGCATGTTTAAAGTTTTGGAACATTTGAGACAGTGCTCCGAACGTGTGAGAGGATGATAATGTTTAATGATGACTTTACTTGAATTAAATTTCTTTTTAAAAAATTAGGGTTTGATAAAATATATGTATATTATGTTTCATACATCCATATCGCATGTTTGAACATCTTTAATTGATGAATATACTTGTGATTTGCAGCCACAATGATTTCTTCGCGTGGAATGATTTCCTGTTCTCCAATTAAGAGGAAGGATACTACTCCTCCTCCTAGTAAATAGCCTCCTAGGAAGAGGATAATTATATTGGAGGACGAAGAGGAGGAGTTAGACTATGATGTAAATGTAGGGCCACAAGAAGCAGTCAGGGAGAAAGATGATGATAATTTTTCAGAGGAAATAGAAGCACTATTTTGTGATGATGAATGGGATGAAGAGGGAAATAAAAAAGAGAATCTTTTAAATATGGAAGAAGAAGAGTAGGTGGGAAGGCTTAATCTTGCTGGAGAATTTGTAAGAGTTGCAAATGTTCAAGAAGAAGTAGTAGATAATAGGGAGTGTGATGGTGGAGAACCTGTAGGTGGTGTAGAAGAAGTTATAGAGGTTGTAGATGTTCAAGCTAGTGAAGGAGGTAGGAATGGTAGGGAAGAAGAAGTGGTTGTATTTGGTTTTTAGAGAAGCGAAGGAGAAGGTCGGAGCAAGTTTGTAGACGACGTGGGCGCTGATTCTGCAGAGCCACCAAGAGAAGTAAAGTTGTTGTCAGAACATACGTGAAGTTGTTCTTTACTTTACTTTATGATGTTCAATATTTTGTTATGTGATATGAGAATATTTGCTTACATGATCAGAACATCTTTAAAAATGTTCAAAGTATTTTTTTGTAGTTCCTTGGAAAATCTCAAGGGATGTTTTATGTATCTGATATTATGTTCTCACTACCGTAGTGATTCTTTAAACTAACAAATTTCAAAACATTGTGCAGCCTGAGTACAATACCAGTGTCATTCCACCAATGGTGCTGAAGACTTACTTGGAAAATCATGAGCATTTTCAATCCAAGATAACTGTCTGTTCGTCACTTATTGGATGAATGCGTGATTTCAGGATTGTGCTGCGTACTTGTGGTTTGTATGACAAGTTCACAAAGAGTATATTTGGCCATTTCTTGGACTTGCCGAAGGAGGCATCGTTTCCAACCAGGTTGGTGCACAATCCTCTATTAAGAAGAGTTTTGTGCAATAGAGAAAAAGAAGCTTGGTTCAATTTCAATGGAGTGCGTGTTCGTTTTGGCCTCCAAGAGTTTGCTTTGATGACAAAGCTGAGATGCCAAGCCTATCCAAGTGTCCAATGGGAAGCTACGATGAAAGATATGGGCAAGGAGATATGGGAGTATATTTTAACGGCATGGGAGGATGGGAAACCAAGGCAGTTACTGGTCCCCGGTTGCTGTTTTTGATAGAAAATGAGGAAGTTCCTGAACGGTAAAAATTTGGACTTGCCATGGCTTGGTTTGTTCACTCTATATTGTGTGCCAAGGACAAAAAAGCTGGTATTGAGGAATTAGTGGTCTGCCTTGCATATCTTCCAAATGAATTTGTAAAGTATCTTTGGGGGCGGAAAAGGTTCGAGCTAACCATTGAGTACCTGACGAAGTCCATGGGTGATCGTGCAGATAGCAAGACTAAGGATGGTCCAAATTACAATCTTTATGGGTTTCCTTGGGCATTTGTGGGTTGGGTATTTGAAGCAATACCTGCGCTTTGTCCCAGGGATTTTCCCAACAAGAGGACCAAGCCAAGGATGCACAGGTGGATCACTAAGGCTGTTTGAGAATGTTGCAAAGCCGGTAAGTACTTGACCTACAATTTTATAAATGTTGGAACATCTGCAATGTCGTGAAAATCATTGCTATTAATGGTAAGAACATCATTTAAGATGTTCGATCACGTCAGATATGATGTTCCATTTTTTTACTGATGTTAAATGTCAAACAGTAATAAGGATGTTTTGATCACTCTTTGTAATGTGAAGGTTTATTTCTCTTCAACATTGTATTCTTAACAAATATTTATGGTATGTAGGTGGTGCACCCTTTCATTGACCCTATCGATGCAGAGCAGGAATGTGATATCTTTCAGAATATTGAGCCTTTTGTTGATGGGATCGATGAGGTAATTGATGAGCTTATTGTGATGTTGTAGGGGACTAGTTCGATAGATGGTGGTGATAGAGTGACAGTTTTTAGGAATTTCCCTAGGACCCATCCAAGAGAGGTAATTGATGGTCCTAGAGAAGGACAAGTTGGTGAAGAATTTGGTAGTGGAGGAGTTGGTAGATGTGGAACACAAGTTGGTGATGATATTGGTGGTAGGGCTGGTCATTTTAGTGGTAGGGGATTGTTTGAAGTTGGAGAAAGCTCGAGGAGGAGAGAACCTGAGAATGTGCAGCCTAGTATCTGTAGCTGCAAGTGCCATGACTGCCTTCAATTGCGACAGGGAGTGGATTAGAAGCTTGATGTGATCCAGCTATCCCTTGCTAATTTTGTAGCGTCGTCGTCAAAGAAGGAGAAGCAGCAGCAGCGACCAAAGAGGCATATATTGTTGTCCATGAAGCTCTAGTCAAAGAAGAACCGAGGAAAGAAGAAAATGACTACAGCCAGAGTTACAAGGTTAGTTAAACATCCAATTAGGTGTGTTGAACATCAGTGTGACGTTCTTCTATTAAATTTAGAGATTTTCTCAAATATTTTTTTTTTTTTGGAAATTTAGAGAGAGAACTCAATCCAGACTCTAAGAGAGATTGCCAGTGACACTGTACAAGGCACTAGACATTCACAAGAAAGCTGCATTTGACGCTTTCATGGAGGAGGAGAAGAAGGAAGAAAAGACCTTGTTCATGTGACATGAGTTTAATTACTCGGATTTTCTGGACTTCATGGACATGAAAGAGTGGATGTGGGATAGTGTAAGTGCATCTCTTTACTTCTATTGTTTTGTTATTGTTTGGTTTTTATCGAAGAAAGAACATTTTTGTGGCGTTCTGAACCTGAGAGTCGCATGTTCATTGAACATACGACTGGCTGGTTCAAACGTCAAATAGTATGTGTTACTATGGTTTTATTCACAACTTCTAATTTGTTTTATCTACATTTTATGGATGAGTACTTGGCGTTGATGCGTCTGAGGCATAAGACTTACCCCCAGCATTATGATAGCTCTGATCTTATCCTTGATCTTTCATTCTTGACCAACTTGTGCCAACGATACAATGCGGCTGAAGAGAAAGCGAGGGGTTTTGATGTCAGCCTTGACAAATGGCTAGCAGAATATAAGTTTGAGGATATATTCCTTGATTATTCCATAGGTAAGTTTCCATATCCGGGTGGAAGGAAGTGGGATGGTGTCAAAAGACTCTTTGTCGTGTTTAACATTGAAAGCACGTATTATGTTACATGTGTCTTTCTTTTAGAAGAGGCAAGGATCGATGTCTACGATTGCAACATTGGGTGTATAATAAAGACCGCTTTTATTCAATAATGGGGCCAATAATGTACATGTTCCCAATATACATCCAGTAGTCGGGGAAATTCAACCACCTTCCTCCTAAAATCCTCAATATGGAAATGTTGCCGTATGAGCACATCCAAGGAATTTGACTGGCACTGCATGTAGAGGGTATGCCATCATGTTCCTCGAGCATTTGTTGACCAACACCCGGATGGATTACCTGTGTGACAATATGATAGAAGAATGTCTAGTTCAATTTGTTATGAAAATATTTCATGGCAAATTAGTCCCTTAGTATGGGTTGTAATATTTGGATAATTATGTTTTTGTCCTTGATGGGTGTAATTGGATGATTGCCCTTTTGTTTTGTTTTTCTTTTTCTTTTTTTGATGATATCTATGGAAAATTATGAATATTGTTTTGCATTACACTGAACATCGTGTTTAAATTATTAGAATATCTGTATGATGATCAATTTGACTTATAAACATCAAAAATAATAGACTCTTGGAACAACATTAGTTATTTTCGGAACATTAAGTTGCACATTCAAATATTTTTTTAAAGATATTTATGGTTTATCTTAATGGATATTGGATATTCAATAACTAGTAAATAACAAAAGATGTTCTGAATACTAAAGTTTATACATTGATAATCAAGAACCAGACAAAAATATTATTGATTGTTCAAAGATTCAGCGCTTTACAAAAGTATGCTAATTATATTAGAATTTAAACAAAGACATTACTTAATAAACAGTCATATTAACATCCAACAAAAAACCCAAAATAAGCATTTACACTTCAATGTGATGCAGTCCCTTCTTGTTTCAAGGTTGCTATCTGGAGCATGGTCTTTATCCTCTTTATTTCTTTGTTCATATTTTTTATGTCCTTTTTGTAGTCATCGAAGAATTCCTCAAATTTGAACTTCCAACCCCAAACTTCAGCCCGAAGTTGTTCCAAAATATCATTTTCCCCTTCTTGTTGTGGTGCATCTGGTGCTGCAGAAGTGGTTTGGCTTGATGGTCGACTTGTTCTTCCTCCTCTTTTAGCAGCTGCTTCTCTTGCCGTTCTTCCTCCTCTTGGTTTGGCTGCTCCTCTTCCCGTTTTTCATTCTCTTGGCTTGGCTGCTCCTCTTCCCGTGGTTGCTCCTCTTTGCGTAGATGCTACTCTGCCGTGGATGCTCTTGTATTGGTTGCTCCTGTTCTTGCAGTGGTAGCAACTATTGAGGAGGAAGGTCAGCGAGCCATTTTGTCATATATTTATTTTTGGTTGAAGATTATAGTTGCTGTATAGTTTTTTGAATGATTAGATCGAGTATTTATTGGAGTAAAAAGATGTAACCGACTTAAGTGTATTGTAGCCACTTGCCGACACTAGCCGTTATTTTTTTTTTTTTTTTTGAGGTGACGCATTCATTGTTTGCTTCATATTTGAATTGTAGGGGCTAGCCGTTAAGTGTATTATGATGATCAGTTTGAAAAACAATAGACTATTGGAACGGTATAAGTAATTTTCAAACATTAATGTTAGAACATCTGTATGATAATCAATTTGAATTATAAACGTCAAAAATCAATAGGCTAATGGAACGAGTTTACGATGATTCGTATCGCCGTGAAGATGTTCTGACTTCCCCGTCAAGGATTAGGCACCTCATGTAACCATCACAATTAAAACATGTGTACTAACCCCAACCATTCAATATGAATAGGCACCTCCTCAAATCATCACATATGCAACCGAAAAGGCACCAAGCCTCTATAATAACATCTGCACAACAACAACTGGGACAAGAACAAGGCGAAACAACAACAATGCCTCGCAGAGTAAGGCAACGAGAGCACCAGAACATGATAGTGGAGTGCCAAGTGATAGTAGGTTCACTGAAATCGATCATGTCCGTGAAGATATTGCATCCTTGATCTCAGATGTTGATCAATTTGCAGTATATATTGGAAATGTGGAGACTCAAATGACGCAATTAAGGACTAGATTCGATGAATTCTGTGAGGATATGAATCTTATCAAGCGTATGCTCCGTGGTATTCAAGCTGAATTCAAGATTGACCCTCAAAACTACCCTTCGCCACCACGTCCTCCAGCGGCACACATGTGAAATGAAGAAATAATGTTGTTTGAATAATCTCCTTTTAAGTCTAGTCATTTAATTTTCTGTTTGTTTTGAATGTCATGTTTTGAAGTTTTGTCCTTTAATTTTCAGTACAATTTATGCATATTTTGAATATTTATGAATATTGTTTTGCATTACACTGAATATCATGTTTACATTATTAGAACATCTGTATGATGATCAATTTGAATTATATACAACAAAAATAATAGACTTTTGGAATGCCATTAGTAAATGCTCGAAACATTAAGTTAAACGTTCAAATATATAAATCTTAGCTACTATGAACAACAATTGGTATCAAATAAATCTAGATACTATGAAACCAAAAAACACTACCCAAGACATTAAGAAATACATCTTCCAACGTTGTAATCTAACTTACTAATCTTCAATAAATTTGTAGTATTACAATCCCCTAATTTGTCCACTTCCTTCACCTAATTGGCTCTTTCTTCACAAACTTCATCCAGTAAAATTTTCAACTTATTTATAACCAATGTAGTAGGCTGGGGATACTCCTCATCACACCATTCCTAAAATCCACAATTACTATTACCCTTGTGGAGACACTTACAAAATTTTCGTCAAGCATTCGACTGTGTGCCCCCCATGAATTGAATCGCAGGTAAGCCACACCAAAATCGACGTTGTTGAGAGGAGTTGCGAGAACAAGTTGATCCTTGATACATGGTCTGGTACTTTGCTGGTTAAGTTGAGTTAAAAAGAAGAAGAAGTAGAGAGGGTAGAAGACCTAACTTATATTTGAGAGATGGGTAAAAAGACCTAATTTATTGAATGGTTGGGGTTAGTCATGTATTTTAAGGTAATTTAATTCTGCCCGGAGTGGGTTAACGGAATGGGTCGAATTAATGTAAGTTGTGGAGTGGGCCGGTCCACGTATTTAAAACAGGTTGCTCCACGTATTTTAGCATTAGAAAACCATGTTTGGCACGTACAAGAGATTGTTCTAATATCTCTAAAAAAAATGTATCTGTTGTATTAGAGCTAATGCATCCATAACAAACACCAAAAGACATGCTTGGAACAAGTAAGATTGAATTTTTTGAGATTGTGTGTATGTATTTCTAAAAAATATATATGTATTTATAGATAAGTTTTGAAACCGTCAGTTTTTAAAAAAAACATCCTAATATTAATGCAAAAAACATTTAATTTACGTCACGAACATGAGTTTGTATGTTCAGTTCATAATAGGTGCCTAATCTAATATGTATTGTTTTAATCTTGAATATGATTGTAAAAAGAAACTATAGAACATGACTAGATTAATAAGACTTTATATTTATGGTTAAATCATCATAATATGGATTATCCACTTAGTGAAAACAACATATAATGAAATCCTCAACAACTGAGTAATCGCTTTCATTAAATATAAATAAGTAATCACTTTCAATAAATATAAATGAGTATTCACTCTAATAGATATAAATGAGTAAACATGTTCAATAGACATACTATTCAGTAATCACTTTGAATACACATAAATGATGTATCACAATCAATACTTGTATGATTTAAAGTCTTAGTTGTGGTAGATACATGAAGAATGTGTGTAATTTGTGAATAAAATTATATATTTATTCAAATCAATTAGTAATGTGTCGAACTAGTGGATAGAACGTCCAATATATGCTACAATTCGTCAAAATATACTTCTTAATGATTAAAAGTGTTAATTGAAGTAGAATCAACCCTAAAGTCCTAATCCAAATAACTTAATAACTACATTTTGGTATAATTAACAATATATATTTGGTTTTACTTACACATAGCATATTTTGGAATCTTAATAAACTACTAAGTCATTGTTTAACCAGTTCAAATGATCCTTATATTAGTATTTCTCAACTAATCCTTAATGGGGCAGAAAGAACATTGTCATGGTGATATAAAACGACGTAAAGACGTTCGGGAACTTACCGAAGCCGGTTCAGAACAGGCGATTGGATGTTCTTAAAATATTCGGCATTTTTGCGGTTTGGGGTTTGGGGTTAGGGATTGAAGTTCAGGGTTAGGGTTAGGGTTGGAACACCATTTTCTATGTTCAGACCGTCAAAAAAATACTTGCTTTTTTAGAGGAAACGCGTTTCTTTTTGAATGAGCGACTTAATAGATAAATATGTTTGGCACGCACAAGAGCACGTTCTAATATCTCAAAAAAAATGTACTCCGCTCTATTTTATACAAAAAGGGACGCGCGTGGAACAAATAAAAAGGTGAGGCTTTAATGACAGCCCCAAAAGTTAAATTTTAATTAAAAAGGCGGTTGGTCGGTCTTGTCAATTCCATCATTTCAAAGATCGAACACCCGCCCCTTTCTTCTCTTACACACTTCTCAAGTCTTCTTCTCGAGTCTTCTATTTCGTCGCCGACTATCTACATTTCTCTGGTAACATCTACAGGTAAATTTTGAACTGTATTGATGTTCTTCAAGTGAATCGGGGTTTATTTTTTGATATTTTGCTATTTCGATAAAGCTAGGATTTTTACGCCTTCTTACTGGTTCTGGACTGAAATTCTCGTAAAAATCTCCATTTTTGTTGATCTTTTCGTCAAATAGTGCTATGTTGTTTTACAAATAGTGAAGATTTTGCATATTTATGTTAATAACGATGTTAAGACCATACTCCATCTACTATGTCAAACATCTTCATAAGTGCTCTGAATGTTTGTTAGGATGTTTCAAGTTGCTGATACATTTTAGATGATTTTTGTTAACATAAATTAGGGTTTTATAAAATAAATATGCTAAAGGTTGAAGCTTTTACATGTTTATGTTAATAATGATGTTATGACCATACTCCTTCTGCTATGTCAAACATCTTCATACGGTGCTCTGAACGTGTGTTAGGATGTTTCAAGTTTCTGATGAAGTTTAGTTGTATTTTGTTAAAAGAAATTAGGCGTTCACTAATAATATGTAGTGGAAGTATGATCAACTTAACACATAATTTGATAGTTTTCATTCATAATTAAGAAAAAAAATACATATACAAAAGTACTAGATATAATGCTTAAACAAAAGTATTAGACATAATGCTTAAACAAAAGTACTACATATGATGCTTCAGAGTATGTAATAGAACAAGAAATATAACTAATTGTCAGCATTGGGAGAATTTGGAGGAGTATCAAACTGCTCCAGATTCATCCCTTGTTGGAGAAGAAGTGCCAAAAGCATTATTTCAATATGCACCGTGCGCTGAATTAACACTTGCCTTATACTCCATATATCAGTAGACAAGCGGTCCATACTATGGTTGATTGTAGTGATGTCAGTTTGTATACCGGCAATATCCCAAGCTATGTTTCCATAATATTCGTTATGGTAAGGTTGCGCTGGGGCATAGTGGCCATTAGCAACAACTTTGTTTTGGTGGTTTTCCATTTGTGCTTGTTGTTTATGAAGAAATTTTGATAAGTCAAGGAGGAGGATAATTGTGTATATGGCGGAACAAGAAAATGTATGTATTTATAGATGAATTTTTCACCCATCCAAAATTTATAATTTTTTTAATATAAAAAATATCAAAAGACGTGCTTGGAACATTGAAAAGACGTTCACTATTCTCTAGATGATGTATCTGGATTATGAATTAATGCCTCATTTTGTATGCAGGTTTTGATGCTTTCACACCTTTTAATTGCACAAGCCAACCCTTCGTCTGATACAGCATGACTCTTGAGAACAAGACTCCCTCTATACATAGGTTATACATTTCACAGGTTTTTAATCTCATAGAACTCTAACCAAAAAAAAATCAACATGGCGCGCAAACCATACTACAAGACTAAGGATCTGCAAGGTGACATTGATGAGATAAGAGAGCGCCTCCGTGAAGCACGCATGCGTCAATTAACTGACATCCGCAAAATAGCTAGGGTTCTGCGCGTGCTTTTGGAGGTGTATGGTAAGAACCTAGATGACTACAATACCCCCCCCCCCCCCCCCAAATTTCCCACCACCACCCACTGCCCCTGAAATGTAATCTTTTTTTATATTATTTTTATGAATTTTAATGAAAGGCCATTATTTTAACAGCATATCGTAGCATATTTCTAATAGCTTAAAAAATAGGCTTAAAATAATAAGATGTTACATGATAAAAAAAATTAAATTGTTCAAGACTAAAATTTAAAAAGCAACACTTTGAGTTTGGGAGGATTGTCCACTATCCACTCGTCTTTCGCAAGCAGTTTTTTTTTGGCCTGACCTTTTGCAGATGCTACATTTGTTTCTCCTACTTGAAAATACTTCACCAACTGATGGTATCCTTTTTCCTTCGTCTACCCTTACCCACGTCCACGAAAGGAGGCAATATTTGTCTCTCAAGCAGCTCAAGAGGAACATTCCAAAATTCTTCAGGGGGAACAACATTGATCAGTTCTGCATAGGCAAGAATATACGACTCTAACTTGTAATATGGAGAAGTGAAGTGATAGACGCACGCTCCATAATCTTCTAGATGCAGCATTCTGATAGCTGCCATAGCATGTTTAAGGGTATAAAGTCAATTTGATACTCTCTGCACGTACAAGTTCTGTTGCATAAATCCACTTCTGCTCTCTGGCCTGGACTGATGATGGGGAAACCATACGTACCTTTTCGATTGATTGCGAGCTTACCCCCTTCCTCCAGGTTGAATCTTATTTTTCCTTCAATTGAAAGGACATATATGGTTGAAACCATGAGGAACTCCGTAGCTCTCACATGGAATTTTTCACCAAATGTCCGATTGATATGATTCAATAGGGCAACAATAGGATATTCCCTTTCATCCCTCAACATTGTATTTGTAGACTCAGGAGTGTTCGAGGTCACCACTACAAACCTGAAATTGTAACAAACAAACAAAGACCTTAATTCTAAATACGTCTAATCCAAGTGCGACCATTAAGCATGCGATCTGAACAGCATAATTACGTTATACACATCATTGATACTCTTTTGAACGTCAATTAGAATATTCTCGGCTTAATTGCCATGCAAACATAGAACATTCCAAAGCAAGGTTCAGAACATTAGTATGAATGTTCATAGTCGTGTACAGGTGCCCAGGGAAAAAGCATATGCTCAATTTATGGAACCCCACGTCATCTTGAAGATATCTGGCAACCCTTGGATCGTTGTCTTCGATTTGCTTAAAGTGTGTTCTGAAATTCTCCACACGATATGCATCTGCTGCCAAGTAATAGGACCCCAGGTGGTCTCCAAACTGAAACTTTGTACGAATATTTTCAGCAAGGTGCCTCGTGCAAACTCCGTAGTGAACTTGGGGAAACCACTTGGCAACTGATTTTGCTATGCTTTTATGCCTGCCTGAAATGACACTCAACTCATCATGGTACTGGGCTATGTCAACCAATTGTTCGGAAAAAAAAATCATAAGAAGCATCACATTCTTTGTCCACAACACAAAATGCAACAGGGAATATATGTTTCTCTGCATCCTGGGCAATGGCAGACAACAACACCCCGCCATATATGCCTGAAAAATGTGTCCCATCAATAGCTAGGACTTTCCTCATATACACAAAACCCTTAATCTAAGATCCGTAAGATATAAAAAAAAATTAAACCTCCCAGAACTATCTATCTTCAAAGCTGTCTTGCTTCCAATATTTTGGGACCTTACCAAATAACTGTATGCCTCCAAAATTTCATAACTGTGTTCATGTGTCCCTCTTGCTATTGCCTTTGCAATCTCACATCCCTTTAAACTTTTCCAATAACTAATATTGCATCCCAATTCTCTGTTAAATGAAATTCTAATGTCTTTTGGTGTTATTCCTTTCCCCTCAATGTACCTATATTTCATGTATTCACCAACAACATCAGACTTGGCATGTGTATGGTGGCTTTGCAGGTACTGCACACCACACGTGTGATCACCATTATAGATTGTGAAATAAAATGTATCACTACTATGATACCTCAATGCTCGAAGCCACCACTTTCAATTTGCATCAACACATCGGGCATAAAATAACTTTTTTGTATTCTTCACAACTTTGAAAGAAAGATGCTTCCTCACTGTAGCAAGCCTCAACTTCACCACTAATTCTCGCTGGTTCTTGAAAGTCATACCCTTTACAAAACCTGTGTCATCTTCTCCAAAAAAAATCGTTGTGGCTGCTCTATGATGGTACTCTTCCTAAAGAATTACCAACTATTTCTCCACCTTCTTTATAACTTTTCCATCACCACATTCTTCACCTTCTTCATCTGCCTCTCCACCTTGTTTTAATTCATCTTCATCCATCTAAACATGCATATCTTGTTCATTTGAACTTGAAATTCCTTCAGGCCTTGGAATCACACTAACTCTTAGTGTTGGTCTAGCACCAACTGGGTCTGCATCAGCCATATAAATTTGAACATCAACATCAGCCCTAATTTTAGATGGAACAGTCTTTTGTTTTGCGGCAACACTCAGCATATATGAAATGCAAAGATCTCTAGGATCATCACTTACCCCCCCCCCCCCAACTGCGTATGATTTTGGTGACAAGTTCATCATATGTAACATTCCTACTCATAAGGATAGGTCTTGTCTCTTTCACCTTAGGAATCCAAGCATAGCATTTTGAGCGCTTCACCCATTCACCGAGATAATCAACTCCTAGTAGTATGTGCCTCATTACTTTAACAATATCTGCAAGACAGGATAAACATTCATCAAATGTGGTTCAGGCAGCAAAGGATACTGGAACATCCAAAAACATATCCGAACATATTAAAGGATGTTTAAGAATACAAGCATACTAATGTGGAACATCTATACATCAGTTCCGACCATCTATAAAATGTTCCAATATTATGAATAGCATTTGTTGATCATGCTGTAAGATGTTTCGGGCAACTAATATTATGTTTCGTAACTCCGAATAGCACAATAGTAATATCAAAATGATTGTCCTGAGCATCTAACATTAAGTTCCATAATTGTGACTACATCGTACGAGCATTTGTAGAACAATCTATGGGATGTTGCAATCGTCACGGTAAGATATTTCAAAACAACAATTGACGAGGCCAAAGTGTATAGGAACTTCCTGCTCGTGTTTTGCCAAATTATAGTACAGTTTAAGATATCGTCCCACAGAGATTGGGAAATCTATGCTACAGGCCTGTAATATTTCGAATACTATTTGAGAGAATCAAGCTGATGAAAAGTGAATTTTTTAATTTATAATATACTTCAAATGAAACAAACAACTTCTTGAAGATTTATAATTTATAAAGAGTTGGAAATTATTGAATTCACTTGATAATATTATAATAAAATCTCAGCTTTTACATGTATTTCTCTTAAAAATAATTGCTTATTGCTAATTCAATTATATTTTGCTCACTAAGAAATAATCAGTTAATAACACTCTGTGAGGTTATGTAAATTAACTGCGTTATAACTAGTGACAGTTAAACCGAAATATTTTCTTGCTTGAATTGTGCACCAAGATAGTAAAAACTTCGTAAGAATATTCTTACTGAAATCAATAATCCTGCCTACAACAATTCCTCCGTGAGAATTAAAACTGAAGCAAGCAAGATTACAGAATTGGAATAATAGTATACTAAAAGTTACTCTCACTTTACTATTTTATCATTTAGTCATAATATATTAATTTTGCTCCGTGAGAATTACAAAATTAATATAAAAATAACCTATAGATAAATATGTAGATGTGATCATAATAATTAATAAAAGGCCATCATCCCTGCACAGTATCAAATGTAAATAGAAAGTATCAAGCAAAGAACCTGTTTAAACTGAGATAATATTATAAAGATATCAAGTTTCATCAACTATCCCAACAAAAAGAGATTACTCCATTATGGAGTAAGAAAATAAAAGTACTTTGAAGAAATATTATTTCTTCTAATAAGAACAACTAAAAGAACTTAGAACGACAAGAGAAAGGAAAAGGGAGCAAGAGCAAATTCTCTGCTCTTTGGAACACCTGCTTAGATAGAAAGAGAAAGAAAAAAGTTCTTCCATCTCCCTTTACAACATCTGCTATTTATAGAAGATTTCCTACGGAAGAATTGGTGAAAGTTTACAAGATCTTTGGCAAATATCATGGTGGGGTCATCAAAAATTTGGAGAAGATCTTTCATACGTAGCCTTGGTGAGGTCATCAATAGCATGACAAATCTCATGGTTGATTTGGTCTCTTTTAATTTACGTATGTGCAATTTTTGCATATGCATCTTTCTTCTTTGGCTTTTGCTCAGTTTCTTCTCTTTTTCCATGTATTATTTTTCCTGCAAGATTTGTTAGAAAAGTGCGAGAATAGGATATTATTATTCATGTTTTATTTTAAAATCTTATCTTTTTATATAGTAAAATTACATGAATAATTATATCCATCAAATTCCCCCGCACTTGAGCTTTGACTCGTCCTCGAGGAAAAAGAAAATTTTCAAAATTTCTCTTCAATGCTTTTGACTCTTGTAGTATAGAAAATCTATTCAAAATAAATATCTTTCATTATGATCAATGAAATTATCCTTTTTAAATTCACCAAGCCCTTTACCTCATTTCTGAATTCTTCTTTGATCAACAAAAGCTTGCAATCTTTTCTCCTTGAATCTTTCAGAATTGATAGATTTATGATCACTTATTCATTATGTATCATAACTTTGTCCATAGGCTTGCTCCTCGTGTTTATATCCACTAATATAGATACAACATCGATTTTCAAAATCTTTTTAGGACTTTTCTTGGCTTGTAATGTCAGGCTTTAGGCTTGTTGGATAAGGGATATATTTGCAGTGACTTCTCTTCTTCCAGCTTGGAGCAGATATTTCCTTGTTCCCGATACTATTTACTTTACTTGGTAGACATGATTTTTTTTATTTCCCTTCTTTAGTATATCATACACAACATATTCAAAATATTCTTCTTCTTTTTTTTTGAATTTTTTTTTTCAAAATTTCTTCCTCCTTTATTTTTACAATTGCTCATTCATAGCTGGAAGAAATGATGATATATTATATATAAATGCATCTATAAAGATAAAAATACAATCTCTCTTTTTCTTTAAGAGAATTATGGTGTTTGAAAGAAAAAGGTCAAGGCTCAAAGAAGGGTTCTAAGATGTAAAATATACATATTTGGGTAGAAATAAGATACTAGAATTGGGAATCAAAGAAGGCCTAAATTCATTTTTCAAAAATCAGTGTCATCCATTATTTCGCCTCGAAAAACAATCAGAGCAAGTTCTAGCCAAATTTTTTTTTTGTTTCATTGTGACCATAACTTTTCTCAATCCTGATGATTGCCTGAGTCGAATAAGCTTGCTATTATTTTCACAAAATCAAAATCATACATTAAAAAAATCATTAGGTGAAAAATAAAAAGAAATAATATTGAACATGATGTAAAGAATTTATGTTGTTAATTAACTACTACAAAAAGTCATAATTTAGAATTCAGAATAAGATATTATATTTAAAAAATACAAATCAAAATAATCCTCCCCCACACTTGAACATTTCATTCTCCTGAACGAGAACACGTTTCTAAACGAGTGAAAAGGGAGTACAAGACTTTTTTTTAATAAAAAAAATAGGATAATTTAAATAGTAAATACTACTTAATATTAAAAATATTTTTGGCTTTCAAATTTACGATCACAGAAGAAAGCTTGAAAGAAACTGTGACCACACATATTCTATGTGTAATAGACTGACTAGTTTAGCACCTTAACAGTCATGAGGTCCTGGTTTGAATATAAACCAAAAAGTTACCTGTGCCAAGATTAGATTTGCATAAATAAATGGTTAACCAACCAGTAACTTAGACATACTGATCACAATGGAGTTACTCCTGTCTAGGTGACGCTGTTTTTGTTGAGGCCTTCATGAGATGTTCCGGTTGTATAATAATCTGGATATTGACCAGATCAATTAGTTAAGCATTTAATTAGTCAGATCTAAGTTGGACTTATGAGGCTCCATTGCTTCACCCTCAATGGCTACGGGTAAGAAATTATAGTTCTGAGTTTAACGTCGTCAGCTCGACATAGTAACTGTGAAACTCGTCAATCTATCATGGTTACTAATGGTTGTTGCTCAAAATGTCCTCCAAAATACAATTTTAGCCTGTGACCATTGACCTTAAACTTCTCTCCTCCATCGAGCTGTTGAATTTCTATTGCTCCGTATGGAGTAACATCTGTAACAATGTAAGGACCTGTCCACCTGGATTTCAATTTTCCTGGAAATAGCCTGAGACGGCTCTTGTAAAGAAGAACATAATCTCCAATTTTGAAATTCTTTGGTCCGATCAAATTGTCATGCCATATTTTTGTTTTTTCTTTGTAAATCCTTGCATTTTCATTGGCTTCCATCCTCAATTCTTCCAACTCATTAACCTGTAAAATCTATTTTTACCAGCAGAGGTTAAGTCAAAATTCAATGCTTTCAGTGCCCAAAAGGCTTTATGTTCCAATTCAACTGGCAAATGACAAGCTTTTCCAAAGACTAATCTGTATGGGGATGTACCAATTGGCATTTTGAATGCCGTTCGGTATGCCCATAGTGCATCATCTAATTTTACAGCTCAGTCTTTTCTTGAGATTCCAACCGTTTTTTCAAGTATCCGTTTTAGTTCACGGTTAGAACCTCAACTTGTCCTTGCGTTTGAGCATGTTATGGTGTTCCTGTTTTGTGAGTCACACCATATTTTGATAGCAAAGAAGAAAATTGTCTATTTATGAAATGGGTCCCTTGGTCATTAATGATGACTCGTGGTGTGCAAAACCTGGTAAAAATATTTTCCTGAGAAAATTACACACAGTTCGAGCATCATTCTTTCTAGTGGGAATAGCTTCAACCCATTGTAAAACATAATCCACAACCACAAGTATATATTCAAAAGACTGAGATGCGGGAACAGGACCCACGAAATCTATTCCCCAAAACATCAAATATTTCACATACCTGTATTGACTGTAATGGCATCTCATCTCTTTTAGTGATATTACTTGTTCTTTGGCACCTGTCGCATTGTGCAACGTAAACATGAGCGTCCTTAGAAAGTGTTGGCCAGAAGAATCCAGCTTCCAAAACTTTAAAGGCAGTTCGGTTTGCTGCATAATGTCCTCCAATTGCTCCATCATGGTAATGATACAAAATCTTGTTCATCTCATCTTCAGTTACACATCTTCTAATTATATTATCTGGACAAACTCTAAACAAGTAAGGGGCATTCTACAGATAATATTTAGCATCAGATATGAGCTTTTTCCTTTGCTGATAAGAGAGATATTGGGGTGTCCATTTTCCAACCAAGTAATTTGCAATGTCTGCAAACCAGAGTGGTTGAGTCACAATTGAGTTGATAGAAAAAATGTGTTCATCAGGAAATTCTTCTTTTATATCACACAAATCAAGAGGGGAATTTTCTAATCTAGACAAGTGATCTGCTACCTGATTCTCCGTTCCCTTTTTATCTTTTATTTCAAGGTCAAACTCTTGGAGAAGTAAAATCCATCTTAACAATCTAGATCTATCATCTTTTTTGTTAAGAGGTACTTTAAAGCTGCATGATCAGTAAAAATAGTGACCTTGGTCCCTATCAAATAGGACCGAAACTAATCAAAAGCAAATACTACTGGCATTAGTTCTTTTTCTGTTGTGGCATAATTCAGTTCGGCCTCATTTAATGTTCTACTGGCATAGTAAATGGGACGAAAAATTTTATCTTTTTTCTGGCCTAAAATAGCTCCAACTGCTGTATCACTAGCATCACACATGACCTCAAAAAGGTTGGTTCCAATCAGGGGACACAACTACAGGGGCAATTGATAATTTTTCCTTAAGGATGTCAAATGCTTTCAAACAATCACCTGAAAAATCAAATTTAACATCTTTCATCAAAAGGTTAGTCAACGGTTTTGAAATCTTTGAAAAGTCTTTTATGAACCGTCTGTAAAAACCTGCATGACCACGAAAACTTCTAATGCCTTTAACAGTTGTGGGAGGGGGTAACCCTGCTATAAGATCAATTTTAACCTTATCAACTTCTATCCCTTTAACAGTGATTTTATGTAAATAATTTCCTCATTAACCATAAATTGACATTTCTCCCAATTAAGAATTAAGTTTGTCTCTTCACATCTCTTAAGAACTAAGGTCAGGTGATTAAGACAATCATCAAATATTTTGCCAAAGAGAGTGAAAGCATCCATAAATATTTCTTGAAATTTCTCAGTCATGTCCGAAAAAATTGCTGACATGCAACGCTGAAATGTAGCAGGTGCATTGCATAAATCAAATGGCATTCTCCTATATGCATAGGTTCCATGGGGACATGTGAAAGTTGTCTTATCCTGATCTTCCGATGCAATTGGTATTTGGTTATACCCTGAATATTTATCAAGAAAACTGTAAAAACTGTACCCTGCAACTCTTTCCAACATTTGATCAATAAATAGTAAAGGAAAATAATTTGTTCTAGTAGCATCATTTAGACGTCTGTAATCAATACAGACTCTCCACCCTGTAACTGTTCTGGTAGGTATGAGTTCATTATTTTTATTTTTGATAAATGTCATACCTCCTTTCTTTGGTACTACCTGTACAGGACTTACCCAAGGACTATAAGAAATTGGGTAAATGATATTTGCCGCCAGAAGCTTAATAACTTTATTTTTCACCACTTCTTGCATTTTTGGATTCAATCGCCTTTGAGGTTGGACTATTGGTTTGTACTTATCTTCCATGAGGATTCTGTGCATGCAAATAGCTGGACTAATCCCTTTCATATCTGCTACAGTCCATCCTAAAGCTCCTTTGTGTGCTCTCAGTACTTGAATCAAACTATTTTCTTATTCTAGAGTCAGAGAAGAAGAAATAATTACTGGAAATAAATCATGTTCAAGATAAACATATTTCAAATGGGAAGGGAGAGTTTTGAGTTCAATTTTTGGTTGAACTTCATCTGATTGCGTCTCCTCATCCTCATGATCTTTTTCCAATATTTCAGTTTCACTTTTGATGGTTAGATCATTATCTTGTGTGGTGCCAGACTTGGCTAAACATCTTTCCATTGAGTCCAAAATTAATTGGTCATCTTTGAATTCATCTGCAAGATCACTAATCATGTCAATAGAAAAATATGAAGATGATGTTTCATCTCCTGAATACTTTAGTATCTTTTGTATATCAAAGATGACTCTTTCTTCATCAACTCTCAGAATTAGTTGTCTCTGATGGACATCTATGATTGCTCTACATGTAGCAAGAAAAGGTCTACCAAGAATAATTGGTTCATCAGGACATTCCTCCATTTCAAGTACTATGAGATCAACAGGGAAAATAAACTTATCCACTTTTACGAGCACATTCTCAATTATCCCCTTAGGTTTCTTAGTACTTTGATCTGCAAATTAAAGAGAAACAACTGTATTTTTCATCTCACCAAGATCCAATTTTCTAAAAATAGAAAATGGCATCAAATTTATTGAAGCTCCAGAATCACAAAGTTCTTTTTCAATATGAACTCCTCCCAGAGTGCATGAAATTGTAAAACTTCCTGGGTTACCAAGTTTTTTGTGGTAGCTTATTTTGAAGTATAGCACTACATTTTTCAGTAAGAATTACCACATAAACTTCTTCTAATTTTCTTTTACTTGACAAAATTTCTTTTAAAAACTTGGCATATGAAGGCATTTGTAATAAAGCATCAGTGAAAGGAATATTAATGTGAATCTGTTTTAAAATTTCTAAAAATTTTGCAAACTGACCATCAAGCTTTTCTCTTTTCATTTTTTGTGGAAAAGGAATTGTCACAGGGAAAGGAGTCATTTCTCTTATTCTTTTCTTTCTTTTTCTTGACTTCTTCCTCTTCTAATGGTTCAAAAGGTGTGTCAACATTCTTACCCTTATCAACCTGTTGTTCTAACAAACTCTTGTCATGTCTGTCTGTATAAGGTTCATCAAGATTCTTACCTGACCGTAACGCGATGCCCTTAAGGTGTTCCTTTGGATTTTTCTCTGTATTGATTGGTAAGAATCTTTTCTGACATAAAAGTTGCCAATTGGCTGACCTGAATTTCCAAATTATTGAGGGCAGAATTTTGACTTTCTATTTTCTCGTCAGTTGTCTTAATGTACTAGTACAAAAGGTCATCAAGACTTGGATGTGCTTGTTGAGGCCTTTGCTGATGCGAAACTGCTTGCTGATATGGCCTGAAATTCGGTTGCCCTCGATTTTGATTCTGGCAACCTGGTGGATCTTGTACCGATTGCTTCTGGAAACTTTGAGAATTCTCAGCACCATTTTGATTGCTCCATTGAAATCCTGGGTGTTTTGGTGCCATTGAACTTCCAAAAAGGTACGACTTGTAACCGATGGCATTGACATGTTCATCATTCTGATTAGTTGCTTGGCATTCATGGTTCAGATGGTTTCCTCCACACATGTCACAAGCCTCAGATTGGCTTGATTGTTGTGTATTAACCTAAAATGATTCAAACTTTTGTGCCAGAGAAACAATCTGTTGTGTTAGTGTATTTAAAGCATCTGCCTAATTTACTGTTGAGGCTCTCTTTATTACAACACAATCAGATGGCCATTGAATGGCATTTTCAGAAATTTCATTCAACAATTGCAATGCTTCGATTGTGGTTTTGCCCATTATGGAACCTCCTGCAGCTGCATCTATCACATTTCTAGAAGAGGGTTTTAGCCTGTGATAGAAAATGTACAGCTGCATATGTTCAGGAATGTCATGATGACGATATTTTCTTAGCATTGTTTTTAATCTTTCACATGCCTGATAAACTGACTCAGTGTCAGTCTACAAGAAATTAGAAATATCTTGCCTTAACTTTGTTGTTTTAGTAGGAAAAAAATATTTATTTAAAAACTTCTGAGTCATCTGGTCCCATGTAGTAATAGAACCTTGAGGCAAACTTCACAACCAAGTCGGCATCTCCTTTCAAAGAAAAAGGAAATAGCCTTAACTTTATTGCTACAGGAGATACTCCATTATATTTAGCAGTTTAAACAAGTTCTAAGAAATTAATTAAATGACTGTGTGGATCTTCACTTGGATCACCAGTAAAGGTGCAAGACTGTTGAATTGTTTAAATCAGGCTTGTCCTGATTTCAAAGTTATTGGCTGCCACAGGTGGGTTCCTGACACTAGATTCACAATTGAAACGGTCTGGTCTAGCATAATCCCTTAAGATTCTATTTGCTGGTCTTGGCACCACTTCATCAAATTGCTTCCCCATATGGACTGATGGTGGAATTCCCAGTGGGTTGTTGTCATATCCTAGTTGGTGTTCCATTTTTTCACAAGTTACGCCTTGAGAAGATGATGTTTGCCCTTTTCTGCGAAAAGATCTTTCAATTTCTGGATCGTAATTGACTAACTCTTTGTTAGAAGAGCGGGTCATAAACAATCTGATTTTTAAAGAAAAGAAAGTTTGTTCCTAAAAATAATAGGTGTAATAATAGTAGAAATTAAAGAAGATACAAAGATGATAAAAATTGTAGGAGCTAAAGTGAGAACAGCAACATTCCAATTATATGTAGATAGTAATAATGATATTCTATAGTATAATAATATATAAAAGCGAAAGTGGCAAAGCAATACTGTTTAACACAAAGAAAGAAACTAAGTAATATAATACTACTATTATTATTATACTAGGTAGATGTACTATTATTTATAATTTGTATGGTAAATATTATGATGACTAGAATAGTAGGTGATGAAAGCAGTAGAAGAAGTATTACAATAGTATAATATAATATAATAGATATAGCAATGGATACGTGAATGATGGATAGTTGGATGCAGGAAACTAGTGAGCAATGAGAATTGAGATGAAGTGATACAATATTAATTAAAAATATTAGTTTAGTTTACTAATTAGGAAAATAAAAATAAAGTGTTAATACTAAAATTTAAGATAGGAAAAAGAAACAATATAGAAATAAGTTAGAAATTGTAAAATAATTTTAAACAATCAAGGAAAGTAGTAAATAATATTATTATACATAGATGAATCTAGTTAGTATAGTACAAAAAAGATAAAGGCAGATTGAGGAATAGCTGTTGGATATAGCGACTGGTAGTACTGATAATAGTATAATAGTAATAAAATAATAGGTGTAGTATTATAATAGACGTTGATAAAGTAGTAGTAGAAGGCTAAAAGCAAATATACTGACAACGGGTAGGAAGTGATCCAATATTGGATGAAAACATTGGTTTAACTTACTAACATAAAAGATAAAAATAAAATGTTAATACTAATATTTTAAGAGAACAAGAAAATAGTTTAATTCAAGTATGGATTATATTAAGAAACAAAGTAAAGAAAAAAAATTATTAATATAAGAAAAATCAAATAGTACGAAAATATTATTATTATAAGTAGTATAGTACTATAGTAAAGCAATATGTCTAGTTATAAAAATAATAACGAAAGCACGTAGTAGTGGTACTAGCTAATAGAGAAGAATGGGCCAAAAGACCCTCTCAAGTCTTTAATTTATAAAAGGGGACGCGCGTGGAGCGTTGAATAACACGCGCGTTTAACATTAAACCATGGGCCAGATTAGAAACAACAAAACTTGCGGGGCTTGATTAAAAACTTTTTGGACTGAATTAGCAATCCCAAAAAACTTTTAATCAAAGGTGGGAATGAACCGAACGGACAGAGTGCAATGATTTAAAACATCGAACCCCAAAAATCTTCTCACACACACTTCACAGTTCTCAAGTTCGTCTCTTCTACAGTATTCTACGCAGTTTTCTAAACATCATCGTCGCCGACCATATACATTTCTCCGGTAACATCTAAAGGTAAATTTTGAACAATATTGATGTTTTCAAGTGAATCGGGGTTTTTCTTTTGCTATTTTGCTATTTTAAAAAAACTATGATTTTTACGCCTTTTTACAGTACTGGAAGAAAGTTCTTGTGAAAATCTTTGTTTTGTTGATTTTTTCGTCAAATAGTGCTATGTTCTTGTACAAATAGTGAAGTTTTTGCATGTTTATGTTATATTACCATGTTAAGAGCATACCCCTTCGAAGAATGAAACATCGTGAGACAGTGTTCTAAACGTCTGATACGATGTTTGAAGTTGGTGATGCATTTTAGATGATTTTTATTAAAATAAATTAGGGTTTATAAAATAAATATGCTAAAGGTTGAAAAAATGTTGTACGCATACTCCTTCGCAGAGTCAAACATCGTGAGACAGTGTTCTAAACGTGTGATGGGATGTTTGAAGTTGGTGATGCATTTTAGATGATTTTTGTTAAAATAAATTAGGGTTTTATAAAATAAATATGCTAAAGGTTGAAGAAAATGTTGTGCATATAGTCAAGATTTTGCATGTTTATGTTTGTGTGTGCATGTTTAAAGTTCTGGAACATTTGAGACTGTGCTCCGACCGTGCGAGAGGATGATGACTCTACTGGAATTAGGGTTTGATAAAACATATGTATATTATGTTTCACACACCCATATTGCATGTTTGCACATCTTTAATTGATGAATATACTTGTGATTTGCAGCTACAATGGCTTATACGCGGGGAATTAAGAGGAAGGAGACTACTCCTCCTAGTAAACAGCCTCCTTGGAAGAGGAGAATTATATTGGAGGACGAAGAGGAGGCGTCCCTAGACTATGATGTAAATGTAGGGCCACAAGAAGCTGTGAGGGTGCCGGACGATGGTAATCTTGGTAATCTATCAGAAGAAATAGAAGCGCTGTTTGGTGATGATGACTGGGATGAAGATGGAAACAAAAAAGAGAGCCTTTTAAATATGGCAGAAGAAGAGGAGGTGGGAAGGCTGGTAAATAATCTTGCAGGAGAATTTGAAGGAGTTGCAAATGTTGATGATGTACAAGAAGTTATACAGGTTGTAGATGTTCAAGCTGGTGAAGGAGGTAGGAATGGTAGGGAATAAGAAGAGGGTGAGAGATGCGAAGGAGACGTGGGAGCTGATTCTGCAGAGCCACCTAGAGAGGTATAGTTGTTGTCTAGAACATACATAAAGTTGTTCTTCACTTTACAGTAGAATGTTCAATATTTTTTTATGTGATTTGAGAACACTCGCGTGCATGATCAGATCAACCTTAACTATGTTCAAAGTATTTTCTTGTAGTTCCTTGGAACATCTCAAGGGATGTTTCATGCATCTGATATTATGTTCTTAGTACCGTGGTGATTCCTTAAACTAACAAATTTCAAAACATTGTGCAGCCTGAGTACGTGCAGCCTGAGTACGTGCAGCCTGAGTACGTTACCAGTGTCATTCCACCAATGGTGCTGAAGACTTACTTGGATGATCATGAGCATTTTCAATCCAAGAAAACTGTCCGCTCGTCGCTTATTGGACGAATGCATGAGTTCAGAATTGTGCTGCGTACAAGTGGTTTGTATGACAAGTTCAAAAACAGTATCTTTGGCCATTTCTTGGACTTGCCGGATGAGCCATCGTTTCCAACCAGGTTGGTGCACAATATTCTGCTAAGAAGAGTTTTGTGCAATAAAGAAAAAGAAGCTTGGTTCAATTTCAATGGAGTGCCTGTTCGTTTTGGCCTCCAAGAGTTTGCTTTGATGACAAAGCTGAGATGCCAAGCCTATCCAAGTGTCCAATGGGAGGCTGCGATGAAAGAGAGGGGCAGTGAGATGTGGGAGTATATTTCAACGGCATGGGAGGATGGGAAAGCAAGCGCAGTTACTGCTCCCCGGTTGCTGAGTTTGATAGAAAATGAGGAAGTTCCTGAACGGTATAAGTTTGGGCTTGCCATGGCTTGGTTTGTTCACTCAATATTGTGCGCCAAGGACAAAAAAGCTGGTATTGAGGAATTACTGGTCTGCCTTGCATATCTTCCAAATTAATTTGCCAAGTATCCTTGGGGGCGGAAGAGCTTCGAGCTGACCATTGAGTACCTGACGAAGCCCATGGCTGATCGTGCAGCTAGCAAGGCTAAGGACGGGCCAAACTACAATCTTTATGGGTTTCCTTGGGCATTTGTGGGTTGGGTATTTGAAGCAATACCTGCGGTTCGTCCCAGGGATTTTCCCAAGGAGAGGACCATGCCAAGGATGCACAGGTGGATCACTGAAAAGAATGAAAGAGACTCCCGAAGGCTGTTTGAGAATGTTGCAAAGCCTGTAAGTACCTACAATTTTCTAAATGTTGGAACATCTGCAATGTCGTTATAATCATTTCTGTTAATGTTAAGAACGTCTTTTCAGATGTTCGATCACGACAGATATGATGTTTCATTTTTACTGGTGTTAAATGTTGAACAGTAATAATAATGTTCTGAACACTCTTTGTGATGTTAAGGTTTATTTCTCTTGTACATTGTATTCCTAACAAATATTTATGGTATGTAGGTGGTGCACCCTTTCATTGACCCTATCGATGCAGAGGGGGAAGATGATATCTTTCAGAATATTGAGTCGTTTGTTGATGGGAGCGATGAGGTAATTGATCAGCTTGTTGTGATGTTGGAGGGGGCTAGCTCGATCGTTGGTGGTGATCGAGTGACAGTTTTTAGGAATTGCCCCAGGACCCCTCCAAGAGAGGTAATTGATGAAGGAAAGGTTGGTGAAGAATCTGTTAGTGGAGGTGTTGGAAGATGTGAAACACAAGTTGGTGATGAGATTGGTGGAAGGGCTGGTCGTTTTACTGGTGGTCTTTTTAGTGGCAGGGGTTTGTTCGAAGTTGGAGAAAGCTCTAGGAGGAGAGAACATGAGAATGTGCAGCCTAGTGTCTGCAGTTGCAAGTGTCACGACTGCCTTCAATGGCGACAGGGGCTGGATCAGAAGCTTGATGCGATCCAGCTGTCCCTTGCTAATTTAGTAGCGTCGTCGTCAAAGAAGGAGAAGCAGCAGCAGCAACCAAAGAGGCATATTTTGTTGTCCAGGATACGCCAGGCAAAGAAGAACAAAGGAAAGAAGAAAATGACTGCTGCCAGAATGGCAAGGTTAGTAAAACATCCAATTAGAATCGGTGAACATAAAAGGGACGTTCTTCTATTAAATCTAGAGATTTTTTCAAACTTTTTTTTTTTTTTGGAAATTTAGAGAGAGAGATCAAGTCAGGCTCCAAGAGAGATTGCCAGTGACACTGTACAAGGCACTCAGTATTCACCAGAAAGCTGCATTTGACGCTTTCTTGGAGGAGAAGAAGGAACAAAAGACTGCCTTCCTGTGTCACGAGTTTAATTACTTGGATTTTCTGGACTTCCTGGACGTGAAAGAGTGGATGTGGGATAGTGTAAGTGCATCTCTTTACTTCTATTGTTGTGTTAGTGTTTGGTTTTTATCGAAGAACGAACATTTGTTTATCCGTTCAGAACCTGCTGGTCCTATGTTCGTTGAACATTCTACTGGCTGGTCCAAACATAAAATAGTATGTGTCGGGCATAGTTTTATCCACAACTTCTAATTTATTTTATTATGCAGTTTATGGATGAGTACTTGGCCTTGATGCGTGTGAGGCATAAGGCTTACCCCCGGCATTATGATAGCTCTGATCTTATCCTCGATCTTTCATTCCTGACCAACTTGTGCGTACGATACGATGCGGCTGAAGCGGAAGCAAAGGGGTTTGATGTCGGCCTTGACAAGTATCTAGCAGAATATAAGTTTGAGGATACATTCCTTGATTATGCCAGAGGTAAGTCTCCATATCCGGGTGGAAGGAAGTGGGATGGTGTGAAAAGACTCTTTGCCGTGTATAACATTGAAAGCACGCATTATGTTACATGCGTCTTTTATTTAGAGGAGGCAAGGATCGCTGTCTACGACTGCAACATTGGGTTGTACAATGAAGATCGCTTTGATTCAATAATGGGGCCAATAATGTACATGTTCCCAATATACATCCGGCAGTCGGGGAAATTCAACCACCTCCCTCCTGAAATCCAATCGATGGAAATATGGTCGTACGAGCGCATCCAAGGCCTTCCAAGGAATTTGACTGGTACTGCATGTGGAGCGTATGCCATCATGTTCCTCGAACATTTGCTGTCAAACACCCCGATGGAATATCTGTGTGACAATGTGATAGAATACTGTCTAGTTAAATTTGCTGTGGACATATTCCATGGCAAATTAGTCCCTTAGTATGGGTTGTAAAATTTGGATAATTATGTTTTTGTTTTTGATGGGTGTAATATATGGATGATTACCCATTTTTTGATGTGTATATATGGCAAATGATAATCACTATTGTTTTGCATTACACTGAACATCGAGTTTACATTATTAGAACATCTGTATTATGATAAGATTGACTTAAAAATATTAAAAATTATAGACTATTGGAACAGCATTAGTTATTTTCAGAACATTATGTTGTACGTTCAAATAGTTTTTAACTTAATGGATATTTGATGTTCAATAACTAGTAAATAGGGAAACAACAACAGATGTTCTGAACATTAAAGTTACTTTATACATTGATAATCAAGAACCAGGCAAAAACATTCTTGATCGTTCAAAGATTCGGCGCTTTACAAAAGTATGCTAATTATATTAGCATTTAAGACATTACTTAATAAACAGTCATATTAACATCCTGGTCAAAATATGCGTTTTCACTTCAACGCGATGCAGTCCCATCTTGTTTCAAGGTTGCTATTTGGAGCATGGTCTTTATCCTCTTTATTTCTTTCAACATCTTTTTGACATCCCTATTGTAGTATTCGAAGAATTCCTCAAATTTGAACTTCCAACCCCAAACTTCAGCACGAAGTTGTTCCAAAATATCATTTGCACGTTCTTGTTATTCTGCAGAAGTGTTTCGACTTTTTCTTCCTTCTTTTTGCTTGGCTGATCCTCTTCCCTTTCTTCCTTCTTTTTGCATGGCTGACCCTCTTCCAGTTTTTCCTTCGTTTTGCTTGGCTTCACTTCTTCCCGTTCTTCCTTCTTTTTGCATGGCTTCACCTCTTCCTTCTTGTTTCAAGGTTGCTCCCTTTGTCGTTTTTGGTATTCCTGACGTGGATGCTCTTGTATTTGTTGCTCCTGTTCTTGCAGTAGTAGCAACTATTGAGGAGGGAGGTCGGCGAACCATTTTTATGGGTAAGGCTGAAGATTATAGGTTGTAGTGGTATAGAGTTTTTTGAATTTGAATGGTTTGATAGAGTATTTATAGGAGAAAAATAGGTAACCGACTTAAGTGTGTTTTATCCAAACACTAGCCGTTATGTATTTTTTTAAATTTTTGAAGTGACGCATTCGTTGCTTTGCTTCAGATTTGAATTGAAGGGGATAGCCGTTAAGTGTATAATGATGAGTAGTTTAAAAAATACTACTAATACTAATTTTCAAACATGAAGATCAATTTGAATTATAAACGTCAAAAGCCAATAGACTAATGGAACGACTATATGATGATTCGTATCGCCATGAAGATGTTCAGACTTCAGCGGGAAGGATTAGGAACCCCTGGTCAAAATTAAAACACGTGTACTAACCCCAACCATTCAATGTGAATACGCGCCTCTTTAAATCATCACATTATGCAGGCTAATGGAACGACTATATGATGATTCGTATCGCCATGAAGATGTTCTGACTTCAGCGGGAAGGATTAGGAACCCCTGATCAAAATTAAAACACGTGTACTAACCCCAACCATTCAATGTGAATAGGCGCCTTTTTAAGTCATCACATATGCAGCCGAAAAGGCACCAAGCCTGGTTTCAATAAATGTTAAATGTCTGCACAACAACAACAAAAACAACAAGGCAAAACAAAAACAATGCCTCGCAGAGTAAGGCACCCAAGAGCACCAGAACATGATAGTGGAGTTCCAAGTACTAGTAGGTTCACTGAAATTGATCATGTCCGTGAAGATATCGCAGATCTGACCTCAGATGTTGATTAGATTGTAGTATATGTAGGAAATGTGGAGGATCAAGTGGAGCGATTAAGAATTAAGTTCGATGAATTCCGTGAGGATATGAATCTTATTAAGCTTATGCTTCGTGGTATTCATGCTGCCGTCGAGATTGACCCCCAAAACTACTCTTCACCACCACGGCCTCCAGCGGAACACTCCTGAAATGAAGAACTGACCTCCTTGCAAGTCTAGTCATTTAAGAAGAATTTCTATATGTAGGAATGTCGTGTTTTGAAGTGTTGTCCTTTAATTTTCAGTACAATGTAGCATGTTTTGAATATTTATGAATGTTGTTTTGCATTACACTGAACATCCCGTTTGCAGTATTAGAACATCCGTATGATGATCAATTTAAATTATATACTACAAAAATAATATGAATTTGAAACGCCATCGATAAATGCTCGAAACATCAACTAAAACGTTCAAATTTGTAGATCTTAGTAGTACTCGATGAACAGCGATTGGTATCAAATAAACCTAGCTACAATGAAACCAAAAAAAACTGCCCAAGACAATAAGAAATACATCTTCCACCGTTGCAATTTAGCCTCTAACTTACTGATCTTCAATAAATCTATAGTATTACAAGCCCCTAATTTGTCAACTTCCTTCAGCAAATTGGCCCTTTCTTCACAAACTTCATCAAGTGAAATTTTCAACTTGTTTAAAACCAATGTAGTAGGCTGGGGGTACTCCTCGTCACACCATTCCCAAAATCCACAATTGCTAATACCCTTGCGGGGACACTTGCAAAATTTTCGTCCAGCATTCGACTGTGTGCCCGCCGTGAATTGTATTGCAGGTAAGCCACACCAACATCGACGATTTTGAGAGGAGCTGCGAGAACAAGTTGATCCTTGAGACATAGTTGAGTTAAGAAGAAGACGAGGTAGAGGGGGTAGGGATAACTAGGGAAATTTCAATAATGGGGTAAAAAGACCTAGTTAATAGAATGGTTGGGGTTATTCCACGTGTTATAAGGTAATAATAGAATGGTTGGATTATATAGGAGATGTAAGTTGTGTGGAGCAGATCGCTCCACGTATTTAAAACGGGTTGCTCAACTTTTCTTAGCATATAAAATTCCAACGATTGATGCCAAAACATCTAATCTACGTCACGAACGTGGGTTAGTATGTTCAGTTCAAATAGGTGCCTATTTTAATGTGTACTGTTCCAACCTTTAATATGATTGTAATAAGAAACTATATAACATGAAAAGATTAATAAGTCTTTATATTTAAGGTTAAATCATCATTATATAGATTATCCATTAGTTAGAACAACATCTAATGAAATACTCAATAACTTATTAAGTGTTTCATCTGATATAACTAAGTAATCGCCTTCGATAGATATAAATGAGTATACTCTAGTATAACTTTTATGGGTAAACACTTCCAATAGACATACTATTGATGTAGTCACCTTAAATACACATAATATTGTTCAGTTCAATCAATACTTGTATGATTTGAAGTCTTAGTTGTTGTAGATAAACGAAGAATGTCTATAATTGAGCTACACATAGATTGTAAGATCAACAAATAGATTACTAATGTGTCTATCTAGTGATATAACGTCCAATCTATCCTACACTTCGTTATAATACGCTTCTTAATGTTTAAAATTGTTAATTTATCTATAATCAAACCCTACACTCCTTAGCCAAACAACTTAGTGTTTGCAGTTTAGTATAATTAACGACATATATTTTGGTTTACTTACACATAGCATGTTTTGTAATCTTAAAAAACTACTAAATCATTGTTTATGCATTTTAAATGATCCTTATATTAGTATTTATCAACTAATCCTCAACGGTGCAAAAACAACATCAGTATGAAGATCCAGAACAGACGTACCACGTTCGAGAGCGTTCCCTACAAGGTTCAGAACAGGAGAGCGAATGTTCTCGAATTGTTAGAAAATTTTGCGGTTTGGGGTTAGGGTTAGGGTTAGGGTTAGGGTTAGGGTTTGGGGTTCAGGGTAAGGATTAGGGTTCAAACATCATTTATTATGTTCTGAACGTGAAAAAAGTACCTTTTATTTTTGAGCAACCGCGTTTCATTTTAAACGAACTACCTAATTGATTATTATGTTTGGCACGTCCAGAAGAACATTCTAATATCTCAAAAAAGAAATGTACCCCCGCCCCGGGCTCTATTTTATACAGAAAAGGGACGCGCGTGGAATTCGGAACATAAAAAAAATGGTGGGGCCTTAATGGCAATTATGACAATTAAAAAATGCGGCTGATCAGTCTTATCAATTCCATCATTTCAAATATCGAACGCCCGCGCCTTTCTTCTCTTACACACTTCTCAAGTCTTCTTCTCGAGTCTTCTATTTCGTCGCTGACCATATACCTTTCTCCGGTAATATCTAAAGGTAAATTTTGAACACTATTGATGTTTTTCAAGTGACTCGGGATTTTTCTTTTGCTATTTTGCTATTTTGAAAAAACTAGAGTTTTTACGCCTTTTTACTGTACTGGACGCCTTTTTAATGTACTGGAAGAAAGTTCTTGTGAAAATCTTTGTTTTTGTTGATTTTTTCGTCAAATAGTGCTATGTTGTTGTACAAATATCTTTGTTTTTGTTGATTTTTTCGTCAAATAGTGCTGTGTTGTTGTACAAATAGTGAGGCTTTTGCTTGTTTGTGTTAATAACGATTTTAAGGCCAAACTCCTTCTGCTATGTCAAACATCTTCATACGGTGCTCTGAACTTTTGTTAGGATGTTTCAACTTGTTGATGCATTTTAGATGGTTGTTGTTAAAATATATGCTAGCATGTTTACGTTGATAAGGATGTCAAACATCTTCATACGATGCTTGGAACGTGTGTTAGAATGTTTCAAGTTGCTGATGAAGTTTAGGCGATCACTTATGTAGTGGAAGTATTATCAACTTAACACATAATCTAATAACTTTCATTCATACTTAAGGAAACAAAATACATATAGAAAATTACTTGACATAATGCAAAAGTACTAGTACTATATATAATGCTTAAATAAAAGTTCTAGTTGTCATCATCATTGGGAGAATTTGGAGGAGTCGCAAACTGCTCCAGATTCATCCCTTGGTGGATAAGGAGTCCCAGAAGCATTCTTTCAATACGCTCCAAGCGCTGCACTAACACTTGCCTTATGCTCCATACATCAGCAGATAAGCGGTCCGCAGCATGGTTGATTGCAGTAATGTCAGTTTGAATACCAGCAATATCCCAGGCGATGTTTCCATAATATTCGTTATGGTCAGGTTCGGCTGGGGCATAGTGGCCATTAGCGACAATTTCGTTTTGGTTATTTTCCATTTGTGTTTGTTGTCTATGAAGAAATTTTGATAATTCAAGTAGGAGGATAATTGTGTGTATGGAGGAACAAGGAAATGTATGTATTTATAGATGAATTTAACATAAAAAAACACCAAAAGGCGTGATGTGAACATTGAAAAGACGTTCACTACTCTCTAGGTGATGTATCTGGATTAATTAATGGCTTTTTTCGTAAGCCCGCTTAGAGGGATGCTTTCACACCTTTTAATTGCACAAGGCAACCCTTCGCTTGAATCAACATGACTATTGCATTACACTTAACATCCCGTTTGCAGTATTAGAACATCCGTATGATGATCAGTTTGAATTATATACTACAAAAATAATAGGAATTTGGAACGCCATTGATAAATGCTCGAAACATTAAGATAAACGTTCAAATATAAAAATATATAAAATTGTCAAGATAAAAAATCAAAAAGCAACACTTTGAGTTTGGGAGGATTGTCCACTATCCACTCGTTTGGGGCAAGTAGTTCTTTTGTGGCCTGACCTTTTGCAGATGCTACATTTATTTCTCCTACTTGAAAATACTTCACCAACTGATGGTATCCGCTTTTTCCTTCGTCTGCCCTTACCCACGTCGATGAAAGGAGGCAATATTCGTCTCTCAAGCAGCTCAGGAGGAACATTCCAAAATTCTTCCGGTGGAACAGCATTGATCGGTTCTGCACAAGCATATATGTCTCTAACTTGTAATATGCAGAAGTGAAGTCATAGATGCACGCTCCATAGTCTTCTGGACGCAGCATTCTGATAGCTGCCATAGCATGTTTACAGGGTATTAAGTCAATTTGATACTCTCTGCACGTACAAGTTCTGTTGAGTAAATCGACTTCTGCTCCCTGGCCTGGACTGATAATGGTGAAACCATACGTACGTTTTCGACTAATTGCGAGCTTACCCCCTTCCTCAGGGTTGAATCTTATTTTTCCTTCAATTGAAGGGACACATATGGTTGAAACCTCGAGGAACTCCGTAGCTCTCACATGGAATTTTTCGCCAAATGTACGATTGATGTGATTTAATAGGGCAACAATAGGATATTCTCTTTCATCCCTCAGCATTGCATTTGTGGACTCAGCAATGTTCGAGGTCATCACTGCAAATCTGAAATTGTAACAAACAAACAAAGACATTAATGCTAAATACGTCTAATGCAAGTGCGAACATTAAGCATGCGATCAGAACATCAATGATTACGTCATACACATCATTGGTACTATTTTGAACGTCAATTGGAATGTTCTCGGCTTAATTGCCATGTAAACATAGAACATTCCAACGCAACGTTCAGAACATTTGGTAAGAATGTTCATACTCGTGTACCTGTGGCCAGGGAAAAAGCATCTGCTCCATTTATGGAACCCCACGTCATCTTGAAGATATCTGGCAACACTTGGATCGTTGTCTTCGATTTGCTTAAAGTGCGTTCTGAATTCCTCCACACGATATGCATCTGCTGCCAAGTAATAGGACCCCAGGTGATCTCCAAATTGAAACTTTGTACGGATATTTTCAGCAAGGCGCCTCGTGCAAACTCCGTAGTGAGCTTGGGGAAACCACTTGGCAACTGATTTTGCTATGCTTTTATGCCTGTCTGAAATAACGCTCAACTCATCATTGTACTGGGCTATGTCAACCAATTGTTCGAAAAAAAAATCATAAGAAGCATCACATTCTTTGTCCACAACGCAGAATGCAACAGGGAATATGTGCTTCTCTGCATCCTGGGCAACGGCAGACAACAACACACCGCTGTACTTGCCTGACAAATGAGTCCCATCAATAGCAAGGACTTTCCTCATATACAGAAAACCCCTAATCCAAGATCCGTAAGATATAAAAAAATACTTAAACCTCCCACAACTATCAAGCTTCAAAGCTGTCTTGCTTCCAATATTTTGGGACCTTACCATATAACTGTATGCCTCTAAAATTTCATAACTGTGTTCATGTGTCCCTCTTGCTATTGCCTTTGCAATCTCACATCCCTTCAAACTTTTCCAATAACTAATGTTGCATCCCAATTCTCTGTTAAATGCAACTCTGATGTCTTTTGGTGTTATTCCTTTCCCTTCAATGTACCTATCTTTCATGTATTCACCAACAACATCAGCTGTGGCATGTGTATGGTGGCTTTGCAGGTGCTGCACACCGCACGTGTGCTCGCCATTGTAGATTGTACTATAAAATGTATCACTACTATGATACCTCAATGCTCGAAGCCACCACTTGCAATTTGCATCAACACATCTAGCGTAAAACAACTTTTTTGTATTCTTCACAGCTTTGAAAGAAAAAGGCTTCCTCACTGCAGCAAGCCTCAACTTCACCACTAATTCTCGCTTGTTCTTGAAAGTCATACCCTTTACAAAACCTGTGTCGTCTTTTCCAAAAAAATCGTTGCGGCTGCTCTGTGATGGTGCTTTTTGTGAAGGATTACCAACTACTCCTCCACCTTCTTCACCTTCTTCGTCTGCCTCTCCACCTTGTTTTAATTCATCTTCATCCATCTCAACATGCATATCTTGTTCATTTGAACTTGAAATTCCTTCAGGCCTTGGAATCACACTAACCTTTAGTGTTGGCCTAGCCCCAGCTGGGTCTACATCAGCCATATAAAGCTGAACATCATCATCAGTCCTAATTTTAGATGGAGCAGTCTTTTGCTTTGCGGCAACACTCAGCATATATGAAATGCAAAGATCCCTAGGATCATCACTTACCCCCCAACTGCATATGATTTTGTTGACAAGTTCATCATATGCAACATTCCTACTCACAAGGATGGGTCTTGTCTCTTTCACCTTAGGAATCCAAGCATAGCATTTCGAACGCTCAACCCATTCACCGAGAAAATCAACTCCTAGTAGTATGTTGTCCCCCATTTACTTTAACGATATCTGCAAGGTAGGATAAACATTCATCAAATGTGGTCCAGGTAGCAAAGGATACCGGAACATTGAAAAACAGATCCGAACATGCTCAAGGATGTTTAAGATTACAAGCATACCGATGTGAAACATAAATACATCAGTTCAGACCATCTACAAAAATGTTCCAATATTATGAATAGCATTTACTGAACATTATTCGGGCAACCAAAATTATGTTCCGTAACTCTGACTAGCACAATAGGAACATCAAAAGGATTATCCTGAGCATCTAATACAATGTTCCATAATTGTGACTACGTTATACGAGTATTTGTAGAACAATCTTTATAATGTTGCGATCGTCACGGTAAGATGTTTCAAAACAGCAACATACTGTTTAAAAGGGTTTTTACAAAAATTAGAATAGTAGAGATTAGCAAGACGGAGATTTACACTTACAGGAGATATGGGACTTGTCCAGCTTTGCAGTTTGAAGTAATGCCCAACGTTATTCAAACAATTTCAACGACAAGCTTTCCAATTTCAAGTAAAGCAAACCAGTTAAAAGTAATGCCAACCAGAAATTGTTATTCAAAGGGTCAAGGGTATTTTCCCCAAATTATTTTTTCAATTAGAGTAAATAATACCTAATTAACCGAAAAGGATTTAGATCTGACAATGTTTTCCGTTTGGGAGAGTTGGAATGCAAGAATAATAGCAAAAACGAATGGAGATTGAACAAAGCCAATTCGCAGCAGCTATGGTGTTTTCAGGTCGGGCGGGAGAAGATAAGAGAGGAGAGAGAGAGAGAGAGAGAGAGAGAGAGAAAGGAGGGAATAAACGGAGGGAAAAATATTTCCCCAATTTGGCAAATTTTATTTTTTATATACGTGAGGACCAAATTGTAAGAAATGAAACTTTGGGGTGAAGGGGAGTGGAGGAAAGTTATGTTTAAGAGCATTAATTAGATGTGTCCCGTCTACTACATTAAGTAAGACTTTGTCCCTTTTACCTATTTTCACTCTTGAGTGTCCCTTTTGACCAAATGTCCCTAGCTAATAACATAATATTATTATTATTATTATTATTATTATTATTATTATTATTATTATTATTATTATTATTATTATTATTATTATTATATAAAACTAGTAGTAGTATAGTAAAAAAGATATAGAAAGATGATAGGAATAGTTGATATTAGAAATAGTAGTATAATATGGTAGAAAGAAGTATTATAATAATAGTATAATAATATAATTGATATAGTAAAGGAAAGGTGAGTAGTAGATACAATGAACTAAAAGACCAAGTACTGGCAAGAGAATTGGGAAAAAGTGAACGTCAATTTAGTTTACTCACCAAAGAAAATAAAATATTAATAATTTTAAAAAAAGAAACAGATATTAGTAATAAGTGCTCAAACTAGTAACAAAATATTTAATTTGAAGTAGATGTATGCCAATCCCCGGCAATGGCGCCAAAAATTTGACGAGGCCAAAGTGTATACGAATTTCCTGCTCGTGTTTTGTCAAATTATAGAATAGTTTAAGATATCGTCCCACAGATATTGGGAAATCTATGCTACAGGCCTGTAATATACCGAATACTATTGAGAGAATCAAGCTGATGAAAAGTGAGCTTTTGAATTTATAATCTACTTTAAATGAAACAAACAACTTTTTGAAGATTTATAATTTTAAAAAGAGTTGGAATTATTGAATTCATTTGATAATATTATAATAAAATCTCAGCTTTTACATGTATTTCTCTTAAGAATAATTATTTATTGCTAATTCAATTATGTTTTGCTCACTAAGAAATAATCAGTTAATAACACTCCATGAGGTTATGTAAATTAACTGTGTTATAACTAGTGACAGTTAAACCGAAATATTTTCTTGCTTGAATTGTGCACCGAGATAGTAAAAACTTCGTGAGAATATTCTTACTGAAATCAATAATCCTGCCTATAATAATTCCTCCGTAAGAACTAAAATTGAGGCAAGCAAGATTACAGACTTGGAATAATAGTATACTAAAAAATACTCTCACTCTACTATTTTATCATTTAGTCATAATATATTAATTTTGTAAAATTTTGCTCTGTGAGAATTACAAAATTAATATAAAAATAACCTATAGATAAAATATGTAGATGTGATCATAATAATTAATAAAAGGTCATCATCCCTGCACAGTATCAAATGTAAATAGAAAGTATCAAGCCAAGAACCTGTTTAAACTGAGATAATATTATAAAGATATCAAGTTTTATCAACTATCCCAACAAAAAGATATTACTGCATTATGGAGTAAGAAAATAAAAGTACTTTGAAGAAATATTATTTCTTCTAATAAGAACAACTAAAAGAACTTAGAAAGACAAGAGAAAGGAAAAGGGAGCAAGAGCAAATTCTCTGCTCTTTGGAACACCTGCTTAGATAGAAAGAGAAAGAAAAAAGTTCTTCCATCTCCCTTTAGTATAGAAGATTTTCTACGGAAGAATTGGTGAAAGTTTACAAGATCTTTGGCAAATATCATGGTGGGGTCATCAAAAATTTGGAGAAAATCTTTCATACGTAGCCTTGGTGAGGTCATCAATAGCATGACAAATCTCATGGTTGATTTGGTCTCTTTTAATTTACGTATGTGCAATTTTTGCATATGCATCTTTCTTCTTTGGCTTTTGCTCAGTTTCTTCTCTTTTTCCATGTATTATTTTTCCTGCAAGATTTGTTAGAAAAGTGCGAGAATAGGATATTATTATTCATGTTTTATTTTAAAATTTTATCTTTTTATATAGTAAAATTACATGAATAATTATATCCATCAACAACATACTGTTTAAAAACCTGGGTTTTTACAAAAATTAGAATAGTAGAGATTAGAAAGACGGAGGTTTATACTTAGAGGAGATATGAGACTTGCCAGGCTTTCCAGTTTGAAGTAATGCCCAACCACTAAACGTTATTCAAAGAATTTCAATGTCAAGCTTTCTAATTTGAAGTAATGCCCAACCAATAAATATTATTCAAAGAATTTCAACGTCAAGCAACCTAAAAAGAAGTAATGCCAACCAGAAATTGTTATTCAAAGAATTGCAACGTATTTTCCCCAAATTATTTTTTTAATTAGAGTAAATAATACCTAATTAACAGAAAAGGATTTAGATCTGATAATATTTTGTGTTTAGGAGAGTTGGAATGCAAGAATAATAGCAAAAACAAAGAGAGATTGAAGAAAGAAGATGTGCAGCAGCTATGGTGTTTTCAGGTCGCGAGGGAGAAGAAAGAAGTGAGGGGAGAGGGAGAGAGAGAGAGAGAGAGAAAGGAGGGAACAAACGAAGTGAAAAATATTTCCCTAATTTGGTAATTCTTTTTAATATACGTGAGGACCAAAGTGTAAGAATTACAACTTTAGGGTGAAGAAGAGTGAAAGAAAGTTGTATTTAAGTATCTTAATCAATTGTGTCCCTTCTACCACATTATTTAAGACTTTGTTTTTTTTACCAACTTACACTCTTGAATGTCCTTTTTAACCAAAGCACCGATATAAAGTGTGGAAGGGAGGGAGTACAATTTTGTGGATGAAGATGATATGCTAGTGGATAACATGAGAGGACTGAGTTTCACAAAGACTCCATAAAGTTGGACATATATTATCAAGTCACATCATGGAAAAATCAATAGGAGACTAACTAAAGTCTCAGTCTGCTGTCCCTGGAATATTTACAACCCCTCATCCGCACGACTTTGCCCAATACCCTTCTTGCTATGGCACCAAGCTCTAACTTTCTTAGCAAATTCTTATTCCTATTTATGGCTGAACTTTGTATTCTTTATTTGATCTGCACTACTAATACTACCAGTCACTTGTGTCATGGAGAAAGTATCCTATTTCTTTCTTTCAGTAGTCTTGCAACTGTACTTTTTAGAGGCATGCCTTGCGACAAACATAAACACGGATCAATCAGCTCTTCTTGCCTTGAAAGCTAGCGTTTCTCTAAACTCCTCTCATCCCTTAACCAAAAATTGGTCTTCTCAAGCTTCTGTTTGTGATTGGATTGGAGTCACTTGCGGCTCTCATCACCATAGAGTGACTGCACTAAATGTATCCAACATGAACATTCACGGGACGATTCCACAACAGTTGGGAAACCTCTCGTTCCTTGTTTCTTTCGATGTGAGCAAAAACAATTTACATGGAGACCTCCCTCAAGATTTGTCTCATCTACGTAGATTGAAGGTGATGAACCTTGCAGACAATAATTTCAGCGGGGAGATTCCGATGTGGTTTGGTTTCTTTTCTAAGCTTCAGATATTAATTCTTGATTATAACGCTTTCACTCATATACCTCCTGCTTCTATTTCTAACCTTTCCAAGTTAGAAACTCTCAGTGTTGCAAACAATCATCTTCAAGGCAGTTTTCCTAAAGATATTGGCAACCTTGAGAATCTAAAGGAGTTGGTTTTAGTCAATAATCAACTCACTGGATCCATCCCATTCTCTATTTTCAACATCTCCTCGTTGGAAACTTTAGCTCTCACAACTAATTCTTTATCAGGGACTCTTCCTTTAGATATATGCCACCGTCTTCAAAGAATCAAGAGCATTTCAATAATTTCTAACCGGTTGAGTGGTTACATTCCAGCTGGTTTGTCTAACTGCACAGAATTGTTGGACTTGTCATTGTCATATAATAGCTTCATTGGGACCATTCCACCAGAAATTGTGAACTTGGAGAGTCTCGAGTTCTTAAACCTTGGGGGAAACAACTTGCAAGGTACATACACAACTTCAATCATTTGCCATTAGCATGTTCTGTTAGATTTTATAAACATGTGATCTATAAAAAAATTTGAAGTTGAATAACATTTCATTTTATACAAAGTCATGTTGTGCTGCCCTGATTATTAATACGAGGGGCCTGCCATGTTTATGAGCCAAGTCTATCCTAGAGTATCAGGACAAGTCTACCAACACCCTTTATTTTAAGATCAAGATTACTACTATATATGGACTTGAACCAAAATAAAAATCATGAGCCTAGATATCTTCTCTCTCTCGTTTTATTTCCGAAATTAGACTTTGAAGGCTTGAACAACCAGATAATTCACTTGCTTTTCCTTGCTCTTGTATTTTTCTTTTTTTTCGGTGGGTTTAGAGCTGAGGTATTTATTTTTAGAAAGTACAAAATTTTAGTATATATGTATATGCAAATAGCCTTTATAAGCAAAAAGAATATGAAAAAAGAACTATACTCCATGAAAAGTGTAAATCAGTGAAATTTAAGGATGCAAGGGAATTCAAAGCTTATCCATATTTTCTTTGATAACCGCTAATCTGTCCCTCTACCCTTCTCCAACTAAACATTAGACTTAGATTGCGTGCCGCAGAGCTCGAATCTGTGACACTGACCCAAGTCACAAGGCCGTCAACCTTGCACTTGAGCTAAGCAGTGGGCACAAATGTTATCTATAATCAAAAGCGTTTTAGCATAATGAAAGTTTCATAAATTTAACATAAGTGGACAATGCAAGAAACTAAGTTTGCAAGTTGGTCTGCTTTTGTTAAAATAACTTGCAGGCACAATTCCAGTAAAGATTGGTAATTTGCGAAATCTGCAGCAATTACAACTGGAGAACAACCACATAGAAGGTTCAATACCGCGTACCATATCCAACCTATCATCAATGTGGAAACTTAATTTCAACACCAACAATTTAACAGGTAATTTCCAAGAATCGTGTTCCCGTCACTAGTCTTGCATTGTGCATGGAAATTGTTGATTGTTGAAGTCCATCCTAGTTGCTAAACTAGATTTACACTTGTGTATATCATTATCTGTATATTGATGCAATGGTGGTAAAGGTGAGCAATTTGATAAGCTTAGTCCAGATATACTCTTTCTGAGGCATTTCAAGGAAGTTAAAATAACACTAATCCCTGTCCTTTTGCTCTTAATTATGTGTCAGGTGTTATACCGAGAGAGATTGGGAATCTTCACAAACTGGAGATACTTTATTTGCAAATTAATAAATTAAGTGGTTCCATTCCGAGAGAGCTTGGAAATCTTCATAAATTGGAGTTACTTTATTTGCAGTTTAATAACTTAAGTGGTTCCATACCCGGAGAGATCGGGAATCTTTACAATTTGAAGGTTCTTTCTTTTGAGCAGAATAAATTAAGTGGTTCCATACCTGATGCGCTCTTCAACATCTCTACAGTACAAGTGATGTCGCTTGCTTTCAATAATCTCTCGGGCAGTCTTCCTTCTGCTTCAGGCTACTGGCAAACAAATCTATTACGTTTGTATCTTGGTGGAAACAACATTGGTGGAGTTATACCGAACTCGATCTCAAATTCTTCATTTATGAAGGACTTATCTCTTTATGATAACAAATTCAGTGGCCCAATTCCTAACTCATTGGGGGATTTGAGACAGCTTGAAATTTTGGACTTGTCCGGAAATAACTTATGGTCTCCACATCTAAGTATCTTTGCTTCCTTGGCGAACTGCAGATCTTTGACGACCATAGTATTCCGTGACAATCCTTTAAATGGTGACCTTCCAGATTCCATTGGCAATCTCTCTCGTTCTCTTGAACGGTTTTATTTATATCGTACTGAAATTAGGGGCCAGATACCATTAGGAGTTGGAAATTTAAGTAACTTACACACTTTGTCCCTATACGGCAATGACTTGACTGGATCGATGCCCAGAACATTATGTGATTTACAGAGTCTTCAAATTTTAGGACTTTTAGGGAACAGGTTAAGTGGACCCATCTGGGAGTGCCTTTGCACACTACCAGAGTTGGGAGCGCTTCATTTGTCGGATAATCAGATTTCAGGTTCGATACCCTATTGCATTGGCAATGTTACCTCTTTGAGATATCTTTATCTAAATTCAAACAGGCTCGTTGCTAACATACCTATGATGTTATGGAGCCTCAAAGATATATTGGAGCTTGACTTGTCGAATAATTCTTTGGTTGGTTCTTTACCTCCTGATTTCGGAAATCTGAATGCCATAACATCCGTAGATCTATCAAGGAATAAACTTTCAGGAAGTATTCCAGCAACTGCTGGAGAGTTGCAGAGATTACTTAATCTTTCTTTGGCTTATAATGACTTAGAAGGATCTATACCTGAGTCACTTGGAAAAATGATAAGTTTGGAAAAACTGGATCTGTCTAATAATATTCTTTCAGGTGTGATTCCAAAATCATTAGAGGAACTTAAATATCTGAAGGATTTTAATGTGTCGTTCAATAGATTAGAAGGTGAAATCCCAAGAAAAGGGCCTTTTCTCAAGTTCACCTCTCAATCTTTTATGGGAAATGAAGAGTTATGTGGCGGTTCGCTCTTCCTACCTTGTAAGACTATGCCTTTTCATCAGTCAAAGAGAAGCAAGCTGTCTAAGAGAACAAAGGTTCTTCTGATTATACTAGTCCCATTGGCAATTTCATTGATGGTACTTGGCTCTATCATGGTGTTCATGTTAAGGAGACGTAGGAATAGAAATGTTTCAACACAAGTCGAATCCTTACCAACAACAACAACACCAGCCAGAATTTCATATATTGAAATCGAAAGAGCAACTGAGGGGTTCGACCAATGCAACTTGCTAGGCTCTGGAGGTTTTGGTTCTGTTTACAAGGGCACGTTTGCAAATGGGATGCTTTTGGCCATCAAAGTGTTTAGTTTACAGTTTGAAGGTGCATTCAAGAGTTTCGATCATGAATGTGAGATTTTACGCAACCTTCGCCATAGAAATCTCATCAAAGTTATCAGCAGTTGTACTAACATGGATTTCAAAGCATTACTCTTAGAGTACATGCCCAATGGAAGCCTGGAGAAATGGTTGTATTCTGATAATTCTTTCTTGGATATAATCCAAAGATTGAACATAATGATCGATGTTGCGTCTGCTTTGGAATATCTCCACCATGGTTACTCGACAGTTGTTGTACATTGTGACTTGAAGCCTAGTAATGTCTTGCTAGACGAAGGGCTAGTTGGACATGTGAGTGACTTTGGTCTGGCAAAGTTATTGGGAGAAGGGGAAACACTAGCTCATACTAAAACACTTGCGACAATGGGTTATATTGCACCAGGTAACTTTATCTTTGTCCTTTATTTTCATATATAAAATATTATTGGACATCAAATCGTACCTAATAATTTGTTTAATGGTTCTTGTTTAGATATCATATATTTTCCTTGAAAACATTGAAATATGACTATATGAGCATATCAAGCTTTTGTCCATGTATCTACGATGATAAAGGAAAAGAAACATGCAATTATATCGTTTCACTTGATCGGAGTACTCCTGGTTTATTTTTCCTGCTGTTCCTTCATTTGTTAATGTAATTTTGTTTTAAATTTGTATCTACTTGACGTAGTTTAAATTAGTTTTGTTGGATATCTTCCAATTTATATCCAGGATATAATTTTGGTTTGTTTTATTCAGTCCGTCAAGACTAATTACTCTCCAATTGTAACATGTGATTAGAGTATGGATCAGCAGGAATAGTTTCTACAAGTTGTGATGTGTATAGTTATGGCATTATGGTCATGGAAACTTTCACAAGAAAAAGGCCACACGATGAAATGTTTCAAGATAATTTGAACATGAGGAGTTGGGTCAGTAATTCATTGGAAGCAGCAGTAGAGGATATTGTCGATTCCACCTTATTGGGAAGAGAAAAGACTGGTTTTAAGAAAAAGCTGTGTTGTGTGTCCTCTATGCTGGAGTTGGCATTGAATTGCACAGTCGAATCTCCTAATGAGAGGTTGAACATTAATGATGTCCTGGCAAATATCAAGAAGATCAAACTTGAGTATCTTCGCAAATGATGCAGCTAGCAAGGTTTATGTGTTGGTAAAGTTGCACCAATGAAGCAATATTTGCATGCCATTATCCTCTAAATATGTTTTGATTACTTCAATTAAGTAGCTTGTTTCATATTTTTTTAGTGATCATTCTTGTAATGCACTGGTTTTATTTATGACGACTTTGACCGAGATGCTGTTAGGAAAAAATTAGCATATATGACTCCTTGTACTTTTGGAGACACGATTTTTGCATATTTAAATTGCCATTTTGTGTTTCTATTTGGTCTGTGCCCCTGGTGGATTTAGACTCTGATATCCGATTATATGTTCCTTCACGATGAGGGCATAAAGGAGGTCTCAGATCATGCTTAAAAAACGGTGTGTTTGAAGTTGAGGCAAGAGTGTATTTCCTTCAAATATATTTCAGGTTTCACAATTAAATTTGTATTTAGTTGAGTCTAAGACGACCATTTATATCTCAATTTGATCGATTGATAGGCAATTTACGTTAACAAATAATTGATTGCTTTCGTGTTAAAACGGACGTAATGCAAATAATAAATTTAAGTGAATGAAATGAAGAATCTGATGAAACCATGCTAAATTCAAATTCGAAGACAAGTATGGTCGCATGCACGATTAAACGACAGAGTCACTAAGTGCGAGGAGAAACCAAACGAATACAAACAATCGATGTGGTACAATTCCGAACAATTAAATTGCACACGAAATAAGCAGTTGTTATTCTACCGAACACGATTTTACTATCAGACTTGCTTGATATTGGAAAAATGCTTAACAGAATTCAATGACGAACAGACTAGCGAACTTACGATGACTGCAAAAATGCTTAACAGAATTCAATGACGAACAGACTAGCGAACTTACGATGACTGCGTTAGATATGAAAGATTATATGGGTTAATCGATCACAAGCTTAACGAAGATGATATAGATTATGATTAACAAATTAAGGGCAATTCTGTTATGCTGATATTACGACTAAGATGAAAATATTCGATTAATATGACGAATGGTAGTGAACGATTATCAACTATAAGTTATCAACGTGACCAAAATAATGACAATCAGTCAATAAAACCGATGACAATAGATCAATATGATAAACAGTGAAGATAGCAGGTAAGTAATAAAAAATCAATAATAAATAAGTGAAAGCAATAAAGCTTATTGTATTGAATGGATGATTGGCGCTCTGATGAAAGAGATGAATCTTCCTCCAGATTTGAGCTAGGTCGTGGTCGATGCTTAATACAATGGTTGATGGTTGAACTTGCAACAATAATAAAAGACTTTCTGTAGCAACAATGGTATAATTGAGAGTAATATATTTGATGAAATAAAGGGGATATTCTTGTTCTAAAGAACGTGATCTCAAATGGAAGAAATGGGAGTCCATTTATAGATTGACTAAGGCGTGGAGTTCCCAACCCTAGAAGAATTCCACTTCCCCACGTTTCTCCAGCAGTTACCCACATCCCACGTATTGCGTTGGATTTGCTCCGATAAAAGTGGGATAAGATCAGCCAAAGTTATCTGCTAGAACAGCTGCCTTCGAAACATTTCGATCTCAATACAACATAATCGATCGCGCCAGTAGTCGAAGCTATTTCCATGTCGATCTCACCCAGATATGTCTTCGGGATCAGTTATAATTTTGCCACATAATCGAACACGTGTCCTTTGCGTGATCGAGCAGAAATCGACCAATACAGATAGTCCCCCCGGGGACTTGCCAAGCGTGTGTCCATAAAACTTGGCAAGTGGCTTGAAAGTTTAGGCGGGAAAACACGTGGAGCGTTCGTGTCCCTCCATTTTGAAACATCAAGCTGTCATTTCAACTTCCCAACGCGGCACATGTCAGAAATCGTACGGGTGGCAGTTTTCATCGGTTACCGAGGCAATGATGGCTCTTGCCCTATAAATATCAGCTTCAAAATCATTTTACAAACTTTACAATTTCCAAAAACTCTCAAAATTCTCCAACTTCTTCACGCAAATCTCAAAAGTTTCTTGCTGGTTTTCATCAGTTTCTGTTTCAAATCTTCAAAATCAGTTTTTTTTAAACCACTAAATTATGCTTCAAACTACTATCTTGTTGGAAAATTTCTTCATCTTCTCAGAATATGGTTGATGCTGAAGCTGCTGCTTCTACTGCTGCTACCGCCACGGCGCCGCCGCAGTCTGTCGTGGTGGTAGGGCAAGTCTCCATCGTTGCCAGCCCTTCAGGTGATATGAAGGGGAAAAAAGCAAAAAGAAAGAAAAAACAAAGGACTTTGGTCCCAAGAAATTGTACAGAGAAATTCTTCCGAAGAGGTTCACTTACGAGAACGACTGCAAGGTCAGCGTTCAAAGCGAAACGGAGAAGAATAATAAGAAGAACATTCTAATTGACCTTGTATACTGCGCAATCACGCCCGAATAGATACCACGAGTTTGGGAAGATTGTGGATGGAAGGTTGGCGCAGTATATGTGATGTGTCCACCGAGGAAGTCGACTTTGGCTACCCTCATCGAGGATTACTCGGTGGTGCTGACCTACCCCTTTACCATCAGTTTCACCCCCCCCCCCCCCCCCCCCCGGTCGACAACGTGATCGAGGAGTTTTGTAGGATGTACAACGTTTGCCTTGGGCAGCCTTCTCCAGCGATATGGAGAACGATAGTGATCATGAGATGGATCACAGAGAAGCCGGAAGTGGAGTTGACACTTCGTCACATTCTCAACATCTATCCCCCCCCCCCCCAGTTTATAAAAGATGGGTGATTAACTTGGCCAAACGAGGTCAACGGGCCCTGATCTTCGATAAGGATGACGATCTTCGGGGATGGGACCAACGTTTTGTCTTCATTCCTATGGAGCAGTTAACTGACCCCGGAAAGGAGCTACTTCTGAGCGTATGGAACCGAACTCGTAAGTATTTACTTGTTTCTTGTTCTCTAAATAAGTTTGTAAATTGTATGATTTTGAAAGATTCGTCTTCTCCTTTTCAGCTGACAAAGTCCTGTTCGACCAAGTCCCTAACATCGTGCCATGGTTGGTCAGAGTATTAGACAAGACATCCAACGATGAGAAGGCATGGAAGCCGGTCGCGGCTTTGAAGACCCTGAAATCCAAGAACCATGGTAAGCTTTTTTCCTCTGAATTCGTATTGTGCTTAGTATCTTGACTTGCTCTTCCCACTAATTTCGGATTTTTATAGGCATTACTGGTGCCAGAGGCGAGCCCAGCGACGAGAAAAATGAAGTCGAGGGCGAGGAGAAAGTCGACGACGCTCCTCCTCCGAAGAAAAAGAAGAAATCCTTCAAGGATTTGAAAAATCGATACTTCCCCAAGGTTGTGGGCAAAGAGCAAGGGAGCAGCTCGTCGGCCGCGCCCCAAACTATCGAAGAAGTGGTTGCTGGGACGAGCTCAGCTATTGCGGTGGCGAAAGCCGCCGAAGAAGTGACCTCGATTGTTGATCTCGAGGGGGATAAGGCCAGAGAGGAATCGGGATCCGACCAGTTGGTAAGGAGTCCCAAAAAGCCTGTGAAGGAAAGGCTCCAAGAAACAGCTATTCAGCTTAAGGTGGCTGAACAATTTGGAGATCTTTCAACCGACTTGGGAGGCGATGATTTCCACTTACCTCCAATAGTCGAAGAGGTTACGTCGGGTTTGGGGGGCTTACCCAACAGAGAGGGTGCCATCATTTCCTTAGGCATCATGCCTGAGGTTCAAGAGGAAATGATTGGTGCTTTCGATCGAAGTCTTGAGGAGAGGGATCCAACAAAAGGAAAAATGCAAGCTTTAGATCGGCCAATAGCAACGACGAGATCTAAATACGATGAAGAAACAGGATCGTCGTTCTTTGGTATGGATCATGTTGATCCGATCATACCTCTTCCTCGAGGTGACAATACTGCTGCTTACGCTTCTTTGGGTGCCTCCAAAGCATTGGGTGATAGATCGCTTACAATCACCGTGATGCGCAATGTTGACCTACTTAGGTGCCCAAAGCGGCTTGCAGACTATCTTTTTGATGTCATAGGTCTGATGGAACAAGCTCGCCTGAATACGCACGAATAGTTAAGCTTGCCTTCGCAAATTGCCTTTAGTGCTTTTAGGGTAAACTTCTGTCATCTACTTCCATCCTTCCCTTTGCATTTTATATCATCTTCCCTTCGCATCTTATTGAATCTTGCTTATGACTTACTTTCAGAATTTCATAATGGCGATCGAAACGGCTGATCGGATTCGCCAACTTCAGGAAGGAGCTAAAGTGTTGAACGAGCAAATCATTCATCTCAGTTCCGCAGGAGAAGAGCTGCACCGGAAGTTGAAGACTTCGGAGGTCAAGCATGCTGAACTTTTGTCCAATTTTGACAAGAGTACGAACGAACATGCCCTTCGTCAATCTGAGTTGGAGTCTCATATTCGAGCCTTGAATGAGCAGCTTAGTGAACATGAAGCCAACTCGGAATTGAAATGCACCGAAATTAGTTCTGCTTTGGAGAGCAAGAATCGAGAGTTGGCTGAAATGTCTGAGGAGCTCCAATCTCTCCGTAAGGGCAATGAAGATTTAAATGTTCAAGCCAGCAGCTTGTCCGAGAGGAACCGGTTGCTTCAAAGGGAATCGACCAACCTAAGGCGCGACCTCGAAGAGGAGTTTGAGAAGAAAAAGGACTTGATCCTTGCTGAGTTGAGGCGCAATGTGCTTAGAGAGATGTTGGATCGGAGTATTGATATTCCCATCGAGCTGAACAATGTCGTTGCCATTGTGAGGTTGGCTCGTGAAGATCTTGGTCTCCCAGTAAGTTCCTCCGATGAAGGTTCTGCTGGAGATGACGAATGAGTTGTGGCTTGAAGCTGTTTTCGACTAGTGGTTTAGTCTTTTTTGTTTTTGATGTAATGGGGTCGTTTGACCAATATGTAAATATTTTTCTTTAATGAATGAATTGTCTTTAAGACTCCTCTTATCGCTGTGTTTTTTTCCGAAGATAAGTTTAGTTTAATCGCTCGGAAATTTTAACGTTTGAATGATAGTCGTCGAAAAAATGTGATTGGGGCCCAATGTTTTTAGTGCGTAGTAAAGAATAACGTCTCACTTTCACGTAATGCACTCTTCGAACGCCTTTAGGTTCGGAAAGGGAAATTATTTTGAACACTTAGTGAAAAATTGGAATTGTAAAATTCACCAATGTAGAGACCAAAAACACGAATTGACAAGTGTATAGGACGTAAAATGATTAAGTGAATGGTAAAAATTCATCAATGTATAGGCCGATGACACAAGTCAATAAGTGCAAAGGTCGTAAATATGACTCAAGTGTTGTATATCATTGAAATGTTGACCACTATCGGGCTGAGAGAAATTTATTGACCGCTAATGGATCGTTTACATACTGCATGCCTCATCTAAAAGAACAGCCCCCAACTTCGAGTAAAAGCGTTGGGGTTTGAAGTCTTCGACAAACTTGAACGAGTCCCCAGTTCGAATGAGAAACGAACGAGTCCCAAGTTCGAGTGACAGCGTTGGGGTCTCAAGCCTTCATCGAATTTTGGACGAGTCTCCAGTATCGTTCTCAGTCGAGCTCGTCTTTCTCTTCGATGGGAAGTCCCCGATTCCTGGCAGTCCCCAGTTTTTGAATGTGTGACTACCCAACTAACTCCATCCCCCTCCCCCCAGTGTTTGGATGTGAAGTATGAGCAGTCGAATACTGGACCTCAATTTTTGATATCTGCAACGAAATCATTGAAAGACAAACACCGAAAGAACGTTATAGATGAAGACCACGTTAGAATATTCGTCAGATTTATAGATCCCGATTGGAGCATTTCGAGCTCAAGTGTTCGTGGGTGATGTTTATCATCATTCGATTCCAACTATGCCTATCATCTAAAAATGTTAGTGTCAAATAATCGATTAAACACGTGCGCCCGATGGAGGGGAAATGAAACTTATGCAAGTAAAAAATGAAATTCGATGATACCGTAGAATTTTATAAGTAATATTTCTTCAATTGTGTGATATTCCAATTAAAGTCGACTGGCTTGGAGTCCATTGTTTCAAGCTGGTATGAACCTTTTCGGACTACTGCCTTGACCCGATGGGGTCCCTCCCAATTTGCTCCCAGTTTGCCTTCGTTTGGTTCATCTTTCTTTGGCCTTTTGATTTTCAACACACGATCACCTACATTAAAGGCTCGATACCTGACTTTTTTGTTGAGGTAGTTTTCTGCCCTCAGCTTCTGTGTCTGTATTCGAACTAGTGCTATATCTTTTTTTGCTTCGATCTGATCCAGCTCCATCAGCATGGCTTTTCTATTCGATTCATCGGTGGAATGAGCGAACCGAAGGCTAGGTTCACCGACTTCCACCAGAATTAATGCTTCTGCTCCATAGACAAGTGAGAACGGAGTTTCCCCGGTGCTATGTTTCACCGTTGTTCGGTGAGCCCATAGCGCTCCGGTGAGTTTGTTCGGCCAATTGCCCTTTGACTCATCCATCATTTTCTTCAAATACTCAATAATTGTTTTGTTGGAAGACTCAGCTTGTCTGTTTGCACTGGGGTGATAAGGTGTTGATGCAATCCGCTTGATCCCTCACTTTTCGAAAAAAGCTGTGATTCGTCTCCCCACGAATTGTTTACCATTGTCGCATGTGATCTCTTTCGGGATCCCAAAACGACAGATGATATTTTGGTGAATGAACTTGATGACTTCCTGTTCACGAATTTTAGCCAAAGCAATTGCTTCTACCCACTTAGAAAAATAATCCGTTAGAATTAAAATAAATTTTACCCCATCGGATGCTGTTGGGAGCGGCCCGACCAAATCCATTCCCCACTTCATGAATGGACACGGTGACGTGACCGAATGAAGGGGCTCTTCTTGCTGATGTATGAGGTTTCCAAATCGTTGACACTTGTCACACTTACGAACGAAATCCTTGGCATCATCTGCGATTGTTGGCCAATAGTATCCAGCTCTGATTATCTTTCGAACCAACGATTTGTTGTAGGAATGATTGCCTCATTCGCCTTCGTGAACCTCTCTCAACACATAGCTCGTTCCATCTAGTCCAACACACTTCGCTAGAGGGCTACTGAACATTCGCCTGTAGAGTTGGTTGTCTACGAGGCAATATCGTGCCGCCTTAGCTTTGAGCGATCGGGCAGATTTCTTGTCATCGGGAAGAGTGCCTGCCTGCAAATAGGACAAATATTTGTTTCTCCAATCCCACGTATGATTAACGTTGTTTACCTCTTTGATGCTTCGACAGAGTGGGGATTCGAACAAGTGAACCACCATTTCGTCAAGTTCTCCATCGATGGCTGCTGCAGCACCAAGGTTGGCCAAGGCATCTACTTTGATGTTATCCTCCCTCGGGATCTGGGCTATCTTCCATTCCTGAAAAGAAGTTAGAAGATTTTGTACCTTTTCGAGCAGCTGCTGCATCCTCGAATCTCGAACACAAAAATCCCCTTGGATTTGGTTTACCACTAACTGAGAATCACTTTTGATGTCTAGTCGTTCGATTTTCAAGTCTTTTGTGATCTTTAAACCTGCAGCGAGGGCCTCATGTTCTGCCTCATTGTTAGTTTTTGCATGTAATTTAATCGCATACCTGAGTTTTTCACCGATAGGTGCTACCAACAATATTCCAAGGCCAGTTCCCTTTACGTTTGAAGCTCTATCGGTGTACATCACCCAGACTCCAGGGTCTGGATCTCTCATCATCAACTCTTCCTTCTTTGCTTCCGGAAAGATGTTAGTGCTAAAGTCTGCTATGAAATCAGCTAAAACTTGAGATTTGATGGCGGTGCGAGGCTGGTAAGTGATATCGTACTCACTCAGCTCGACCGCCCATTTCATTAATCGACCAGAGAGGTTGGCTGATGTAAAATATTTCGCAATGGAAAAGTAGTTATAACAGATATGGAATGACATTGAAAATATGGTCTTTTCTTTCGTGCAGCAGTAATTAATGCAAGTGCTAGTTTTTCTAGATATGGGGATCGTGTCTCTGCATCTAATAGTGTTTTACTAACATAATAGATAGGAAATTGGTTACCTCCGTCCTCACGAACGAGGACAAGCGCTCACAGCCACTTTGGAAACAGCTAAGTAAATCAGCAACATTTCTCCTTCGACCAGTTTTGAGAGTAATAGAGGGTTGGATAAATATTGCTTCAATTCTTTGAGGGCCTTTTTGCATTCTGGTGTCCAATCAAAGCTTTTGTTTTTCCTCAGCACCTAAAAGAACTTGTGATATCGTTCAGATGACCTCGAGATAAACCTGCTGAGATAAACTACTCGACCGGTTAGCTGCTGAACTTCTTACACTGTTGTCAGATCTTCGGAAATGCTTTCGATCGCCTTGATTTTGTCACGATTGGCCTCGATTCCTCTTTGCGATACGATGAATCCCAAGAACTTGCCAGACCCGACCCCGAACGCGCATTTCTCCGGGTTCAATCTCATGTTGAAGCGCCTCAGTATCATAAAAGTTTCTTTCAAATGACTCAAATGATCTTTTCTTTCTAATGACTTAACCAACATATCATCAATATATACCTCCATCGTTTTCCCAATCAAATCTTTAAACATGGTGGTGACCAAACGCTGATAAGTAGCCCCAGCATTCTTGAGTCCGAAGGGCATAACTGTGTAGCAATACGTCCCCGTGTCTGTGATGAATGACGTTTTTTCCCGATCGGTTGGATCCATCGAGATTTGATTATATCCTGAATAAGCGTCCAAAAAACTCAGCATTTCGTGTCCTGCCGTCGAATCAATCAATCTGTCGATGTGAGGCAATGGGAAAGAATCTTTTAGGCAAGCTTTGTTAAGGTCGGTGTAATCGATGCATACTCTCCACTTCCCATTTTTCTTCGGCACTACAACAGTGTTTGCTAGCCATTCTGGGTACTTAGCCTCTTTAATGAACCCATTCGCCAATAACTTATTTACTTCATCGTTGATAACTTTCCTTCGGAATCCCCCATTCGGTCGTTTCTTTTGCTTTACCAGCCGATGTTTTGGATCGACATTCAACTTGTGTATGGCAACCTTTGGGCCGATCCTCATCATGTCCGCGTGGGACCAAGCAAAGCAGTCAGAATTACTTTTGAGAAAAGATATGATCTTCGTCCTTACTTCGGGATCCAGCTCCGCCCCGGCGTATACTTTCCGATCTGGTTTGTCATCAAATAGCATTACTTCCTCTAATTCTTCTATCGTAGAATCTTCAGCATTTTGTTTGTATGGTTCTCTAACACATGACGGAATCGGTGCGAATTCGTCTTCGACTACGGGCTCCGCTAACTGTACTCGTTGAGCACATGACGGAGTCACAGTGAAGTCTTCGGCCACAGATTCCGCTAACTGTGATTGATATTTTCGAATGCCATCCTTAACAGCCACCGAGTAGCACTCTCAAGAAGCTTGTTGCTCACCTCTTATTTCACGAACTCCCCATAGAGTGGGAAACTTTACAACTTTGATGTAGAGTCGATGGAACTGCTCCCATAGCATGGATCCATGGTCGACCCAGTATCACGTTGTATGCCATTTTTCCTTTCATTACTTGAAACGATGTATCACTCTCAACGCCTTCTGCGTATGTCTTAATTGTAATTTTCCCAACGGTCACTTCGCTCGAATTGTTGAAACCCGATAACACTTTTAAACGAGGCACGATCTTATCGTTCAACTGCAACTGTTCAACTACTCTGGAATGTATTATGTTAACCGAGCTGCCTGCATCAATTAACACCCTTTTTACATCGGCATCATCGATCCTCATCGTTACTACTAACGCGTCGTGATGGGGATGAATTCTTTCATCGAAGTCGAAATCCCCGAACACAATCTCATCATTCATGTCATCCCGTATCTTTTTGTCTCGTGTAAACGAAACCTTTGCATACTTCTTTGTAGTGTAAGTTACTCCACAAACGTCATCTCCTCCAGATAACATTCACAGTTTTTCTAGGAGCTGGGGGTTTTGGTATTTCATCATCCTTCTTTTTATTAAAATTATTTCGCCCCCTTTCAATCAACAATTCCACCAAGTGCCCCTTTTGCAACAAGCTGGCCAAAATCATGATGAAACGCACACCATAAGTTTTCATCCCTCGTGTTTGGATTCGTTTTTATGCGACCGGGAAACTTTACGACCATCTCACCCATTCCCTTTAAGTGATTCACCAAATTCGATGTTGATACACAAAAATTATATTCCACCACTTTAGGGGGGCAAGGGTCGATCCTTCGGAGCTAAAGATGAATTCAACTGCCCCCTCTTCGGTTGATCTTTGAGCTACCAGCTTCGTGGTTGTTGCTCCCCATTCGAGGGAAATTGTAGGGTTCCCATCGTTGATCCCTATAGTTTTGCCTGTCGTTCTCAATTCTCTGTGGTGGTGGTCGATCATACTGCTGATTATATCGGGATAGCTGCAACTCCTCTTCCTCAGCCCTGATCTTTGGCTCACACTCATGATGGAAATCGTCAAAGGTCCATGTGTTGATATCTCTCAGAAGATCTTTCAACTTCGCACATGCTTCCGTCGAATCGGTGCACAAGTTATTAGCAAAAGTCAAACAAGCCCACCTCTATTCGAGGTTTGGAATGTAAATCTTCTCATCGTTGAACCGTTTCACAAACTCCTTGATGGTTTCACCAGGTCGCTGCTTAATGTTCAAGATATCTTCCACTCTGGGTTCTATCTTTTTAGCTCCAGTATGTGCTCGAATGAACTTAGCCGCCATATCATCGAAATCCAATATCTCATTTTCGGGTAGCTGCAAATACCATTTCAACGCTGCTCCTTTCAATGTTTCACAGAATTTCTTCAGGCTGACTGAATTGATCTCGTCTGAAGTCAGGTCATTCGACTGAACTGCAACCGAAAACATGTCAATGTGATCCCTTGGATCTGTAGTCCCATCGTATCTCACTTTCTGGCAACTTAAAGGTTTTGGGAATAGGTAGTGGGGCTACACTTGGAGGAAACGGACGCTTTGAGATCGATTTCTTAGCGACTTCATCCGTTAACTTCGGAACACTTGACAATTTCTCCATAAATGACTTTATTTCATTGAATTTCTTATCTACTGTATCATTTAGCAAAGTTTGCATCGTGGCCAACATCCTTACTTCTGTCGTAACGGAGGCCGGAGCTCCCATAGCCACGGCGGTCGTACCCGATCCTCCAGATCCGACACCCGCGGCAAGTCCCCCTGTTACGGCGCCCTGAGGAACCGAAGTCGGAATGCTTGCAGATGGGTGTGATCGGGGAGGTGGGCGCTCTATTCCTGATAGAGCTAGACAGGATCTTCGACTGTTCTTGTATCATTTCGAATTGAGCATCATGCCTTCTCAAATACGCCATCAACGCCATATTCGTATCTATTGACTCAGTCTCGACCGGGGGTTCCTTACTGGGTCGCTGTCCTTGAGGCGCGTTCAATCGTGAACCAGTAGGAATGTCGTCGCGGATCGGATCCTGCTCGTGATTGGGATCGGAACATGAATCCCGTCATTGGGATTGAGTTATTGTTGACCGTTCAAAGCGGTGGTAGCATCAATGTTACGTTCATCTGCCATCGTAAGATAAAAAAGCAAACGTAAGTAGTATCAAATAATTCAAACTTCGGAACAAATTGATTAGCTAGGCCCCACGGTGGGTGCCAAATTGTATTTCCTAAAAATATGTATCAGGTTTCACAATTAAATTTGTATTTAGTTGAGTCTAAGGCGACCGTTTATATCTCAATTTGATCGATTGATAGGCAATTTACGTTAACAAATAATTGGTTGCTTTCGTGTTAAAACAGACGTAATGCAAATAACAAATTCGAGTGAATGAAATGAAGAATCCGATGAAACTATGCTAAATTCCAATTCGAAGACAAGTATGGTCGAATGCACGATTAAACGACAGAGTCACTAAGTGCGAGAAGAAACCAAACGAATACAAATAATCGATGTGGTACAATTCCGAACAATTAAATTGCACATGAAATAAGCAGTTGTTATTCTACCGAACACGATTTGACTATCAGACTTACTTGCTATTGGATAAATGCTTAACATAATTCAATGACGAACAGACTAACGAAATTACGATGACTACATTGGATATGAAAGATTATATGGGTTAATCGATCACAAGCTTAACGAAGATGATATAGATTACGATTAACAAATTAAGGGCAATTCTGATGTGCTGATATTACGACTAAGATGACAATATTCGATTAATACAACGAATGGTAGTGAACGATTATCAACTATAAGTTATCAACGTGACCAAAATAATGACAATCAGTCAATAAAACCGATGAGAACGGATGAATATGACAAACAGTGAAGATAGCAGGTAAGTAATGAAAAATTAATCTTATTGTATTGAATCGATGATTGGCGCTCTGATGAAAGAGATGAATCCTCCTCTATATTTGAGTCAGGCCGTGGTCGATGCTTAATACAATGGTTGATGGTTGAATTTGCAACAATAATAAAAGACTTTCTGTAGCAACAATGGTATAATTGAGAGTAATATATTTGATGAAATAAAGGGGATATTCTTGTTCTGATGAACGTGATCTCAAATGGAAGAAATTGGAGTCTATTTATAGACTGACTAAGGCGTGGAGTTCCCAACCCTAGAAGAATTTCACTTCTCCACGTTTCTCCAGCAGTTACCCACATCCCACGAATTGCGTTGAATTTGCTCCGTTAAAAGTGGGATAAGATCAGCCAAAGTTATCTGCTAGAACAGCGGCCTTCGAAACATTCCGATCTCAATACAACATAATCGATCGCGCCAGTAGTCGAAGCTGTTTCTATATCGATCTCACCCAGATATGTCTTTGGAATCAGTTATAGCTTTGCCACATAATCGAACACGTGTCCTTTGTGTGATCGAGCAGAAATCGATCAATACAAAGAGTATCTGAAAGACAATGTGTTATCTTAAGCCAAGCTCTTTTCAAGTTGCTTAGTTTAACTTTACCTATCGGAACGAGTTTATCCATCCCAAAATAAAGGCTGAATGTATAACATAAGGTGAAAGGCATCCAACAACATGCCATTTGTGGAGATTTTTTAACATTATATCGATGTCCAAATATAATACTAAAGCCATAATTAATGGAAAGCTGTCATATCCTCCTGCAGCATCAATTTAATACTCAAATTATCCCCATGTTTCGTGTAAGCGAGAGTTTTAACTTTGTGTAATGAAACTGTATGATTATAAATCCTCCATATCATAATACTTTCGAACCCTGCCACATCAAAAATCTGTATTTAAGTGGAGAATATTTAAGGGCTGGCTCGTTATCTATCGAGGTTGAACCATAAGCCACCTAGGCCTCATTGTTACTAAAGTACATCTTAGAAGAGTCTTGAAGAGGCCTGACTTGTGAATCTACTGACTTTGTGCAGTTGTGCTCATCATAAACCTCTTATCAAAAAAGTCTACCCAGTGCAGCAGGGCACTAAAATTTAGGGTAATAAAAACATGTAGTTAAATCAACTTTTGAGATAAGCTTCTAATGTTTTGTATCGACTTCTAATCTATTTATTTACATCTTCCTTTGCCCTGCGGATAATGACATTAATGAAACAGCTCTCAAGTAATGAACCGGGAATGCACACCCCTTTAATCAAAGCATGCAACACAACATCGAGAGCAAATGCAAAGAATCCTTCATTCTGAAGGTAAAATTTGTCAATTGCTGGTACTCGGACTTAGCATCCATTTCAAATTAGAAAAGAAAGAAAAAGACAAATGTGCATCCACGCATAGGATGCAAGTACATGTTTTTTATTATTGTGAATTTTACCCACCAGAAAAGCCCCAGAAGGCTTAGTTCACATAAAAAAAAGTGATCTACGAGTAGTTGCTGCTATAGAAACTTTTCAGGAAATTGGATAGACCCTGATCTTTAGATGCAAGATCATGCACTAGACCTTGGTTACCAACAACGTATTGGCCAATAATATGGTGCCTCTGCTTTGAGTGGTCCACAATGTTCTTCAACTCTTCCATGCCCTTGAACAGCAGCATGTCAATTACCTGGAGGATAAAAGATGAGTCGTGAGGAAAATGAATAGACTGCCTTGCTCACAATAAAATGAGTGCAACGTTAAATAAGGATAGCAGTGAATTCACATGAAAGTATGATCAGTAGCACTAAGTATCTTGGTGAGAATATCCCATGGATCCAACTTCCCAGAAAAATATCAATGTATGAGCCGGAGGTGTAAACTATTGCCTCCCCTTGTTTACTTTTTTTGGGTGGGGGGTTTCATAGCAGTGTTCAGATTATGCAGAACTTCTAACAAACATGTACATTTTCCAGGTGTATTATACAAGAACTTCTGTATGAATATGCATCCTCACAAGTACAATTGACTTGCAGTATCTTCATACTGTATTCCAAGGGATCCTAACTCCACTCCCTAGACAACACGATTTCCATTGTTTTTTTTTTTAAATCAAGAAATAAATTTCATTAAAACTGGGAAAGACTCCAGTAATACAAGTAGTATAAGAAAGAATAAAGTGTTCACCAGGTCTATCTGGACTTCGGTAGAAGTATGCTTCTCACACAAGTACATTCAACTTTTAGCAGCTATAGAGTTCATTGTAGAAGGTGCATATGATGTTCAGGTACTCAATTTTGCAACTTTCTACTGTATTGTATGGCTGTATATATTCTTTTATATTATACATATCATAAGCACCAGATGATGTTGGTTTTTAAAGCAAGATGCATTGCCATGTAACAGAGTCCATATACGAAATTTAAAGAGGGAGGTATCAACATCTATGAACACAAAATTGAAAGCTGTGAAAACGCAATCAATTTGTATCTGACTTTTGTTGCTGCACCTAGAATAGCATTCTTATCCTAGATGATCACTAGAAAAACACTGCCTGCAAATTTGCCTGACATCCATGTCCAAGAGGACCAATGGTAATATATGTAGAGCTACATTACAATCATAAAGCAAGAAGGAACCTTGTAAGGTAATACTACATCAGAATGGCATCATGAAGATGCTTAAAATTCTCCAGGTTAAAAAGTAGCTAAAAGCGTCCGTTGGTTTAGTAACAAGGCCATAATGTAGCAACACAGTAACATGGAGACTGGAAGCTCATTTCAATTTTCGATTTTATTACTCCCTCCGTCCCAATTTTATGTGACGTAGTTTGACTTTGCACGGAGTTTAAGAAATAAAGATTGACCTTATAAAGTTTCAAAATTACCCTTGTAAGATGTTAAGAAAAAGTAAGAGAGAGAAGATTGGAATAATTAAAAAGTTGTCGGTAGCTTTTAATGCAAGTATGGCCCAACAAGGAAGAATAGAAATAATGCCATTAATTAGTTGCCAAATAAGGAAGTGTCATTCTTTCTGGGACAAACCAAAAAGGAAAATGTGTCGCATAAAATGGGACGGAGGGAGTAATAGTTTTCTTACACGAAGCATAACCTTGGCCACACAAGATCTATAGAAGCAGCAAATTTTACTGTTACCAAAACTCAATTTTCAAGTTATAGCATCAAACTAAGCCCATATATCCACTTGGTCCTTCATAAGCAGCTCCGAATGACCGAATTTCATGATATTCAGCAACACTATTACTTTCACAGTTCAAGAGGCAATTTACACCTCATCAACTATCTAAACATATCTAATTCACCAAAGCGAAAGCTAGTAGTTATGAAGAGTCAAAAGGTTCGAACATAATTACCAAAATTAAAAAAAAGGTTCGAACATAATTTTAATCCAAATGAATAAGTCTCCAAATATTCACCAAAAAAAATCTCAAATTTCATGTGTCTGCTTAAAATCCAAGTTCCAACTGAATTTCTTATCCAAATAAATCCAACTGATTCACCTGTCTATCAGTTAGAAAATAGTAATTCATGCAATCTTGCCCACAAAGTCAGCTTATAACGAAAGGTTTAAGATTTCAATCTTATACCTATAATTAATTGAAGAGCGATTCTGGAATTTCTTTCTAGCTAGGGTCACTTCAGATGGTAATAACTCATCATAAAGCTACAACATTTCTCCAAAAGTTCACTTCTACTTGATCTGCTTAAATGGCCTTCAGGAATATAATTACTTGTCAGTTACGAAAAGCTTCAGGTCGAGGTTGTGGTGTGCATCAGTGTGATTCTGATGAGATTATGTTAATAGTTTTAGCCAATTAGCATTTCCCATCACCAAACTAATAAAAACCAGGGCAGCCTTGGGAATAAATTTTTCCAGATACAGAGCCTTATATGAACTGGTTGATGACCCTATGTGGCAAGGGATAAATATAAATATATGATAGGATTCAGCCAAGTCAGCTCATTCTTGCCAATTATTATGGCTCACTCTATGGGCAACCTAGCCCAGCAGAGCAATGAACCGCGGCGAACCCTCAGACGCAAGTAGATAGACGTAGTAGGAGTTCCCGTCGCAGGGCAAATGGCTGGTGAGGCATTAGGCATCCTTAGACAAAAGGGTGGTCTTTTAGGATTGGTCGTTGTTTTGGGTGAAAAATGTCAAGGGTTCAAATCCTACCAGAAGACGTGAAGTGAGGGTGTGGTTCAAGTCTCATCGTATGCTCGTCTTCATAAAGGTTTGAATGAATAAAATGACGAAAACAAACTGATTGTTTGAGTGAGCTTGTTATAAGTAACTTATAAGCCATAAGTTGTTTATAAGCCACTTTTGAGAAGTTACCTAACTTCTCACTTTTGGATTATTTTAAGCACAAACGTGCTTATAAGCACATTGCTTTTTGAGTTACCAGTTATGTTCTTTTAAGCTACTCTTAAGCTTACCCAAACAGGCTCTAAATAATGAGCAGACTAACCCACTTTGATAGGTTAGAGAACTCCCCTCCTACAAGGAAGCATGAACTTCTCAGCCTTCTTCCAAATATATAGGATAGCACCATCTCTTCCTACTAAGCGGTATGCCTCCGCGCAACCTTCTGCCCCAACTATACTAGTATTGGAGGAAAAAGCTCCCAACAGGGAACAGAGCAGCTTAAGCTTGCTGGGTAGACTCGCTCCTACCTGCAACTAAATCTGCTTCTGTGAAAGCCTATGTCTCAAATGGTTCTAGATTCTCTTACGAAGAAACGGCACTGTGGAGATCGGTAATCGAGGACAAATATGGATTACTATATCCTTGGATCACATTGCCATTGGGCTTGGAATCTAGTAACAGATTAGATCACAACGGGAGTTCCTGCAGATTAAACCTCCATTAGGTGGGAGATGGGAAAGATGGTAAGCATTAAACCTCCATTAGGTGGGAGATGGGAAAGATGGTAAGCCTTTGGACGATGTCTGGTGTGGTCATTTACCATTGAAAGAGGGCTTCCCTAGTATATTCAGGATGGCCTTAAACCCTCTAATCGTGATCTCTGATTATTGGACAGAACAAAGGTGGAACAATGAATTCCAAAGGCCTTTCAGATATTGGGAAATGTTACTGCTCTCTGTTACAGCAGCTGTCAATCTCGCAGAACAGCAATTTCAACAGACTGATATGCTGCTATGGAAAGAAGACTGATGGTAGGTTCATTGTCAAATCCGTTACTTTCTTCTCTCCAGGAACGCTGCTTCCAGCTCTTCTTTTTTTTTTTTTTTTTTTTTTGAAATGGTAAATAATCTTATTTATAATAGTACCAAGATGGTACGGAATAGTACAAAATACACTGCAAACAGTCTGCTATTGGCTTCATCCTCCTAGCAGATCTAGGAACTCTACATACTGCTCCATATTTCCACCTGAATTTCACTTACACCAAACAACACATTATTAAACAATTATTTTTAGTTCTAGAAATATGACTTCTTTGTCCTTCGAAGCAAGCTTTGTTCCTTTCCAGCCAAAGAGTCCAAAAGATGCATAGAGGAATAGTGTGCCAAATCGATTTCAGATTCTTCTTAATTCTTTGCCCTTGCCAGCTGGAACACTGCTTCCAGCTCTGTTTGATCATGACAAGAATTTGGACGAATGCTGCCCCCCCTCCCCAAACCAAAGGTCCCACATGTCACCTGGCTGGTTGCAATGGAAGCAGTTTTAAGTTTTAACTCAAAGCAACTAGCAAAACTGATGCCTTAAAATCTGCAGGATGTGTACACTGGGAATTCCATTTTGAAGATGTCAATAGCTAATTTATCACTGCTCATTCACTACTCAACTCGGAAACCTATTCAACATTCCAAAGCTTAATCGGACAATGCCTAAATCTACTATTCAAATTCTGTTTTGCTGGCATAAGAATGTTTGGGGAAAGCTTCAATCAAGGGTTGGATTGCAATCCCAACAGCCATCTGGTGGTCAATTCAGAAGGAAAGAAACGCAAGAGTTATTTATTTCTTTACTTTCTTTTTTGGTGCAACATGGCATTAGTTAATGATAGATGCCACGATTGTTTATGTTAGCACATTACATATCATGTAATGTCTATTATACAGATACGAGTATTCTCTTGATGCTGGAAATATATAAATTATTCTTTACCCATCAAAAAACTATGTAGGTATAATGTTTTTCCAATCGGTATTTAAGTCTAATTCATATCTAACAACTCTGTAGGCATCATTATTTAGCTTCATTGCTACCCCTGGGTGTCTTCCCAATGCTATATGAAATGATTTCTCATTTCCGACAGTTTTCTCAAAAAAAAAAAAAAAAATATCCACTGCCCCATTCACCTGTGTGTATCTTTCTCATCATGTAGATCATTTCAAATGATATGCCATAACACGAGGGATTATATGTGAGATCCTTGTAAAGAATCATTCTTTGCCTTAAGTTTAGAGTTTTTCTTTGTTAGCTTTTGGCTCAATCTAACATCTCTACGGGACAGATGCCATGTTAGATACAGTAGAGGAATTGCACAATCTGTAACTTTGTTTTGTAGCACTAGAGTGCTTTTTATCAACAAAAAAAACGAGATCCTTGCATTTTTTTCTCTTATGTTATCTAACCATTGAGTATTCAAAACCCAATGGCCCGACTAATCCAGATTAGGGGAAAGGGGACATTGCCCCCCACCACGAATTTCTTCAAGGCTTCAATCCGAGACCCCTGGTTAAGATTGAAAAGATCTCATCCATCCCACCATTCTCCTTGCTGGTAGTCCTAGCATTTAGCTCAAACAAAGATATAAAGTTATTTTAGATTTGTACAATGCTATGATTCCCGACTCCATTTAAATTCTCCATATAAACTCCATAGTCCATTCATCCAATTATGAGCACTAGTATCTCCTTCAAGGAATCTATATCTAATAAGTAACAAAACCGCAAAAGAAATGAAGTTTTTCACAGCAAACATACACCAAAAAAAAAAGGCAGCCCGGAGCAGATAGCATCTCGCGTTCAAGCAGGGTTTGGAGAAGAGACGCAACTCAAAGGGTGTGATGTACGCACCCTAAGCTGATACAAGCATCAGTGGTTTTTTCACTAGTTGAACCCGTGACGGAGACAACTTTTACCTATTGCTCCAAGGCTCCCCTTAAACATACACCAAAAACACTGTAAATGTCCTGCTATATCAAGTTGCAAGCAAGAGACTCTAAGAGGAATGTCCATCTTGACCATATCCTAAAGTTAGAATTATAAAGGTCAAGCATAAAATTTGCACAACCTATTCCTAGATCCTCTTCAACATTGCACAAAGTTCGAAACTCAGTGAACAATAAAATAAATGAAACACCTCGAAAAACGAGATGTAAATAAATGAAAGGGTACTACTCCCTCCGTTCCAATTTATGTGAGAGTGTTTCAAAAAGAATGGCGGCATTCTAGATTTGGAAACCAATTAACTTCAAAATTCTACTTTACCCTTAATAAAAAGATTTAAACAAATCTTAAAAGTCTTCCTTTCTTTCTTAAACTCCATGCCGATTCAAACTATGACTCATAAAATGAAACAGAGGGATTAAAAGAATAGAATACCTTAGGGTTAGTGACGGAGGCATTTTTGCGAACATGGGCGGCGGCAGCAGAACGGAGTTGGGAGGGTGAAACGATATCGTCTAAGTTATAGATTTCCATGATCTGAGGAATGGATCTACAGCACATCCTGAAGAATTCGAAAGTACGAGTCCTAGCTTCTTCTAAACTCCCAGAGTTTGGTGGTACTCTCAAGTTCCTAAACATTTGTGCCATTGAACTTTTTTGGTAGATGATGACAAAGGAAAATTAGAAGAAATGAAATGGTTTGAAAAAGGAGGAATCAATGTGCTCAATTCGATCTCAAATAATAGTGTATACACCCTCTGTTCATTTTAAATTGTCAACTTACCCTTATTAATAAAAGCTTATAAAAATTTAAATATAATTTTGATTTAAGAAATAATTATTTAATAATATGAGTGAAATTAAAAGACCATCATTAAATATCTTTTAATTTATTAAAAGTGACAGGTAAACGAATAAATTTATTTATTAGAAAAGCGACAAAGAAAAGTGGATCGAGGGAGTACTTGCTAATAAATTATTTAACTATTATAATTTGATATGGTTGGACATAAATACATAATCTAAATAAGTACTCCCTATGCCCCACTATGTTCGACTTTCTTTATTAGTATGTCTCAAAAAGATTGTTATACTTTTAAATTTGACGACAATTCAACTCCAAAGTTAATTTTTGACTCATTTATAACCACACAAATATCCATGACTTATTGTAGATCACAAGTTTCAATAGTCTTCATATTTATTAAAGTTTGTGTCAAGTCAAATTACGACAAATAAATTAGGACGAAAAGAGTAGTATTTATCTTTGTTGAATATACAACCAGGAGTAATAGTGGTATACAATTCTGTATATCGAGATTTATGTTTATTATTAATATTCAAAAGATTGTTACTTGGGGTTTTTGGGTGAGAACGACTTCTAAGTTTTTAAATAGTTAAAAGAAACTCAAGTCTCAAAAAATAGGTGAGAGGTACACTTTAAAAATTAGTACTAATGACTAATATTTTAAAAGTCCCTCAAGTTTTTTTTATTTATACAAAGCCCCCACATCTCATCTTCCACCCCCATAGGCCCCCATCCCCTCCCCCGCCCATCCACCATTCCACCACCACCCTCCACCATTTACCGCCACCTCCTACCACCCTCTACTACCCACCACCGCCTTCTATTACCCTCCACCACCAACCATCACCTTCTACCACCCTCCATCACCACGCCACCGCCCTCCACCACTCTAATAAAAGAATAGGTATACATTTAAAGGATGTGTACATATATTATATGTGTACACACACATCAGACGAGATGTGTACACAATTTTTCCAACCGTGAAATCATATCCAAAATTGTATAAACATACAGAAGATATATTTACATATCTGAAAAGATGTGTAAAACGGCTAGAATTAAAAAAAAAAACAACAAAAAAAAAAGAATGAAACGGGGACGAAGAAGAAGAAAAAGGAGAAGAACGAAGAAAAAATAAAATTGATACGAAAAACAAGAAAGAAAAATAATATGGATGGTGATGAAATAGAATTTGAAAAGAAATCTAGAAGAAAGAAGAAGAATGAAGAAGACGAAAAAAAGAGAGAGAAAGAAGAGAAGAGAGAGAATTAAGTTTGAAATTTTTTGAAATATGAGAGAGAGTGTAAAAGTAGGTCGGAATGAGGAAAATTGAAAATTTAAAAAGTTGGGTGTTTTTGTAAATCTTGATGCAATGTAAAATAGGCGGAAGCTAATAACGACACGATAATGCGGAAGCTAAAACAAGATAGGCGATATCGATAACGATATCGAGATAAAAAGCAAGACGAGGCTTGAAACGTTTACCTAAGTAGCACCGAGGAACTTGTCTCGATACACCCCGGGTGAAGTCAAGGATCACCTATACTATGCAACTACCCTCAAGAGACACTCGGCTCTCGCAAATAGAATGATCAAAGAGGTTTCGATGTTCAACTTGGAATCCACCAAGTGAAATCATGCCCGCTCACGGGTTCTTCATTGAGATTCACTCAAGAAATATATCATTCTACATTCAAGGTTGATTAAAAAGCAATAAATGAACAAAGGGGGTATTTATAGTTTCCCATTACAAGTTTTGCCAAGTGCGGAAGCTAATAACGACACGATAATGCGGAAGCTAAAACAAGATAGGCGATATCGATAACGATATCGAGATAAAAAGCAAGACGAGGCTTGAAACGTTTACCTAAGTAGCACCGAGGAACTTGTCTCGATACACCCAGGGTGAAGTCAAGGATCACCTATACTATGCAACTACCCTCAAGAGACACTCGGCTCTCGCAAATAGAATGATCAAAGAGGTTTCGATGTTCAACTTGGAATCCACCAAGTGAAATCATGCCCGCTCACGGGTTCTTCATTGAGATTCACTCAAGAAATATATCATTCTACATTCAAGGTTGATTAAAAAGCAATAAATGAACAAAGGGGGTATTTATAGTTTTCCATTACAAGTTTTGCCAAGTTTCTGGTCCGCACTGCTCCACTGGTCTTCGCGATCGCGTGAACGGAATAGCGATCGCGTGGGCACTTGGTTCCTGAGGCGCGCGATCGCGCGGAGGGTGGCGCGAAGGCGAAGAGCAAAGATTTCCTCATCGCGATCGCGCAGACATGCACGCGATCACGAAGAACAGATCTCCCTCATCAGGCAGTAAGCTCCCAGATTGCTCCCCTGTTTTGCCCTGCTTTGGCTCCCCTGTTTCCTGCACTGGTTTCAGCCCTGCCTCCACTTTGATTGAGCTCTAATGCATGGTCTTCAAGTCGTCTCCCGAGCCCATATCATCCGTGCCTTGACTTCCAAACCAAGCGTAGGTGTCGATGCAATTTGGGCTGCATCATCCTCCCCTTCTTGAGAAGATTTCGTCCTCGAAATTAAGGCGTCCTCCTCCAAGGTAGCATCACCTACATCAAAAGGCAAACAAAAAAAATAAAAGCTCCTACTACAAGAGTAGGTTAGTGCACCAAGTGTGGGAAAACACACTCTTATGGTACAATCAAGTATCAATGGCAACAAAGAAGCTCATGTTCCCAAAGGAACTATCAAGTACTTGGTTCAACAATGAAGTGCCCCCAACACAAGAACAAATAAGGAAATCAATAGTGTATGGCATACGCAAGATTAAGCTATCAAATCCACTACGACCCCTAAGTCCAAGATTAGTGCACCAAGATTCCCTACTATGCGAGTAGGCAAGCCCAACAAAAGTGAAGGTAAGTGGTGTGGAAAATTCACTCTTGTGATAGAGCCAAGTATCAATGCAAATCAAAAAGCTTATGTCTCCAAAGAAGACAACAAGTTCTTGGCTCCATAGTGACAAGCACTCACCAACATGACAAGCAAAGAGACCATTAAGACATGGAACATTCAAGATTAAGCAATCAAAGTTCCTATGACCCCTAAGCTCATGATCAACATACCAAACCTTCAATGAAATATTTTCAAAATGCGGCACAATGGTTTTGGCACGTTCAATTCTCAAAGTGTGGTTAACAATGGGACGGGGTAGGCAAAGAAGTACAATTCACAATTAGCACCAAACAACCCACTCCCCTTCTTAAGAGCTCTCATACTCACACCAAGAGATACCTCCTCACTTCCAATTTCATCCTCGAGACAACCCTCCTCACAAGGTAAGCTCTCAAGGAAGGCATTGTTAATGGCCTCTTCATCATCATAACCCAAACCAACAAGAGTAGGGTCACTAGAAGAATCATCTACCTCGCTCGAAGCTTCAAATAAAGAGTTGTCTATGGGATCAAATCCCTCACACCACGGAGGTTCCAACTCACTCCCAACCCTAGCTCGATACACCTCATCACCACAATTAAGAATGCTCTCAAACAGTGGGAATGTAAAAGCATGCACCTCAATTTCATGGTCAAGCAAAAGCGTAGTATCATAGCTAGGTTCATCATCCGCACTTGAGGAGTCATCGAAAATAAATCGATCCATCTCATACCCTAGAGACTCCTCAAGGTCACTACCTTCCCCACACAACACATAAGTCCACCAATGGCAAGTAAATCAATAAGGGTGTGATCACACATCTCATCCTCCCCTTTATGAAAAATTGGTGGTGTGTCATAACAAGGTTCACAAGTAAGGTCAACTAACACATTTTCGCTAGAGAGAGGTTCTTTGAATACCGGGCTCACATCATGATGTGGCTTTTCATTCCTCTCTACTAGGTCACACGCAAACACAAGTTGACCATTAGACTCTTCACTAGTTGCTATTTCATCAAATGCATTACAAGCACCAACTAGCATTGAGTCTTCACAAGACAAGGAAGAATCATGTTCATGAGAAGGTGAAGAAACACTTACTTTTGAGTAGCTCCCGTGAGTACTCACATCGCTTGAAGTGTCTTGTTCAAGTCCTCCTTCATGAAACTCACAATGTAGAGCTCCATTCTCTTGTCTTTCTTTCTTTCTTACCAACCGGTTGAGGCTCCACAAGCTCGCCTTCAAGAGTACCTACACATAAGCCCAAACAAATAGAAGGAGAAGAAGATAAATTATGGTTAGAACAAAGTGTGTCCTCACTTTCACTCAAGATTCCCTCTCCCCTCACTTCCTTCATTTTTCGCTCAAGGCCAATTGTAGGTCCGGGTGATGCATCACTCTCAACTTGCAAGGGCATGACCATAAGATTGTTGGTTCCGGGCTCAAGTTTCATGGGCAACTTGGCCTTAGCGGCTTCCTTCAACTCCCTCATAATCCTATAGTCATTACTTACTTGCTTGGGCGTCAAGGGCTTGAGTACATACTTCCTAGAACCGTGCAAGACCGTGTAAGAGTTGGTCCTACCATCATGTACTACGCTCCGATCATATTGCCATGGCCTTCCAAACAAGAGGTGGCAAGCTTGCATAGGAACTACATCGAACATTACCTTATCTCGGTAATTTCCAATGCCAAACTCAACCAAAGCTTGCTTCACCACCCTCAACTCTCCACACTCACTCAACCATTGTAACCGGTAGGGATGTGGATGTGTTTTAGTAGGCAATTGCAATTGGGAAATCAAAGTCTCACTTACTATGTTAGCACAACTTCCCGAATCAATGATCATTGAGCACACTTGCCCCATCACTCGACACCTAGCATGGAAGAGATTCTCTCTTTGCACATGCTCCGGCTCCGCAAGACTCATGGCACACCCAAACTCTTCCGTACCACAAGTGTCATTTTAAGCTCATCTTGCTCACCATTACCTTGGTCACCATTACCTTGGGGAATGCCCAACATTTCATCACGGATACCTCCTTCGGTACCCCTTTGGACACTCGGGGTCCATTTTCTTTCAAGGCTCTCAAGCCGTTGGTCTAAGGATCTCACCTCGGCCAAGATGTAGGCCAAAGTGCTTACCGGGACCTCAACGGTATCGTATACGTCTCCGGCCATGTACCTACAAAAAGTAAAAACAAGAGAAAGAGGTTAGAGTAAAAACCCTCACTCGCTCCCTCACCTTTGGAGTGTCACTCGGGTACACTCAATTTAGTGTGTTGTAGGATCACTCAAGCTTGATCTCAAAGGTTTCCTCGTAGTTGAACAACCACCTCAATAACCACTCAAGTCACAAGAACCAAACACTCTTCGGGGTGAGTGGAATTGATGGGACTCGATGGGCGAACGGCTTTATAAGTGAGCACTTGAGCCAAAAAATTTACTACGAGTCTTCTTTGAGCTCTACTCTCCTTCTAGGCACGAGTGTCCTATACGCACAATGAATTAGTACTAATTGGGTAGAAAGGTTACCCTCAAAGTACTAACCGGAAGTGACGCATTCAAATGTTCAAAGATCGAATCATCACTAAACGGATTCGGAATTGGATGAATTTTGGTTAGTGATCTACAAACTCACCATTTTTGATGATATAATTGGAGTTTTGGTGAGCGGAAACTGTTACGAACGCTTTGCGAACAATCTGTCCTAGTTCAGGATTTCTGGAAAATTGAGAACCCTTCGCGATCGCGTGAGGATTGGCGCGATCGCGATGAACAAATGGGCAGAGGGACGCGAACGCGTGAAGCAGGGCGCGATCGCGCAGGCCTGCGTTCCAGAACCAGAACCCCGACTGCAAACTCAGTTTTTGGCACACAAATCACCCCAATTCAACTTGTTGTTCAGTTCTAAGGCTTCCAAAGGGTGTTTTCAATTGAAGTAAACAATCCCCAATGGTTTTATCAAACAAACAATGAACGAACAACTCGTTTTCAAGAATTTGGAGTAAATTCTTCAAATTTTCAAGAACTTCAAAATTTCAAAGTTCGATTTTCAATCCGCTACTCCAAATGACGATATGGGGATATCAAAATGATGGGAAAACTATAAGGAACAATCCCCGATACCAAACAACCAAGAATTCACAACACAAAACAAGTTTTAGCAAATTGTGTGAATTCTCAACTTTTGAGATTTGGTTTTTAAGATTTTGATTCACGACTTCGAATCGTGTTTCGAGGGTACCAAAGCAATAGGAATATGATAACAAACAATCCCCAATAACAAACAAGATCAAAATCGCAACATACAACGATTTCTAGCAATTTTTTTGTGATTTTCAAGTTTTTGGATTTTTTTGTTTTTCTTCAAATTTAAAGAACAAACAACACAATGATAACAATAACAAGAACAAGACCGAGGATTCGTAAGAACGAAGCCTAGCCGTGCTCTGATACCAACTGATGCAATGTAAAATAGGCGGAAGCTAATAACGACACGATAATGCGGAAGCTAAAACAAGATAGGCGATATCGATAACGACATCGAGATAAAAAGCAAGACGAGGCTTGAAACGTTTACCTAAGTAGCACCTAGGAACTTTTCTCGATACACCCCGGGTGAAGTCAAGGATCACCTATACTATGCAACTACCCTCAAGAGACACTCGGCTCTCGCAAATAGAATGATCAAAGAGGTTTCGATGTTCAACTTAGAATCTACCAAGTGAAATCATGCCCGCTCACGGGTTCTTCATTGATATTCACTCAAGAAATATATCATTCTACATTCAAGGTTGATTAAAAAGCAATAAATGAACAAAGGGGGGTATTTATAGTTTCCCATTACAAGTTTTGCCAAGTTTCTGGTCCGCACTGCTCCACTGGTCTTCGCGATCGCGTGAACGGAATAGCGATCGCGTGGGCACTTGGTTGCTGAGGCGCGCGATCGCGCGGAGGGTGGCGCGAAGGCGAACAGCAAAGATTTCCTCATCGCGATCGCGCAGACATGCACGCGATCGCGAAGAACAGATCTCCCTCATCAGGCAGTAAGCTCCCAGATTGCTCCCCTGTTTTGCCCTGCTTTGGCTCCCCTGTTTCCTGCACTGGTTTCAGCCCTGCCTCCACTTTGATTGAGCTCTAATGCATGGTCTTCAAGTCGTCTCCCGAGCCCATATCATCCGTGCCTTGACTTCCAAACCAAGCATAGGTGTCGATGCAATTTGGGCTGCATCAAATCTCAAAACATGTATTTTGCCCACAAGTTTTAAAGTGCTACACTTAGGTCCTCACTTAAATTAATTAAGGTTTGACTTGGTCTTGTCCCTTATTCTTGTATTCAAATTTTAGTGGACCTTTTGCCTCTTTTCTCTCTTGTTACTTATGATGTAATATATAAATTTGCACATATCTTAATGTGAGTAATTTAGTAACTCCTTCGAGTGTAACTTAATGTAATACTTCCTCTGTCTTAATTTAAGTATCTTAATTTAATTGAATACTGAGTTTAAAAAATATAGAGAGAGCTTTAAATTTTGTGGTTCTAAATTAAAAATGTGTGTAATTTACTAAAATATTTTTTGAATTTATGGTTTAAACTTGTCAGGTATGGTGTTTGAATTTCCAACTTACTAATTATAGATAGAGACAGTTTTTTCGGAACATACCAAAAATAAAAGTCAAAATACTTAAGTTGGGACGGAGAGAGTACTATGCAGACGCCAAGCATAAGTTGCATTAATTATGTAGAACTATCTTTTCTTATGATGCCAACCCAAGAATGTACCTATTTCTATATGTTAATAGCAAGTACACCAATTGTGTAATCTACATCTTATTTGGGCAGTCTTTTTGTATTTTGAATGCGAAATAAACTTGTATGAGCTAAAATATTGATTTTTTAGTGGAAATGGTGCGAGGTAGATGAACTAAAGCAAATCCTAAGCGTCATGGACTAAATTTGGTGCAATTTGAAGAACCCAAAATTTCACGAGGCGCGAGGGAATTACGAGGAGAAGTTCCCCTGGTTCGACTTAACGCATCAAAAGACCTTAGTGGGTTTCATAATTTAATCAGTATACTCTGGATTAAGTTCAAGTATCATGTCCCTCTTTACTCTCTTAGTAGGGATGTTTAGTTAAAAGACCTCTTTTGAAATTAGTATTGAGCAAGTGACCTCAAGTTTTTTTTTATTGGGTAGATGACCTTCTTTTAGGATTAGGCTTAATAAATAGTTAACCTTGATTAACTAAGTTTTTCGATAGTTTAAAACTCCATACCCTAAACTTCTGTAAAATACACATAGGCCGATACGTGTGTGTATATATATATATATATATATATATATATATATATATATATATATATATATATATATATATATATATATATATATTCTTTTTCCAAAAATATACAAATCAAAATCTATAAAATTATCCCGCAGTTCACAACCCCTTGTTCCGCTCCCGCTGGTCGTCTTCCCCACTATTGTCATTGCCGGAAAATGGACCACATCGGTGACTGAGCTTGCAAATCTCTCCTAAAGGCTAGCTCTACCTTCGATTTCACATGTTATCTTCAATTTAGGTCACATTCGATACTGTCGAGAAAAATTTAATTTCTCAATTTTAGAGGCTGATTTGTCAGTATATTGGCTCGGTACTAGTTATAATCCAGTTGGTAAGTCATGTAAACCCTTTTCTTTATCACACATTTTTTGATATAACTTTTTGCACGTTTCTCTTTAAATCATAGTCCACCATTGTTGGTATATATGAACCTTAGGCTGATAATGAGGGAATTTTTAGTAGTAGGTTGTGATTATTTGAGTGAATGGGTGGAAAGCACCAGACGTTGGACCTGAGTTTCGAAGACCAGGTCCACAGTGCCTATTGCTGTGAGGAAGGACTCTACCTATGACGAATTGGTTGAAACCGTCATTGGAAGTTGTAAACTGCTTTGCGATCCAACGGAGGTCACCATTAGTTATATGCTTAGTGCTGCTCCTTCTAGGGGAAAAGTAGCTCCTACGTTCATCAAGAGCGATAGTGATGTTCGTCTTTATCTTCTTGACATTGCAATTGATGGTTCCAAAACTATTTTGAACATATACATGCCTAAAAGCTGTTAGAAAGCTTCTAATAGTTCTGCACTACCAACACCACAGCCACCACCTTGTAATAATATTGTACCACCACCACCACCATCTTATAGTAGTGTTGCACCACCACCACCAGCCCCACTATATCCATCAGCAGTTGTAGAAGAAAATGATGTTAATATTAGGTGTTAGCTTGGATAAGCTTGGAGTTTTGACTGATGACTGAGGAACGGATTCAAAGGACCTGTTCCTTTGAATCGCTGCGGCAGAATAGATAATTCATGCAAAATCGTTTAATTGAGATATTATTATTTATCCTAAAATTGACGTATATCTTGATAATTATGCAGGTCTAAACGGATACGAAAAGATTGCATAACTAAGGGATAAAGGATAGAAGATTCGGATTCTAGAAAAAAGAATCCAATTAGGACTCAAAGTCATGGAAGCTTTGGAGTTCTAATTGCTCAAGACTTCTTGGCTGCTGGAGCTATAAAACGTGGAGCATATCAGCCATAGAAGTGTACACAAATACAGAGAGCATCGAGCAAAAGCTGAGAAGAGTTATTAGCTTATTTGTGTAATCAGTTAGCTACAGTAGAACTAAGTTAGAACTTGTTCCTTAAATTGAATCTTGTAAAAGTTCAAGTCTTAGTTCAATTGTAGTAAGCAAAAATCGAGTTGTAAACTTTCTGGTTCAAGTCGTGGACTTGACACAACTTCACTGATCGTGAGAAAGATCACTAAAGGATTAGAGTTAGTCCTAGGTTAGTAAGAGTGAGTCTTGTAACCAAGTGGGTCTTTTTACATAGTGAAGTTGAAATCCTACTTGAGAAGTAGGTCGTGGTTTTTTGATCCCGAGTCAAGGGGTTTTTCCACGCTAATATCTGGTGTTCAATTACTTACAGTTTTAATTCCGCATATCGTAGAGTAAAGGAACACATTTTAAGGAACTGGTCCTTAATACAGTAAAGTGGTGTAATCGTGGAAAATAACAATTGGTATCAGAGCGGGTTATCCTTGAAAAGGCTAACACCTAGGATTAGATGAGTACATCACGAGAGAACAGTGAGGGCCAGTCAATGGTTAGAGCACCTTATTTCAATGGGAAATACTATTCATGGTGGAAAGAGAGGACGCGTGATCACCTTCAAGCAGAATACTATGAATTGTGGGATATAGTAATTGAAGGTCCCATGATCCCAATGAAGAAGGATGCTGAGGGAAAAGATGTTCCCAAAACCAGGAAGGAATGCAATGCTGAAGATATAAAGCAATGGGAAAAGAATGCAAAGGCAAGGAAGTGGCTGGTTGGTGGACTTAGTCCTGACGGATGCACTAGAATCAGAGGGTATGCCACTGCAAAGGAGATTTGGGATGCTCTACAAATTGCACACGAAGGAACAAGTCAGGTAAAAAGGTCCAGAGGTACACTTCTTTATGCTGAATATGAAAGCTTTAAAATGAAAGAAGAAGAGTCAATCTCTGAAATGTATACTAGATTTAATGCCATTGCTTCTGAACTTATCTCTTTGAGAATGGTTTTAACTGTGGAAGATAGAGTAGAAAAGATTTTAACTAGGGTTCTTCCAGATTCTTGGGAGATCAAAGCTTGTGCTATCATAGAAAGCAAAGATTTAACCACTCTATCCTTAGATGAGCTTATAGGCATTTAAAGACTTATGAACTGAGAAAAAAGGTTAAAAAACATAGGAGCACCAGTTAAAACTGAACCTAACCTAGCCTTGACTGCTGGTGATAAAATCATCGATGATAAGGAACTGGTCCTTATCGCTAAAAGTATTCAGAAATATTTGATTAATAAAAGGGCAATTAGTAGACAGGGTAGGTCTACTAACATGAAACAGGCTGGAGAATGCCACAAATGTGGAAGCTCGGAGCACTACATCAGCAAATGTCCAATTATGGAAGGAGAATGGAGGAAGAGATTCATTGATGGAAGGAAGAAGGCTAGGGAATAGGTCCATAAGAAAAGTGGAAATCCCAAAGCACTGGTTGCAGGATGGCAAGACAGTGAAGACAAAATAACTGATGATGATCTGGATGAGGATCTTGCTCTAATGGCACTTGGAGATTCAGAAAATGAAGAGGATGCTGAGGTATTTGTTTCTAAACTCAAAGATGATGTAAAAAGCATGCCTAGAGAAAAACTAGTTAAAGTATTCCATATTGTGCTAAATGAATTTAAATCTCTAAGGGATAGCAATCATCAAATGCATGGTAAAATTGATTGTTTAGAAACAGAATGCAAAGAAGAAATAGTTAAAATAATTTTCTGGAAAGGAAGATTAGCATGCTTGAGGAACAGGTCCTCACACTTGAAACAACTGCTCAGGAATTAGAAAATGTTAAAACAGTTGTAAAAGGTAAAGGTATTGCTAATTCTCATCAGATCATTGCTGAAGAGAAACTGAAAGTCACAGTTGATGAACTGTGTAAAAAGGATGAAAAGATAAGATCTTTAGAAGAAGACTTGGTTAAAACAAAATGGAACTAAGAAAAACTGTAGAATGGAACAAGTCTTCTAAAGCACTAGAATGGTTACAAGAAAATCATAGTAGTAACAAGAAAGGTATTGGATTCATGAAAGCTCAAAGTTTATCCAAATGGAATCCAAAAAGTAAGTACTTATCATTTCCTGAAAACTGGCTATGCACTCATTGTGGGAACACTGGTCACCGGAAAGAAAATTATCAATCTTTAAAAAGGGCTGCCCAGAGGAACAGGTCCTATAAACCTGTTCAGAATCCTGTGAAGCAGAAGAATAGGTCCTATTAACCTGTTCAAAATTATGTAAAAAGGGAAAATGTTCACACAAAGAATCCATTACCATTCTGGGCTAGGAGAGATCTGATTCATCCTTTTTCAAAAGGAAAGGAACCCAAACTAGTTTGGGTTCTTAAAATTAACCCCTAGTTTTCTTTTGCAGGCTAGAGTGAAGGAGTTAAACCACAAATGGTACATGAACAGTGGTTGCTCAAGGCACATGACAGGGCATAAGGAACTGTTCCTTTGACTCTCAGCCTTCCAAGGAGGAAGCATTTCCTTCGGTAATGGTAAGAAAGGGGAAATCATTGGAATTGGAAAGGTAGATAGGTCTGATTCACACTGTATAGATAATGTATTTCTAGTAGATGGGTTGAAGCATTGCTTATTGAGCATATCTCAATTGTGTGACAAAGGTAATAATGTTAATTTCTCATCTACTGGATGCACTGTGACTAACCAAACTTTTGGAGAGATTATTTTGCAGGGAAACAGGCATGGAAAAATCTACAAAGTAGACTTGCTGACATTATCTGATGGAAGCCTGAGCTGCTTAAGTGTGGTGCAAAATGATCCCCTTCTATGGCATAAAAGACTAGGACATGCCAGTCTTTCACAATTGAACAAACTTGTGTCAAAGGACTTGGTGATAGGTCTTCCTAACATCAAGTTTAATGATGAAAAAGTATGTGAAGCATGTGCCAGGGGGAAGCAGGTAAAATCCTCCTTCAAATCGAAGAAACAGGTAAGTACCACTAAACCTTTGGAACTGGTCCATATGGATTTATGTGGTCCTATGAGAACAATGAGTTGTGGAGGTAAGAAGTATGTTATGGTATTGGTGGATGATTACTCCAGATTTCCATGGACTATATTTCTTGCATCTAAAGAAGAAGCATTTAATGCATTTTCAATTTTTGCTAAGAAAGCTCAAAGAACTCTAGATAATCATATTGTTGCCATTAGGTCAGATCATGGAACTGAATTTGAAAATCATATGTTTTTCAATTTTTGTAATGAAAATGGCATTAATCATAATTTTTCTTCACCTAGAACTCCACAACAAAATGGTGTAGTGGAAAGGAAAAATAGGACTCTAGAAAAAATGGCAAGGACTATGTTAATCTGGAAATCTTCCACAGAACTTTTGGGCTGAGGCTATTAATACTGCATGCTACATAATAAATAGATGTATGACAAGGCCTTTAATAGAAAAGACCCCATATGAATTGCTTCAAGGAAGAAAACCAAATATTTCTCATCTTAGGGCCTTTGGTTGCAAATGTTTCATACACAACAATGGGAAAGATGCCTTAGGAAAATTTGATCCTAGAAGTGATGAGGGAATATTTGTTGGTTATTCTTTAAATAGTAAATCTTATAGGGTGTTTAACAAGAAAACATTGAAAATTGAAGAAAGCATGCATGTTAAATTTGATGAAACTGACAGTCTCACTCAAGAACAAGTACAGGAGGATGAAGAAGTTGGAATGCTGAAAGAGTTTGAACTTAATCCACAAATGCAGATTCTGGATATGAGAAGTGAACTGCAAGGAACAGTTCCTCAGGATAGAACTAAGAAGAGTAGCACTGAAACAGGGGGAACAAATGTTGGTTCCACCTCACAAACTGGAAACGCTACTCTATCAGGAACTGTTCCTCAGCAGAGGACTTCTGACAATGGATTGACACCCAAGCCTTTCAAGTATCAAGGGTCACATCCTGTGGATCAGATAATCTCAGATAAGACCGCCGGAGTTCAAACTAGATCAGCAGTCAAGAATCACAATCTGTGTGCCTTTAGTGCCTTCTTATCTCTTGTTAAATCTAAAAATGTGAAAGAAGCACTGAAGGATGCAGATTGGATTAATGCTATGCAAGAGGAATTGAATCAATTCCAAAGGAGTCAAGTTTGGCATCTGGAACCCAAGCCAAGAAACAGGTCCATAATTGGAACAAAATGGGTTTTCAGAAACAAACTTGATGAGGATGGCATGGTAACAAGAAACAAGGCCAGGCTAGTCGTTCAGGGATATAGTCAAGAGGAGGGCATCGACTATGATGAGACTTTTGCTCCAGTTGCAAGACTGGAAGCAATAAGACTCCTTATAGCCTTTGCTACATACATGGAATTTACTCTACATCAAATGGATGTCAAGAGTGCATTTCTGAATGGTTATTTGAAAGAAGAAGTGTATGTCAAGCAACCTCCAGGTTTTGAAAGTGAACAGTTCCCTGAACATGTGTACAAGTTGGACAAGGTCTTGTATGGGCTCAAGCAGGCACCAAGAGCATGGTATGAAAGACTATCAAAATTTCTACTCCAGCATGGATACAAGAGAGGTAAAATTGATAGTACATTGTTCTTAAAAGAAAAAGGTAAGGATCTCTTAATTGTTCAAATCTATATAGATGATATAATCTTTGGTGCTACTTGTGAAAATTTAAGTAAGGAATTTGCAAACTTGATGGGGAGTGAATTTGAGATGAGCATGATGGGTGAACTCAATTTCTTTTTGGGTTTACAAATTAAGCAAACCTCAAATGGAACTATGATCCATCAACAAAAGTATGTTAAGGAATTACTTAAAAGATTTGATATGGATAATGCTAAGGAAATTGACACACCTATTGCTACTGCCACAAAATTGGATCTTGACGAACATGGAATATCAGTTGATCAAAAATTGTATAGGGGTATGATAGGTTCTCTACTTTACCTAACTGCTAGTAGACCTGATATTGTGTTTAGTGTTGGTTTGTGTGCTAGGTTCCAATCAGATCCTAAGGAATCTCATTTGAAAGCTGTTAAAAGAATATTGAGGTATCTGAAAGGAACAGGTCCCTTGGGACTTTGGTATCCAAAAGGTGGTAGTTTTAATCTTGTTGGATATACTGATGCTGACTATGCAGGTTTCCTTGTTGATAGAAAAAGTACCTCAGGGATGGCACATTTTCTTGGTGAGTGTTTGGTTTCTTGGGGAACTAAGAAACAAAATTCAGTGGCACTTTCCACTGCTGAGGCTGAATATGTGGCAGCTGCTTCATGTTGTTCACAGTTGTTATGGATCAAACAACAATTACAGGATTTTGGTGTTGATGTAGGAACTGTTCCTATTTATTGTGATAACACTAGTGCTATTAATATGACAAAGAATCCAGTGCATCACAAAATGACTAAACACATTGATATAAGACATCATTTCCTTAGAGACAATTATGACAAAGGTTTGATCACCATAGCATTTTGTCCCACTGAAAAGCAAATTGCTGACATTTTTACAAAAGCTCTAGGTAGAGATGATTTTGAAAGAAATAGATTGGAATTGGGGATGATTAAATTCACATAAAATCATCAATGCTTTACTTCATAATTGGCTTGAAAATTGCTCTTAAAATGAATTTTATTCAAGTCATTATGAATAATTCAGTCCAGTTTAATACTTAAATGTATACTCTTATGCCATATATCTTATTTATAGTTGCTAAAATTTAATGATGTTACCCTTATGCTCTTAGAATTTCAGATGATCAAAATGTTGCAAATTGGAATGACACTGAATTTTTGTGTTAAAAACAGGTATGTACTCGTTATTATTCAGTTAATTTAGAAGTATAAAGGCCATAGGTAACTTGAGATTAGGATAAATCCCACTAAGTTTCCTATCCATATCCAAAGTGTAAAAGAGTCCCATCGGAGGAACAGTTCCTACTCTGAAAAGGTAACCTGCAGCCTAACGGCTCTTTTTCTCCGGGAGACTCCCAAGAGTCCTTAACCGTTGCATGTTGTGCTGAGGTAAGTTGATCGTTTTCCACTCTAACTTCACTACCTAATTCACTCTATAAATACACTTCTTCTCCCCCATTAATCTTTTACCTTGTTCATCAACTAAAATTATCACAATTTCAGAAAGAATAGTCAATTATTTGTTAATTCGAATTGCAAGAATGTCTCTTTCTTCTGATAATTCTTCAACTGCACCTATTGCTGAACAACCACAAAATCCCAATCCTCCTTCACCCATGGAAACCACTGACCTAGACCCTGAAATTCCTGCACCAATCCCAAAAATACCTGAACCTGAAATTCAGGGGGAAGGACCAGTTCCCACGGCTGAATCAATTACTGAGCAGGTTGAGGATTTATCACGTGCTATGGTGTTGTATCAGTATCAGGTAAACTTCACCTACCCTTTAAATGTTGTGATAGACGAGGAAGAAAAGGGTGAGGGGTCTGAGGCTGCTCTTGAGGGGGAACCTATTAAGAGGTTGGAAGCACCCATGCATGGGTCATCGGGGTCTCCAGAGGCTGCTTTTAGAGCACCCATGGAGAATGTGATAGATGTTGAGGAGGCTATAAGTGATAGTGACAGGCCCCTAGTGGATTTGATCAACATTAGGAGTCTGAGAAGAACATTGGCTAGAAAGGGACCCATTGATGACCATGTGACTGCTGAAATTGCTGCTAAGTTGAAGAAAATAGGCGACAGTTACAAGCCTGGAAATAAGAAGAAAGTTGACAGTTCCTCTAAGGCAAAAGGAACTGTTCCTTCTGCCTCAACCCCTGCTTCTGGGGTTAGGAGGACAAGAAGTGCTGCAAAAGTTGCTGCCTTAGAAAGGAGCAGAAAAGGGAAAGGAAAACAGGTTGCTATTCAGGCTGCTGAGATAGCAAGGTTGGAAGAGGAGAAGAATTACTGGAAGGCAGAGGCCTCAAAGGCAAAGGAGACCAATGAGGGAATGCTCAAGCAGATGTTTGAGTTGCTTAACAAGTCTCAGGGACCTGGTCCTTCCACATCCTGATCACCTTAGCCTTAGCCTTTAGCCATCTTTTATCTAGTGGGATCTAGCCTAGCCTAGTGCCTTAGCCTTTTTCTTCTTTAGTCTTTGGATAATTCTGTAGTACTTGCTTGTATCCCCTGATTTCATCTTTTGATTTAATGAATTGTCTTTGATGGCTAATATCATTGTCTTGCAGTTGCTTTAAAATGATTTATGTTTGCGTTTTGAGTTTCCTCAATGGCCATGTGCTGATTAATTCTAACACTTGAGTTATATTTTTTATGCAACCTTTTCAATGATGCCAAAAGGGGGAAGAGTAAGTTGGTTTTGCATGAAGTTATACCTAATTGAAAATCTGTTCCTTAATGATGAATTAATTCCCCACTGATTGATTGTTTTTTTGAGATTAAGTTGTACTTCAGGACATCAAGGATATGCAGCTATGCTTATGTATTTGTCATCATAAAAAAGGGGGAAATTGTTAGCTTGGATAAGCTTGGAGTTTTGACTGATGACTGAGGAACGGATTCAAAGGACCTGTTCCTTTGAATCGCTGCAGCAGAATAGATAATTCATGCAAAATCATTTAATTAAGATATTATTATTATTTATCCTAAAACTGACATATATCTTGATAATTATGCAGGTCTAAACGGATACGAAAAGATTGCATAACTAAGGGATAAAGGATAGAAGATTCGGATTCTAGAAAGAAGAATCCAATTAGGACTCAAAGTCATGGAAGCTTTGGAGTTCTAATTGCTCAAGACTTCTTGGCTATTGGAGCTATAAAATGTGGAGCATATCAGCCATAGAAGTGTACACAAATACAGAGAGCATCGAGCAAAAGCTGAGAAGAGTTATTAGCTTATTTGTGTAATCAGTTAGCTACAGTAGAACTAAGTTAGAACCTGTTCCTTAAATTGAATCTTGTAAAAGTTCAAGTCTTAGTTCAATTGTAGTAAGCAAAAATCGAGTTGTAAACTTTCTGGTTCAAGTCGTGGACTTGACAGAACTTCACTGATCGTGAGAAAGATCACTAAAGGATTAGAGTTAGTCCTAGGTTAGTAAGAGTGAGTCTTGTAACCAAGTGGGTCTCTTTACATAGTGAAGTTGAAATCCTACTTGAGAAGCAGGTCGTGGTTTTTTGATCCCGAGTCAAGGGGTTTTTCCACGCTAATATCTAGTGTTCAATTACTTACAGTTTTAATTCCGCATATCGTAGAGTAAAGGAATACATTTTAAGGAACTAGTCCTTAAAACAGTAAAGTGGTGTAATCGTGGGAAATAACATTAGGCAAATGCCAATGGATATTGAAAAAGGAATGGATCTCGCTGTCAACTCGAGCAATATTGTGGGTCGGTCGTCTGCTACACAATCCAGCAACTATTATATGGATGACACATGTCTTTATGTTGGGAGAACTTTCACAAACAAGCAGGAGTTGCTTTATGAATTGAAGCTATCTTCCTTGAAGAAGACTTTTAATTTCTATGTGAAGAAGAGTTCAAAAACATTGTATTATGTGGCATGCATTGACAATACTTATAAGTAGAGGTTGCGCGCTATTAGATATACAAAATGTGATAGGTTTTATATTACCAAGTACTGTGGCATTCACTCATGTGGGGTAGAACATGTGAGCAGCCATCATCGGCACGCTTCCGCTGATGTCATTGCTAATTATATGAAAACCAGATTTGTTGAAGGTAAAGGTCCTTCAACGAAAGACGCCAATACGGTTGTTGAGTTTGAGTTGAACAGTAAAGTGAGTTACTGGAAATATTGGAGGAGCAGGGTTTTAGCACAGGCTTTCTTAAGGGGTCCAGCGGAGCATGGCTACGCTGTTATCGATACATACTGCCATGAGCTTGAAAGGACAAATTCTGGGAGCAAGACTGCATTGCAGGTTGATTGTAGATATAGGTTCAAGTATTGTTTTATAGCTCTTGCAGCCTGCATAAGCGAATATCGGCACATGTGTAAAGTGGTTTCTGTTGATGGAACACATTTATCATGCAGTCATGGAGGTGTTTTCTTAGCAGCTGTGGAACAAGACGCTGAGAACCACATATTTCCACTAGCATTTTCTGTAGTAGATAAAGAGTGTGATGACTCCTGGACCCTTTTTTTGTTCAGTTGTTGGGGGTTGTGCCTAATGACCATGGCCTGTGCATCATATCTGACATGTATCCAAGCATAATCAAGGTCATTGCCAATATTTATACTGGAGAACATCATGGATTTTGCAGCAGGCACCTAGCTGATAATCTGCGTTCAAGGTTTAGATGTGGAGAATTTATTAAGCATTACTATGACGCAGCGGAAGCACATACTATGAAGGAGTTTAATGAGTACTTTGATCAACTGCGTAAGACAAGTGAGCAGGTTGCTAATTGTCTTGAGAACGAAATTAGTCACGAAGGTTTGAGCAGGGCTTACTGCTTGGGACTCAGATTCGATAGAAAAATGTCAAAATACTTGTAATTTTTTTTTCTTTATTTGGTATATCAAATATAAACATAATAAAGAGAAAAAAGTATATTTTTTTACTTTTTTGGCAATTAGACAAATTTTAAAAATAAAATTATTGAAATTAAAGCTTAATAAGGTTGGACGGGTTGGGTTTTGACCCGTTGTTTAGCCCATTTTGACCCAACCCATCTTAACCCAAATGACATTTGAGCGAGTTTTATTGAGCCACTCAATTATGCAATCAACTCATTTTGACCAAGCCCATTTCACTTCTTTGTTTGTCAATTCTTCCCCCAGCTTCAATATCTTCTTTTCCACCCACTCATGGCAGAATGGTTTCAATGGTTCTAAAAAAACTAGCCCACAGGTCGTACCGTCTTCTCTCGAAAAGTCATAGGTCGTTGCTATTTGAGCAAAGTTATTAAGTTTCCTTCATAAAGAAACATATTTTTCTGCCTTCTTTACCATAGTGAATATTTGAATCGTCACTACAGTTTCAATGTTTTCCTTAATTAAGGTTCCTTTCGTAGAGATTTGGGTGTATGTATTCACCAATAGTATAGGAACTAGAGGATGTGGGTTCATGCATGGTGTTTCTGCGGCGAATAGAGAATTTTAAAGAATGTTAGGTTATCATCGGTAAATGGAGATATAGTAGGGGTGTCAAAATTGACCCAGTAAAATTTGACTAGCCCAACCCGCCCAATGTTGGGCAGATAGTGGCCCGCCCATTTGTTGGCTTAACCCATTTTAACCCACCCAATTTAACCCATTTGAATGTTGGGTTGATTTAGGCCAAAAATCGACCCGCTAGAAAAATGTCAAAATACTTGTAAATTTTTTAAAAAAATAATTTTTTTACTTTGTTGAGATAGTAATGGGAGGAACTATCAGTAGTACTCCCTGCAAGTCTAAACGACTGGATTAACAATATTTATAGGTAATGCCCAATATCTGTCAACTTTTCTGCTTCATCATGTACAATAGGCAACTATATTACTGAACTTATGTCAAATATTGGTAATATGTCATCGAAATAGCAATTCTTTTTCTAATTTTGATTTCAGAATATTAGTGCAGTGAGTGCTACACTAGCCACTTCACTGAATTGTATCGTCTCGCTCCAAGAAGAAAAATAGCAAAAACATAAAGGTAATTTATAATAAGACATATATTCACCTCAGTAGAAATTCCTTTCTGAAACATACTGGAGCTAACTCGAAATACTGGAGCTAATTCGAGAGCAATATACCTATGACCATGAAAGTAAAAACTTATTTCACATCCTACTTCATCAGTTGAAATGAATTAAAGAAACAAAGATATGCATATGCAAAAACCCTTCACCAAGTATCACAACACGCTTTGGTAACTCTCCCAAGATGAAGGCTTCATTTGAAGTTATCGCTAGCTCAAATTTGCAGAACATTAAAGTAAACAAAAGTAAAAAAGCACACATGAGCAAATTGCAACAACATAACAAAATTAAAATTTTCCACTGCTATTTCTATTTCCCACTTACTTAAAAAGATATATTTCTATTTTCCGCTTATCTTCTACTTTGTATAACGATGACAAGCAAACAAGAAAAACATTACTCTTGTTTTCCAAGCATATAAGGAAAATATTACAACTGTAATGACGGTATACAAATTCACTACGGTAGAGAGGGTTTCTAAGTATGTTTCTTTGCTAAGAAAATTTAATAACTGTTCTCAAATAGCAAAGACCATCGACTTTTCGAGAGAAGACGGTATGACCCGTTGGATAGTTTTCTTAGAACCATTGAAACCATTTTGTCGTGGGAGGGTGGAAAAGAAGATATTGAAGCCGGGGGAGGAATTGACAAACAAAGAAGGCATGTGGAAACTGAATTCCTCCACATGCCTTCTTTGTTTATCAATTCCTCCGTGGGCTTCAATATTTTCTTTTCCACCCACTCATAGTAGAATGGTTTCAATGGTTCAAAGAAAACTAGCTCATGGGTCGTACCGTCTTCTCTCAAAAAGTCATAGGTTGTTGCTATTTGAGCAAAGTTATTAAGGTCTCTTAACAAAGAAATATATTTTTCTGTCTTCTCTACCATAGTGAATATTTGAATCGTCACTACAGTTTCAATATTTTCCTTAATTAAGGTTCCTTCGTAGAGATTTGAGTGTATGTATTCACCAATAGAATAGAAACTAGAGGATGCGGGTTCAAGCATGGTATTTCTGTGGCGAATAGAGAATTTTAAAGAATGGTAGGGTTTCTTCGTTGAATGGAGATATGGTAAGGGTATCAAAATTGATCCATAAAAGATTGACCCGCCCAATGTTGGGCAGGTTAGTGACACGCCCATTTGTTGACTTAACCCATTTAAACCCACTCAATTTAACCCATTTGAATGTTGGGTTGATTTGGGCAAAAAATTGACCCGCTAGAAAAATGTCAAAATACTTGTAAATTTTTTCCCTTTATTTGATATATCAAATATAAACATAATAAAGAGAAAAAAGTATATTTTTTACTTTGTTAGGTAATTAGACAAATTTTAAAAATAAAATTATTGAAATTAAAGCTTAATAAGGGTTGGGCGGATTGGATTTTGACCCGTTGTTTAGCCCATTTTGACCCAACTCATCTTAACCCAAATGACATTTGTGCGAGTTATTGACCGACTCAATTATTTAATCAATTCATTTTGACCCAACCCATTTAAACCCAACCCGCCCATTTGATATCCCTAACCCCTAACCAATAGTATAGGAACATGTGGAAACTGAATTCCACCACATGCCTTCTTTTCAATATCTTCTTTTCCACCCACTCATGGTAGAATGGTTTCAATGGTTCTAAAAAAACTAGCCCACACGTCGTACCGTCTTCTTTCGAAAAGTCATAGGTCGTTGCTATTTGAGCAAAGTTATTAAGTTCTCTTAGTAAAGAAACATATTTTTCTGCCTTCTCTACCGTAGTAAATATTTGAATCGTCACTACAGTTTCAATGTTTTTCTTAATTAAGGTTCCTTCGTAGAAATTTGGGTGTATGTATTCACCAATAGTATAGGAACTAGAGGATGCGGGTTCATGCATGGTGTTTCTGCGGCGAATGGAGAATTTTAAAGAATGTTAGGTTTTCTTCGATGAATAGAGATATGGTAGGGGTGTCAAAATTGACCCAGAAAAACTTAACTCGCCCAACCCGCCCAATGTTGGGCAGGTTAGTGACCCGCCCAATTGTTGGCTTAACCCATTTTAACTCACCCAATTTAACCCATTTGAATGTTGGGTTGATTTAGGCCAAAAATTGACCCGCTAGAAAAATGTCAAAATACTTGTAAATTTTTTTTCTTTATTTGGTATATCAAATATAAACATAATAAAGAGAAAAAATTAATTTTTGTACTTTGTTGAGATAGTAATGGAAGGAACTACCAGTAGTACTCCCTGGAAGTCTAAACGACTGGATTAACAATATTTATAGGTAATGCCCAATATCCGTCAACTTTTCTACTTCATCATGTACAATAGGCAACTATATAACAGAACTTATGTCAAATATTGGTAATATGTCATCGAAATAGCAATTTTTTTTCTAATTTTGATTTCAGAATATTAGTGTAGTGAGTGCTGCACCGGAAGTTGCAGTTGCAGTTCAATGAATTGTATCGTCTCGCTCCGAGAAGAAAAATAGCAAAAACATAAAGGTATTTTATAATAAGACATATATTCACCTCAGTAGGAATTCCTTTCTGAAACATACTGGAGCTAACTCGACATACTGGAGCTAATTCGACAGCAATATACCTATGACCATGGAAGTAAAAGCTTATTTCACATCGTACTTCATCAGTTGAAATGAATTAAAGAAACAATGATATGCATATGCAAAAACCCTTCACCAAGTATCACAACACGCTTTGGTAACTCTCCCAAGATGAAGGCTTCAACTGAAGTTATCGCTAGCTCAAATTTGCAAAACATTAAAGTAAACAAAAGTTAAAAAAACACACATGAGCAAATTGCAACAACATAACAAAATAAATTTTTCCACTGCTATTTCTATTTCCCACTTACTTAAAAAGATATATTTCTATTTTCCGCTTATCTTCTACTTCGTATAACGATGACAAACAAACAAGAAAAACATTACTCTTGTTTTCCAAACATATAAGGAAAACATTACAACTGTAATGACGGTACACAAATTCACTACGGTAGACAGGGTTTCTAAGTATATTTCTTTGCTAATAAAATTTTATAACTGTTCTCAAATAGCAAAGACCATCGACTTTTTTAGAGAAGACGGTACGACCCGTTGGATAGTTTTCGTAGAACCATTGAAACCATTCTGCCATAGGTGGGTGGAAAAGAAGATATTTAAGCCGGGGAGGAAGTGACAAACAAAGAAGGCATGTGGAAACTGAATTCCTCCACATGCCTTCTTTGTTTGTCAATTCCTCCCTCGGCTTCAATATCTTCTTTTCCACCCACTCATGGCAGAATGGTTTCAATGGTTCTAAGAAAACTAGCCCACAGGTCGTACCGTCTTCTCTCGAAAAGTCATAGGCTGTTGCTATTTGAGCAAAGTTATTAAGTTCTCTTAACAAAGAAACAAATTTTTCTGTCTTCTCTACCGTAGTGAATATTTGAATCGTCACTACAGTTTCAATGTTTTCCTTAATTAAGGTTCCTTCGTAGAGATTTGGATGTATGTATTCACCAATAGTATAGGAACTAGAGGATGCGGGTTCATGCATTGTGTTTCTGCGGGAATGGAGAATATTAAAGAATGTTAGGTTTTCTTCGGTGAATGGAGATTTTGTAAGGGTGTCAAAATTGACCCAGAAAAACTTGACTCGCCCAATCCGCCCAATGTTGGGCAGGTTAGTGACCCGCCCATTTGATGGCATAACCCTTTTAACCCACCCAATTTAACCCATTTGAATGTTGGGTTTATTTGAGCCAAAATCGACCCGATAGAAAAATGTCAAAATACTTATAATTTTTTTTTGATTTGACATATAAACATAATAAAGAGAAAAAGTATATTTTTTACTTTTTTGGTTAATTAGACAAATTTTAAAAACAAAATTATTGAAATTAAAGTTTAATAAGGGTTGGACGGGTTGGGTTTTGACCCGTTGTTTAGCCCATTTTGACCCAACCCATCTTAACCCAATGACATTTGACCGAGTTATTGAGCCGCTCAATTATGCAATCAACTCATTTTGACCCAGCCCATTTCAACTCAACCCGCCCATTAGACGCCCCTAACCAATAGTATAGGAACATGTGGAAACTGAATTCCTCTACATGCCTTCTTTGTATGTCAATTCTTCCCCCGGCTTCAATATATTCTTTTCCACCCACTCATGGCACAAAGGTTTCAATGGTTCTAAAAAACTAGCCCACGGGTCGTACCGTCTTCTCTCGAAAAGTCATAGAGCGTTGCTATTGGAGCAAAGTTATTAAGTTCTCTTAATAAAGAAACATATTTTTCTGCCTTCTCTACCGTAGTGAATATTTGAATCGTCACAACAGTTTCAATGTTTTCCTTAATTAAGGTTCCTTCGTAGAGTTTGGGTGTATGTATTCACCAATAGTATAGTAACTACATGGTGTTTCTGCGGCGAATGGAGAATTTAAAGAATGCTAGGTTTTCTTCGGTGAATGGAGATATGGTAGGGGTGTCAAAATTTGGTGCAATGCAATTCCCGAAGGGATTGTTAGCACAAACGCGGAAGAACAAACAAAAGGATAAAAGATAGAAGCAAGACAAAACTTGCTTCTTTCGAAAGAACAGTGAGGAACCTGTCTCAAAGCTCAATCGAAAGGGATACAAGGATCACCTATACTATGCAACAATCCTCAAGAGAACATTGCCTCTTGCAAACTGAATGATCAAGAGGAATGTTCAATCGGACTAACCGAAAGCCACAAGTCCTTAAAAGCCCTCACCGGGGTTTTGCTCACGACGGAGACAAGAAGAAATGTGCTCGGCACTTTCATTCAATTCATCAATATTCAGATACTACGTGCTTACAATGAAAGGAAACAATGTTTATATAGGAAATACTAAGGGTAAACTAGTAAATAGGTCACAGTTGACCAATAGAAATAAGCCACGCAGGGCTGAGTTAAAATGTGTTCGGCAGACTTTGACTTCGGTAAGCCTTGGCTTCGGTTCTCGATTGTCTGCTCGAACACACACTTGTTGCCTTCGGACGCTCAATTGTCTTCGAGCTCATTGTCCTCGGTCACTTTGCCTTCGGGCTCAAATCTGAAGATAATGCCTTCGGTTCTTGAGCTCGGCCACTCAGCTTCGGGGCAATTGTTTTCCTTCGGCCAGGCTAAGTGAACATGCATATCGTGCAGCAGCTTGGCTTGGCTTCTTGTCATCGGTCTCCTCGGTGGATCGATCACTTGATCAGCACGTGATCGGGCTGCATCATCCTCCCCTTCTTGAGAAGATTTCGTCCTCGAAATCAAGCCCTCCTCATCCGCCGAAGTTGGACCTACAACACAAGGAACTAAGTCAGCAACATTAAAGGTGTTGGACACGTTATACTCACCAGGGAGGTCGATCACGTAGGCATTGTTGTTGATCTTGGTCAACACTTGAAATGGACCATCCCCTCGAGGAGCCAACTTTCCTGTCCTTTGGTTCGGGAAGCGTTCCTTTCGGAAGTGCACCCAAACCCAATCTCCTTTCTTTAATTCCAACTTTTTACGCCCCTTGTTTTTCTTTAGGGCAACCTTTGCATAGGCCTCTTCGAGGTTCTTCTTCACCTTTGCATGCAACTCGATCAAAGCAGCTGCTCGTTGAGTACCTTCAAAATCAAGAACAGAATCTCGAGGCAATGGGGTTAAATCAAGTGGAATCAAAGGATTAAAGCCATACACACATTCGAACGGGGTCATGTTAATCATTCGATGCACCGTTCGATTGTATGCAAACTCCATCATGGGCAAACGATCAGCCCAGTTTCCGACCTTGCCTTTGGTCATTGCTCGAAGCAAAGATCCCAAGGTTCGGTTAACTACCTCGGTCTGTCCATCAGTTTGAGGATGGTGAGACGTCGAGAATAGTAACTTGGTGCCGAGGGCACCCCACAAACATTTCCAAAAATGACTCAAGAATTTTGAGTCTCGATCACTCACAATAGTACGAGGTACACCATGCAATTTCAACACATTAGAAGCAAACAATGTAGCTACATGCTGTGCATCATCACACTTTTTGCAAGGAATAAAGTGAGCCATTTTTGAAAATCGATCAACCACAACGAAGATGCTATCATGTCCTCCCCCCGACCTCGGTAACCCCAAGACAAAGTCCATGGATATATCAACCCAAGGTCGATCAGGCACAGGCAACGGGGTGTACAAACCATGAGGGTTGGACTTCGATTTTGCTTTCTTGCAAACGAGACAAGCGTTGCAAAGCTTTTCCACATCTCGTCGCATTTTGGGCCAATGGAACTGCTCGGTCAAGATACCAAGAGTTTTATCGACACCGAAGTGCCCCATCAGTCCACCTGAGTGAGCTTCTCGAACCATGAGCTCTCTCCACGATGACACTGGCACACAAACCCTCCCATTTTTGAAGAGGTAGCCATCATGCCACTGATATTTCTCAACCCTTCGGCCACTCAAGATTGTGTCTCGAACACATTTCAGCTTGGGATCATCCTCGTACATCGACTTGATGCTTTCGAATCCCATGAGTCTAGAGGCGAGAGTGGTCGCTAAGGCAAATTTCCTTGATAGCGCATCGGCCACAACATTATCTTTTCCCTTTTTGTAATGAATTACATAGGGAAAGCTTTCAATAAATTCAACCCACTTGGCATGTCTTCGATTCAATTTCTCCTGACCTCGGAGATGTTTCAAAGACTCATGATCACTCTTGATCACAAATTCTTGAGGCCACAAATAATGCTGCCAATGGGCGAGTGCTCGAACGAGGGCATACAATTCCTTGTCGTACGTAGAGTAGTTCAAGGTTGCACCCTTAAGCTTTTCGGTAAAGTAAGCGATCGGCTTCGAATCTTGCATCAGCACTCCTCCGATCCCAACTCCAGACGCATCACACTCGACTTCGAATGCTTTGCCGAAGTCAGGGAGTTGCAACAACGGGGCAGAACAAAGCCTCCGTTTCAACTCTTGGAAAGCCCTCTCTTGGGACTCTCCCCACACAAATGGATTGTCTTTCTTCACCAGCTCGGTTAAAGGAGCTGCCACGGTGCTAAAGTCTCGAACAAACCTTCGGTAAAAGCTAGCTAAGCCATGGAAGCTACGAACTTGTGATACCGAGTGACACGACCCGGAATCCGGTTAGGCCGTGCGGGCACCCGACATCCTCCCCAGACCCGTCGGGCGAACCCTTACCAATTAAACTAGGAAAATAATTATAATAATTCATAAATAAGGACAAGACTTAGAAAAAAAATACAGAGATACTGCTACCTCTAAGCTGTATAAAAGAAATTACAGCTGACTACCCAACATACAAGGTTTAGGGCTATCCAGACTAGACATCTAAGAGTACAAAAGAAGACAGATACCTCCTGAAGGGAGCCAAATGCAACTGAAATAATGAACAATAAACTGGTGGCCATCCGGAATAAAAGTTGGCTCACCCTGACAGCTGAAGTCGTCTCCGCTCCTTCACAACGTGGCGAACTCAATCCTGGAGCGAACCTGCCGAAACGAAATAGATAGACAAAAACAAACAACAAACAAGGGTGAGTCAAAAGGACTCAATAAGTGGGGCAGACTAGCCACCTCAAAGAATAGGATAGCTAGCCAGGGAGAAGAGAAATAGATAAACCAAATTCCTCTTATTTAAATTATAGAAAGGCAGAGCCAAATAATAACTAGAAACACGTATGGAATCACAAACTGATCAACAACCAGGGACGTAAGATAGCCTAAACATATAGGTATCCCGAACATATCAACAATCAGAAATACATCCTGCTGCGGCGTGCAACCCGATCCATATATTCATACTGTCGCGGCGTGCAACTCGATCCCCGCAATCCAGAATACGAGCCAGAAATATATAGGCAAACTGAGATATATCCACGACATAGTATACATACCGCATACATAAAACACAACACAATACACACAATAGTCAGTATGCGGTGCAATGAGATGGGATGAATGCGGTATGATGCAATGCAGTCACATATACCTGATACCTATCTCCGGCGCGGGACTCTCATCGTCTACCAGGAGATATATGCAATAATGACCCTTCACCGGCTCGGGACTCTCATCGATTACCGGGAAGTATATGCAATAATGACCCTTCACCGGCTCGGGACTCTCATCGATTACCGGGAAGTATATGCAATGATGACCCTTCACCGGTGCGGGACTCTCATCGCCAACCGGGAAGTATATGCAATAATGACCCTTCGCCGGTGCGGGACTCTCATCGCCAACCGGGAAGTATATGCAATAATGACCCTTCGCCGGTGCGGGACTCTCATCGCCAACCGGGAAGTATATGTAAAAATGACCCTTCACCGGCTCGGGACTCTCATCGATTACCGGGAAGTATATGCAGTAATGATGGCCAAAGTACAATACTCAGATACTCAATGCAATACCAGCAACAGGACATAACATATAATATACAACGTAAATTCAAAGCTAAGGCGTAATGAGTACGCCTATCGGCAGCTACACACGTAAGAAACACGTGGTAGAAAATCCACGAGGCCAGGTGCCTCCAAAGAAATGGATGTAATCACTTACCTCTCTCAAAAGTTAGCATTGCGACCAACAACCGCGTTATTCTTTGAATTCATTGCCAAACGATCCCACTGTGATCAATAAGCAGAAAAAATATATCACATTAGGCTAAAGGCTTCATTCCTCACATCTTAGGGCAATCCAGTTAGGAATGATACCCTATTCGCATACGCAATACGCAGGCCAGGCTTATATACAGGGTTCAAAGTTCCATAACCAAACACTAAATAAATTATATTTATATGTTGCCCATAACTCACTGAGTGCGAATATATAATCATTTCCATCATCGGGGTCCAATTGACCCTTTAAACTATCAATTTACGCCAATAGGGTGATGTATAATATCCTTATTTTTACCGTAAAAATATATTCAAACACACGTAATAAGCTAAGATAATGAGTTAGCATCATTACCTGAAGATTTGGGGTAGAAATTCCACTATTTTTCTACTCCTTTTTCCCTTTTTTCCTCCCTCTTTTCTAATTTTTCCTCAGTGAGCGTTTTTGGTAATGTTTCTGATATGCATCGATCTGATTGTGCTAGGGGATTAAATCCCCTAGGCCACCGACATTTGTTCCAATTTTTGTTTTTATTATTATTATTTTCTTTTTAATAATAAATTCGCTACGACGATAAAAATTGAAATGGAACCCTAGAGAAGTCGAAATGATCCCAAATTTTTCAAGTAAGCTATACAAAATATATGTAACATACTCGCGAAGACGGATCTCAAATCCGACTCCCGAAACTCAAGATGCGAATTTAAATGAAAAGAAGTCAAATTATTTAACTTTCGGCATTTTAGCGGAAACTAGCCGAACAACATCGAAATTCACTTTCGAAAGTTTACAAAAATCACAAATAATCATACGAACCTAACGGCGCTTTCGGATTTCGAAACGGAGCTCATTCGGCAAAAACCGAGCTCGAAAATCTCGTTTTAATATTTATCGCCAATAAAAACTGAAACCTTCTTCCGATGCCTACCAAACGAGGTCTGATTTAGCTCAAATTTTACAGACAGGTTCTATTGGACATTACGAATATTTTAAAATTATCGACACGCCAATCGGAGTCCTAACTTCCGAAACGACTGACCGAGGTCGTTTCACCGAGGTTGGAGTTGGCCAATCTTTGATGGCTTCGACTTTTGATTCGTCGACTTCGACACCATTAGCACTGACAACAAATCCAAGAAAGACTACACGATCGACACCAAAGGCGCATTTCTTGAAGTTGGCATACAACTTCTCTTCTCGCAGCTTTTCGAGCACTTGCCTTAGGTGGTCGACATGTTCATCCACGGTTCTGCTATAAACAAGTATGTCATCGAAATAAACGACAACAAACTTATTTATGAATGGTTTGAGCACATGGTTCATCAGTCGCATGAATGTGCTCGGTGCATTGGATAAGCCAAAAGGCATCACCAACCATTCATAGAGACCGAATTTGGTCTTGAATGCGGTTTTCCACTCGTCTCCGGGTTTCATTCGGATCTGGTGGTAACCGGACCTGAGGTCTATCTTCGAAAAGCATGAAGAACCACTTAACTCATCTAGCATGTCATCTAATCGAGGGATAGGATGACGATACTTTACCGTTATTTTGTTGACTGCTCGACAGTCAACACACATTCGCCATGTTCCATCCTTCTTTGGGACAAGGATAACAGGAACGGCGCAAGGACTCAAGCTCTCACGAACGAGGCCCTTGTTCAGCAATTCATCAACCTACCGTTGGAGCTCTTTGGTGTCTTCGGGATTACACCGGTAAGCAGGTTTGTTAGGGATTTGAGACCCTGGTACGAAGTCAATTTGGTGCTCGATTCCTCTCAAAGGAGGTAATCCACCTGGCATTTCCTCGGGAAACATGTCCTCGAAGTCCTGCAAAACTTTACGAACAAACAAAGGCAAAGGGTTATCATTAGAAAAATCATCATTAGAGTTTAGAAGGATACCCTTGTGCACGAGGCAAATCATCATCTGACCGTGGTCGTTGCCTCGTAAGATCTCACCGGGTTGCATGATTGCACAAATTCCTTTCACTTCGATCGGTGAGTTTGTCTCTTCGGGCCCCAATTTTGCTCCTATCGGAAGCTTAGCTTTGGCCGCTTCTTTCAATTCTTTCATTCGTTTATAGTCCTCGGTGACTTGTTTTGGAGACAAGGGTTTGAGTATAAAACTCTTCCCATCAAGCTTCACAGTGTAAGTGTTGGATCTGCCATTGTGAACAGCTGTTCGGTCATACTGCCATGGTCGACCCAATAGCAAATGACAAGCTTGCATCGGAACCACATCGAATATCATTTCATCTTGATACTCTCCGATTTTGAACTTGATCCACACTTGTTTGACAACTCTCAATTCTCCACACTCGTTTAGCCATTGTAATTTGTAGGGGTGGGGATGCTTCATCGTAGGTAATCCCATTTGTGAAACCAAAGTTTGGCTCACTACATTGGCACAACTACCGGAATCAATGATCATCGAACACACCTTTCCTCTCACTCGACATCGGGCATGAAAGATGTTTTCTCTTTGGTTGTCCTCTTCTTCAAGAGTCATGCAGCTCAAATTCCTTCGAACCACAAGAAACATTTCCGGATTATCAGCTTCGGCAGCCTCATGATCATCATCAACTTCAGCTCGATCAGTCTCCTCGATAACTTCCTCCTCGGTGTTACTCGCTTGCTCATGGACGGTTCCATCTTCGAGCAGAAGCATAACTTTGCGAGTTGGACACTCTTTTGCCATGTGACCATAACCTCTGCATTTGTGACACTGAATATTTGAAGCACTAGGAGAGTTGAGTTGAACTTTACCTCCCACTTCTCGCGACTGGTTAACGGTCACACCCCTTTCGAAGGGTCTCTTCGAATCTCGAACAGTGTTAGCACTTGCTTGGTTTGGACTCTTCCATTCTTTACTTCGGTTCAAAGGAGTAGAAGTAGTGACTCCTCGATACCGGTTTGCCTTATCGTCCTTCACCAATTTTTCAGCTTCAGTGGCAGCATCAAACACATCTTCCAACGTGTGATACACGTGGAGTCTCAATTGAGATGACACATCCTTGGCCAAGCCACTTTTAAACCGGATAATGGCTTGTTCCTCGTCTTCGGTCAGATCAAGATTCAATCGAACCTTTTCAAACTCATCATGGTACTCTTGAACTGACTTGGATCCTTGTTTTAGCTCATATAACTTTTGCATTTGAGTTTGCCTGTACTTGGCACTCAAATACTTAGCATCCATTGCTCTCATCAACTGTGGCCAGGTAGTGACCACGGGATAATCATTCCTTCGTCGATGTCTCTTGTCAGATTCCCACCAAGTAGATGCATAAGCTTCGAACGAAGCAATGGCATGGGCAGCTTTCCTCTCCTCGGTCATCTCATTGGTTTCAAAGATGCGCCCCATTTTCAGCTTCCATTCAAGATACTCATCGGGATCACTAGTTCCTTTAAAGGATGGAATAGTGATCTTGACACTGTTCAGATTTGAGTCTCGAATACCACGAACCTGTTCAGGATACTCATCAGCACGATCATCAGCCTCACGCTCAATATTTCTTTCAAACTGTGCTCCTCGGCCTCGACCTCGGAAATTTCCACGACCTCGGTGAGCTTGCCTTCGTTGAGCGAATGGCGGCTCACGTTCATATTCGTCCTCGGGAAATTCCTCTTCATCAGCCTCTTCGGCGACAGCTCCAAGGTCTCTTCGGGCCTTTGGAAGTGGTATCCTCTCTCCTCGGGGAATGCCCAAGTTTTGATTTCCAGCTTGGGGATTGCCCAAGTTTAGTTCTCTTCGAATTGCTTCACTTGTCAACTGATGTTGTCGAACAAGCTCAGCATACAGCTCAGGTTTCATGGGAGTTGAGCTACTCGTTCCAGCGCCGGACCCATGCATGGCCACGGACGCACTTCCTTGTTCGAGGTTAGCTACTCGAGCACTTACTCCTCTTACTTCGGCACTGATGCCTTGTATCGCAGCCATGAGATCGGCTAATGATACTTCGGGCCTTTCAATGCCTTTGCCTTCGTTCCCAGCCATGGTACCTGCACAAGTCAAAGACCAAACAAATGTTAGGGTTAGAAATCACCTCACACTCTCCCTCACCTTTGATGGGTGGCACTCGGGTCCACTCAATTTATGGGTTCGGTTTTTTGTTCACTCAAGGACTTGTTAACAGCGGCTCGTCCAATTGATCGGTCCTCTAAGATCCTTCAAGTTCGACAATAGTCACTGTCTCTTCGGGAAGAGTGAAGTGATGTTCGACTCGATGGAAACGGACGCTTTTAACTGAGCTCGGGGAGTCAAAAGAAATTTCTACGAAAGTTGGGACTTCGGTCACCCCTTCGCACGAGTTCCTATCGGCTCAACTGAGTTGGTACGACCTCGAGTAGGACAATTACTCAAAAGATCCACCAACTAGAATTTTTGACACGAAAGAAAATGAAAACCTAGGAGAATCTACCCTTTGATTCCCTTTTGGAATCTTTTTCGATCACACCCACTCCTGTCCGTACAAGAGTGGTCCCTCCTTGGTACGGATAGGGTTTTACCTTATCCACTTTCCTTTTCTCAGCCGACAATTTTCACCTGGGGGTTTTTGATGTTCAAATTTTACCCCTTCTTCTTCAATGGAACAGTGACCTTGCTCCGGCGTACGGATGATTCGACTTCGGTTCACTGCTCACAATTTCGAACAAGATCTGGGTTGCCTTTTCAGCTCCGGTTTCATCGACGGAGGAATTCAAAGTTCTTCGAGCCAAAAACCCAGCTCGTCGTGTCGTACACTGTTACGATTGTAACAATTTTCCGGCGTACGGACAACGATTCAAACTTAAGAACTTCGATTTTTCAAGCAACAAACAAACCCAAATCACTCAAGAACCACCATTCTTCATCGGTTTCTTTCAAACACAATGGGGATCGAGTCAGTCACCATTAAAGCTCAAAACAGTCCAAAATTTTCACCAAGAAACCCTAGTCACAAAATCAGTACGTCGGGTACTCGTTGGAATCAGAAAACAATGGTGAACAAGATTCAATGATTGTTTTTCCCAAACAACCAACAATCAAACACAATTTTTTGAATTTTCCTTTTAACACTTTTTTTTTTGTAAGATAACAACACCAACAGTTTAACAAACAAAATTCAAGAACACGAAAAGGAAACAAAGACACAAAAACGCACGAAGATAATGAACAGGATTGAGGTTGTAAGAACAAACTCAAACCGTGCTCTGATACCAAGATGGTGCAATGCAATTCCCGAAGGGATTGTTAGCACAAACGCGGAAGAACAAACAAAAGGATAAAAGATAGAAGCAAGACAAAACTTGCTTCTTTCGAAAGAACAGTGAGGAACCTGTCTCAAAGCTCAATCGAAAGGGATACAAGGATCACCTATACTATGCAACAATCCTCAAGAGAACATTGCCTCTTGCAAACTGAATGATCAAGAGGAATGTTCAATCGGACTAACCGAAAGCCACAAGTCCTTAAAAGCCCTCACCGGGGTTTTGCTCACGACGGAGACAAGAAGAAATGTGCTCGGCACTTTCATTCAATTCATCAATATTCAGATACTACGTGCTTACAATGAAAGGAAACAATGTTTATATAGGAAATACTAAGGGTAAACTAGTAAATAGGTCACAGTTGACCAATAGAAATAAGCCACGCAGGGCTGAGTTAAAATGTGTTCGGCAGACTTTGACTTCGGTAAGCCTTGGCTTCGGTTCTCGATTGTCTGCTCGAACACACACTTGTTGCCTTCGGACGCTCAATTGTCTTCGAGCTCATTGTCCTCGGTCACTTTGCCTTCGGGCTCAAATCTGAAGATAATGCCTTCGGTTCTTGAGCTCGGCCACTCAGCTTCGGGGCAATTGTTTTCCTTCGGCCAGGCTAAGTGAACATGCACATCGTGCAGCAGCTTGGCTTGGCTTCTTGTCATCGGTCTCCTCGGTGGATCGATCACTTGATCAGCACGTGATCGGGCTGCATCAAAATTGACCCAGAAAAACTTGACTCGCCCAACCCGCCCAATGTTGGGCAAGTTAGTGACCCGCCTATTTATTGGCTTAACCCATTTTAACCCACTCAATTTAACCCATTTGAATGTTGGGTTGATTTAGGCCAAAACTTGACCCGTTAGAAAAATGTCAAAATACTTGTAAATTTTTTTTTTATTTGATATATATCAAATATACACATAATAAAGAGAAAAAAATAATTTTTTTACTTTGTTGAGATAGTAATGGGAGGAACTACCAGTAGTACTCCCTGCAAGTTTAAACGACTGGATTAACAATATTTATAGGTAATGCCCAATATCTGTCAATTTTTCTGCTTCATCATGTACAATAGACTACTATATTACTGAACTTATGTCAAATATAGGTAATATGTCATCGAAATAGAAATTCTTTTTCTACTTTTGATTTAAGAATATTAGTGCAGTGAGTGCTGTACTGGAAGTTGCAGTGGCAGTTCAGTGAATTGTATCGTCTCGTTCCGAGAAGAAAAATAGCAAAAACATAAAGGTATTTTATAATAAGACATATATTCACCTCAGTGAGAATTCCTTTTTGAAACATACTGGAGCTAACTCAACATACTGGAGCTAATTCGGCAGTAAAATACCTATGACCAGGGAAGTAAAAACTTATTTCACATCCTACTTCATCAGTTGAAATGAATTAAAGAAATAAAGATATGCATATGCAAAAACGCTTCACCAAGTATCACAACACGCTTTGGTAGCTCTCCCACGATGAAGGCTTCAACTGAAGTTATCGCTAGCTCAAATTTGCAAAACGTTAAAGTAAACAAAAGTAAAAAAACACACATGAGCAAATTGCAACAACATAATAAAATTAAAACTTTCCACGGCTATTTCTATTTCCCAGTTACTTAAAAATATATATTTCTATTTTCCGCTTATCTTCTACTTCGTATAACGATGACAAGCAAACAAGAAAAACATTACTCTTGTTTTCCAAGCATATAAGGAAAACATTACAACTGTAATGACGGTACACAAATTCACTACGGTAGAGAGGGTTTCTAAGTATGTTTCTTTGCTAAGAAAATTTAATAACTGTTCTCAAATAGCAAAGACCATCAACTTTACGAGAGAAGACGGTACGACATGTTGGATAGTTTTCTTAGAACCATAGAAATCATTCCGCCATGGTGGGTGGAAAAGAAGATATTGAAGCCGGGGAGGAATTGACAAACAAAGAAGGCATGTGGAAACTGAATTTCTCCACATGCCTTCTTTGTTTGTCAATTCCTCCCTCGGCTTCAATATTTTCTTTTTCACCCACTCATGGCGGAATGGTTTCAATGGTTCTAAGAACTAGCCCATGGGTCGTACCGTCTTCTCTCGAAAAGTCATAGGCCGTTGCTATTTGAGCAAAGTTATTAAGTTCTCTTAACAAAGATACCTACTTTTCTGCCTTCTCTACCGTAGTGAATATTTGAATCGTCACTACAGTTTCAATATTTTCCTTAATTAAGGTTCCTTCGTAGAGATTTGGGTGTATGTATTCACCAATAGTATAGGAACTAGAGGATGCGGGTTCAAGTATAGTGTTTCAGCGGCGAATAGAGAATTTTAAAGAATGGTAGGGTTTCTTCGGTGAATGGAGATATGGTAAGGGTATCAAAATTGATCCATAAAAGTTTGACCCGCCCAATGTTGGGCAGGTTAGTGACCCGCTCATTTGTTGGCTTAACCCATTTTAACCCACTCAATTTAACCCATTTGAATGTTGGGTTGATTTGGGACAAAAATTGACCCGCTAGAAAAATGTCAAAATACTTGTAATTTTTTTTTCTTTATTTGATATATCAAATATAAATATAATAAAGAGAATAAAGTAGATTATTTACTTTGTTAGGTAATTAGAAAAATTTTAAAAACAATATTATTGAAATTAAAGCTTAATAAGGGTTGGGAGGGTTGGGTTTTGACCCGTTGTTTAGCCCATTTTGACCCAACCCATCTTAACCCAAATGACATTTGTCCGAGTTATTGACCCACTCAATTATTCAAGGGGAAAAAACGTATCTAGCCATAAACTATATGCCACTTACATCTATTTGAACGTGAGAAAAAAAACAGCAATGGCTAGCCATCCGATAGGTAACCTAATAAGGGATATCATGATTCTTTGCTTATAATGTTCCACAAAAATAGAAAAAGCAGATAACATGGTAACTGAATAAATAGGTAACCAAATACATCCTAAATATCTACTACAATATTTAACAAATATACCATGTGCCTTTTGCATACTATATGCCTATAATATCTTTAAAATATATATTGTTTCTTTGCATGCCACATGCTGTTGATATCCATTTAATATGTCAAAAAAAATACCATAGATTGTTTTGCATACCACGAATTGTATCGTCTCGCTCCGAGAAGAAAAAAAGCAAAAACATAAAGGTATTTTATAGTAAAACATATATGTATATTCACATCAGTAGGAATTCCTTTCTGAAACATACTGGAGCTAATTCGACAGCAATTTTGTAATTGGTTAAGCAAACAGTGCAAAGTCTAAGACAAAGGACGTTTAGTTTGTTTTAAAATATGTTACAAGTTTAAGTCAAGGCAAAATTTTCAAAATGCATCTTTGACTTCATTTGCATGCGCATTAAAATAATTTATCTTGCCTCTATTTTTCGAAAATCTATGCTATTTGAGTTCATGAGCCAAGTTTCTGAAAGCAATTCGCAAATCTAAGTCCAATGAAGACGAGGGAGCAACAGAAGCAGCAAGATTAGGATGAAGTCTGCACAAATCAAACTCTTCCTCCTCCCGCCCCAAAGCTAACAATTTTTTCTTTGAGAGCAGGAACATGAAAGCTTACAATGAAAGGATCACTCACTATGGATGAACAATTATTTGAACACGCATCCAAAGTTGCCTGGCAAAGTTGACCATCGGCTACGAGGATTCCCTTTGTTGGACTATCTCGCCTATTGATTCGCCAAATGGCTCTTGCATTGCTCTACATTCCCGCACTGCTTTTCTTTGCACTTACTTTGAATCATGCCTTCGCACTTGCTTTAAAATTGATGCCTTACTTTACATTTTTCAGGTTGACCACCAGGCGGGGCTTCTCTCTTGATTGGACTTTCACGCCTGTTGATTCGCTAAATTGCTTTAGCGTTGCTTTACATTTCACGCTAAATTGCCTTGCACTTGCTTTCAATTATGCCTTTGCATTTACTTTATATTATGAACCGCTTTACTTTTAGCTTAGCAGGTTAACAGGTCAGCCCCGAGACCTTCCTTGCTTCGTGCCGGACCGGTTCGCCAGCTGATTTGTAGACAATCAATTCCAAGACCCTCCTTGCTGCGTGCCCGACCGGCTTGCCAATTGATTTGTCAAGATGCTCAAATTGCCTTGCACTTTCTTTCAATTATGCCTTTGCACTTGCTTTATATTATGAACTGCTTTAATTTTAGCTTAGCAGGTTAACAGGTCAGCCCCGAGACCCTCCTTGCTTCGTGCCGGACCGGTTCGCCAGCTGATTTGTAGACAATCAATTCCAAGACCCTCCTTGTTGTGTGCCCGACTGGCTTGCCAGTTGATTTGTCAAGATTGTCCAAATTGCTTTGCACTTGCTTTAAATTATGCCTTCGCATTTTCTTTGTATTACGTCTTGTTTTACTTTTCAGATTAACAGGTCAGTCCCGAGACCCTCCTTGCTTCGTGCCGGACCGGTTCGCCAGCTGATTTGTTCGACAATCAACCCCAAGACCCTCCTTGCTTCATGCCCGACCGGCTTGCCAGTTGATTTGTCAAGATTGTTGAAAATGCTTTGCACTATGCCTTCGCATTTGCTTTATTGCTTCGCCAGTGGATGGGAAGACAATTTATCAAAGATATTGTAGCTTGCACTTACAAATTACGTCATGCCTACCATAAGCAATTGGATGCCTTATTCTGAGGTCTATCATAAGCAGTTGATGGCTCTTTTGTTATTGACCCTACCGTAAGCAATCGGGGGTTTTATTATCAAGTCTATCGTGAGCAAGCGAAAACTTCATTAGCATTGAAGCCTACCATAAGCAATTGGAGGCCTTATTCTGAAGTCTATCATAAGCAATTGAAGGCTCTATTATAATTGATCCTACCGTAAGCAATCGGGGGGGGTCTTATTATCAAGTCTATCGTGAGCAAGCGAAGACTTCATTAGCATTTGAAGCCTACCATAAGCAATTGGAGACCTTATTCTGAAGCCTATCATAAGCAATTGAAGGCTCTTTTATTATTGATCCTACCGTAAGCAATCGGGGGTCTTATTATCAAGTCTATCGTAAGCAAGCGAAGACTTCATTAGCATTTGAAGCCTACCATAAGCAATTGGAGGCCTTATTCTGAAGCTTATCATAAGCAATTGAAGGCTCTTCTGTTATTGATCCTACCGTAAGCAATAGGGGGTTTTATTATCAAGTCTATCGTGAACAAGCGAAGACATCGTTATCATTTGAAGCCCACCATAAGCAATTGGAGGCATTATTCTGAAGCCTATCATAGGCAACTGAAGGCTCTTTTGTTATTGTTCCTACCGTCAACCATCAGTTTCTCAAAGATCATTTGCCTTGTCGCATATAAATTGAACATCGGATTCAATAAGAACTGAAGGCATTCAACGCTTTGCAGCACTATTAATTCAAGCAACACGACCCAGTTTTGCTTATTTGTTTTGCATCATCTTGCCTTAATTAATCCAATTTGGAACTTTGTTTTGCAGGCTGCTATCAAATTTAGGCTCGTTCACCTTATATTGAACATTTTGGGCTCGTTCGCCTTATAATTGAACGTTTTAGGCTCATTCGCCTTACAATTGAATGTTTTGGGCTCGTTCGCCTTATAAATGAACGTTATGTTACCTGCGTAGGATATATATTAGCCAAGTCAACTTGAGATATTATGTCTCGTTAGTCAACTTATCTTATGAAAGCCTTGCATTTTACAATTCGTTCTTGCTTTACTTATTGTCTTGCTTTACTGTTTCAGAATAAGGATCAGCTTAGAGGTTCTCCGGGCTGAGTACTTTATCAGTTGATCGAAGGAAGAACTTATCAATAATACCGCAACCTGCATTTACAATTTTATCACTTTATCTATTTTTTATTCCAATTATTACAGTTTATTAGCAGTTGCACGCTAACCGTTTGTTGATATTGTTACAGGATTTTTAGCAGCACCGCAGCAGCTTTTGGAGCATAACATGGAGCTTTTCTTAGCAATGAACCGGGGCAATCGTTGATATGAGCTAGACTCGTCAACGAGGACCTGAAGAATCGCACCCGCATAAGTCATCAACCCCAGAGGTAAGTCTCTTGTTAACCTTAGAGTCTGAGGTTTGAGATTGAAGACAAGATGGCTCGGTTATTGAGGTGCAATGGAAGCTATGTCCGTGTAAACCCCTCTTTATGGGTGTGTCGTCGACCACATTTTCATAATTTGGGTGATTACAAACCTCTTTTCCCGCGCTTGAGTAGTCGTTACTATCTCGTCTTTAATTTTCAAATCGCGTCGAACTACATATGGCCTGATTCTCTTTCAGCCCGAGATATGTAGGCAACTCGAAAACCGTAGTTCGGCCATGTCTATAAGCCTCGCACTTTGGTCCTTGGAATCAAAGTACTTGGCTTTGTCGTGACAAAATGGGTTTCACGTCAACTTTCTTTACTCTGAAAACTCTTTTATCCTTTTCGGGTAAAGAGGGGCAGCTGTTGACACCCAATTTTGTCCCGAATTTTTTTCAAATTCAATAAATTATGGCAATATTTTATAATTGAGGATAATTTTGAAAATTAAATATAATTGGTTAATTTCTGAGTAAAAGGGTCAAATTTTGCAATGCATAGCCTAATTTCTATCCTACCCGTGCAATCACCCGATTTTCTCATTTAAATCCTAAATCAGGGTCAAAATCGCTCCTTCATTTAAATTACAGCTTATTTATGCAAAGCCCATATCACACACACACAAAACCCATCATTCACCAATCTTCCCCTTATCAAATAAAAAAACCTACACCCACTATTATGAAAAAACCCCCAGCGGCTGCACCCCACCTTTCCCCTATCACTATCTCCCTCATTCCACATAATAACACTAAAAACCCGTCACCCCTACTCCCTCCGTCTCCTTTCTTTACGCACATCAGATCCATATACACATACATTCATTACACAAATCAAAAGACAAAAACAGATCCGGGCGTCGATTGACAGGGGGTTTGTGAAACAGATTGAAACAAAGCCAATACTCTGAAAGTAGAAACCACCACCATCGGAGCTTTAACCATAAAAGCTCATCGCCGGTGACCCTTTTCTGTCGCCATTCTTATTGTTGAATCGAAACGGGAAAAAGGGAGTGGGGAGTGGTAGCGACGCCACCAAATCGGCGTTGCTCTTCCTCCGTCCGTTTACTCGATTTGTGTGTTGTCTGCGCCGTTTTGTTTCACCGGATAAACCCATTTCCGGTGTACCCTTTTCTCCGATGTCTTTTTCTGTTTAAGTTCGTGTAATGGGTTTCAAACGTTTGCATCATTGGTTGTTATAACCACTGCTTTGGCCGGAAAACAGAGTTTTATCACTTGTGCAATTTGCCGTTGACCCGTTCATCTGAAACCCGATGTATTTTCGACCGGCGATGGCTTTATTGTTCTGCTTTATCCATTTTGGCTAAGGATTCTGTTGTTTCATCTTATACAGATCTCGTTTGTGGGGATTGTTATTTGACCGATTGTTTTACTGTTGGTTTTGGTGGGTTAGCTCGCTTGGGCCTCCACCGTGTTTGGATTACAAATTGATTTTGTTAAGCTGCAGTTGACCCGTTGATCTTGCGCTGATGGTTGTTTCTGATATTATACGGCCAATGCACCTTGATGATGTTGAATGATTTACCTTTGGATAATGTGCAGTCCTTGTTGCTTATTTTGGGACTGATTCTGAACGATATTACACTTGTTAACAGCCTAGGAAAATACTACATTTTGAGGCATATCACTGATTTGAACGGATACTACACCGTTTCGGCCAATGAAAAAATACATATATATGTGTTGAGGCCTACACAAAGAATTGACGGACAATAAATTGACGGATTTTGAACATGATACTACACTTGAACCGACCCGTCCCCGTGTCCCTAAAGCAAAAGGCGATGATGAATGCACTTTAATGCAAAGCAAGTCGAATAGAGTGGTGGATTTGGTACCTGGCATGGCAACACGACCGGCTCCGTGTTTGCAGCCGTACCAAATTCTGGGCCTCTATTCGACGCGCCATACAAACCTGAGCCTAAATTTTGCAAAAAGAACCCCTTTATTATTATTATTATTATTATTATTATTATTATTATTATTATTATTATTATTATTACTTTATTATTGTTATTTTATTTTATTAATTATTACACTTTATTATCGTACTAATCCAGTTTAATTCTCATTCTATTGCGAGGTACATTTTGGCACAAACAACTCGGGAACGCTTTTGGCTAATTTACAAATAGGGATAGTCTGTTGCATTGGAGTCGTTTGGATTGAATTCGGACTCGAGCATTCAGAAATAAGACTTAGAAATTTTAGAAAATCCAAGGCTCCCGCGAGTTGATCATTTCTCGGGTTTTATCTTTAAACTTTGCATTTCTTTCCTTAGAGATATTTATGCAAATAAATGTGTAGAATATTTATTTATTAATAATATTTGAATGTTTGTATATTGCTTTACTTTATGTTCGTTGCCTTTAATTTATTGCAAACTGAGGCCAATTAGCAAAATGCGTGCAAATTAAAATATTTTTTATAAACAAGTTTTATTTTAATTAATTATTTTAGATAAATTTTTTAGAAAAGCATATTTTGCAAATATTTTGGAAATCTGTCGGATTAACCGTATTTTACGGAATTTCGGAAGTGCCTTAAAAACCTTCTTCCGAAATTAATAAAACCTCTTACCTTTAGAATCTCTGAAAGAAAGACCGTCTTTTTTATAAAAATAGAGTTTTTGCACGCATTTGTTAATTTGGTTCTCTGTTTTCCTTAAATTGGGTGGCGACTCCAAAAACTCCAAAAGAGTTAGTCCATCCTGTCGATATTCCAGAATTTATCATTTTCGGGGTAATTTTTGGGGTTCAACAATGACGGTACACAAATTCACTACGGTAGAGAGAGTTTCTAAGTATGTTTCTTTGCTAAGAAAATTTAATAACTGTTCTCAAAAAGCAAAGACCATAGACTTTTCGCGAGAAGAGGGTACGACCCATTGGATAGTTTTCTTAGAACCATTGAAACCATTCTGCCATGGGTGGGTGGAAAAGAAGATATTGAAGCCGGGGGAGGAAGTGACAAACAAAGAAGGCATGTGGAGACTGAATTCCTCCACATGACTTCTTTGTTTGTCAATTCCTCCCTCGGCTTCAATATTTTCTTTTCCACCCACTCATGGCTAATGGTTTCAATAGTTCTAAGAAAACTAGCCCACAAGCCGTACCGTCTTCTCTCGAAAAGTCATAAGTAGTTGCTATTTGAACAAAGTTATTAAGTTCTCTTAACAAAGAAACATATTTTTCTGCCTTCTCTACCGTAGTGAATATTTGAATCGTCACTACAGTTTCAATATTTTCCTTAATTAAGGTTCCTTCGTAGAGATTTGGGTGTATGTATTCACCAATAGTATAGAACTAGAGGATGCGGGTTCATGCATTGTGTTTCTGCGGGGAATGGAGAATTTTAAAGAATGTTAGGTTTTCTTCGGTGAATGGAGATATGGTAAGGGTGTCAAAATTGACCTAAAAAAACTTGACCCGCCCAACCCACCCAATATTGGGCAGGTTAGTGACCCGCCCATTTGTTGGCTTAACCTTTTTAACCCACCCAATTTAATCCATTTGAATGTTGGGTTTATTTGGGCCAAAAATCGACCCGCTAGAAAAATGTCAAAATACTTGTAAAAAATTTTTTTTCTTTATTTTATATATCAAATATAAATATAATAAAGATGAAAAAAGTATATTTTTTACTTTGTTGGGTAGCTAGACAAATTTTAAAAATAAAATTATTGAAATTAAAGCTTAATAAGGATTGGGCGGGTTGGGTTTTGACCGGTTGTTTAGCCCATTTTGACCAACCCATCTTAACCCAAATGACATTTGAGCGAGTTATTGACCCGCTCAGTTATTCAATAAACTCATTTTGATCCAGCTTATTTCGATCCAACCCACTCATTTGACACTTCTCTTTAAATGCAACTACGAATATTGCTAGTGAAATTTGTTGAACAATTAGACAAAGTGATCAAAAATTCTTAAAAGTTTTTCATTCCAAAAACCTAAGCCTTTTAATTGACTATAGAAGAATTTGAACTATTTTATCCACCATGCACAACCCTTCAATGTATTTTATATACTTCCTAGCTCTTCAACAATTAATTGTGTGTCATGACTCATGATATATATTCCAAACTAGTAGTATGTAAACTTCCTAGCACATCTGTTGTTATAAACCACCAATAAATAATAGGTATTTCTTAAGCTAAAGTTTAACCAATGAATAATAGGCAAATCAATGCAACGTCTAAAAAATCTCTCGAGTGGGTGAGTAATAAAGGTGAAAGGGAAGAGACATAGGGGGGAGTGGGAGTGGCAGGATCCTATGGGAACTATTTTATTTGAAAATGTGGAGCTTATGTGGACATGTTACAAATTTACTGCATAAATTTATTCTCTAGTCACGGCACGTGTATCCTTATTCTTTTGGGTGTCGAGTCTAGTTGTGTGCCAGCATTGTTTGCATCCCAATATGCGAAATGATATGCATCCCTAAAGACAAACGAACAATTTCAATTACTGTAGTAATTTCTTTTCTTGTAATCAGAACAATTTATTATATGAAAACGTTCGTCAAGTTGAGTTTAACTAAAATATGCTGATTGTCTAAAAAATTGTAAAAAAAAAATATTACACTTTCAATTTACCCATTTCTTCATAAAGAATAGGATTTAAATTTTGAACATATTAAGTATTCATTTTCCTTCGTGATGTTTTGATGAAAAGTTCATATTTCATAATGTAATTTAGTCGCAAGTTCACAACTTAAACCTAACGATTATTCTCATATTATGTTAGGTTCTAAGGTTGATGATTTGATATTATAAAGAAAATTATCACATAAATAATTATAACTGCTGTTACAACAATAAAACATAATCTAGTTTTTCTTATTGCAAAATTTCAGTCTTTGTCCTTTTGCCCGGCTATTGCCAAACAATTCAGCTAGCATGTAAGACTTTATATAATAAAGTGCTCCTATAAGATAACTACATATTTTTTTTTAATTTGAACTTTAAAAAGATGGTGACTATTGAGTATTGACTAGTGCACACTGATAAATAATTCCTAGTCAAATGAAACAAAAAAGCACGGCCACAAGGGAAACAAAAAAAGCATTGACTGTTGAAGTTTCTTCAAACATGCAACAAATTTAAAAACTTGATAGAAACACATAAAACAAACAAAACAGTAAGCCGCAATAGGGAGGGGTATTATCCCAAGAAGCTTCCGACTACACGCATTTGCTTCAAAAATTCAATAGTTGTGAACATGTAGCGATAGCTTATGACTTCTCCATCGACAACAATGGAGTAAGTGGTCTCACGTTTTTGAAGCCGCTTCGCTCTTTTACTTCATCTTAGTTAACTCGTCCACAAAAGATGGGAAGGTAGAAAATGAATGCCAACCGGGATACAATACTTGGTGTTGATTACGAATTTAAAAATATTTTTAGAGCAGTGGCTAAGGGCATGGAAACTCTCGGAAAAAAGGGACTGTACATAGGATTTTATTGAATATGAGGATATTGTGGGATAAGGAAAATAGAGTAAAACTTTTAAATTTCGACCTTAACCAACAAGGTTTGAAATGTCGAAGACTGGTTAAAGCTTTATTTCCTTTATTTACACCAAGCTGGAACTCATACTAGCTTGGTTCAGTTTCCACATGCCTTGTTTGTTTGTCAATACCTCCCCTGGCTTCAATTTCTTCTTTTCCACCTACTCATAGCAGAATGGTTTCAATGGTTCTAAGAAAACAAGCCCACGGTTCGTACCGTCTTCTCTCGAAAAGTCATAAGTCGTTGCTATTCGAGAACAGTTATTAATTTTATTTTTACTTTGATTAAGTTCATACTTTAAATATTATCAACTACTATTGAAAAAAAAATAAGAATGATCATCCGTGACTGTAACTTTTTATTTATAATTTTTCTTTAATGTGTAACTCCTGTATAATACCAGCAACTCTTTTAACTTAAGTATTTCTCTGGTAAAATCTATCATCACAAACTCAAATATGTATAAAAGATACATAAATATTTCCCTTGGAAAGCTCTCCAACTATTTTCCATTCACAAACACTGAATATTCCAAAATTCAAAGGAAATAAACATAACCTAAAGTTTTTCAACAAAGGTAAATTATGTGAAGCAACAAAGAAGAACAGAAATAGAGTGTTTAGGGAATACGTGTGAAGACGACAAAAGAAGTTCTGCTAACACGGACTAAAATGGTCCCGCATCCAGTGACAGCAAAAGAAACCGACTACCATGTATCCTTTTTGCAGATTGTCGATCCTGGTTTGTCCTATACAGTGAGAGACACTCCTATGACAGCTGGCAAAAGTAACAAGTTGATTTTACACTCCATGCCATAGTGCATAGCACTCCAAATCTTGACACAATTCATATACATATAAGAATTTTTACAAATTTTCCTATAATTACTTATATGAGAATTAATAATATAAAGATAATCATGCGATAAATACTAATAAATGTAACATTTGGTGATAATAGTTAAGAAAGCATTATGTATCATTAATTATTATAATAGACTATCGTCGTTTTAAGTAGTTTAATTTACGGATTTGTTGGTACATTTGCTTGGGGATAGGCAGCCCCTAAAAGACAAATAGAAGTCATTTAAAAGTTAAAACATAAAAACTCACTTTTTGGATCCACCGAGAACAAATAATAACATTACTAATATTTGTTCCAATAGTCTTATCACTTTTTACTTTCACGCAATGACCAAAAAATCAGTGAACACATCCATCTTTTACTTTCAGCTCCTACAATCTTCTTCTCTAAAACCACTCAATATCACTCAACAATGGTAGAAAACCGTAGCTACTCCATAGGTAACCACACAGAGGGAAATCTCTATGAAGGAATTCTAATACGTCATGGCTAGGGGTGCCAAAATTGACCCGTGAAAGCTTAACCCGCCCAAGTTTGGGCGGGTTATGTTTAAGACATTTTGACCTGCTCAATTTAACCCATTTGAATGGTGGATTGATTTGGACCAAAAATTGACCCGCTAGAGAAAATTGTCAAAATATTTATAATTTTTTTTCTTCGTTTGATATATCAAATATAGATATAATAAAGAGAAACAAAAATATTCTTAATTTTTTGGATAATTAAACAAATTTTTAAAATAAAAATACATAAAATATAGCTTGATAAGTGTTGGGCGAGTTGGGTTTTGACCCGTTGTTTAGCCCATTTTGACCCAACCCATCTAAACCCAAATAAAATTTGGACACGTCAATAACTCGCCCAATTAATCACTCAAGCCATTTTGACCCGGCTCATTTCAATACAACCCGCCCATTTAACGCCCCTAGTCATGGCATCCCAACGGAAGTATCCATACAAACATTTCCATCCGTTCAAGAAGCTTCCAACTACATGCATTTGCTTCAAAAATTCAATAGTTGTGAACATGTAGCGATAGCTAATGACTTCTCCGTCGACAATGATGGAGTGGGTGGTGTCACGTTTTTGGAGGCGCTTCGCTCTTTTACTTCATCTTAGTTAACTCGTCCACAAAAGATGGGAATGTGGAAAATGAATGCCAACTGGGATGCAACACTTGGTGTTGGTTACGAATTTAAAAATGTTTTGAGAGCAGTGGCTAAGGGCATGGAAACTCTCGGAAAGAAAGGGGCTGTACATAGGAATTTATTGAATATGTGGGTAATGTGGTAAAAATTTTGCCCAGCAGCCACTTTTAACACTAGCATTTGGTTTGAGGCCACTATTTTCTTTGGTCTTACACTAGAGGCCATTTTTGGGCCTTTACTAAATAAATATTGACTTAAGTTCTGATAATTGACTTAAGTTCAGTCCATACGGCTCCTGGACTGAAGTTCCATCTTTAACGACTGGCCATGGACTGAACTTCAGTCCATGTGGCCATAGACTGAACTTCAGTCCATGGTATGGCCATGGACTGAAAATCAATCCTTAAAGATGGAACTTCAGTCCATGGCCATTCCATAGACTGAAGTTCAGTCCATGGCCATATGGACTGAAGTTCCATCTTAAGGACTGGACTGAACTTCAATCCATACGGCCCTGGATTGAAGTTCAATCTTTAAGGACTAAACTTCAATCCGGCCTTTGGACTGAAGTTCTATCTCTTTAAGCAAAAGTGGCCACAAACTAAATATTTTGGTATTAGTGGCCTGTGCCCAAAGACCAGTGGTAAAAGTGGCCTTTCGTGCACTTTCCCCGGTAATGTGGGATAAGGAAAATGGAGTAAAACTTTTAAATTTCGACCTTAACCAACAAGGTTTGAAAGGTCGAAGACTGGTTAAAGATTTATTTCCTTAATTTACACCAAGCTGGAATTCATACTAGCTTGGTTGAGTTTCCACATGCCTTGTTTGTTTGTCAAAACCTCCCCTGACTTTAATTTCTTCTATTCCACCCACTCATGGCAGAATGGTTTCAATGGTTCTAAGAAAACAAGCCCACGGTTCGTACCGTCTTCTCTCGAAAAGTCATAAGTCGTTGCTATTCGAGAACAGTTATTAATTTTATTTTTACTTTGATTAATTTCATACTTAAATATTATCAACTGCTATTGAAAAAAAAAAAAAAACAAGAATGATCATGCGTGACTGTAACTTTTTATTTATAATTTTTCTTTAATGTGTAACTCCTGTATAATACCAGCAACTCTTTTAACTTAAGTATTTCTCTGGTAAAATCTATCATCACAAACTCAAATATGTATAAAAGATACATAAATATTTCCCTTGGAAAGCTCTCCAAATATTTTCCATTCACAAACACTGAATATTCCAAAATTCAAAGGAAATAAACATAACCTAAAGTTTTTCAACAAAGGTAAATTATGTGAAGCAACAAAGAAGAACAGAAATAAATTGTTTAGGGAATACCTGTGAAGACGACAAAAGAAGTTCTGCTAACACGGACTAAAATGGTCCCGCATCCAGTGACAGCAAAAGAAACCGACTACCATGTATCCTTTTTGCAGATTGTCGATCCTGGTTTGTCCTATACAGTGAGAGACACTCCTATGACAGCTGGCAAAAGTAACAAGCTGATTTTACACTCCATGCCATAGTGCATAGCACTCCAAATCTTGACACAATTCATATACATATAAGAATTTTTACAAATTTTCCTATAATTACTTATATGAGAATTAATAATATAAAGATAATCATGCGATAAATACTAATGAATGTAACATTTGGTGATAATAGTTAAGAAAGCATTATGTATCATTAATTATTATAATAGACTATCGTCGTTTTAAGTAGTTTAATCTACGGATTTGTTGGTACATTTGCTTGGGGATAGGCAGCCCCTAAAAGACAAATAGAAGTCATTTAAAAGTTAAAACACAAAAACTCACTTTTTGGACCCACCGAGAACAAATAATAACATTACTTATATTTGTTCCAATAGTTTTATCACTTTTTACTTTCACGCAATGACCAAAAAATCAGTGAACACATCCACCTTTTACTTTCAGCTCCTACAATCTTCTTCTCTAAAACCACTCAATATCACTCAACAATGGCAGAAAACCGTAGCTACACCATAGGTAACCACATGGACGGAAATCTCTATGAAGGAATTCTAATACGTCATGGCTAAGGGTGTCAAAATTGACCCGTGAAAGCTTAACCCGCCCAAGTTTGGGCGGGTTATGTTTAAGACATTTTGACCTGCTCAATTCAACCCATTTGAATGGTGGATTGATTTGGACCAAAAATTGACCCGCTAGAGAAAATTGTCAAAATATTTATAATTTTTTTTCTTCGTTTGATATATCAAATATAGATATAATAAAGAGAAACAAAAATATTCTTAATTTTTTGGATAATTAAACAAATTTTTAAAATAAAAATACATAAAATATAGCTTGATAAGTGTTGAGCGAGTTGAGTTTTGACCCGTTGTTTAGCCCATTTTGACAAAAACCATCTAAACCCAAATAATATTTGGACACGTCAATAACTCGCCCAATTAATCACTCAAGCCATTTTGACCCGGCCCATTTCAACACAACCCGCCCATTTAACACCCCTAGTCATGGCATCCCAACGGAAGTATCCATACAAACATTTCCATCCGTTCAAGAAGCTTCCGACTACATGCATTTGCTTCAAAAATTCAATAGTTGTGAACATGTAGCGATAGCTTATGACTTCTCTGTCGACAATGATGGAGTGGATGGTGTCATGTTTTTGGAGCTGCTTCGCTCTTTTACTTCATCTTAGTTAACTCGTCCACAAAAGATGGGAATGTGGAAAATGAATGCCAACCGGGATGCAACACTTGGTGTTGGTTACGAATTTAAAAATGTTTTGAGAGCAGTGGCTAAGGGCATGGAAACTCTCGAAAAGAAAGGGGCTGTACATAGGAATTTATTGAATATGTGGGTAATGTGGGATAAGGAAAATGGAGTAAAACTTTTAAATTTCGACCTTAACCAACAAGGTTTGAAAGGTCGAAGACTTGTTAAAGATTTATTTCCTTAATTTACACCAAGCTTGAATTCATACTAGCTCGGTTCAGTTTCCACATGCCTTGTTTGTTTGTCAAAACCTCCCCTGACTTTAATTTCTTCTATTCCACCCACTCATGGCAGAATGGTTTCAATGGTTCTAAGAAAACAAGCCCACAGTTCGTACAGTCTTCTCTTGAAAAGTCTAAGTCGTTGCTATTCGAGAAGAGTTATTAATTTTATCTTTACTTAGATTAATTTCATACTTAAATATTATCAACTGCTATTGAAAAAAAAAAAAAAACAAGAATGATCATCCGTGACTGTAACTTTTTATTTATAATTTTTCTTTAATGTGTAACTCCTGTACAATACCAGCAATTCTTTTAACTTAAGTATTTCTCTGGTAAAATCTATCATCACAAACTCAAATATGTATAAAAGATACATAAATATTTCCCTTGGAAAGCTCTCCAAATATTTTCCATTCACAAACACTGAATATTCCAAAATTCAAAGGAAATAAACATAACCTAAAGTTTTTCAACAAAGGTAAATTATGTGAAGCAACAAAGAAGAACGAAAATAGAGTGTTTAGGGAATACGTGTGAAGACGACAAAAGAAGTTCTGCTAACAAGGACTAAAGTGGTCCCACATCCAGTGACAGCAAAAGAAACCGACTACCATATATTCTTTTTGCATATTGTCGATCCTGGTTTGTCCTATACAGTGAGAGACACTCCTATGACAGCTGGCAAGAGTAACAAGTTGATTTTACACTCCATGCCACAGTGCATAGCACTCCAAATCTTGACACAATTCATATACATATAAGAATTTTTACAAATTTTCCTATAATTACTTATATGAGAATTAATAATATAAAGATAATCATGCGATAAATACTAATGAATGTAACATTAGGTGATAATAGTTAAGAAAGCATTATGTATCATTAATTATTATAATAGACTATCGTCGTTTTAAGTAGTTTAATCTACGGATTTGTTGGTACATTTGCTTGGGGATAGGCAGCCCCTAAAAGACAAATAGAAGTCATTTAAAAGTTAAAACACAAAAACTCACTTTTTGCACCCATCGAGAACAAATAATAACATTACTTATATTTGTTCCAATAGTCTTATCACTTTTTACTTTCACGCAATGACCAAAAAATCAGTGAACACATCCACCTTTTACTTTCAGCTCCTACAATCTTCTTCTCTAAAACCACTCAATATCACTCAACAATGGCAGAAAACCGTAGCTACACCATAGGTAACCACATGGACAGAAAACTCTATGAAGGAATTCTAATACGTCATGGCTAAGGGTGTCAAAATTGACCCGTGAAAGCTTCACCCGCCCAAGTTTGGGCGGGTTATGCTTAAGACATTTTGACCTGCTCAATTTAACCCATTTGAATGGTGGATTGATTTGGACCAAAAATTGACCCGCTAGAGAAAATTGTCAAAATATTTATAATTTTTTTTTCTTCGTTTGATATATCAAATATAGATATAATAAAGAGAAACAAAAATATTCTTAATTTTTTGGATAATTAAACAAATTTTTAAAATAAAAATGCATAAAATATAGCTTGATAAGTGTTGGGCGAGTTGAGTTTTGACCTGTTGTTTAGCCCATTTTGACACAACCCATCTAAACCCAAATAATATTTGGACACGTCAATAACTCGCCCAATTAATCACTCAAGCCATTTTGACCCGGCTCATTTCAATACAACCTGCCCATTTAACGCCCCTAGTCATGGCATCCCAACGGAAGTATCCATACAAACATTTCCATCCGTTCAAGAAGCTTCCGACTACATGCATTTGCTTCAAAAATTCAATAGTTGTGAACATGTAGCGATAGCTTATGACTTCTCTGTCGACAATGATGGAGTGGATGGTGTCATGTTTTTGGAGCTGCTTCGCTCTTTTACTTCATCTTAGTTAACTCGTCCACAAAAGATGGGAAACACTTGGTGTTGGTTACGAATATAAAAATGTTTAGAGAGCAGTGGCTAAGGGCATGGAAACTCTCGAAAAGAAAGGGGCTGTACATAGGAATTTATTGAATATGTGGGTAATGTGGTTTAAGGAAAATGGAGTAAAACTTTTAAATTTCGACCTTAACCAACAAGGTTTGAAAGGTCGAAGACTGGTTAAAGATTTATTTCCTTAATTTACACCAAGCTGGAATTTATACGAGCTTGGTTCAGTTTCCACATGCCTTGTTTGTTTGTCAAAACCTCCCCTGACTTCAATTTCTTCTATTCCACCCACTCATGGCATAATGGTTTCAATAGTTCTAAGAAAATAAGCCCACGGTTCGTACCGTCTTCTCTCGAAAAGTCATAAGTCGTTGCTATTCGAGAACAGTTATTAATTTTATCTTTACTTTGATTAAGTTCATACTTTAAATATTATCAACTACTATTGAAAAAAAAAATAAGAATGATCATCCGTGACTGTAACTTTTTATTTATAATTTTTCTTTAATGTGTAACTCCTGTATAATACCAGCAACTCTTTTAACTCTGGTAAAATCTATCATCACAAACTCAAATATGTATAAAAGATACATAAATATTTCCCTTGGAAAGCTCTCCAAATATTTTCCATTCACAAACACTGAATATTCCAAAATTCAAAGGAAATAAACATAACCTAAAGTTTTTCAACAAAGGTAAATTATGTGAAGCAACAAAGAAGAACGGAAATAGAGTGTTTAGGGAATACGTGTGAAGACGACAAAAGAAGTTCTGCTAACAAGGACTAAAGTGGTCCCACATCCAGTGACAGCAAAAGAAACCGACTACCATATATTCTTTTTGCAGATTGTCGATCCTGGTTTGTCCTATACAGTGAGAGACACTCCTATGACAGCTGGCAAGAGTAACAAGTTGATTTTACACTCCATGCCACAGTGCATAGCACTCCAAATCTTGACACAATTCATATACATATAAGAATTTTTACAAATTTTCCTATAATTACTTATATGAGAATTAATAATATAAAGATAATCATGCGATAAATACTAATGAATGTAACATTAGGTGATAATAGTTAAGAAAGCATTATGTATCATTAATTATTATAATAGAATATCGTCGTTTTAAGTAGTTTAATCTACGGATTTGTTGGTACATTTGCTTGGGGATAGGCAGCCCCCAAAAGACAAATAGAAGTCATTTAAAAGTTAAAACACAAAAACTCACTTTTTGGACCCACCGAGAAAGAATAATAACATTACTTATATTTGTTCCAATAGTCTTATCACTTTTTACTTTCACGCAATGACCAAAAAATCAGTGAACACATCCATCTTTTATTTTCAGCTCCTACAATCTTCTTCTCTAAAACCACTCAATATCACTCAACAATGGTAGAAAACCGTAGCTACTCCATAGGTAACCACACAGAGGGAAATCTCTATGAAGGAATTCTAATACGTCATAGCTAGGGGTGCCAAAATTGACCCGTGAAAGCTTCACCCGCCCAAGTTTGGGCGGGTTATGCTTAGCCCATTTAGACCCGCCCAATTTAACCCATCTGAATGGTGGATTGATTTGGACCAAAAATTGACCCGCTAGAGAAAATTGTCAAAATATTTATAATTTTTTTATTTGTTTGATATATCAAAAATAGATATAATAAAGAAAAAAATATTCTTAACTTTTTTGAATAATTAAACAGATTTTAAAAATAAAAAAACATAAATATAACTTGATAAGTGTTGGGCGAGTTGAGGTTTGACCCGTTGTTTAGCCCATTTTGACCCAACCCATCTAAACCCAAATAAAATTTGGACACGTCAATAACTCGCCCAATTAATCACTCAAGCCATTTTGACCCGGCTCATTTCAATACAACCCACCCATTTAACGCCCCTAGTCATGGCATCCCAACGGAAGTATCCATACAAACATTTCCATCCGTTCAAGAAGCTTCCGACTACATGCATTTGCTTCAAAAATTCAATAGTTGTGAATATGTAGCGATAGCTTATGACTTCTCCGTCGACAACGATGGAGTGGGTGGTGTCACATTTTTGGAGCCGCTTCGCTCTTTTACTTCATCTTGGTTAACTCGTCCACAAAAGATGGGAATGTAGAAAATGAATGCCAACCGCGATACAACACTTGGTGTTGGTTACGAATTTAAAAATGTTTTGAGAGCAGTGGCTAAGGGCATAGAAACTCTCGGAAAGAAAGGGGCTGTACATAGAAATTTATTGAATATGGGGTAATGTGGGATAAGAAAAATAGAGTAAAACTTTTAAATTTCGACCTTAACCAACAAGGTTTGAAAGGTCGAAGACGGGTTAAATCTTTATTTCCTTTATTTACACCAAACTGGAACTCATACTAGCTTGGTTCAGTTTCCACATACCTTGTTTGTTTGTCAATACCTCCCCTGGCTTCAATTTCTTCTTTTCCACCCACTCATGGCATAATGGTTTCAATGGTTCTAAGAAAACAAGCCCACGGTTCATACTGTCTTCTCTCGAAAAGTCATAAGTCGTTGCTATTTGAGAACAGTTATTAAATTATCTTAGCAAAGAACATACTTAGAAGCCCTCTCTATCGTAGTGAATTTTTTTGTGCTGTCACTACGGTTGTAATATTTTCCTTAGCGAAGGTTGCCTTAAAAAGATGCGGGTTTAGCGATGGTGTTTCTGGGGATGCGGGTTTAGCCATGGTGTTTCTGGCTGGATTGGAGAAACGTGTAGGGTTTTAATAATCTAGGGTTTCGAGCTCTAAAGAATGCTAAGACTTTAAATAAAAAGACAGTGTTCTACTTTAATTTAAGACATGATGCTATTGAGAAATCAAACAATCTTATTTTGGTATATTATTTGGGTAGATATACCGTGTCCTTAACAAATAATGAATTAACAACTTTTGCAAAATTCTAAATTAACCTTCACGTTCCATAAATTTGGAGGAAAATTTTAATTTATACATCAAATAACCATAATTTTACAAACGACATACACATGTGTGTATTTCAAATCGAAATCAAAATGTATTTATAAGCAACAATTGTTATCTAAAAACGTATAGGGAATATGAAAATCGGTAAGGTCGTCTAGGGAATATGTGGGTAAGTTTTTTCTGATTAATCTAATGTTCATTGTATCATTACATCCCTAGGAAGTCGTTCCTTGAACTGGCGTAGTGACGAACGCAATATGTGGGTAAGTTTTTTCCGATTATTCTAATGTTCATTGTATTTCATTACATCCCTAGGAGGTCGTTCCTTGAACTTGCGCAGTCACGGGATTCGTCGTGCATTACTCATCTTTCAAACAAAACTAGTGAGGGCTTATTGACTACTTAAACTTATACCTGTCAATTGGGCTAGGACCGATCCGGACCTGCCCGTTAAGAGTCGGCTCACCGGTTCAGGTACCGGTCCAGTCCGGACCATTACCGGTCCGGTCTGAACCGGTCTTTTTTTAAAAAATTTAAGCCCGGCTCAGCCCTAACCCATTAAGCACCGGTCCGGTGCGGTCCATTTTTTTTCTTTTTTCTTTTTCATATTTTAGCTAAGCCTGTGACTTTGTACTTGCAATTGGAAGGACATATAATCCTATATAAAAAGAAAAAGAAGGTAAAAGCAGGAAAGAAATGATCAAAACATCTTGAGAATCATATACTTTGACTCATTGATGAAAACCAAGTTTAATCACTATGTTAATTTGATCCATTACTCATGAAGTAAAAGATCACTGTTATTATTCTAAGTAAGTACTATCTCATCATTACTATAGTACGCCTAGTCAAATAGATACAACTTTAATACTACAACTCAAGGGTGAGAAACTGAGACTATCAATTTCTCTTACAACCAAGAAGATCAGTTGTATAAAATATTTAATTAATATATATTATTGATTTCGACTATTTGGTCTAACTTATTAACTGCTGCTTAGCAATGAAAAAAATAGTAAATGAATATGTTCATTCGTTGTACCTAATGAAGCTAAAAATATCTTTGATACTGCTGCATATTGAGGAATTCTAAAAGGGACTAAATGCTACATTAGATTTTGTATGATTCTTGACAAAAACATGTCTCAATTTCCCTTGACATATAATATAATTTTTCTATTAAAAAATCGGTCCGGTCCACCGGTGGGCCAAAGACCAATCTTTTACCGATCCGTGCTAACCGTCTTTTTTCTTAAGCCCGGCTCGGCCCGCAACCCGCTTCCTTCTTGTTCCGGACCGTTTATAATAAACCGGTCGGGTTCGGTCTTTACCGATCCGGTCCGGTCCGATATCGGACTAGCCCGGCCCGATTGACAGGTATACTTAAACTTGAGTTGCCTGTCTTAACAGGTAACTAAGCTAGCATTTGGACATAGATTCCCAAATAAATTTTAGGAAACACTTTTAGGGTGAACTTTGATATGAAAATGAAAAAGTGTTTGGACATACTTTTTGAGAACAAATTTTTTTGGCAATGCCATAGCCTTTGAGCTCTTATGCAAAGCTAGTTTGTACTGTTTTTGGTTTAAGAACAGCTGAAGTCCACTTTTTGAGTTTTTGGGAGTTTTTGAGAGAAATTTTGCTCAAATAGCATAAACAAACACTTTTTCAACCAAAAACTCCCCCCAAAAACTATGTCCAAACGGGAGCTAAGGTTCTGTTTAGACATGATTTGAAATATGAAATTTGGGATTCGAAATTTGGGATAAGGGAAGTCAAAATTTTGTTTGGACATACAATTTGAATTTTTTAAATTTCTTAAAATATATTTTTTCTAATAAACATGAAAACTCATTAATTTTTTTAAAACTGTCAAAACTTCCTACGACTTATATAATCTTATAAATGAGCAAAACATAATTCATAAACAAGATATTGGATTATCCTAAAGCGTTACATTAAAAATTACATATTTCAATAATCCTTTTATAGATAGATTATTACATGTTATACAAACTTTTAGATATACACAAATTTTCAACTATCCACATTCAAAAATCAACAATAGTAGCAACTAAGTATTCTTAAATATAATCGTTCCGCATGTTATGGACAGTTTCTTTACGTCATGCACGAGTCATTTTATACAAACTATAAGATGAGTCTTTTTAACAAAATATAAACGTATCGATCAAATTTTATATTTTAAAAAAATTGAATCAAGATTTGGAATCCTAAATCCTACCTTTTTAGAGAAATTGGAATTTGAAATAATATTTGAAGCTGAATTTAAAATTTTGTGCAAACTTCATATGCAGACACTGAATTGAAGTCAATATTTGAAATATTTCTCCGAAATCGTATGGACAAACGCTACCTAAAATTGATCCTCCATCTGAAGTGAATTTATACACCCCCCAATTGTCACATTGAAAGTAAAAAATAAAGAATAGACAACATTTTGTGTTTCTTCAAGCATGCAACAAACTTAAATACTTGACAGAACCCTACACGTAAAAGAACTAAATCAAAAGCTGGAACAAGGAAGGCGCCTAAGCGTTTACATCTAAGAAGAGGAGGAAAAAGTGCAGTGTTTGCAAAAGATATGGCCACAAGCGAACTACTTGCCCACATGCTACGACACAAAATAGGCAGTGAATTTTCTTTCATGCAAACTGATGTTTGAATTTAATTTGGTTTGTAGTGTCAAATTGCTCTGCCTGTGGACCGGCGCCAGAAAATAAAAAAAGTATATTTCCAATTTCTCTCTACACACTCTTTCCGTTTTTGCTACTATTTTACCAAATTCTCGTGGAATCGGCGGAAATTTAGCATCAAAGTTTTGGCCAACACCTAACTCCGACCAATAAGTCATTTTTCCAGTAAGTTTTTACAAATTTTGTATCCTCTCATCCTCCTCCATCACCTCCCATACCCTGGTTTCCCATATTTGATATTTTTTTCGTTAAAATATAGTGACTTTTTAGTAAAATTTGGTATTTTTTTGGCTACATTTTGTGGTTTTTGGTCATTTTTTGTGTTGCTAGTCAGATCTGGTATTTTTTTCAGCTAGATGTGATGTTTTTCATATTTTAATTTGGTTGTATCTCGCTATATCTAACTGTTTCTTGCTGTGTCAAACTGTTCTGGACATTTCTGCACTGTATCTAACCATTTTTGGATTGTTATTTTTTCACTATTTCTACACTGTATCTAACATTTCTGGACAGTTTATACATTTATGCACTTTTTTGCACTGTTTCTGCATAATTCTGCACTATTTTCTGCACTGTTTCTGCCTGTTTCAATAGTGTTTTACTTGTTTTTGCACTTTTTCAGATTGTTTCTGCAACGTTTCAGACCGTTTCAACAAACTTGGGCAGCGGCGGAAGAAGGGGAAATAGGCGGCATGGGGGGCGACAGGGGGAGAGATGTGAGGTGGAGACTAGGATTTTTTTTCTAATTGTTTGTAGCAACTTGTATATAAAAATATTATGTTTTGTAATATGAATAATATTGCAATTTTTTTTTGGTAATTGAGGCTTTAAAATTGTATATAAGTGTAATTAACCTTACAAAATTTATTTGAAATACATATTAGATTATTACTGATGTTTCAATTCACTTAGGGGTTGTTTGGTTTAGATACAATTGTGCAGTGATTAGAAATGTAGTGTTTAATATCGTCGATATTGAGGGCTCACCAAACTGAAACCAGATTTACGCCAACATTATTTTGCACATTCAACTTGTAATGATACTAGTCCGAGCCCATGTAAACTCAAATATGAACAAGTTATACTTAATCCTCCTTTGACATGCTTTGAACTTTCAAATCTTCGCATCTTGAAGAATGATTGTAAGGTTATGAAATCTTCCTTGAAAAAATCCGTGTTTGTTACATTTGATACTATTGGTGATATAGTATGCAAATTGATGCATATGCTTATAATTAAGTTATTACATGAATGTCGTTTATTACTGTAGAGTACATATAAAATAGATTGTTTTCATTGCATATCAATATATCATGACATTAGTATCATTTTACTAAGGCCAACTTAGTTATCTGCTCAATTCAAGTCAGTATCAGTTGGCTAAGGACGACCCAAACATTCGCTCAATCTAGTTCTTGAATGTGGTCGACGATATCAGATAAGTGTGTCCATATTCTTATTTCGTAGGTGTTGAAGTCGAGCATTGAGGTGATAGTCGGCCATATAATCTAAACGAGGAAAAATTGCTTAACTACAAATACTAATATATGAATAATTTTTGACACTTTTCCCATTACTTTTTTCTTTGAATAAAGAAATATATATATGTGAAGAAAAAAGAAAGAAAAGAAAAGAAAAGCAAAACATAAAAGGAAAAAAAGGAGGAAGAAGAACAAAAGCAAAAGAGGGGTTTTCCTAATTGGCCCTTTCTTTTCTAGGATTCACCACCACCACTCGCTTTACTCCACTCTCCCCTCTCTCTCTCTCTCTCTCAGAGTGCGTGGAGCTGAGAGAAAAGATCAAATCAAACCCACCCACCCATCCACCCACCCCCCTCTGATTTCACGGCGAACAAAATCTAGGGTTTCTTCCTGCTGTGAAGAAACGATGGATCCAATGGTGCCATCGAGCAATGCTCATGGAAATCTTGATGAGCAAATTTCTCAACTTATGCAGTGCAAACCCTTATCTGAACCCGAGGTTCTTTTTCTTGGATCTGGATTTGTTATATTTTCTATTTATTTTCTTGATCTGTAATTTTTTGGGTTTCATTTATTGTTCATAATTTATAACTTACTCCAAGATTTTGAAACATTTTTATATTTCCTGTCAGTTAATGTATGGGAAAGTTCATTTTAGTGTAATTAGGGGGCCCAATGGCGCAAGGTTGGAAACTCAGTGGATGATAGACCCGCCTCTCTACGGTTCCCCACTTTAATACTGGGCTTTGTTTGAACCCAAGATTAGTGAAGCCTCAAGCTTTTTTAACTTAAAATGCTTTTCAATTTCTTGTCAGTTTGGGTGTTGGAAAAAGTTCATTTCTTGATTGTCTTCACCTTTCTTTATCCGGGGGTTAATGGCGCAAGGTTTGAAACTTGGTGAATAATAAACCGGCCCTCTACTTTAATACCAGGCTTTGTTTGTGGCATGGGCACATTACGTGCTATACTCTTACCTCTAGACTGAAGCCCTAGGGGCAGTTCTGTTCACTTTCCTTTCTTTCACAAATCCAAGATTCAAAGAAAAATTAGTGAAGCTTCAAGCTTTTTAACTTGAAAATTTTGTAACTTATTTCTACAAGTGAGGGGTAGCTATTTGAAAGGACCTCCACCTCCAATCTTGGGCTTCGAGTATCAAAGGACAAATATAGTAAAACGGCCACTGATGACTCCTATGTTGGGGGTAGGGGGTGGGGGTGGGAGAGGTCTACCACATTAAAAGAAAAAATAACTTGAATATGTAATGACAAATTTAAAACTACAGAGGGGAATCACTTTTTCAGTGACATATCTAATCAGAATGAATAGGATTTGAAAAGCTCTCACGGTAGTTGTAAAATTTCAGTAGACATAAAGGTAGTGGAAGCCTATATTTAGCGATACTTTGGGGCTTTTACTGAAGTTCGTTTGTTTTGAGCTTATGTTAGGCTTAATGGCTGGATGTATGTAGCCCTTTGCTTATTGTGCCTGTAGTTTTAGTCCCTCCTCTTGCATTAGTGATTAAGGAGTTACCTTATAAAGGAGCTCATTTTGCTGTATATAGGTAAGAGGACTGTGCGAGAAAGCAAAGGAGATTCTAATGGAAGAAAGCAATGTGCAGGTATGATACTGTGATGATATGGTTACATTTTCTCGCTTTTGCTGTTTTGTTTAAAATATAGTATAAATTTATTTTTCTCCATTTTTGGGAAGGTAGGTAGTAGTTGACCTGGCTCAGGATTTCATATGTACGAAATTCTGATTTACAATCTGAATTTGAACTACTCCCTCCGTTCTAGTTTATGTGACAACATTTCTTTATTATTCTATTCCAAAATAGAGTGACAACTTTCTAAATTTGGAAACAATTTAATTTCAAAATCCTACTTCACCCTTAATGAAATGTTTTCTAGCCATTCAAATTTCTATAGCTTATTTTAGACCACAAGTCTCTAAAGTCTTCATTTCTTTCTTAAACTCCGTGCCCATTCAAACTTTGCCACATAAGGTGGAATGGAGGGAGTATTATAGAAAAGAATCTGTTTGCTTCACTTAGATGTATATTCTTTTTTGATGAAGTTCAGTTGAAACGATGTTTCTCCCTTTTCTGTGAAAATCTTGTGTTTTTAATGGATCTAAGAACAGTGACATTTATGGTGTGATCTTTACTTTGCTTGGACGCCCATGTCTCGTGACGGTTGACGGGTTTCCCTATTTTTCATTAATATATTATTGTTTATTTTTTACATATCAATGTATTAAAAGGTGCTGTTTGACTAGTTTGATTCTTGATAGTTTATATTTGTTAAAATAGGTGGCCTACCATGCTTTTAATCTTTTGATAATAACTTATACTGCCAATATGTATGTGACCATGATTTTGGCTCTTCTTGTACCTACTACAGTTCTATCACTGGTAATACTATTCTCTTTATTACTCCATCTAGGCCTGAAAAAGGTTGAAACATTCTTTCTGTTTTGTCAATTAGGAAAAGGTTGGCTGTTTTGTCATTATATTATTTCAATTTGATGTGGCATCTTTCACTAATTTCTTTAGCTTTTCACAATTCAAGTCCTCAAAATAGACGCCTCATCTACCAATCTTTATCTATAACTCTTCTTTTTCTCCCATAAAGAGCTATAGGAGGGAAAAATCAACTCACAGTCGGCCAAGATGAAAGAAAGATGCTTATGGACTATGTTGCTCGGATCCTCCAAAATGCCGCCACACCTGTGTCGGATCCTCCAAAAATGCATTACTTTTGGAGGATCTGAGACGCAGCCGGCAGCATTTTCGGAGGATCCAAGCAACATAGCTTATGGAAATAGCTTTTATGATTATTCTTTCTCAAAACAACTCAGTTTTAACATGTTACATGTAATTACAGAAATATTTCCAATTTTGTGGATAGATTGATTATTATAAGACTGATTTGTTTTCCACTTTTCTTATTGCAGCCTGTTAAAAGCCCTGTGACTATATGTGGTGATATTCATGGGCAGTTCCATGATCTTGCTGAGCTTTTCCGAATTGGTGGGAAGGTAACACACTTTATTATGCAGGCTTTCTCCTTTACAGATTTGTTCTTGCTCGTAAATGAGTCTAGGCTCAGCCATTCGTGGTGGCAATGAACATCTTCAGAATTTTTTCATGATTGGGGATGACTTCCTCTCTTCTAAGGGAAGGACGAGAATTTGCTCTTAATATGTTTGTAGAAGCTATGTCCAATGCTGCATATAATGTTATCCAAGTCTCTAAATCTAGTTTTGTTGATGTTCCTGAAGCTGTGTTGATAATTTGAAAGTGAGCACAGTACAATGTAAATATAATCCATCTCACTAACTCAAGAGAGTTAAAACTTTATTACTCTTTTTCATTGCCATGGAGCAAAACCAAAACCACATATGCAAGGAAAAGAAGAATCTTCACAAAGGTCTATGATATGTTCAGTCGCTTGATTAATGAGCTCCAAGGTCCTCTCTACTTTTATGGATTCTAAGCTGCATAATGCTTGTTTCTAAGGGTCTTTATTAAAATAAAAAAATGGTTGTTTCTAGGGGTAATAATGTGTGGCTTTATTCTGACAATTAATGTGGGAATGCAATTGGTCATTTTTTTCTTCCTATGACATGCAAATCTGTAGTTTCAATGTTCCATGTAAATGATTGTCATAATATTTTTTTCTTATATATCCTAATTTTGTTTTATTGGCAGTGTCCTGACACTAATTATCTATTTATGGGAGATTACGTGGATCGTGGATACTATTCTGTTGAAACAGTAACGGTGAGTTTTAGCTCCTTTACTCTAAAAACAAGTAAAAGGATTTTATTACGCAGTATGAACACTCGTTTAGGACAAAGTGATGCAATAATTTATCTGAAAGCCTCTCCGCTGTATTTCTCGTGTTACACTTTTGGTGCAGTACTCTTTTGCATATGATCTCTTAGACCTGGAGAAAATGAAATATCTTCTCTGGTCAACTATCTGAATTCTGAAGTGGGCAAAGCTTTTTTGTCATGGGCTGGTTTGGCTGATTTGCTATTATGGTGCGCTGTTGGTTTTATAATTTAGGAAAAATTAAGTTTTACATTGTTACAGATATAAGAAAGAGGGTGTTCACTACTTTATCTAAAAGAAAGAGTTTTTTAATATTGAACTGGAAGACCTTTTCGGTACCGAAATGGGTTTAGGGTTATTGTACCTCTTGCTCGTGATGGTCCCATTTTAACTATAAACTCGTCTTGTTATCATGTATTCCAGCTTTTGGTGGCTCTGAAGGTGCGCTATCCCCAACGAATTACAATCCTAAGGGGAAATCATGAGAGTCGCCAGGTTTACTTCATTCTTGAATTAAAGATCTATCTATCTCTGGATTTTACATAAATTACATCAAATCCTTCATCCAATGAGTTATAATTATTTATTAATGAGTTTTAATCTTTCTTAGATTTGGATGTTTAGCACTGATTATTAATCCGTCTCACGCAGATTACTCAAGTTTATGGATTTTATGATGAATGCCTACGGAAGTAAGTCCTCTTAGTTTTACTTCTTGTAGGCTGTGTTGTGTCATCTTCTTCTCTTCTTTGGCTTTGGGAAATTGGGCAGAGGTGGTTTGGATATCTGGATTAAACCAATTCCTTGACTTGGTATTACGGTTTATATGTAAATTCTCTAACATTTGTATGGCTAGGTTCCAGAGACTGGATACTTTGGTGGTAGTTTTTCAAGATGTAGTCTGACATAGGTGATTTGTCATTTTATCTGTAGTTGCTATAGTTGCTTTAATAGGATAGTGCCCAATTCTCTCTATGCATATGATGGATGATGTGACTTAGTCTATTGAACATACAGACTCTTATGTGAACATATAGAGTCGATAATGCTAGTTGATAGCCTTAAGTGAACATATAGAGTAAAAGGCTACACGTCCAGTGCTAGATGATAATGATGGATTAAGTTTTGAACTCAACATTAACTTTAGGAATCGTGGAAGGGGTATGGTGGTCTAGAACGTAACATTTGCAGTCTATATAGAAATATCATGAAAGGACGGGAAGCTTTTCGCACCTAGTTGCCTATAGGGTAGGGTGGAAGTGCGTCGGTTTTGGAATCAACAGTGGTGCCGGCAGAGCACGTTGAGGATGACATTCCCCAACTTATTATGTATTGTTTTGTGCCAGAAGGATGTGATGGTAGTGGTACAACTTATTTGGGTGGCACAAGAGGTGAATTTACTTGGATTTGAGATTCCGAAGGACAAGATTGGGAGGTGGATGAATTCCAAGGTTAATGGAGATACTCTGCAAACATAATATCAGTCTCTGGTCAGTACTAGCCAGGGGGTGGGGGGTGGGCTGGGGGGTAATGGTGCTCTTTTAGTAAACTCATACTACCCATAAGCTGTTGGTCAGTTGGTGAGAGAGGACATCAGAGATCATGGAGAAAAGGATCTCCATGAGGATTACATATGTTGGTTTTATATGTGTAGATGTTCAGAAGGAGACGTGGATCACCTTTTGTTACATTGCCTGGTGCTTCACACCTGCTGTGGTTTGTACCAAATTGATTCAGGGTGCAGTGGGTGGGTGATATTGCATAGCTAGATCGCTTTTAGAAGGAAGAGAAGATGAGGAATATGGATGTCACCTGCTAGACATAATGTCGGCCTTATGGTAAGAGAGTAATAGGAGAGCTTTTGAGGGGCAGGAAAATGATTTTGTACATGCAAGGTTAGCCTCTTTCTTAGTTAGCTTTTGCTGCACCCATGAAGTTTCCATATGTGTAGATGATTCTGTGACATTTGTAGAGAACCAATGCTATTCTGTAGGTTCTTTACTTTTTAGTATACGGCTCATACACGAGTGTTTTTCTACATTAATAGAACTATCTACCTTATCAAAACAAGGTTTAGAATTCAAATAATATTCGCTTTGACTTGTCCAAACAAAAATCCCTCTTTACCAATTAAGATGATCTAGTTGGATACTGCTGAAGATTGAGGAGCAAAAATAGCCTTTTATGTTGGAGTTGGGTGTGCGCGTAAAATAGTTGTTGAAATGTGCAGAAGTGGGTCAGAAAGATGAAGATAGGTTTATGGAGATCTATTTCCAGCACATAAAAAAGACACTTCACAAGTTTTGGTGGCTGGTGGCATATATTGTGTGATGTACTGTCATTCCTAAATCAGTCACTAGGTGAATAACTAATGTTAGAAGTCAACTATGTTGATGTCCATGAATTATTTACTTTTCCACCTATCATCTTCCTCATCAAAAAATATATGAGTCTGAAACCTTAACAATTATCTAGCAAGTGCAAGAGCAGAGCAGCTATTGAAACTTGCAACTTGAATGCTTTTCATTTATTTATTCCAAAAGAAAAAGGTGTGAACTCTTTTGACTTTTTTTTTTTTTTTTTTTTGAATACTTTTGTAATTTTTTCTGATATTAGCTCATCTTCTAAAACCTCGTCTGTAACATTTTGTGTCTTACTTTGGATGTTCTTCTAACTCATCTCATTGTTAAGTTTTATGGCAATAAATGTGGAGATTTTTTGTATTCGCATTTTACAGATATGGTAATGCCAATGTGTGGAAGACTTTCACAGATCTATTTGACTACTTCCCTCTGACTGCTCTGGTTAGTATGATATCCTCCTTCTAACCCTACATTAATAAACTGCTTATTACTTGTTATGCAATTAGTGGATTCTCCTCCTCCTGTTGACCCGTAACACCTGTTTGCTCAGCGCATTGATGTTTTTATGTTTAATCCACCCAAAAATGTTTGTGATTCTGAATTCAGAGCTCCTTATGCTAGGTTATATATTTAAAAACTCAATAAATTGCAGTAAGTGGTACTTGTGTTCAATGTTTGAAGGCCTGTGTGCGACACTGTTGCAAAACTAGAATGGAAGTTCGAACTCGATGTGATTTAAAGTTAAAAATTCATGCTGAAAAAGTGATTTAAAGAGTTTACCAAAATTCATGCTCACTTCAGTGTTTTGGAGAGCGTGAAGCGGAAAAAAGCGACAAGGGCCCCTAACACTTAAAGCGTGAAGCGTGAAGCGAAGCTCTCGCTTCATTGAAGTGAAGCGAAATTAAAAAAAAAAAAAATTCTTGCAAAAATAATTAGAATGAATAAGAACTCACCAAGAACATTTAAATTTTAAGCAAACTTTATATTTAAACTAAAAAGCAAAGAGTCAATAATCATCCATAGAACAAGGTGATAAGCAAAATGAGCAGAGGAAGAAGACATAAGAAATAGAAAAAAAAAACAGAGCTTAAACAGAGAAAGATAAAAAACAGAGGAAGAAGAAGAAAGAAGCAGAGTAAAAAAGAAAAAGAGGAAGAAGAAAGAAAGAAACAAAGTAAGGAAAAAAAAGAGGAAGATGAAGTAAGAAACCCTAGCAATTAAAGAAGAAGAAAGAAGACGATGAAGCAAGAAACCCTAGCAACTAAAGAAGAAAAAAGAAGGAAGAAGATTACCTGGGAGAAGAAGCGATGGAAACCCTAGGTGATGGAAGCAGTGTGAAGTTATTTTTTCTTTCAAAAAACACTGATGGTCGCTTTTTTCACTGAAGCGTACGCTTCACGCTTCAGCCCATGAAGCGCACGCTTCAGCAAACTCGCTCTGCTTCACAGTTATGAAGCGCTGAGCTCTCGCCTCGCTTCGCTTCATCGCTTAAAGCGATGAAGCGACCTCTTTTCAAAACACTTGCTCACTTAGAAGCTTTATCAAGTTGCTCTTTAGCAAACATGACACTATTGGATTTAGAATCAAATATGTGTATCAAAAACTTAGAATAACCTTTTCCAACGCTGCAGTTTGTATATTGTGTTGGTTATAATTATAAGAGTAATACCGTTAGAATTATGGTTGGTGAGCAAACATGCTAAATAAGATTATATCCAGTTGCTTTTGTGAAAGCCTGACTACATTGAATTTGGATTAAGTTTATGTGTGTCAGAATAACCATTATACAATGCTGCACTTTGGATATTTTGCTGGTTATAATTTATAATAGTAATACTGTCAAGATTATGGTTTGTGATAGAAGAAATTCATGCTAAATAATACTCCCTCCGTTTCAATTTATGTTAACCTATTTGACTTGGCACAAAGTTTAATGATGAAAGGAAGACTTTTGAAACTTGTGGTATAAAATAAGCCATTGGTATTTGTGTGGTTAGAAATCATTTCCTTAATGGCATAGTGGTAAATTTGGAGTTAAATTGTTTACAAATTTAGAAAGGGTCATTCTTTTGGAACGGACTAAAAAGGAAATAGATTCACATAAACTGAAACAGAAGGAGTATCATATTGTCTTTACACAATTTACTCTAAAGATTCACACAGAAATCTGGTTTGCCAATAGTGTTGCCAAATGGGTGACTCTTTGTGTTTCTGTGTTTAGTCGTTGTTTAGGTAGACAACTTGGATATATGTGTGTGAATCCTGTATCAGCAAAATATTGGATACATATTTTACATACAAGGAAGCAAGTCTTAGACCCTAATGACTCATTGTAAGCCATGTGGGTGTAGGCTCAAAAGGGACAATTTTACTAGTGCTTTGGACTGTTACATATGGTAACCGGGCCACTGTGCAACCATGAGTGATGGTGGGCAAACCTCCTCATTTAGTCCCTGAAGGGTGCGGATGTAATACTTTAGGCAAATCCCACATTGGTAAAATACGGAAAAGATGTCGGGTACACTAGGAAGTAAGCCTCTGACCTTGATGATGCTTTCTAAAGATGTGGAGATTTAGGCCCAAAATGGACAATATTTCTTACTAAGTAATATTTTAGATTCTTATCATTGGTTTATAGTTCTAGTTTTAATGGGGTCTTTTGGGATCTTTTGTAGGTAGAGTCAGAGATATTTTGCCTCCATGGTGGTTTGTCCCCATCTATTGAAACTCTTGATAATATACGGAATTTTGACCGGGTACAAGAAGTTCCACATGAGGGTGCCATGTGTGATCTTTTATGGTCTGATCCTGATGATCGTTGTGGTTGGGGTATCTCGCCTAGGGGTGCTGGATATACATTTGGCCAGGTAACTTGCATATTGCTTATTCCTTCATTCTTTATGATGTATATGAGTACTTATTTGTTCCCTGTCAGAAAATAAATCTCTGCTATCCTGTTAATTGAATTACAACAGGATATTTCCGAGCAATTTAACCACACCAACAACTTGAAGCTAATTGCGAGAGCACACCAGCTGGTTATGGAGGGATTCAACTGGGCCCATGTAATTTGTCCTTTAAATACTTTTCCTTGATGTGCAAGTTTCATCAAGAGAAAGGTTCATGACTGATGGTCTTGTTGCAGGATCAAAAGGTGGTTACCATCTTTAGTGCCCCTAATTACTGTTATCGCTGTGGCAATATGGCATCCATCTTGGAGGTTGATGATTCCAGGGACCGGACATTCATTCAGGTCTCTCTCTCTCTCCCTCATTTTTTTTCCTTTCTAGTTTTTTGTTGGTCTCCTGTCATTCTGGTTACAATTTTCTTTTGTCAAGGTTAGACTTGCAGTTTTAATGTTAACATTTTTTTTAAAAAAAGGTTAGACTAGCAGTTTTCTTGCTAAGATGTTCTAGTAAGTGCGATGAATGTGGACTTTCAATAATAATCCCTTTTATGATTAAAAAGCTAGTGTTATCTGTGTAAAAAGCAACTTCATGAAGTCTGAAAATATATTTTTTATTTCAGTTTGAACCAGCTCCTAGGAGAGGGGAGCCAGATGTAACCCGAAGAACTCCGGATTATTTCTTATGATGCAACTGCACAAACCTATTGATTTCTGCCCAGAAGATCGTGCTAACTGCTTTATATGCTGCGGGCCTGGTACAAGTTTGTAGTTATTTCTGCTATAGTGATGCCACTGGTATGGGACGAAGCATGTAAATCAGGCATGTGATACTTCTTTCAGTTGTTCCTCTGGAACCTCATTGAGAAGCTGTGAAGAGATGGTGAAGCCAGTGACACAGTTAGGGTGCATGTATCACTTTTCCGCGAACAATGTTTAACTCTCCCTTTTTTCTTTTTCATTTGGTGTCCTATAATTTTTTTGTTAGCAGTAGAAAGGACAATGATTTGCTTCCCTGATAATTCTTGTCCTTCTAAAAGGACAATCACTGTCGTATAAAGCTCTGTAGAGGTAAGATACTTATTTTTTTCCTAACCTTTTAATGAGTGTTCACATTATTTTCGATGATGTTACAAACTTTTGATTTCTCTAAGTGGTTTTGTTCAAGTTTGAAGCATTTTCAGCTCATGCTTGCTAATTAGTTTAGTTTGATCCTCCTAAGGTATTTCATACTGTACCACTGATCATCTGTGGTTCGAAAGAAATAGGAACTGGTTATGTTATATAGTTTTGTTTTAGTGCGTTATACCAATTACGAACAATTTGTTCTATTTTATTTTAACATGAGACCCGTCCTTTATTCCTTACAAGTAGTTTTTCCCTAGCTCTTCAGCTTTGGCTATCGTTACATTTTTTACTCGCGGATAGTGGAAAGGCAGTAGTTTGGTATATTACTATTTCTTCTAGTTCATGATGTGGGGTGTTTGTACCTGGGATGGTTTGGTGATTAATCTTCACTTCAAATTTTAATTGCTGCTGATTTATGCTGAATTCAATGTGAAATGGAAACATACGCAATAACAACGCTTACATAAGAACATGTTAGTGACGTAATGCCCTTTATGATATTAGTAGTACTTGTTTAGTCGGCAATCTCTTATTTGTTCTCTCATATGCCTTAGCAATTAGTATCAATCTTTTTTTGACAGTGTTATCTGTTTGAGATTCTGATATGTTGCAACCCAAAATCATTGTTAATCACATACAAGAGTAAATGTTAGATTGCATTCTTGATTATGTAAAACAATGATTTGAGTTTTACATTTTACTCCGTATATCCAATTTTCAAAACATTATCTAGATAATTGACTGTTGTTCTTCGGAAGGCTAACGAGGAGAGCACTAATTAACTTCTGTATATCTCATTTCCTGATAATTGAAAACCAGAATATACATTTGTATTTTATTCTAAAATCCATATATCCTTATTTGATTTTTGCATTATGATCTTCAAAGACTGCAATTTCCCAACAAAAATGTTGTTTGCAGCTACCTAAAAAGCTAGGTTAGAATTACATGGCCAGTTTGCACTAGGAAAGTCCAAGGGCACAGCTATTTTGTCCTTCCAATTCTACGAATATGGGAAAAATTCCAATATTAGATTTGATTAATAAAATCGTAAAAATCTTACTTTATTTAATCCTTGAAATGTGTTAATTTAATGTAAAATAAGCTTTTTTGATAGGTAGAAGTATATGAAGTAATTTGGACAATGTATCACTTCAATGGTGACGAATAGAGTTTACTTCTACATATAGTCCTATAAGTGACTCCTTCAAATTTGAACTTGGCCGGTTTTAAATGACATAATTAGCATTCTCCTATCAGTTATTTTTCGAGAAATATTCCGTACTCATGTACCTAACAAGTTTGAATTCTATTACGATTAGCGTAATATTCTAAACCATAAGGATAGACAGTGTTACCAGATCAAACATGGGGAGGTACACAATTTATATTGTCCCCAAGCTTTCAAAATTATAGCTTGCAGAAAGCTTTCAACAGGCGTTTGTAGTCCAACGGTTAGGATAATTGCCTTCCAAGCAATAGACCCGGGTTCGACTCCCGGCAGACGCATTTAACATTTTATTTTCGTTTTGTTTCAATGTAGTTTGTATTCTTTGTAAGATTTGAGCCACCAGTTTCATATATCAAAATACGGTCAAGAAACTTATTGGAATGCTAATGCTAATGTGTCCCCACATATAAGATCCTCTAATATATAAACTTTCTTTGTCAGTCATGTTGTTATTGACGAGGGGAGGACGAGCAGCAATGCCAGGTTTCCCTAGTTTGACTTTGTATATGGAGTCAAATTAATACTACTCTATATATTTGAGAGTATTTGCACAAAATTCTACTTTTGTGGCCGGTCATAGTGATATAGTTTACATAGAGATTGAAAATCTCAATAGATCAATGAATGAATGTTGATGCATCATGCATTTAGTGAAACATGTAGAATTTCAAGTCTGTTTTTCATCTATTCTGTTGGTAATCCATCCATTAGTAATCTGTTAGTTCATTCTCTCATGAATATTGGTTGGTAATCTGTTAATAATATATCTCTATTTAGCTTAGCAATACAGTCTTTTTATTGGTAAAATCCGTTAGTGATTTTCACTTTTAAGTGTGCAACTTCAGATGTATGTGAACACAATATGTAGACAGCAATAATTAATAGCAATACTGAAGTACATCAAACGCTGTTTCACAATCAAAACATAACACTCATGTAGCTAAATGACAATATAAACCCTCAAAGTCAACAAAAAACATTCGCAAAGAAAAGGAACAATAGAACAATAACGTAAAAGAGCTAAGAGAGTGGGAGCTGGGCATGATTAATTAGCTCGATGGAGGAGGTGATGAAACGGTAGGAATTATGGGAATGGTTGGAAGTGATGAAGGCATGTTAGGGAGAGGAATATTGGTAGGCAATGGTGGAAGGGTCATTTTTGGAGCAGAGGGCAATGTAGGCAAAGAAGGCAATGGCGTTGTTGTTGGAAGTGTTGGCAGAGATACACTTGGCATTGGTGGCAATGTTGTTGGCAATGTTGTTGGAAAGTTAGGAATTTTGGGCAGCTGTGGCATTGTTGGCTGAGGCAATGAGGGGATTGTAGGCAGTGGATTTGCACCTGAAAGTTGCAAAAGGCTACGAGCTGCATGACTTGTGCTGATTAAGGACAATGCTATGACCAAGAAGAGGATTGAGCAGTTGCTGGAAGCTGAAGCCATTGTTGATTTCTAGATTTCTTTTTGTTTTCCTAGGAGTCTAAGTTGTGTTTTGACTTGAGTGGAGTTTGATCATCACTAATGGGTATATATAGGGAGAGTTCTTGAAGGATTAGATGAGATGTTGGGTGTGGAAGCATAAGCTCTATAGTTAGTTAAACTTCCAGCCCTAATGTTGGTTTGAGGAACATTGACAAATTTTCAAGTGAGAAACTTTCTATCAACCATATTGGGTGAACAAATTCAACACTAATTGATGAAATCTATTTATATAAATCAATGTATATATATGGTTTTAAACCAAAAGTCTATATTGGTTGGCACCATGTGATTAGGATGGTACTCTTGCACCTGTGTTCATGTACTTGCAAAGGAATTCATACTTTTGTCATCTTGAGTAGCATTCCGAACAAACCACAAACTAATTAATAAGAAAAAGAAGAAGACATCATGACTAAAATGTTACATTAATTAACTTGTTTATTATTCTTTCTTTCTTTGTTTGCTAATAGTTTCTCATATGGGGCAGTTGTTTATTGATCTATCCTTCCGATTTTGTTCAACTACCTAGCTTGGACATGTTTGCTTGCGTAATGATGGTCAAATAACTAATCAGCTCAACATGATTTTGAAATCTAACACCTTTCCATGTGTAATGTTGAACTAAATAACTAATCAGCTCAAAATAATATGCTTGTTTGGGAACTAAATATAGTTCTACTAGTATTACATTAAACTCAGAAGGTACTATTCCTACTAGATTGAGCAAATGTTTGGGTTCTTTATGTATCCAATTATGTCTTCAACGAGGATGTGCAACCGGTTTTTTTTTTTCATGACCAAGCAATTGAAAATTCTTTTATTCTAGAAAGAAGCGATATCCTTCTAAATTTGATAGCTCTTAAGTTTCATGGGTCGTTTAATATGTGAGTGAGTTATAAAGGGATTTTAAATTCCGGGATAATAATCTTGGGATTTAAATAATTACGGAATTATTTAGGAATATACTATTATTGGTAGATGTTTGGTTTACTGGATTAAAAATGAGATATACTAGATATAATATATAATATATTTAGGTGTAAAGTAGATAAACTTGAATAAACTATTATTTTCATTTTTAACTTTAACTTACTCAAAACTTGGAAGAAGAGCTTTGGAGAATGAGCCAAATAAGTTATTTTGATGTTAATCCCGGAGTTAATAATCTTAATCCTACATGGAGTATGAGATAAAAATAATATCACAATTGTGGGGTAAATTATTCCGAAATTGGTTATCCCAGAATAAAAAAAATTCTACCAAATATGGGATGATATAATCTGGTAATCCCTTATCCTCATATCAAAGGACCCCTAAATATTCTACTTTTTCCTTAATATAGTGACATATTCTAATAGCATAACATATTTAAAATGGGATAATTACACTAAAAAATAAGCAAAAGACGAAAATTACCAAATGACCCATATTTCTGAATCTTATCCGACCTGTCACTCTTTTTTTCGAGAAAGCAGTCTGCCGCAAGTTTATACAAGTTTATACAAATTTATACACATGTAATTGTATAAATTTGTATAAGTATATATATACGAGTGAATAATCTGTATTAAGGATGTTTATATGAATTTTTACTTTTTTTTTGTGTATATTTTTATATTTTTCTCATTGCTATGCATTTATCTATGTATATTCACGTATCATTTATTTTTTTGGGGAGAATTGTGTGTATAAACTTGTCCAAAGCAATGATTTAGATGCAATAAACAACATAAATTTAGTAAAATACAAAAAAAGTAACGACACCACTAGCGGGAAAAAGTGTCTGCTGGACTTAGTGGCTGGGGAGGGGGAGATTTGGTAGCTAGGGTGTTTTTTATGAAGGAGCGCTAAAATTTGTAATTTTAGGAATGAGTGCTATGCATGAAAAAAATATGGTCTCTTATTTGTATTTTGAGTAGTGGGCTGCCTATTTTTGAAAATTTCCTATTTAAAATCGACCATGACTAAGCTTACTTTTGATACAAGCAAAGAGGCAATTATTTTTTCAATATTTTAATTTCTATATCCAGTCACGCTGCCATATAAATAAGATAACTGAGTAATTTACTCACTTATTTTTTTTAATTTGTGGAACAGATTGGAAAGAAAGCTAGTATAAACGTACGATGCAATAAGTTTTTATTGTAGGCATTACTGAAAGCAAGCTGAATCCAAATATCCAATGCTATATATCTAAGTTTGGTCCAATCAATCGCTTATTATATCTGAAGATTTTGTGGAATCTCCAAAGATTTTGTGGAATCTCCTAACTGCGTTTACTAATGTGTAGTTGATCAAAAAATTTCACCACGTTACCCTCTATTTTTGGTAATGTCTTTTTATCCCCACTTAAAAATGGTCTAGTAAAATGGTCTCGAAGGCAACACTTCAAGTTATAAATCGACAAGTGCTTCCTCTTCGTGAAATATCAAATGGCACATGTTGCTTGCAAAGAGATTCTCAAGTGCTGCTCAGACAATACTTCAAGTTATCTAGGAGAATGTGTGAAGAGATAAAATGGCAAGTGTTGCCTATGCAAGAAGGGGTCAAAGTCAAGTGTTGTCAAGTGCTGCCTAAGGGCAAACACTTGCGAGAAAGGAAAGGTGGGGTAATACTTCAAGTTATCTGGGAGAATGTGGGAAGAGATAAAAGGACAAATGTTGCATATGCAAGAAGGGGTAAATTTCAAGTTTTGTCAAGTGCTGCCTACGAAGGAACACTTACGAGAAAGGGAGGACAAGATGCAAGAGTCATTATAAAATTTCGTAGGGGGTAATTCCATTCGAAATTTATTCATTAAAGTTAGCGGAGGTTATTCTTGCAAAACCACTTTAAACGGGGTCAATAAGGCAAACCACTATGGTGTCAGAGTTTTGTAAATTATCCGTAGTTGGTAGTCACAATATGAAGAAATCAATGTTTTTATTTTGGAAAATTTTCAAAAATAAGCAGCCCACTACCCAAAATTACAAACAGGATGCCATATTATTTTTTTCATGCATAACACCCATCCCTAAAATTATAAATTTTGGCTCTCCTTCATAAAAACACCCTAGCTACCAAATCTCCCCCCTCAAGCTGCTAAGTTGCCGACAAACACCCTCCAGTGGTGTCGTTACTTTTTTGTATTTTACTGAATTTGTGTTGTTTATTGCATTTAAATCATTGCTATAGACAAGTTTATACACACAAATCTTACCCCAAAAAATAAATTATACATGAATATACATAGATAAATGCGTAGCAATCAGAGAAATACAAAAATATACACAAAAAAGGTAAAAATTTATGTAAACATCCTTATTATACAGATTTATTCACTCGCATATACGCACTTATACAAATTTATACAATTTTATACACGTGTATAAATTTGTATAAAATTGTACAAATTTGTATAAACTTGCGGCAGACATGTCGCGTAAGATTCGAAATTATAGGTTATTTTTGGTAATTTTCATCTTTTGCTTGTCTTTTAGTATAATTATCCTTTTTATGTTTTCTACTTCAGCAAATTGTTTACTTTTATTTGTTTTATTTTAGATGACAAAATTTGCAATTCTCCAATGAACCGAGTATTTCCGTGCTGACATAAAAAGAAAGTTTAATGTTGTGATTTGTGAAGATAACTTGGACATGCTTATTAAAAGCATCGGACCAATTTGCGCTGAAATATGAAGAAACCAACTACTATTATTATGACTCTAATATTATTTGAAGCTTAATTTCTTATGATTTTTATCTGAATTCATTGATTATCAGGCATGCAGTGCCAAAAAGTTGTATCATAATTATTTCTCTGTTATTAGATTCTAAACTTGATTAGATGGAATACCTTATTTTCCTATATAATTAGTATAATAAAGATTGTGTCGCACCCGTCGAAATAATCAAAAAATAGCTAATCGAAATATTTAATAACTCAAACGCTCCATAGATTTGGTGATATGTTGAGCTCGTAAAAACTTAAATTTGGATCCGCCTCTATTATGCGCACACAACATCCAAAATAAGCTACTACAATTAAACTTCATTATAACAGTCCCTCGTTATAACAATATTTCAGTATAACAACTTACTTTTCTTCAGAATCAATTTTATGTTATATTTTATCTCTCTATAATATCGTTTTACCTATAACAATAATGACTAAGCTACTTATAACAGTCACTCGTTATAACAATATTTCAGTATAACAACCTACTTATCTTCAGAATCGATTTTATGTTATATTTATCTCTCTATAACATCGTTTTACCTATAACAACAATGACATTTATTATAGCAATATACTCTTTGTAAAATTACCTTTTTATAACAACCATAGTCAAATATTGTGAAATAATGTTCTATAAAAGAATATATTTTGTACAAAATTAAAATACTAAATATTTATGGTAATGATTGTTGCCATAAATATATTATCGTTTTGGCATTCGTCACAGAAATATTTATGAAAAAAATTGTATGAAGTACAGCTTAACAATGGACCAAAACTTTCGTATTCATTTTTCTTTTTACAAAGAAGAATAGTACAAAATAGATTATATTGACAATTTATGAAACGACCTTAGGTAGTTGTTTCGGAAGTTATGACTCCGATTGACGTGCTGATAATTTTAAAAACTTTATAGTGTCTATTAGGACCTGTCTGTAAAATTTGAGCTAAATCAGACCTTGTTTGGTACGTATCGGAAGAAGATTTCAATTTTTATTGTCGATAAATATTAAAAAGAGATTTTCGAGCTCGATTTTGGCGAATGAACTCCGATTCGAAATCCAAAAGCGCCGTTAAGTTCGTATGATTATTTGTGACTTTTGTGAACTTTCGAAGTAAATTTCGAGGTTGTTCAACTAGTTTCTGCTAAAATGCCAAAAGTTAAATAATTTGACCTTTTTCCATTTAACTTGCATATTGAGTTTCGGGAGTCCGATTTGAGATCCACCTTAGTGAGTATGTTACATATATTTTGTATAACTTGCTTGAGAAATCTGGGATCATTTCGAATTACGTAGAGTTCCGTTTTAATTGTCGTCGCGAAAAAAAAGAAAAAAAAAAGAAGATAAAAAAAAAGAAAAGAAAAAAAGAAAGAAAAAGACAAAAATCTGAAGGAGGTGGATCCTTAGCTTTAAAGAACAGAAAAAAAGAACGAAACAGAAATGGTAATAGAGAAACAGAAACGCAGCGAGAAAAAATGATACCAGAAAATGAGAAAAGAGCCGGAGAAAGATAGAATTTTTTCCTCGAAACATTCAGGTAATGATCTTAATACATTATTTTAGTTTATGTCGTGTGTTTGAATATATTTTGACGGTAAAAATTGGGATATTAGACATCGTTTTAATAAATTCAATTAATAGTTTAAAGAGTTAATTGGACCCTGATGATGGAATTGAGTATATATTCGTACTTAGTGAGTTATGGGCAACATATAAATGTAATTTATTTAGGGTTTGGTTGTGTAATCTTAAACCCTTTACATAGGCCTGGCCTGCGTATTGCGTATGCGAATAATGTATCAGGTTCCTAATTGGATTGCCCTAAGACGTAAGGAATGAAGCCTTTAGCCTTATGTGATATATTTTTCTGCTTATTGAACACAGTGGGATCGTTTGGAAATGAATCCAAAGGACAAAGCGGTTGTTGAGTAGCTGTGCTAACTTTGTAACAAGGTAAGTGTTTGTATCCATTTCTTTGGAGGCCCTTGGCCTCGTGGATAATCTACCACGTGTTCCTTACGTGTGTAGCTGCCGATAGGCGTACTCATTACGCCTTAGCTATGGATTTACATTATATATATTATATGTTATGTCATGTTGTTGGTATTGCATTGAGGATCTGAGCATTGTACTCTGGCAGTGAGTTGTCATATACTTCCGGCTATCGATGAGAGTCCCACGCTGGTGATGGGTTATTATTGCATCATGTTGCATTCATATGCATTATGTTGCACTTATATGCATTCCATTGCATACATATCGGGTGCAGGAGCATTCCTCCCCAGGAGAGTGCAGGAGTATTCTGCCTCTGGTTTGTATCATATCGGGTCCAGGAGTATTCCGCCTCTGGTTTGTATCATATCGGGTGCAGGAGTATTCCACCCCAGGAGAGTGAAGGAGTATTCTGCCTCTGATTCATATTATATTAGGTGCAGGAGTATTCCGCCCCAGGAGAGTGCAGGAGTATTCCGCCCTAGGAGAGTGCAGGAGTATTCTGCCCCAGGAGAGTGTAGGAGTATTCCGCCACAGGAGAGTGCAGGAGTTTCATATCATATCGGGTTCAGGAGTATTCCGCCCCAGGAGTAGGAGTATTCCGCTCCAGTTGGTTACTATATTGCATTCCCCTCGAATTCATGAGTATTCCGCTTCGAGACGGGATTACGGGCACATGTGACCCCATTGCATCATACTGCATTCATCCCATTTCATTGCACCGCATGCTGACTATTATGTGACTATCATGCTGTGTTTTATGTATGTGATATGTATATCATGCTGTGGGCATATTTCAGTTTGCCTATATATTTTTGGCTCGTATCGGGTTGCACGCCGCGACAATATAAATATATGGATCGGGTTGCACACTGCAACAGTACAAAATATAGATCGGATTGCACGCAACAGTGTAAATATATAGATCGTGTTGTACGCCGCAACAGTATGTTTTTCTGATTGTTGGTATGTTCGGGATACTTAAAGACCTATATGTTCTGTCTACTTTATGTCCCTGGTTGTTTATGGTTCCATACGTATTTCCAGTTATTATCTTGCTCTGCCTTTTTATAGTTTAAATAAGATGAATTTGGTTTACCTGTTTTTCTTCTCCCTGGCTATCTATCATATTCTTTGAGGTGACTAGTCTGCCCCACTTATTGAGTCCGTTTGACACACTCTTGTTTGTTGTTTGTTTCTTGTCTATCTATTTCGTTTCCGCAGGTGTGCTTCAGGATTGAGTTCGCCACGTTGTTCGGGAGCGAAGATGACTTCAGCTGTCAGGGTGAGCCAGCTTTTATTCCGGATGGCCACCAGTTTTATGTTTATTATTTCAGTTGTATTTTGCTCCCTTCAGGAGGTATCTGTCTTCCTTTGTACTCTTAGATGTCTAGTCTGGATAACCCTAAACCTAGTATGTTGGATAGTCAGCTGTAATTTCTTTTGTAAATCTTAGAGGTATCAGTATGTCTGTGCGTTTTCTAAGTCTTGTTCTTATTTATGAATTGAATTATATTTATTTTCCTAATTTAATTGGTAAGGGTTCGCCCGACGGGTCTATGGGAGGATGTCGGGTGCGCTCACGGCCTAGCTGGATTCCGGGTCATGTCAGTTGGTATCAGAGCCCGTTTTAGAGTTTTTCCAGACTAAGACAATGTCTAGTAGAGTCTCGTTGATGGGTACGTAGATGTCCGTACTTATCTACGAGAGGCTATGATGGCATTTAGGAAGTTTCACTTCCTTCTATTCTGATTGTGCATCGATGTCTAGGATGTAAAAGTATTTTCGTTAATTCGTTCATGGTAATTATGAGCCCTCGTGCGACAAATCAGCAAACGGTAGGGGTTCAGGACGAAGTAGTCTAGCCTGGGATAGAGCTATTCAAGCCCCGAGAGTTGTGGATCAATCCAGTCGCGCTGGCCCCAGCTGTACGAGCTCGCGATGGGCAAGGGAGCAGGGCCTTGTGGTTCCCTTGGCTCTCTACGATGCTTTGACGAGAATCATGTCGCCGCATATGCAGATGTTCGGACTTAGAGAGCTCCTATTCCAGCTCTTAATATTGCCGCAGTGAATTATGTTCCGGAGACAGCATATGTTGTGCCTCTAGTTATTCTGGCTGGTTAGCTAACCTGAGTAATGGCTCGGTCCGAGTGTCTGAAGAGGCTGCATTATTCTACCCAAATTAACCTTCTGATGTTATCCTGTATAAGTTTTTTTTTTTTTTTAAAATAAAATGATGTCAGCGTATCATTCAGGCTCTTGATTATATCGAGCGGGATGGTGTTGATTATTCTGCTTTCTAGCTTCAGGGTCCAGCCTTGGATTGGTGGACCACTATTTTATCATCTCGCCAAGGCTTGCCTAAGCTAACTTGGTACGTGTTTTCTCATAGATTCGTGGAAAAGTTCCCTTCCCGCAGCGAGTGAGAGGAAAAGCGTTGCCAGTTTGAGTGGATTAGATAGGGTAGCCTGTCGGTTAGCCTGTTGGTTTCAAAATATGAGATTGAATTCTCTAGGATGGCTAGATATGCACCAGAACTAGTCCAGTAACCTTCCGAAAATGTTCAAAAGTTTATTGGTGATCTTTCTCCTTCCTTGAGATCCTAGATGGCTCGAGAAATTAAGGTTAGGACTTCATTCGACGTCGTTGTTTATATTGCTCAGAGGTATTAGGCATACCATAAGTTAGAGCGGGAAGAGTTAGAGCGGGAGAGCAAGAGATCCGACGGCCCTGGTGGGCACCATACCTCCTTTGGAGGTAAGATTTATGATTATTTTGGGAGGTTACTTGCCAGGTAATCTCAGCTTGTAGAGCGTGATTCTTAGAGTGCGCGAGTAGTTTATCAGGATTAGACTCAGCTTTCTCTTTGTAGCTTTCAACAATCTGTCCAGCTTCTATTTTTTAGTGAAAAGTTGTTATCATTGTCATGAGTCTGGTTATCCTTTGAGGAGTTTTCCGTTACTCCGGCAAGTAGGCAGTCGTCCTTTCTCTCGTCATCAAGTACCTGCCCAGTCACAGGGGATTTCATATATATCTCAACCAACCAGAGATATCCCACCACCCGATAGAGGTAGAAAGTGTGGTGGCTGTGGTTCTTCAGAAGGTGATTATCAGGGTAGTGGCTCAGCTCAGCTGCAGAGGCAGTTCTATGAACTGCCAGTCTGGCAGGATGCTGAGGTATCCGATGTAGTACACCCATGTACTTCTTCTTCCATTATATGTGAGTAAGATTTGATTCTTCCAATCGGTCTGGACTTCATTAATCTTATCATGTTTCCATGGCTTCCTTGGATATTGTTTCTATTAAGAACCGGTCGCGGTAAATGGGCGAGCTTCTAGTATGATTTATTCAGGGCATTTGTGAGATCTTACTAGTTTATCTAGTTTAAATGTGAGAGATTTTTGAGTGAGTATCGGTATTGTTTGCTTGGCATCTTGTTGTGCCACATTCTTTTATAATGTCAAGTTAGTCTACCTCTCTTTGGAACTCAGTGTTGGCAGGATGATGGGACTCTTATTCGTCACCATCAAAAAGTGTCATTGTTTCTTCCGGTGTAAAGTGGTTAATAAGTAATACTCGATCTATGTATCTTCCTTTAGTTCAAAATACTTGTAGAGTCATGTTATTCTATGAGCTTGTCTTAGTTATAAAAGGGTTTCTGGTAAATTGTCAGAGTTTCTTTCTTCTTGGGAGGTTAAATTAGCATAGATGTCATTCCATAAAGCTTATTTAATGTCTATTCCTTCAGTTGCGATTCTTTGGTTAGCCGAGTCGGATTTACTCTAGCTCTGGTAGCAAAGAAAATAAGAAGATGACCTTCCTAAAGCTCTAATTATTCATATCGTCAATTCATTGCCATCTATTCTTCTTCCGGGACTAGTGAGTTTGGGCGGTGAGTAGCTGCTTGTGATATTCCCTATGTTGAGCCAGAGTGCGTGTCAAGGCAGTCGGGTACGCACATTATTGTGTTTTAAAGCTACAAAGGGTAATGAGAGGTATCATTTGACCCCCTGAATTGAGCTATCGAGCGGTGGTGCTTATGGAAAAGGTATGGAGTTGTGAACTCGAGATTTGCAGCTGTTTGGCAACTCGAGAGGGTAATTTAGTAGCTCAGGTCTAAGCCGCATTATGTTTTAGCTAAATCTTTCTTAATCCAGTAGGTTGTGCGAGGATGCAATTCCTATTCAAATTGGTTGTATGAGTTTACGCTCTCAGTAGAGGAGTCTTTCTCTAATACTGAATGCTAATATTAAATCTCTAAAGAGTTGCTAAAACGTAAGCTAATTCTTTATTTCATTGACCTGTTCTATATCGAAAAGTATATCGACGAGGTGATTCGTTGGTGGAATCATGTTATCTCATCTAGAGTTGCGTGTATCTTTATTTTGAAAATATAGAACACTTCTCTCATGATCGAGAAAGGGTCAGTTTAGTCAGAATAAGCTGGACAATGATGTGATGATATTATCCAGATATGTTTTATTCCAAGAGTTCGATGTGTATTATAATTCTGATTCTGTAATCATGAGAAAAAATTCGTGGAATAGTTTATGAAGGTCATGAAAGTTCTGTTGTTATCTATATGAATTTTTTTTTAGAATTAGGCTCGTTCGAGGAAGAACGAGAGTTTAAGTGGAGGAGAATGAAACGACCTTAGGTAGTCGTTTCGGAAGTTAGGACTCCGATTTATGTGCCGATAATTTAAAAAACTTTGTAATGTCCATTAGGACCTGTTTGTAAAATTTGAGCTAAATCAGACCTCGTTTGGTTCGTATCGGAAGAAGATTTCAATTTTTATTGTCGATAAATATTAAAAAGAGATTTTTGAGCTCGATTTTGACGAATGAACTCGGATTTGAAATTTGAAAGCGCCGTTAAGTTCGTATGATTATTTGTGACTTTTGTGAACTTTCGAAAGTGAATTTCGAGATTGTTCGGCTAGTTTCTGCTAAAATGCCAAGAATTAAATAATTTGACTTTTTTTCATTTAATTTGCATATTGAGTTTCGGGAGTCCGATTTGAGATCCGCCATAGTGAGTATGTTACATATATTTTGTATAACTTGCTTGAGAAATTTGGGATCATTTCGAATTTCGTAAAGTTCCGTTTTAATTTTCGTCGCGAAAAAAAAAGAAAAGAAAATAAAATAAAAGAAAAGAGAAAAGAAAAAAAAGAAAGACAAAGACATAAAAGCAGAAGGCGGTGGATCCTTAGCTTTAACATAAAACAAGAACGAAACAGAAATGGGAACAGAGAAACAGAAACGCAGCGAGAAAAAAATGATACCAGAAAATGAGAAAATAGCCGGAGAAAGATAGAATTTTCCCCCGTAACATTCAGGTAATGATCTTAATACATTATTTTAGTTTATGAGGTGTGTTTCAATATATTTTGATGGTAAAAATTTGGATATTAGACATCATTTTAATAAGTTCAATTAATAGTTTAAAGGCTTAATTGGACCCTGATGATGGAATTGAGTATATATTCGTACTCAGTGAGTTATGGGCAACATATAAATATAATTTATTTAGGGTTTGGTTATGTGATCTTTAACCCTTTACATAGTTCTGGCCTACGTATTGCGTATGCGAATAGTGTATCAGGTTCCTAATTAGATTACCCTAAGACGTAAGGAATGAAGCCTTTAGCCTTATGTGATATATTTTTCTGCTTATTGAACACAGTGGGATCGTTTGACAATAAATTCAAATGACAAAGCGGTTGTGGAGTAGCTGTGCTAACTTTGTAACAAGGTAAGTATTTGTATCCATTTTTTTGGAGGCCCTTGGCCTCGTGGATAATCTACCACGTGTTCCTTCTGTGTGTAGCTGCCGATAGGCGTACTCATTACACCTTAGCTTTGAATTTATATTATATATTTTATATGTTACTGACATGACCCAGAATTCAGCTAGGCTGTGCGGGCACCCGACATCCTCCCCTAGACCCGTCGGGCGAACCCTTACTAATTAAATTAGAAAAATAAATATAACAATTCATAAATAAGGACATGACTTAAAAAAAAACACAGACATACTGATACCTCTAAGCTGTGCAAAAGAAATTACAGCTGATTACCCAACATACTAGGTTTAGGGCTATCCAGACTAGACATCTAAGAGTACAAAGGAAGACAGATACCTCCTGAAGGGAGCAAAATACAACTGAAATAATAAACATAAAACTGGTGGCTATCCGGAATAAAAGCTGGCTCACCTTGACAGCTGAAGTCATCTTCGCTCCTTCACAACGTGGCAAACTCAGTCCTGGAGCGAACCTGCCGAAACGAAATAGATAGAAAAGAAACAAACAACAAATAAGAGTGAGTCAAAATGTCTCAATAAGTGGGGCAGACTAGCCACCTCAAAGAATAGGAGAGCTAGCCAGGGAGAAGAAACAGATAAACCAAATTCCTCTTATTTAAACTATAAAAGGCAGATCCAGATAACAACCGGAAACCCGTATGAAACCATAAACTCAACTAGGGATACGAGCCAGAAATATATCAACAAATAAGCAATGCACATATAAGCAGGACAGTAGTCATGTACCGTAAATCTACACAATGGTATGAAATGAGATGAAATGAAATGAAATATGATTCAAAGGGTCACATGTGCCCGTCATCCCATCCCAAAGCGGAATACTCCTGCATACGAGGGGAATCCAATCTGATAACCAACTGGAGCGGAATACTCCTGCTCCTGGGGCGGAATACTCATGCACCCGATATAATATAAACTAGAGGCGGAATACTCCTGCACTCTCCTGGGGCGGAATAATCCTGCACCAGATATAATGTAAAGCTGAGGCGGAATACTCCTGCACTCAGTATCTGGCATAAGAGCAGAATACTCCTGCTCCTGGGGCGGAATACTCCTGCACCCAATATAATATGAATCAGAGGCAGAATACTCCTGCACTCTCCTGGGGCGGAATACTCCTGCACCCAATATGATATGTAATATAATGCATATGAATGCAATGTGATGCAATAATAACCCTTCACCGGTGCGGGACTCTCATCGACAGCCGGTGAGTAGATGCCAACTCACAGCAAGACTATAATACTGAGATCCTCAATGCAATACCAACAACAGGACATAACATATAATATATAATGTAAATCCAAAGCTAAGGCGTAATGAGTACGCCTATCGGTAGCTACACACGTAAGGAACAGGTGGTAGAAAATCCAGCCTCCAAAGAAATGGATATAAACACTTACCTCTTCCAAAAGTTAGCACTTGCTAATCAACAACCGCTTTATCCTTTGGTTTCATTGCCAAACGATCCCACTCTATTCAATAAGCAGAAACATATATCAAATTCGGCTAAATGCTTCATTCCTCACATCTTAGGGCAATCCGGTTAGGAACTGATACCCTATTCGCATACGCAATACGCAGGCCATGCCTATGTACAGGGTTAAAGGTCATATAACAAAACCCTAAATAAATACATTTATATGTTGCACATAACTTATTGAGTACGAATATATAATCAATTCCATCATCGGGGTCCATTTGACCCTTTAAACTATTAATTGAACTTATTAAAACGATGTCTAATATTCCAAATTTTACCGTTAAAGTATGTTCAAACACACGTAATAAACTCAAATAATACATTAAGATCATTACCTGAATTTTTCGGGGGTGAAATACTATTTTTCTTCGGCTCTTTTCTCATTTTCTAGCATTATTTTCGTTGTTGCCTTCTCTCTTTTTCGTTTCTGCTTCCTTTCTGTTTTCTCAATGTTGCTTAGGGATATTTAATCCCTAATCCCCCACCGCCTTTCTTAATCTTTCTTTCATTTTATCTTTTATTCTTTGCTTTTGTCTTTTCCTTTTTCTTTTATTTCTTCTACTTTTCTTTTCGCGACGAAAATTAAAACAGTACTCTACAATATTTGAAATAATTCTAAATTTTGCATACAAGTTATATAAAAAATATGTAGCATACTCGCTAAGGCGGATCTCAAATCGGGTTCCCGAAATTCAAGATGCGAATTTAAATGGAAAAAGGTCAAATTATTTAACTTTCTGCATTTTAGCGGTAACTAGCCGAACAACCTCGAAATTCACTTTCGAAAAATCACAAAAGTAAAAAATAATCAGACAAACCTAACAGCGCTTTTGGATTTCGAATCGGAGCTCATTCGCCAAATCCGAGCTCGAAAATCTCTTTTTAGTATTTATCGACAATAAAAACTAAAACCTTCTTTCGATGCCTACTAAACGAGGTCTGATTTAGCTCAAATTTTACAGACAGGTCCTAATGGAAATTACGAATTTTTTAAAATTATCGGCACGCCAATCAGAGTCCTAACTTCTGAAACGACTAACCGAGGTCGTTTCAGTTATGTCATGTTGTTGGTATTGCATTGAGGATCTGAGCATTGTACTTTGGCAGTGAGTTGGCATATACTTTCCGGATGTCTATGAGAGTCCCGCGCTGGTGATGAGTTATTATTGCATCATGTTGTATTCATATGCTTTATGTTGCATTCATATGCATTCCTTTGCATACATATCAGGTGCAGGAGTATTCCGCCCAGGAGAGTGCAGGAGTATTCTGCCTCTGGTTTATATCATATCGGGTGCAGGAGTATTCCGCCCCAGGAGAGTGCAGGAGTATTCCGCCTCTGATTCATATTATATTGGGTGCAGGAGTATTCCGCTCCAGGAGAGTGCAGGAGCATTCCGCTCCAGGAGAGTGCAGGAGTATTCTGCCTCTGATTCATATTATATTGGGTGCAGGAGTATTCCGCCCTAGGAGTGTGCATGAGTATTCCGCCTCTGATTCATATTATATTGGCTACAGGAGTATTCCGCCCCAGGAGAGTGCAGGAGTATTCCGCCTCTGGTTCATATCATATTGGGTGCAGGAGTATTCCGCCCCAGGAGTAGGAGTATTCGCTCCAGTTGGTTACTATATTGTATTCCCCTCGAATGCATGAGTATTCCGCTTCGAGACGGAATTCGGGCACATGTGACCCCATTGCATTATACTGCACTTATCCCATTTCATTGCACCACATGCTGACTATTGTGTGACTATCGCGTTGTGTTTTATGTATGCGGTATATTGTTGATACCCAATTTTGTCCTGATCGTATACATTAAAGTATAATTATTTTAAAATTAATATCAATTTTGAAAAGAGAAAAGTAATTGAGTAAATTCAAAAGAAAGGGTTAAATGTGTAAAATACGGCCTTAATTTGAACCTATACATGCAATTACTCTATTTTCTTAATTTATTTTAAAAGAGGGGCTAAAATCGCTCCTAATCCTAAAATCTAGCCTATCTATGCAAGACAAATATATACATTACCCTATTTTCCTAAATCAGATATAATCCATGACCCTATACCCAAAATCCCTAACCCGTTTCCCCTTGACCCGAATCCCCCCAAAATTTTGAAATCAAATCAGTCCAAACTCCACATCATCCGATCGTACAAGAACCTTATCCATTAACACCTGTTAGGGGTAGTTTTGGTATTTTCATATAAATTTTACACTCCCTAACCCTAATCATGAAGATAGAGAGAGAAGAGGTAGCAGCCGTTAAGGGGAAATAGAGGTCTTGAGCAGCAGTAGCCGCAATAAGGGAAAAAAGGGGGTTTTTGGCCTTTGATAATGAATAAACAGCAGCCAAGAATATAGATTGAGGGAGGGAGTTTCATATAGCAGCAGCGGCTAGAAAAAAGCAGAGAGGGTTCCAAATTTTAGTTTAAGTTCTTTCATTAAAAAATCTATATTGCATCACTGTCTTGAGTTATGTTAGGAATTTTTATTTGTCGCTTTGGCGTTCAAGTCGTCGACGTCGCTAGTTGCTTGGTCGAGTCGCTTTACTTCGGATCCTAGCTCCTTTTCACTGCGTCACAAGAGGTAACCCTTTTAACTATAGCATTTTTTATGTTGTTTGTTTAAATCTGTTTTATTGATTGATTGTGTATTGTTTCCGATATTGAGTTATGATAGCTAGCGGGTGATTGTGTCGCTTAAGAGTTTGAATGTGGAGTAAAGACTGAAGCTTTACTATCTTAGCATGTTATAATGAAGTTAAAGTCTTGTATCCTTTGAATTTCTGAGTTTTAGACGATTTCTTAGGTTTAAAGTGAAATGGTTTGCACCAATTCTTGTCTGACTACTTGCTGAATCTTGAAGTTTGTTTGCTGCATTTTTTTGAAATCTATAAATAATGAAGAGTCTGTTATGGCTGTTTGTTGGCTGTGGTTCATGAAGGGAGTTCTTGGGTATTAGAGTTGTTTAGAGGCTGTGAAGTATAGGCAGTAGTATGAATGTGCAGTGGGTGTATGTGAGGGAGTGTACGGTGTTGTCTGGTTGTTTGCAGGTGGGATGTTGTATAGTTGTTTCAGGTTATTGGAGAAGGTTGTTAGGGGGTTCAGGGTGTTGTGTTTTGTCCTAGGTTGCAGGGTATATAGGTGTGCTGCAGGTGTTAGCTTAGGTTCATTGGTGTTAGGGAATGTAAAGGTATCTTTGCAGGGTAGTTGAGTTGCTACTTTGGAAGTGTTTCCCTGGTCTGGTCTGTCAAGGCAAAGGGTGAAATTTTCTAGTTCTGTGAGTTGGTATAGGCTTGTAAAGGGAGCTGCAGATTTCCATAAGGAGAGAGGTGAGAGCCTGTGAGTGCAAGAGGGTGCAGGGGTGCTCAAGGTTGTTTCTGTTAAGCTTTTAGGGGTCTGTTCTGGTGATATGTTGTAGCAGGAATTCTAGTAGAGAAGTTGATGTTTCGAGGTTGTTTTAGTTATGCAGGCAGTGTTAGTGTGTGTGTTGGTTCTGTTTGGATCAGGAGTTTATTTGCAGCTTGTATCTCTGTGTTTTGCCAGTTGGAGGATTTGTTGTAGTAGCTGCAGGTATTGTAAAGGTGCGAGGTAGTTTGCAGGTCACTTGTTGGTTGTTTTTAAGGGATTGCAGGTCCTGGAGGTCGTGAGAATTAGAGGGAGTATGTGTGTATGTGCAGGGAGGCATAGTTAGGGGTGTTTTTTAGTTTCCTGGTTTGTTTCAGGGCAGTAAAGGAGATAATATTGTGCAGGTTTGTTAAGAAGTGGTTGGAGTTGGTTAGGGGTCTGTGAGTTCGTTTCTGGATAAAGAGGGAGTTGTAGGCTTAGTGTTGTGATAATTTGGAAGCTGGTGGGGCTTTAGTTGGTTGTTTCAGGTTGAAGATTTTGTTTAGGAAGCGAGGGAGTAGTAGATTATTTTTTCAGGTAATGTTTGTGAAGTTGTTTCTGTTTCTGAGGTCTGGTTTGTTTCCTGGTGGTATGCAGGTTGGTTCAGAGTGTATCTGTTAGGTGCTGGGGGTTCTGGATGTTAGTTTAGGAATTTCTTTTAGGTTCGTGGAGGTGAATATTCAGTCATGAAGTAGGTGTTAAGGTGCACCATCTCTAGTCCAATAGAGTTGCGGCAGTGTTAATATGTGATGGTTTCGGAATTGCCTTGATCCCTTTGGATATGCAATAGTTTATCTAAGAGTTTTTTCTGGAGAACAACTATAAATAAAATTGTTTTTCCTTTATTCTTTTAGCTCCAGATTGATTCTCTGGGGTACTGATAAAGTAATCTTGTTATCTAGATTTAATTAGATTGCGTTTGAAAACTACTTCACATAAAACTGCAATTTACTAAAATATAATCTCATATTTGTCTTTTTTTTTTTTTTTTTTCAAATTGAAGTATTTTGTTTTAGAATCGGCATGTCATTTTTTACTCATCATTCTTGAATTGATATGTTTTCAACCTTCATTTTAATCAGTGAATCTCATCTCTTACTGTTTCTCTTTTGGTACTTTATTTTTCTTTCAAGCTTCTGTTTCCTTCATCTCAGCCTCCCTTGTTGTTAAGAAGTATATGGTTCTGCTTTAGTCTATGTGCTGGTATAACCCTGGCGAATATTTAAGGTAATTTGCTATGTAATACTAGTTCCCTGAGGTGAATTGAACTGGTGTTAGTAAGTTTCCGCTAAAGGAAAATAACTTGGTTTGTTTATTGGCCAGACAATTGATTGTTTCCCAGGCTGTTCGTGTCAAATACAAGACCATGTCACTTCTTTTCTTGAAGTGTTATATGATTTCGTTTAAGTTATATTCTTATGTTAGCCTAGATATATGTCTTGAATGCGCTAAAGAATGTGATTGTGTTAAGTATTTCTGGCATTTTTTAGATTGGCTTAGTCAGAGTGGACAAAGCTACTTGTTTTGAAGTACTATGGTTTAAAATGTCTGAATCACGGTTAAAGTTACTGTTGGGTTAGAGTTATTCTGAAAAGGCCCCCTACTTGATTTAGGGATCAATTTAATAGCCAAAAGCTAAAGCTCAATTGATTTCTTTCTATTTCATTTCTGTTTGTACCAGCGAGTTATTGAAGTTGTCTACTTGTTTCTTTCGGTTAGTTTTTTTTTTTTTTGCTTTTTACGAAGTTTGTATCCAATTCTTGGATAGTTACTAATCCTTATTGTATTTTATTTTGGCATGGAACAACTCGGGATCGAGTTTGGAAAACTCACCAATTGGGATTGGCTCATTGGCTTGGAGTTGCATTGGGGTCAAGATTCGGGCTCAAGTTCTCAAGATTATAGAAAATTTTAGGAAAATCAAGGCTCCCGCGAGTTTGTCAAATTCCCGGATTTTATCTTTCAACTCTTATCCTCCATTTCCTCTTTAGGATATTTATATAAACTTTGTAGAATAATATATTATAAATTTATTTATGAATAAATATTTCATTGATGGAGTTATTTGTCTACTTTATGTTCAATACTTTTATTTTGAAGTCGTTATTTAATTTATTGCAAATCAGACCATTTAAGCAAATGCGTGGCAAATTTCATAATTTTTCAAAACTACGATTAATAAATGACTATAAGAAAAGACTTCTATCTTATTGATACGAAGTAGTTTCTTTAAAAAGTCAAAATTCATAAAGAAGTTTTAATTAACTTCTAAATATCCCGAAACAACTTTGCAAAAAGTGACTTGAAATCTAAGTTCCATCTTATGGTGAGATACTCGGATTTTAAAATAGAAATTAAGCAAGTGCCATATTACGCGCTATTATATACAAGTTGGCAAAGAAATTTGAACGATCAAATCGTTTCTTTTTAAAAGAAAATGCGCTTTATTTATTTATTTTATTTTGAAAATAATTAAAGCTTTTAAATAAAATTGTAAAATCTTTTGAAAACTTACTAAATTTAATTAGTTGAATTAATTAATAGTTCAATTATTTTTAGAAAAAGCGCATAAATAGCACTTGCAAATATTTTGGAAACCTGTCGGATTAACCGTTTTTAACGGAATTTCGAAAGTGCCTTAAAAACCTTCTTTCGAAATTAATAAAACCTCTTACTTAGAATCTCTGAAAGACGGCCTTTTTTCAAAAACGGAGTTTTTGCACGCATTTGCTTATTTGGTTCCCTGTTTTCCCTTAAATTGGGTGGTGACTCCAAAAACTCCAAAAGAGTTAGTCCATTCAATTGATATTCCTGAATTTAGCCTTTCGGGGTTAATTTTTTGGGGGTTCAACATATACATATCATGTTGTGGACATATTTCAGTTTACCTATATATTTCTGGCTCGTATCGGGTTGCACGCCGCGACAGTATAAATATATGGATCGGGTTGCACGCCGCAACAGTACAAAATACAGATCGGGTTGCACACAACAGTATAAATATATGGATCGGGTTGTACGCCGCAACAGGATGTATTTCTGATTGTTGATATGTTCAGGATACTTAAAAACCTATATGTTCTGTCTACTTTATGTCCCTGGTTGTTTATGGTTCCATACGTATTTCCAGTTATTATCTGGCTCTACCTTTTTATAGTTTAAATAAGATAGATTTGGTTTACCTGTTTTTCTTCTCCCTGGCTAGCTATCCTATTCTTTGAGGTGGTGGCTAGTCTGCCCCACTTATTGAGTCATTTTGACTCAGCCTTGTTTGTTGTTTGTTTCTTGTCTATCTATTTCATTTCAGCAGGTTCGCTCCAGGATTGAGTTCGCCACGTTGTTCAGGAGCGAAGATGACTTCATCTGTCAGGGTGAGCCAGATTTTATTCCGGATGGCCACTAGTTTTATGTTTATTATTTCAGTTGTATTTTGCTCCCTTCAGGAGGTATCTGTCTTCCTTTGTACTCTTAGATGTCTAGTCTGGATAGCCCTAAACCTAGTATATTGGATAGTCAGCTGTAATTTCTTTTGTACAGCTTAGAGGTATCAGTATGTCTGTGCGTTTTCGAAGTCTTGTTCTTATTTATGAATTGAGTTATATCTATTTTCCTAATTTAATTGGTAAGAGTTTGCCCGACGGGTCTATGGGAGGATGTCGGGTGCCCGCACGGCCTACCCGGATTCCGGGTCGTGTCAATTTAACACTTGTACTTTTTTATTTTTTTGTTAAACTGGTTAACAATTCACTTTTACTTAGTAATTTGTAAGCAATCATTCAATTCTGATTTATTTGAGGCTCGTATAATAATTGCATAAATATTAACTACCATTGTATGAGATTTTTATGGACTTGTTAACTTTAAAATAACATTGTTCATGACATATTTTTTATTCATATAATATGAGGTCTAAACGTCAGGTTTTTCTCTAGAAACAAAGATAGTATTGTGCCAATACAAATAAGACAATCCTAAAATCATACATGAACAACTGAAGCAAAAATTTTCAATAGATAGTCGCTAAGCTGTCGGGGATATTCTTTGCAAGGAGAACAAGTACGCGGCTAAGCAAACATAAATTGCAGAAAAGGCCATTAAAAGCAAGAAATTGCATTATAGATAAATTAATAATGTAGTTGTCTTTTGAATTTTTAATTGTTGAAATATGAAAATATATTTAAAATTTAAAGTTAACATATATTTTATTTTCATTTATAATATGAAAAATAAGATTTTTTTGTATACTTTTTGTTATAACAACTAAATGAGATCTAAACTCCAGATGCCAGTATACATATATAACAACACCTAATTATGGCAACCATGAAAGTTTCAGACAAACGTTGCCACTATAGCAAGGTTTGACTCAGCCCCTTATTATAACAACATTTCAGTATAACAACCTACTTTTATTTAAAATTGATTTTATGTTATATTTAACTATTATAACAACATCTTACCTATAACAGTAATGGTGTAATTATAGCAGTACACTCTTTGTAAAATTACCTCTAACATCTATAGTCAAATATTGTGAAATAATATTTTATAAAAATATATATTTTGTACCAAAATAAAATACCAAATATTTATAGTAATCATTCGTATCATAAATATATTATTTTTTATATTCGTACCATAAAAATATTTATAAAAGAAATTGTATGAAAACAATGGACCAAAACTTTTGTATTCTTTTCTTTTTACACAAGAGAATAGTACAAAGTAGATAATATTTCCATTTTGACACTTGTACTTTTTGTTTTTTTGGTTAAACTGGTTATCAATTCAATTTTTCTTGGTAATTTGTAAGCATCATTCAATTCTTATTTATTTAAGCTTCGTATAATAATTATATAAATATGAACTATCATAGTATGAGATCTTCTCGAGCGCGGTGTTAAAACATAGATAAACTTTTGTGTCAATTTCAGTAACACAGATAAACTTTTGTGTGAATTTCAGTAATCTAAAGTTATTTCATGATTCTTTAATATCCTATATAAAATTCTTTTACAGAAAGAATCTATCAGAATCATTTTTAAGTTAACATATGAGATAGCCGCCTATTTAAATTTAAATAAGCTTGAAAAAGAAAGCTAGGGATGAAAGATACGAAAAATATTGTATCGTAGAAATCTAGAGAAACTCGGGTATATCCCCCTTCTTTCTTCTTCCTCTAGGATTTTTTTTTGGTATTCTGATTATTAGTATGAATTTTTGAGCTTATGTCTCATAAGGTTGCCATTTTATTTCTCTCAAGCAAAATTTTACAAAAATGCTAAAACGGGATACAAAAATAAAAAGAAATAGATATATTGGAGATATTTTAGATAAAATTTGTAATGTACTTTAAAAAAGAAACAATTATAATATGTGCATGAGAGCATGGCCTTATCATATTTAAGAATAGTTATCTTTTATAGTTTAATAATAAAATGTACAAAAAGTAGGTTGTATTCACCTAATATATGACGATCTTTTTGTTCTCTTATATTTTATTTCAAAAACGTAAGAAGAAAGATAAAATGAGAGAAACTCATCGACTTATATCCTACACATATGACAATTATAATTGACTCCATAAAAATAGTTTTGGCGCAAGTACTACAATAGAAGTAAAAAGGACATTCTTTCTTCTCTTTTTGTAATTTAGAGTGATATAAAAAACGAAATGAATAGCTATTTCTTTTCTATATTCATCTTTGCTTTGGCTTTCGATAGAATAATTGACTCTTATAACAGCTTTCAATTTTCTTATTATCTTATCAACTCAATTAAAGATAGTTCAATTCATGTATAGTGTGAAATGAAACTTATTAAACTTTTATGGAAGTTTCGATCACAATATCTCTTATTTTTAAGGCATCAACCTTATTATTAGATTTTTTTTTGGGTAAACTAAGGATGATATTATATATATAATTACGTAACTGTACATAGGATGTGCTAGGAGCACAAACAACAGTAGATGCCATAGCGGCAGTAGCTAGACTAGTAGTAGTAACTAAATTTGTAGACTGTATGACAACCATATTGCCATAAGTAGCTAATATATTACAAGCATTAGCTGAAATAGTTCTATTATAGGTAGTAGCTTCCATATCAGAGAGAGTTGCTTTAATAACAAGCTCGAACGTTTGGGCATAAGTTTGCAACTGGTTTGCTGCAGGGAGTTGAAGAACTTGTTGAGCCAAAAGATGCGCAATTCTATTTGCTTCCCTAAAGCTATGCCGAACCACTGGATTCCCCAGCCTCTAGAGTGCGAACATGCAGTCATGAAGTATGTTAGAATATAAGGCATTATCATGTTCTAGTAATTGTAGGACCTCAATTGAGTCAGTATCTATTTTAAGAGAATTAAAACCATGTTTCATTGCAAGATGAAGACCAGTGTGCAGGGCCTTTAACTCCATAAAAGTGTGGGAAGAACCCATCAGTTGCATGGAAAAGCCGAGTATCCATTGACCTTTGTGATCACGATATATCCCACCTATACCTCCCTTATTTGTCAACAGATCAAAAGCACCATCAATATTTAGTTTTAATACCCTAATAGGAGGTGACAACCATGTAAAGGAGAAGGTAATTTTATGTGAATGGGTACGACTTTTAGTAGTTAAAAATTTAAATTCTAGGTCATGCATGATGGCACGCTAAGTAGATGGATTTCTGAGAGTATTCTGATGAATATTATTATTCCTAGTAATCCAAGGATGCCAAATGGGAGAAAATCAGACCAATTTATATGATGACTTGGTAAAGTATGATTTGAGTAAGTAGTCCATAGTGAATGAAGCCAGTGAGGCTATTGAGACAAGGAGTGAGGAAATATTTGAAGTTCATTCCAAAAAGAAGTGGCTAGAGGGCATAATAGGAAAATATGCTCAATTGTCTCAACATCATTGCAATGATAGCATTGTGAGTCAGCAAGAATCCATAGACGAAATAAATAATTTTTAGAAGGTAGTTTATGATGCTGAATTTGCCAAAATAAAGTTTTAATTTTTGGCAAAGTTTCCAGATTCCAAATCCAATTAAAATCAACTGTTATAGGTGGATGTGGTTGGATTAATTGATAAACAGACTTGGTATTAAAAATTCCATTTGATGTCAGAGTCCAAAATAGAGTGTCCTTATGAGACTCTTGATAAGTAGTAAGCATAGTATTCGTTGAGTTATGAATATGAGTTGGAAGTTCTAAAGATAGTAAATGCCAATTCCAAGAGGTAGGATTTTTCATTTGGAAAACTGTGTAATTTTCTTCTTCATGAGTTAAGAGACCAGATATGGTAGCTCTTAAGGAGGTCTTATTGGCTAGATTAGGGAGCCAATTATCATACCAAAACTGATAGAGTCACCTTGTCCCAAGTGCCAGCCACGAGCTTTGTTACAAAAGTGCCACCCCTTTTTGACATTTTTCCAAATGAAGGAAGGTAGAGAAGGTCTTCTATTCAACCTATATTTCTAAGTAATAGTAGAAACCCATAGATGTGATGGATTGAGAAACATTCTCCAGGCCATGGCAAGGCTTGCCAACATAGCAAGACTTTTATGCTTAGTTTGGCTAAGCCCTAGCCCTCCTTGAGGTTTAGAAAGTGTGATAATATCCCAACCCACATAATGCATTTTCTTTTGGTTTGCAGTCGATACCCAAATAAAATCTCTTTGAATTTTATCGATTAAGTATAAGATTTTCCTAGGGAGAAAATGATATTGCATAGTATGAGTAGGAATTGCACTGAGGGTGACATTGGCTAAAGTTAGCCTTCCAGCTAGGGTTAAAAAAATATATTTCCAAGAAGAGAGTTTTTTTATTAAATTATCAATAATGTATTGGAAATCAGCTGGCTTAGGGTTTCTGTTTAGGATAGGAAACCCTAAGTATTTCCCAAAAGAAGTAGAATTATTGTATGGGAGAATAATATTTATAGACTGTCTAATATTAGGAAGACAATTGGAGGAGTAGATCAACCTAGTTTTGTGAGTTTTGATTCTTTGACCAGAAAGCTTACAAAATATGGTGAGGCATTGAGCAATAGAAGAAGCTGATTTAGGGTTTGCTTTAGACATAATAGTCAAATCATCAGCATAAAAGAAGTGAGTAATAGAGGGCCCTTTTGGACCAATTTGGATGGGGTCCCATAACTTATAGTCAACATAATGGTTAATTAAGTTGGAAAGGAGTTCCATGCAGAGGATGAAAATGTAGGGAGATATAGGATCACCTTGTCTAATACCACTAGATGGAGAGAAATACTCAGTTAAGGTACCATTACCCATTATCACAATAGTAATAGTTGAGATACAAGAAAGTATTAGTTTAATAATATTGGGTGGGAATTTAAAATATAGAAGGGTCCGATGGATGAAAAAATATTCTAGCCTGTCAAAAGCTTTTTCTAAGTCTATCGTAAGCATCACTTTAGCCTTTGAACCTTTGGTCTTAAGGAAATGAGACGTAATTTCCTGAATTATAATGGCATTATCGCGCCTACCTTTTAAAAAACTTGATTGGCAAGGGCTGATATGGATATTTAAAAAAGGTTTTATTCTATTAACTATAATTTTAGATATTATCTTATAGATGGTATTACATAACCCTATAGGTCTGAAATTTTTAAGGTTGTTTGCATTTGGGAATTTGGGAATTAAACATAGATGGGTTTTATTAATTTCAGGGGGAATAGTATACGTAGTAAATACTTCATGACAAAAATTAACAACAGCAGGTCCCACTATATGCCAATGATGCTGATAGAAAAAAAGATGGAGACCATCTGGACCCAGTGCTTTATAGGGTTTAAAGGAAAAAATAGCTTTGGTAATTTCAACATCCTTTAAAGGAGAATCCATTATAGCTAGATCAACATGATGGAAACTAGTAGCACATGAGAGAATATTATGCAACCCAGTAACTAGACGATCAGTGAAAATGTTTTGGAAATAATTAAGAATATTATTCAACAACTGATCATGAGTATCAATCCAATTGTTATTATCATCTTTAAAGAAATAAATTTTGTTTGTTCTACGCCTATTTAAAGCAGATATATGGTAGAACTTAGTATTGGTATCACCATCATTGAGCCAGTTAATTCTAGAACGCATTTTCCAATGGTTTTCTTCAAGGATTAGGGTATTATTGAATTCCTTGAGAAGGTCTTGTTCCAGTGCTTGAAGGAAGAATGTAGTTGGATAATAAATTGATTTTTGGATTTCACCTAGTCGAGCCAACAATCTCTTCTTGTTATACATAATATTTCCAAAAGTTTGGGAACTCGAGGTCTGAACAGAAGAGATAAAATGGGGAATAGCATCTTACATGTCATTTTTTCCCAGCTTAGAGTAATTAATTTCTTGAAATCTTAATGGGAACACCAAAATGTCTCTAATCAAAAGGGCTTGCAGTTAGGGGTTGTGTAAGGTTTAAGAATATTAACTAGCATAGGGGTATGGTCAGAGTGTGTATTAGGTAGATGGGTGATAGAGATGTCTGGATATAAACTTAACCAAGCATCATTAGTAAGACATCGATCTAGCCTCTCTAAAATTAAACTGTTGGATTTTCTCCTATGATTTGATCATGTGAATTTAGCTCCCTAAAAACCTAAATCCTGTAGGTGACTATAATCCAAACATTTAGCAAAACAAGTTTGTCTTAAACGATTTATCTGCCTCCCCCAAACTTTTCATCTTGAGTCAAAATATCATTAAAGTCACCCCCCCAAAAACCAAAGCCCTTTGTAAGCATTATAAATTTGGTTTAGGTTATCCCACAATTTCAATCTAGTAGAAAACCTAGGACTAGTATAAATTGTAGAAAACAGCCATGGAGTATGATTTGGCAATACATGGATCATTGCACGTATTTCTTGTTCCTTTGCTTGGATATCATAAAGGTTCAGGATACTAGTTTTCCATAAGACTACCATATCCCCAGATCTTCCTCTAGCAGGAACTTTAACCATTCTATCAAACCCATAGAAATTTCTTATGGCCACAGAAGTAACCATTTTAGTTTCCACTAAGGCCAGTAGACAAGGCTTATGAGTTGCTATTAAGCCACCGCGATTTCTCCTAAAAGCCTTACTGTTTCCTCCTCTAATGTTCCAGATTATGAAACTAGTTTTGGCATTCATTGTAAAGGGATTGGTTTGTCTTTTGTTCAAGTGAATTCCTTCCTCAATTGCCACAATGTGGTTCCTGGCAATTGTGGGGTTCAGTACTGCCGCAAATTTCCCTGCATCCTTATTGATTGTAGGTTGAATATCCAGAGAGCATTTGAACAGCGCAGGAGGCAAGGTCAGGATGTACTTCGTGTCCTCCATTTCTTGAAATAACATGCACTTTGCTACGCGAAGGCTTGAAGTTTTGGTGAACGACAGGTGGTGTCCTTGATGCACCCCCACCACTTCTCCCTCTTCCATATCTTGATCCTGTACTGGAGTGGGTGCATCCTCCTGGTTCACTATCTCCTCTTGAGGTTCCTCCTGCTGGGGAGCTTGTGGTGGATTCATAAGTGGTTGTTCCTGGGGGCACTATAGGGGGATCCATAGGTTGACCCTGGTTGTTCATTTGAGGTTGCGTGAGTGGATTGGGTGGGTTCATTGGAGGTGGTGGGTTGACTGGCGGAGGTTCCCATTGAAAGAAGAGGAGGAGGGGGGAGGGGGGGGGGGGGGGAGGAGCATTCAAATCCAGGGGTGGAAAGAAGGGTCAGTTGGGGAGAGGGTTAATCAGTGGAGGCAAGTTAGGAAAATTCCAGTGATTGTTTGGGAATAAGGCTGCAGCTAGAGCTAGAGCCAATGGGTCGAGAACATTCATAATCCAAAGATGATTGACATAATTTTCCATGGCCAAACGCATCCTTTCTGTTATCAACTGAGCCAGGAACCTGTGGTTCTAGAGGAGAAGAATTATTTCTTGGCCATTGATGTCCAAGTTGAAGGAAGCTGCAGTCCTATCAGAGATTGTTCTAGCCAAGAGATTGGTTGGTTGTGAGGTAGTAGTGGAAGAGTGGAAAAGATCATTGGAGGTGGTGGCTGTGCATTGATGTTTGGAGGTGGTATATTGTTGTTGGCCATCCTTTGTGGAGGAAGCCTTCTCAAGACTGGTATCAGTACAACTCTCCTTTAATATAGGTGATGTTGATGAGGAAACATTTGAGATATGGGGGTTATGTAAGTTATCTAAGGTGATATCTTGGTTCTGGAGACAATCTTTTGCTTGTTCATCGACTTGCATGGGAGCAGCTGGATTGGGCAATGATTTTAAGCTATCATTCTCCCTAGGCGAATGAGGAAGCTGCATGTCCACTTGGCAAAAAGAATTGTCCTTTTGTATTATAATAGGATTAGTTTTAGATGAGTTGTCACTGTGAGAATCAATATTATTTGCTTGTGGTGATGTGTTGGCTAGCATTTGTGTTTTAGAATTATTTTTATTATTAGTGTTATTAAAGGCACGACAAAAGTTATTGTAGTAGAAATTATTTTACTTGCTATTCGAATCCCGATTATATAGTCCTGTCGAGTGACCATATTTGGTGGAACCTGAGAATTGTCTAACAGCTTTCTCTCGGGTTAACTTGAACCTTTACCTAGAATTTTTAGTTCGCAAGACCACGTTTCAGAGTTAACAATAAAAATTGGCTAGAAACAAAGTAGGTGCCCTAATACGCCTAGTTAAAAAATATTTGAGGTAGCGACTCCAAGTCTTACCCATGAGTTCCAATAAGTCTAGTCCTGTTTCAAACTCTAACCGGTTTGGGAAACAACGGGTGTCGACACATGTCATACTTGGTGCCCAATTGGTGTTGAAAAGAGTTGGGCCTCATTCACGTCACTTCTCAACTCTTTGTGTGGATGAGGAAATGGAAATAGAAATGGAAGAAAAATCACCTTTGGATGATTTGGGCAATGATGATCAAGTTGGCTACATTGTTGAATTTCCACACTAAGGAGACAAAATGATATCCCTCACTTGAAGGCGAAGAAGTGAAAGATGAAGAATCCGGATTCTCAAGCTTGGATATTTGTACCGCCGCCTAAAGAGCACAACAAAGAACTTGATGCGATGTTGGGGAGGAAATTAACCTTCACCAAATGGAGAGAAAAATATGATGGGCACCGTCTAGCCAAGACATTAAACAAAGCACTTATCGGGAGGCAACCCAAATTTCTTTAAAGTCTTGTTTGTTTTCAATTACATGTTAGGGCAAATTAATTTTTATTTATTGGTATTGATCATCTCACATAGTTCCACCAGTTTTGAGTTCCTTCTAAATAGGGGATGACATGAGGAATGTGCAGTCCAACACAAAACTTTGAGAAGATGAGGCTGGAGCTGAAAAGCTTAAGCGCAACCATTTTCAGCCAGATGCGATCGCGCCAATATGGTCAGCTCAACCTTATGCGAATGCGTGAGCTTCTGTACGACCGCGCTAGTGTGAGCAAGGGCGACCACCCTTTTGTTAAGCGGACGCCCCTTTGTGGTGGAGTGAGAAATTTTTTCGTAGTGTCAAAATGCATACTCTGAAGTTTGGCTGCCTATTTTGGGCGAGCCAAGGTGTAGGCTATCCTTTTTGGCTAAAAATTGAGTTGAAAGCCAAAGGGGCCCAGCCCAATAGTTGGGTGGCCGCCCTTTGGGAAAGGGTAATTTTTTTGGCTAAGTATGAAAATCTTAGCTCTCTGGACTTTCACCGCCCAAAAAGGGCGACGTTCAGCAGTATCGCGTCCGCAGAGTGCACGATCACATTTTGTTCTGAGGGTAGCATATGCGAAGGAGTTACTTATATCGTGTTAGCGCAAGCTTAGCTTAGTAACAGAGCGCGACCGCGCCTCAACTACATACGATCGTGCACCTTCCCGTCGGTTCAGAAAGAAAAGAGCAGTAAAGAGCCAATAGTTACAAAATTCAAACATTACCCATTCTCTTAATTCCATTCCCCCCACTTTGCATCTTAACTGGTATATAATCCAACCTCCACTCTCATCTTATGCATAACATCTCCACTTTCAAGGTATGTATTCATTAAATTTTTCCAAAGCATTGTGTAAGATCTCTTTTACACTCCTAGTGAACTTACTTATGTTTGTGTGAATCTGGAACTTGTGAAACTTAATAGAACATGCGGAAAAGTCTGATGTTCCCTTATTGTTGATTTGTGTGTGGAAGAAAAAGGGTTAGGTTTCAAGTTTAATAATGCACAAATTGAACAAAACTCTAGTGTTAATTTGGGAAATACGAAGCAAAATTCATGAGACTAATTGCTAAGTTATAGGTTTGTTCTGAATTTGATGTTAAGAATCTATGGATTTTGGGTGTTGAAGGCCGAGGTCTGTTTCTTCCTGTTGGATAAGAAGACCCTTGTGATCGCGTTACGGCTTGCGCGAACACGCTGGTTCGTCGACCTCACTTCTTCATGATTGCATTTGACGAGGCATAATAGCATAGAAGGTGGTCTGATGTTCAGTGTGATCGCGCCTGTACATTGCGCGATCACACTGCTTTTAGTCCCAGACAGAACAATGAGTTTGCACATCCCAGTGTTCAGAATTTTTGACTTCATTCTTTGGCTCCTGAGCTTTATTAATACATGTAATAAGTACCCAAATTGTATTTTAACAAATTGTGATCTTTGTAGGTACTCTTTTTTCTATAATGGTCAAGGGAGACAACCAACATGACCTAACGGAAGTAGGAGAGAAGGTCTATGACTCTATACTATTCTTGTTCGCATCGTGCCAAGATAAATACAACCGGGATTTTGAAAAAAAATTCATTAAGGAAAGAAGGATCCACATGGAAAAAGTGGAGGAGATGCTCCTCGACTTCTTTCAAAGGCTGGAGACTAGTGGATGGAGTTGTTTTGCTCAAGAACCCAAAAGGGCAAACACTTCAATTGCAGAGGAGTTTTATGCCAATGCCTCAAAAACAAACTTCATGGGTGGTAACCACCGTGAGAGGCAAGCTAGTGAAGTTTGATGCCTCCACAATCAATGCAATGTATGGGCTTAAAGATGTTGAAAATGCAGTATACAAAGCTCGTGCTGAATAAAGAGGTGTGCATTGGTTGGTTGATAAGCTTAAAAGGGGTACTCACTCACATTGGTCACATATAGGCTGAAGATTGTGTCTATAGACTTCACTGCCGAGGCTTGGATTTGGTTATCTATTGTATGTGCGAGAGTGATGCCTTTGGGTAATGATAGCGATCTTACTCCATAAAAAGCACGATTGACTGCAACACTGATTGATGGTCTTGGGTCAATGTTGGAGAGACAATTATTGGAGAGATTGAGGAGGTTGTGCGGGAGAGAACAAAGAGTTTATTCTTTCTGTGGTTTATTATACAAATGTGCAAGAATGCCACGGTGGAGGAACATGATGGTGATAATTGTGTGAGCACCTACAAGCCTATCTATCCATTATTGAAGAAAGGAACCGGTGGAGTGATTCAAAGAAAGAAGAGAAAAGTTGAAGTACCTTCTCAAATAGATGTTGATGATCCAACTTTGGGGCAGTTCTTATCCACTTTTACTACTACTGCACCAGGGAGTTCCTACACTCCGATTTTTCTACTTTCATCAGGAGTATCCAACATTAGGTACCTTTCATTTTAGATTTCTTCAGTGGATTCTCATATTACCCAGCCGGTAGCAGGCCTCCCTTCTAGCCTACATGGAGAGGGTTCTTCTTCCAGGCCATCTGGTACTTATTCAGTGGAGATAGTGGCGGCTGAGCATGAGCAGATCAACAGTAGGCTGGACAAGATAGAGAAAAAGCAGAAGCAGTTCGGTAAGAGGATAAGCAAGTTTTTTAACAAGGTAATGAACAAGCTGAACTCGCTCTGTAGCTCCAGAGAACTCAGCAGAGAAGGACAATGATGAGCTTCGCTTCCCCAACACTGACAGTGAGGATTGATCTTCAAAGCAGGGAGTCCCTTATACCCTTTCTATTTCATTGCCTAGTTGCACCGAGGACAGTAAATTGTTTAAGTTGGGCGATATTTGGGTTTGGGTGTAGTGTTGATGATGTTGCTTGGTGCTTGATATTTGTGATACCTCTAGACTTTTCTTGTTCCTGTTTTGAATAAATTGTGGAAACATTGTGGATGATCGCCTTTATGTTTATATTAATATGATTAGTTATGTTAGTATTGTATTGTTAGCTAGGGCATTCAGTAGTTAGTTAGTAGCTATTTAGTAAAACCAAAAAGTACTTCCATGAACTACGCTTGAGATGTTATTCTTCCTTCTTCTGATTCGCACTTATTGCAATACGTAGGCAACCCACTTGGGCCCGAACATTTCCCATTGTAAATACCATTCTTTGTAAATATCTTACTAGTAGGCAATAACCTCCTTGATTTTTTTTTTTTTTTGCCATGGTTCTTTTCCAAGGAAGCAATATTTTTTAACCAGACATTTTTAGGATTAGTTAGTAGTAGTATAGTAGTTGTTGTGGATTTTCGCTCCTTGGCCAACTTTTGGAATGTTTGGTACCACCATTATTTAATCTTTGTCATGTGAGTTTGTTTTGAAAAATGGATAGTAAATTGAGTTGGTGGATTGTGCTATGATCTTTAAGTTCAACTTTTGGTTTTTTTGTTCACTAATTAGATCTCATTAGGCTATGGGTAAACTTTTGTTGTTTAATTGCCTTTGATTGGGACTTGAATATACTTGTTTTTTTTTTCTTTGTTTTTGCCTTGTGTGGTGAGGTCTTGGTGTATTTATGTGTGTGCTTCATGATCTTGAATTTTTCCTAACTGTGCCTCGAGGCAAAATCTTAGGTGATGCTTGACTTAAAAAATAATTTAGGCTTTCCTTGGCCCGGTAGTGACCCAAAATCCTACCCTTGCATTATAACCTTAGTCAACTCCTTTGTGCTTAATATCTTTTTATTTGGACAACCACATCATTAGCCCGGACCAATTCTAAGTGCTTTTAAGCACTAATCCTCTTTTGGGCATAACATCCTCGTATGCATTGAAAGACATGCGACTTTGGTTAAAACCTAAATTTGGGGGTGGCATGAGTTAGTTGGTAAAAATGTGGAAGGTGAAGAAAAATTTTGTAGAAGAAAAAGAGGAAAAAAAAAAGCAATAAAAATGAGTTGAAAAGAAAAATAAAAAGAAAGAGAAAAGAAACAAAAAGAAGTAATTAAAAAAAGGAAAGAAAAGAAGAAAGAGGAAGAAACAAAGACTTGATGAATAAAGAGGGAAAGACTAGTGCCTAATCCCCAAAGTAGCAAGGTGTATTTGCAATAAAAAGGAAATGTGCTTTAAAGTTTTGTGTGTAGTGCTCAAGGAGGTGAGTAGTCACTATATTTTCAAATTTTACCCCACCTTTGACCAAAAGCCTACATTACAACCTTATCTAAGTCCTAATTGGTTTCGGGTTGAGCATTCCTACATTAGTGGAGAGGAACATGAAGGGCAAGCTTATGGATCTTTAGTGTGCATGATGAACTTCGGTTGAGAGATTCAGTGAATTCTTCCTATCATTGATCCCATTTTGTGTTGATATTGCATTCTTGTGTTTGGAATATTCTCTTGAATTGTGAGGGCACTTGTGAAGTTGAGTTGTGGACTTGTGTTTCAATTTTCAATTGAGATGAGCAAGCAAAGAAGTGAAATCTTGTGACTAAGAAGCAAATTTTGAAAGTCTTGTATCATGACATGTTTGCCTTCTTTTAGTTTTTATTCAAAAGTTGTGTTCACATGGCTTGGCTTAATTATTGGTACCAACCAATGTCATTTGTTGTTGAACTTAAATGAGTTTTTGACTTGTTGTGGCATTTAGTGAAAAAGTGCATGAACGAGAGAATCTCAACTTGGGAGCTAGTGAAGTGTGCTTTGGTTGAGGGCAAGCAATGATTTAAGTTTGCAGGTGTGATGTGTGGAAAAAATGCCACACATTGCCTTATATTTCTTGAGCTTTTGTTGTGTATTATAGGACAAATACGCGCACTTATCATATTTTAGTTGCATATTGCAGGTTGCCGGAGCTGTTGTGATGAAAAGACGAAAACAAGTCAAAACATGCCAATTGATGAAGCTGCAGAATCTGGTCTGGGAAGCCATGCATCGCAGCCACGAAAGTGCAGTCGCGACCGAGCAGAAAAACCAGAGAAGCCAGCGCGATAGCACTAGAGTCTGCCGCGATTGTGATACTTCAGGAAACTTCTTTAGCGTCACAGTACTCAGAGTGGCGCGATCGCGTGAGGTCGCACCTGGACTGCATTGGACAGATTTGGAATTTCACCCAACTGAATTAGGGACATATAAATAGCCCTTTAACAACCTAGGGAGCATTTTTGGCTTATTTCTCAGGCTTTTGGGTAAGAGTTCATCAACCAAGTCAAGAGTTTGAAGATTATGAATTCAAATTGTTAAATCTTTTTACCTTTTCATCATTATCTTGGTCTGCATTTCATTATCTTGACTTGTTGGTGTTATTTTGAGACTATGAACATGTTTAGCTGATAAATTGGTAGAGCTAGGGCTTGTATATTGACTCATTTGTGCTTTTGAGATATGGAGTACCTTTTTTATCATTATTGATTTGGGTGTTTGGCTAATTAATCGCTAGTTGCTTAAATTCATATGAATTAATAGTTGAAAATGCTAGTTCTAACCCTATGAGTACTAGACTTACATCGAAGTGTACTTCTAGGAATGAGATAGTGATTAACGGGGTACTAAGGGTAGGTGTGTTGCATTTACCCTGGGTTAACGGGTTGAACACTGAAAGGAGGATGCCTTACTTGGACACAATATCAACTGAGCTTAATGCAACACAAGTATCCAAAGATAATAACCAAAGGAACAGCCCCACTTAAGAGGAGGAAACAAATGGTCGAAGGACAAAAGGCAGAACGCATTATCAGACAGGTTCCACGAGGTCTTCTAATAAGCAAAGTGAAGCCTGAGGAGCGACCTCCCAAGAGAAAAGATCCGAGCCTCGAAATTTTAAGGGTTTTGGGCTGCGAGTGGATGAGGTTGAGTTAGTCATAAATCACTTCGGAAGGTTAGGTTCGCGAGTACATTGGCCTCTGACTATCAGAAGAAATTCCAGTAAGAGTTCATCGGCCTACTGCGAATTCCATTGGGGTAACAGTCACGATACCATTAATTGCAAAGAACTTGAACTCGAGGTAGCCCATCTATTGAATGAGGGGCACATTAACGACTTGCTTGCTCAGAAGGGATAACAGCCCACAAAGATAAATTAGAAGGATAAGAATAATGTTAACATGTTCTTTGGTGGGCCAGGTGTCAAGTCAGAGAAGGCTAAGGCCATGATGGCTTGCGAAGCCCGGGAGGAAGGGAAAAAGAGGAACCATATTAATACAATTGAGTTCTACGGGAATGAATTAAATGAACTCTTTTTTCCGCACCAGGATGATTTAATCATTACTCTCAGGGTAGAAGACACCTAAGTTAAATAAGTGCTAGTGGACACGGCAAGCACAGTAAACATAACTCGATGTGATGTTATTCATGACATGGAGCTGCTAGGATAGATAGTCCCCGAGCCCATACACGTTAACCAGTTTCAAAAGTTCGAGTGAGAAGTCGGTAGGTTAGATAGTTCTCCATGTCCTCATACCAGGAGTGTCGAAGCTTGCGTCTTTCCAGGTGATGCCATGCAACCTCTCGTACAACATCATATTGGGGAGATCGCGGATACATGAAGGAAGGGCTATACCCTCAACGCTTCATCAGGTCCTTAAATATCCAACTTCTTAGGGGTAAGAGAGATCCATGGAGAGTAGAGGCTGTCAAAGAGCTGCTATATGACCGCCGTCACACACACAGTGAGGGAAGAAAAAATGAATCAGTAGATAAATTGCTTGGGCCTTGCTTGGTGACCAACATATCATTCGAAGCAGAAGGACTGGAAGGGGAGTTCCCCCAGGAGTCACCTGCCATCACCCGTGATTTGAACGGTCAAGAAGAGGTCTCCAAGGCTAAGGTAGATAACCTGGACCCATTCATCTCGATGAAAAGGCACTAGAGAAGACATTCTACGTAGGTTCAAAACTTTTGGCCGAAGCAGACAAGAGTTTGTTGACCTGTAACGTTCCCGCGAAACCATTTTTTCCTGGACACAAACAGATATGCCAGGAATATCCATTCAGGTGATAACACACAAGCTGAATATAGTTCCAACCTTTAAAGTCGTCAAGCAGAAAAACAGTCAATCAGCCGTGAGAAAGGACAAACAATTCATGAGCACGGGGATAAATTGTTAAACAACGGATCTATTCGAGAGGTTCACTATCCAGGTTGGCTTTCAAATGTGGTGGTAGTTCTGAAGAAGCATAGCAAGTTGAAGATGTGTATAGACTTCACTGACCAAAACAAGGCATGAACGAAAGACTCGTTTCTGCTGCCTAACATTGACCAGCTTATTGATTCTACGACAGGGCATGAAGTACTTAGCTTTCTAGATGAATACTCGGGATATAACCAGATCTTTATGAACTCGGATGGTCAAGAGAAAACCTCTTTCATAATGGGCCAGAGATTTCCTGTTACCGGTTGATGCCTTTCATATTGAAGAACGCATGAGCCATTCATCAATGGCTGTTGAACCTAATGTTTAAGGACAAGATCGGGAAGACTATGGAGGTATACATCAACAACATGCCAGTCAAGTCAAAGTTTGCGAAGGACCATATCAAGCACATGGAAATAGCGTTCTACATATTAGATAAGTTTTGCATGAAACTTAACCCGGAGAAGTGTGCCTTTATCATCAGGCATGTTCCTCGAATTCATCATCTCGAACTGAGGAATAGAAGCAAACCTCGTCGAGATTAAAGCCATTAAGGCCATACCAAAGGTATTGAAGAATGAGGCAAATGAGAAGAAACTCAAAAGCTGCATAGCCGCTCTAAGTAGATTCATCTCTCGATCCTCGGAATGATGTCATCCGTTATTTATTGTCGTGAAGAATAACAAGAGCTTTGAATAAATAGATCAGTGTTTCCAAGTGCTTTAGGACTTAAAGGAGTACCTTTCAAATCTCTCGTTGCTGACTAAGCCTCGCGAAGGAGAACATCTCTTACTGTATCTTATAGTTTCAGAAGTAGCTGTGAGTGTCGTCTTCGTATGGGAAGAAAAAAGAGTACAGTCTCTCATATACTATGTCAGTAAACCACTTTTGGATACGGAGACACGATATCAACACCTGGAGAAACTCGTACTAGCGCTAGTTGTAGCCATCCGTAAGTTATGACCTTACTTTAAGAGCCACACAATTATCATCGTCTCGTCTTTCCCACTGAGAACCATCTGCACAGAACCGAGCTTACAGAAAGACTTGCAAAGTGTGCTGTGGAGCTAGGAGAGTACGATATCAGCTACCAGCCTTGAACATCCATCAAGTCGCAAGTTTTAGCAGATTTTGTCACTGACTTCAGTACCAATATATTGCCCAAAGCTGAAGATGAACTGAAGCTAATGGGAGGGATCACACCAGGAGAATGGATATTCTACAAGGACAGGGCATCGAACATCAAAGGAGTCAGACTCAACTTAGTGATAAAAACTTCGTCCGGGAAGGTGTTCCAAAAAGTTGTTAGCTGTCTATTGGTCACAAATAATGAAGCAGAATATGCAGTTGTAATTCGAGGCCTCGAATTAGCTTACATATTGGGGATGATTCATAGTTAGTAGTCAACCAAGTTAACAGAGTATTCATGGCCAAAGACATTTGCATGCAGGAGTACCTAGCGAGTAGAGGCCCTTCTGAAAATATTTCATAAGTAATAATTTGCTCAGATATCGAGAGAGGAAAATACAAAAGTTGATGCACTGGCCAGTCTAGCAGCAGCCGTAAACATGAATTATGGCAGCCCGGAGGCGGTAATAGAACTGACTCGCTCATACCTGAAGCATCTTGAAGTCAATACAACTAGACTCGTCTAGGACTGACGTCATGCGCTAATCGAGTACTTGGATAAGGGAGCATTCTCTAACGATAAGAAGCAGAGCAAACGGATAAGGATGCAAGCGGCTCGTTATTGCCTGATCTAAGAAGATCTTATCTTTGGATTTCCAGCGGACAGCTGGCTAAATGCTTAGGCTCTGCACAAGCCGACTATGTGCTACCGAAGGAAGGACCTTGTCCTGAAAGGTACTTAAAGTAGGCTGTTATTGGCCCCCGAGTAGAGAGTGATGCGAGTAGACTCATCAAAGCATGTGACCGTTGTCAGTGTTTCTCCCATGTACTTCATCAGCCAGCAGAGCCGTTACACTCAGTAATCGCGTCATGACCTTTCATGAAATAGGGATGGACATTGTAGGACTGATGCCAAAAAAAACCCGGAGGCATCAAGTTCTTGCTCATTATGACCGAATGCTTCATCAAAAGGTCGAAGCGGCACGCTACGCCCATATCTGAGAATAAGAGGTGATACAGTTCATCTGAAAGAATGTCATGTTCCGTTTCAGAGTTCCTTCCGAGATCACTTGTGATAAAAGATCTCAGTTTGTAGGAGCAAAGGTCACGGAGTTCTTGAATGAGTAAAAAACTATGAAGGATTACTCGACACCTTACCACCTAGCAACAAACGGCCAGCCCGAATCTTCAAACAAGGTCATCATGGACAACCTGAAGAAATGGCTTGAAGAAGACAATGGCAAGTGGCCGGAAGAATTGCTAGGAGTCTTGTGAGCATTTTGCACTACATCGAAGGCTAGCACAGGGGAAACTCCTTTCTTACTAGCATATAGAGTAGAGGCCATGATCCACGTCGAGATAGGGGAGCACAGTTTGCACATACCATTTGCTGAAGAAGGGCCTAATAACAAGGCCCTAACAATCGCAGTCGGCTTTCTAGATGACCGTCAGGAACTAACAGCAGTTTGCCTAGCGGCCCAAAAGCAATGAGTAGAGAAATACTAAAACACGAAGACTAACGTGCGTTCCTTAAACGTACGAGAATCGGTCCTCAAGAAAGTGTCTTAAAGCACCAAGGACGCCAAAACAGAAAAACTAGCCCTGAACAGGGAAGGACCATCCAAAATGAGGGGGATCACTGGAAATTGAGCCTACACCCTCGAATACATGGAATGAGCTGCCATCCCAAACAACTGTAATGTAACATCGCTTAAAAAGTATTATTCTTGATAGATCGGGAGGCCCACATGATCATGATATTACTTTCTCTCTTATTTATCAATTTTATTTAAAAGGGTATCTAGCCCCGTGCAATAACTGTCAAAGGTTATTAAACTTTTGGTCGACCCTCGAGCCTTCATTGTTTAAAGACTATTATTTCATCTTCAGTCAGTTTTATTTCGATCATCTAGATCCACCTTCTCTTAGCCCTCGGCTGCATTTTGAGTTGAAGGTATTAACTCACTTAAGCTAGATCAACTCTAGCAAAGCCACCATGAAATTACGTACGTTGAAATCGTCAATTTAATACTTCCACCAAAGTGGGGTGGGGACGCTCACCCGCACAATACCGTGAAAGATTTAAGCACTCGAGTAGACAAGCACAACCATCCTCTATGGATGCAAAAATGTCCTTTTATCCACAACAGACTAAAGTCGTCCCCTTTTGGGCGCGGGCCATGCCCTATTCAAAGACATCTACTACTGACACATTAAAGCAACCATCTACTGGTGCATAATTCAAAACTGCTTTCTACAGGCGCATATACGTCTTCTGCAAACAAATTAAACAACCCATCTAGACGGATAAACAATGCTTGATTACAATTTGAGTAAAAGGGGTTGAAACATGCAAACATGTAGAAAACAAGTATTAGTGAACCTCGTTTTCATTAATATCAAATGCCTGAATGCTACAATATATAATTGAATTTCAAATGTGAAGCCGTTTACAAATGCTTTATCTAGCTATTACAAGGTCCCCAGGGACTCAACTTGAAAATCTTCTCGTCTTCATACAGCCGAAAAGCTCTGCCTTGAAAGCTGCCGTTGACAATTATAAGGTTGCGGACGACTCTGTCTGAAATGGACACCGAGGGCTATCTCCAGCCGTAAGCTCCATTTCGAACCCCTTTGTCCTCGATTTAAGCACTCCATTGGCATATAGTTTCAACACTCCCGACGCTCGAGCAGCAATACCCGTGCAACATTGCTGCATGAACACCAGTAATATTAACACGACTGCAAAGCCCTCACAAGATAAGAGAGAAGAGTTGAGACATTATTGAAACTGTGGCTAATGTTGGATGCTCTGCATGCAGAAGAAATTTGCGTCCGGTGTGGATAATGGTCCGCCATGGACGAAACGTCAACCATTCGTCCCTAATGGATAAGAGTGGGGATGACCTCCAAGCCACAGACAAGGATAAAGGTACATACCCACCCCCACACAATAGTAGCTCTGCACCACAAGTGCAGAGCAACCGTAAATAGGGAGAAGGAGGAGGCAGCAAGCCTTATTTGAATCAACACGTCCCCAAAGAAAATGGTAAGTATGCAGATACAGAGGCATTGCTGGGCAGAGTCTTTCGAACGGACGAGCACCTTGTGACAAAAGAAATATCACAACAATCGCTGCGTTAGAAAATGAGCGCACCGTAATCAGTGCAAGTTCCATGATGAAGCCATTTCGAACAACACCATTTAGATTCCGCACAAGCTTCAAGAAACAAAAGATTTTTCCCCTTCCAACCTGTACAAAGGGGAAAAGAAAGAGGAAGAAGCTAGTTCTCAAGTCTTCATTTTTCTCACACGCCATCCAATCTTGAAGGTGATGACATTTTGAAGAGGGCGAAGAGCCTCTATCAAAGATAAGCATTTGAAGAAAAGGAAGAATAGATTGTTCTTTACAAAGGAAGACACTTTAGAAGAAATAAAATACTCAAAAAGTGAAAATTTGAAAATAAGCTGCAAGGTAGACCCTTTATATGGTTACGAGGAGACAAGAGAGAGCATGAAACGGTCAAGGAAGAATTATAGCAAAAGATATAAAACAATTCAGCACAATAAATTGCAGGAGGAATAACAAACATTGGAAAGACACAGGAGACCAATAGAACCTATCAGGCATGAACACGTGGAATTTTGGAAGGAATGAAGAGTCTATCCTGGTCAAAGCAGTTGTGGAATTCAGAGAGTTAGTGTAATGCCCTTTCATATATCTATTTCACTTTCTGACCGCTTACAATAGCTCTCAACAAGTGGGAGCACTGGTTGTGTGGGTAAAAATACACCACTTATTATTACAAGGATATGAGTTCTGCTGGCAGAGGCTAAATTTACTCTACAAGTTATTGGGTGCAGAAGATATACGCCAGCCCAATAGCCACAACCATTCACTAGGCACGGGCTCAGGACCAAAAGGCACATGCCCAGCCGCCTTGAGAATAATAGTCTCCTAGTTAGGACTAACTTAGCATCACCGCCTTATGTAATCAGGCCCAAGGCCTATAAACATAGTAGTTTACCATAATTAGGATTGAGGTAAATCTAATGCTTTATATACCCCTTTCCCTCATTGCATTCGACGTAAGAGATTCACTATGAATCCGCCTATTCTCAAGGAAAAATACAACTCTTTTATTACTATTTTTTTCGTATCTATTTTATTGCTTGTGACCATCTCCTAAATTTATCTGTTTAACCTATTCGACAAGTTTTAGGTATAAACAATATCTCTAAATTTGGTCCAATGACTTATTATATCTGAAGATTTTGTGGAATCCCCAAAGATTTTGTGGAATCTCCTTACTTCGTTTACCAATGTAGGCATACTCCGTAGAAATCAAAGTTTTTAGTCTTTCTTCTTCAGCAAATCGTTTATTTTGTTCTTTTTAAATGATCGTTGCATCTGCAATTCTCCAATGAACCGAGTATTTCCTTGCTGACTTAGAAAGAAAGTTCAATTTTGAGAAGATAACATTGGCATGCTTATTAGAAGCACCTGTTTGTGCACAAATATAATAAATCAACTACTATTGTTGTGACTCTAGTAATATAATTTGAAGCTTGATTTCTTACTGATTTCATTGATCACCAGGCTCTGTAGTGCAAGAGTAGTATCACAATCATTTCTATGTAGATTCTAAACTTGATTAGATGGAATAACTTACCTGAGACGACCCGAATTCTCGGTTAGGCCGTGCGGGCACCCGACCCCCTCCCCTAAACCTGTCGGGTGAACCCTATTGACTGAATCAATATAAATTGTGAAAAATTACCTTGAAATAAAAATGAACCAAACTTTAACAACATAAGATAACTCTCAAAGATAGACAAACATACAAGCTGTCTAAATAATACAACTAACTACCCAGAATATACAATTTTAAAGGTTTCCAGATCAGACATCTAAGAAGGCCAAAAGATATACACATCTCCCGAACGGAGCAAAAGTAAGAAAAACTGTAATATTCGAAGTTGGTGGCCGCAGTGAACAGGATGGCTCACCGTAGACAGCTGAGAACGTACTACTCCTTAATCACGGCGCGACTGGCTGGGTCCTGGTGCAGAATCTGCCGAACGAAAAGAAAACACAAGGACAAATAGGGGGTGAGTCATAAGGACTCAATAAGTGCGAACAAACTAGCAACCTCGAAAAATAGATACGCTAGTCAGGGAAACAGAACCAGACAACAATCAACAAATAAGCAATGCACATATAAGCAGAACAATAGTCATGTACAGAAAATCTACACAATAGTATGAAATGAAATGGAATGAGATGAAATGAAATGAGATGAAATGAAATGAAATGAAATGGGTCACATGTGCCAAATGAATGGAGCGGAATCCTCCTGCTCCGAGGGCGGAATCCTCCTACCCTCAATATGATGCGATGGAGCGGAATCCTCCTGCTCCGAGGGCGGAATCCTCCTACCCTCAATATGATGCAATAGAGCGGAATCCTCCTGCTCCGAGGGCGGAATCCTCCTACCCTCAATATGATGCAATGATAACCCTTCACCGGCGCGGGACTCTCATCGACTGCCGGGAAGTATATGTCAGCTCCAAGCCAAAGTACAACACTCAGATTCCCAATGCAATAGCAATAACATGACATAATATATAATATAGAATGTAAATCCAAGGCTAAGGCGTAATGAGTACGCCTATCGGCAGCTACACACGTAAGGAACACGTGGTAGAAAATCCACGAGGCCAAGTGCCTCCAAAGAAATGGATATAAACACTTACCGCATTCCAAAGCTAGTCCTGTTACTCAACCACTGCTTTTTCCTTTGGATTAATGGCCAAACGATCTCTTTCTATTCAATAAGCAGAAAAATTATATCAGATAAAGCTAAAGGCTTCATTCCTTATGTTTTAGGGCAATCAAGTTAGGAACCTGATACCCTATTCGCATACGCAATACGCAGGCCAGGCCTATATACAGGGTTCAAAGTCCCATAACTAAACCTAAATAAATTATATTTATATGTTGCCCATAACTCACTGAGTACGAATATATAATCATTTCCATCATCGGGGTCCAATTGACCCTTTAAACTATCAATTTACGTCATTAGGGAAATGTCTAATATCCTTATTTTTACCGTAAAAATATATTCAAACACACGTAATAAGCTAAGATAATGAGTTAACATCATTACCTGAAAATTTGGGGTAGAAATTCTACTATTTTTCTACTCCTTTTTCCCTTTTTTCCTCCCTCTTTTCTAATTTTTTCTCTTCTCTGTATTTGTTGTACGTTTCTGATTATGTATCTTGGCTACTGCTTATAAGGGAGTAAATCCCTAAGCCGCCTTTCAATTTTTCAATTTTTTTTTTTATTTTTAAATAATAAAATCGCTACGACGATTAAAATTAAAATAGAACCCTAGAGAAGTCGAAATGATCCCAAATTTTTCAAGTAAGTTATACAAAATATATGTAACATATTCGCGAAGAGAGATCTCAAATCGGACTCCTGAAACTCAAGATGCGAATTTAAAGGAAAAAGGTCAAATTATTTAACTTTCGGCATTTTAGCGGAAACTAGCCGAACAACATCGAAATTCACTTTCGAAAAATCACAAAAGTCACAAATAATCATACGAACCTAACGGCGCTTTCGAATTTTGAATCGGAGCTCATTCGCCCAAACCGAGCTCAAAAATCTCTTTTTAATATTTATTGACAATAAAAACTGAAACCTTCTTCCGATGCCTACCAAACGAGGTCTGATTTAGCTCAAATTTTACAGACAAGTCCTAGTAGACCTTACGAATATTTTAAAATTATCAGCACGCCAATCGGAGTCCTAACTTCAGAAACGACTGACCGAGGTCGTTTCATTCTCCTCCACTTAGACTCTCGTTCGTCCTCGAACGAGCAAGAGTCTAAAATAGATTTCATACCTCTAATAAGAATGCTTACAGGAATTTTTAATGACATTTACTACGAAACCAAAATCATATGCAATGATTAGAACTTTTAGGCTTTAAAGATCAAGTTCGAACCTGAATCGTCGAAGAGGTAAGGATACCTCTCATGCATACTGGACTCAAGCTCCCAAGTGTCCTCCTCATGTGGACGATTATTCCATCGCACTCGAACCATCAGAATCTGCTTCGAACGAAGCTTCCGGATATCACGCGCTATGATAGCTACTGGGAACTCCTCGTAAGCCATATTCACATCTAGCTGAGCAGGGTCTAATTCGATCACTTCGGAAGGATCTCAGATACACTTCCGGAGCATCGATACATGGAAAACTGGGTGAACTGGCATAGAAGCTGGCAGGTCGAGCCGATAAGCTACCTTACCAATACGCTTCTCGATACGGAAAGGGCCAATGAACCTGGGACTAAGCTTTCCTTTCCTGCCAAATCTCTTTACACCTCGCATCGGTGACACTTTCAGAAATACCATGTCCCCGACCTTGAACTCTAACTCTCGGCTCCTCCGGTTCGAATATGATATCTGCCTACTCTGGGCGGTCCGTAAACGATCCTGAATGACACGAACAACCTCAAGAGTCCGACGAACCATATCTGAACTCATCACCTCGACATCTCGAGACTCAAACTAGCCAATAGGAGAACGACATCGACGACCATATAAGGCCTCAAATGGAGCCATCTGAATAGAAGACTGGTAGATCTTCTAATCCTAGATATGGTTGATTTTGATGTTATTATTGGCATGGATTGGCTGGCGTCGTGTCATGCCACATTAGATTGTCATGCCAAGTCTCTTCAGTTGTCTCTTCCTTGTTCAGCACCGGTAGTGTGGCAGGGTTCTTATTTGCCACCCAGGGGACATGTTATTTCTTTCCTGAAGGCAAAACGGATGATGTTGATTGTTGTCTGGTTCCGTTTTCCTGACTAGCGTATCTATTTTTCGAGGTTGATAGTTTGTTCGCACTTATTGAGTCCTTATGACTCACCCCCTATTTGTCCTTGTGTTTTCTTTTCGTTCGGCAGATTCTGCACCAGGACCCAGCCAGTCGCGCCGTGATTAAGGAGCAGTACGTTCTCAGCTGTCTACAGTGAGCCATCCTGTTCATTGCGGCCACCAACTTCAGATATTACAGTTTTTCTTACTTTTGCTCCGTTCGGGAGATGTGTATATCTTTTGGTCTTCTTAGATGTCTGATCTGGAAACCTTTAAAATTGTGTATTCTGGGTAGTTAGTTGTATTATTTAGACAGCTTGTATGTTTGTCTATCCTTGAGAGTTATCTAATCTTGTTAAAGTTTGGTTCATTTTTATTTCAAGGTAATTTTTCACAATTTATATCGATTCAGTCAATAGGGTTCGCCCGACAGGTTTAGGGGAGGGGGTCGGGTACCCGCACGGCCTAACCGAGAATTCGGGTCGTGTCATTACCTTCCTGTATAATTAGTATAATAAAGATCGTGTTCCACCAGTCAAAATAATCAATACAAAACTAGTCGAAATATTTTATTTCCAATAACTCAAATAGTCAGTAAACTTAGTGATATTTTGAGATTGTAAAACTTAAATCTGGATCCGCCTCTATTATGGACACACACTCAACATCCAAAGTGAGCTACGAAACGTTTATCTTCTCTCTTTATTAGTGACGTGATCGAGGGAAATCATCTAAAAGATTTTGAGAACGAAGGCCAAACTTCATTTAAGCAACTAATTTAACTTTTACTAGTAGCTTAACTCATAATACAGACTATATAACTTTGTTGATGCAGTTCTAACTGCCACCCAAAAGTGACTAATTCGATAATTATACCACGTTTGAAACCACGACACCTTGATGCGAACGATGATACTAAATCGATTAATGTCAACTATTTATTTCGAACGTGGTTATACTAAGAACGTGCCGTAATTTCAGAAAAATTTCCACAAACAAGTACTATGTTAGCATGACACTATTAGTTTGTTACACTATATATTAGTTTAGTGGGCAAAACTAGCAAGAAGTTGAAGTCTTAGAGATATTATATCCAAATCAACTGGAATTCAGAATTTTTTCTCCAAAGGTAGAAATCTATATGAAGTCAAAGATTATCCAGAGCTATAAGACAGAAGTGGTTGTACTTATCTTAATTAATTTTATCCTAGATTTCTAAGGAAATGTATAGATGATAGAGTGAGGAAAAACAAAGCCAAAAAAAAAAAAAAAGAAAAAACAAAAAACAAAACAAACATCAAATATAGGAAATAATCAGTTTTTTTGATATACATATTTTTCTCACAATGGAGAAAAGCTTAAGAAATGTCTTTGCAGTGAATCTTTGTTGCAACAATGATCTTTACTGCTATTAACTGTGAAACTAAGATACATCTTTCTTATTTTTTTAATATGTATCATAGTTGAAATCAAAAGCAATGAATTCAACTGTCGTCATCCCACCGTTTCCTCTTCCGCATAAATGTCAGCATCATAGAAGTTAAGCCACTTCTTGGATTTACATAACTTGATCAAAAAGTACCATCCAACGCCTCCCACAGTCATCAATCCACTAATGAGAAACACAATCTTGGTAGCAATAGCCATTATAAACACCAAGAAAACACACGGAATCAAGCACATAATCACCAATCCTGGCAACCTCAATGGCACCCTATATGGTCTTTTGATCAATGGAAACTTCCTTCTCAACCAAACAAATGATGTAAATTCCAAAAGCATACCTAAACTATACAAGAAATTGGCTGAAGAGATAATATCTGTAAAATTCATATAAGACATACCAAGTGAAATAGCTGTTGATATTAATATCCCCACCCATGGTGTATTGAACCATTTAGACCTCAAAGCAAAGAATTTAGGCAAAAAGGTTAATTCAGCCATACCTAAAAGCTGAAAAGCAGAACTACTTAACTGAGCTTCATATAATCCAATAGCTGACAAAACAGCACCAATTTCAATCCAAAATTTCAACCATTTCCCTGAAATCATCTCTGCTGCAGTAGCCATAAACCCTGTTTCCCATTCACTTTGATCAACTTGTACAGCTCCAGTCACAGCAAGAAGAGGAATTATATATCCTAAACAAGTGAAAATTACTGATGAAAAAAGTGCTAAGGGAAATGTCTTTTGTGGTTTGTCAACTTCTTCTGCCAAAGTACTCACATTGTCCCAAAAATTCAAGTTCCAAAACAGAGAATTAAAGAACAAATTCCAATCTTTTTTCACTCCCTTTTGGCCTAAACTAATCCATCTATGAGGATGAATCTTCGGTATGGCAATCAACGACATTAGAATAAATGGTGCAAGTGAAACAACACCAAGAACCACTGATGCATAACCAACAATTGTTAAACCAGTATAGTTTAAAAAAGAGAGTAACACAGTCGATACGAAAATAGCCAAATATCTTGGAAGACCTGAAGAGAAGATAGGGAAAAGCTTCTCCATATAACTAATACAAAGAACAGGAAATGATGCAATGTTGATGACACCACTTAAGAATTTCCATGTACCCATAAGAGAACCCCAAAAGGGTCCAAAAGCTCTATCAGCCCATATAACAAAACCACCATTACCTGGAAAAGTTGTGGATAATTCAGCAGTGATTAAGGCTTCAGGGACACTCCATACAAAAGGGAATATTAAAAAACCAAGAATGGCTAACAAAGGACCTGCTGCTTGGACTGCTGGCTCTTCACCGTAAGGACCACCGGCTACTTCAAAGTATATGAGAAAGATGAGAGGGATAAGGGTCAGTTTCTTCTTGTTCTTTGCAGTCTTTGTTGTAGTTATGGGAAGTTGTGGGGAGTTTTCAGGCATGGTGGAGTGTGGGGGTTCGTTCTCTTTTGTCATTGATGAAAGAATGAATTAAGGTGGTTGTTTTGAGGAGGAATCTCAATTAAATACCAGTCAAATTTTATGAATCTAATATGTTAAATTCTTAATTATATACTACTAATGATTGAAAAAGCAGAAGTCAAATTGCTTTTTCTATTTTTGGATTTTTAATTAATGTTTAGATTCCAGATAGATATTAGTAGATCAAGATCAGATTACGCACCCTACCACAAAAATATACTCATACCAATTTATCAGATTACGCACCCTACCACAAAAATATACTCATACCAATTTATGTTACATTAGTTTCTTTTTGATCTGTCAAAAAAAAAAAGTCAATTTTTCAAAAGTGGAAACAATTTATTTTTATGAGATGATTTTCAACCATACAAATTTTCTTAACTTATTCTACACCATAAATTTTAAAAGTCTTATTTCTTCTTTAAACTTCGTGCCCAGTGGCGTATTTTTTTGTAAGCAGTGTCACTTTGAATGGAGACATCATTTCACTTTTCAAAGTCAATGATTCTGTTGTTTGGCGTATTTTTTTGTAAGCAGTGTCACTTTGAATGGAGACATCATTTCACTTTTCAAAGTCAATGATTCTGTTGTTAGCCTACTGTTGCGATTGTATACTTGTATATTTTAATGCTAATATTCGCTAATAGTGATGTCTAGCATATGTGGTTTAAAGCCTCATAAATTTATTTAACCTTACAAGATTCAATCCCCAAACACCAAATATTTTTAATTGAATAAATATTCAAAAATTGTGATAAAAAGTGGTTGTTTGGACTCAAACCTGCATCATGTGATAGAACAACCAATAACGTAACCACTAGATCACTTTGACTTCTTGTTCTAAGTAGTGTAACCTCTTGTATTTATACCAATATATAGTAGATTTTTCATATATTTATATAAATACTCGATAAAAAATTTTGATGAAGCAGTGTCCTGTGACACCCTTCCTATCAAGGTAGTTTGGCTCCCGTTCGTGCCAAGTTAAATACTGCCACATAAAATGGGACTGAGGGAGAAAGAGTTTAAGTGCTGTGAGCTGTCTTAGTTGTATATAAATTTATTACGTTATTAGGCCAATCAAGAAATACTTACCGGTAATCCTTCATAATAAATGAGATTTGAGATTTTAAAAGGGAGATTTACACAAATATACAATCCTAATAGCAAATTTACAGAAAATAGTGATACTATTCCATTTTACAAAACATAACAATAGTTTTTTTTTACATAGCATATACAACCTCCATTAAAACCCTACAAATGAACGTTTACTCCCTCCCACACCCATTGAGCAGTCACAGCGTCGCCGCCGACCATCGGTGGCTGGTCACCGCCGGCCACCGGTGCCAGGTCATCGGAATATATATATATTTTTTTATAAATCTGGAAAAAAGCTTGTAACAAACAAAAAACACAAAATGAAAATACATAAACATACATAATTTATAAAATATAAAACATACAATTATTTAAACCACAAATACAAGACATACACATAAATACTACTATATACAAAATTATACAAAATGCATAACCAAAAAGTTACCAAACATACACTTGAAAGTACAAAATACACAAACATACAACAATATACAAATAAACACAACTAGATATTTAAAAACAACTCTAATATATTTATACACAAGAATATACACATACACACAAAATCATATAGATGTATATACAAATAAATACACATACAAAATCAAAAAACAAAAAGAAAAAAGAAGAGAAAGAAGTAGATATGAAATTATATATACAAAATACAAATATATACATAAACATACGCATATATACACATCAATAAGGAAAAAAGAAAAAAATGACCAAATCGGGAAAACCCACCAAAAAAGCACCGGAAAAACATAGATCGGGGCGTTGCACCGCTGCAGTGCAGCAGCGCCGCTGTACTGTGAAGGTGTCACGCCCTAAAATTTACTAAAATAGGCACAGTGACTTAGGTGTTTAAAGGTACACAAGTTATTTAGAGATTATGGAGTCGCCACTTGACAAGTTAAAGGTGTGCCAAGTCACCAAAGTGGTACCTTGGAACACCTATGACTCGTAAGTGGTCTGTGTTAGAGTTCCGGGTAAGAATCTCGGTTGACTCTCAGAACCCTCAAGTCCTGTGCCAAGCACAGTTGCTTTATTGACGCTCTCCAGCTTGTGAATTATGTTTGCTATTATTTTACCCATATTTTTTATTCTTTGACATTAAACAGAATGTGATATGTACCAGATTAGAGTTCTAATTCTAAGAAAAAAGGACCAAGTATTGTTACGTTAATAAAAAAATCATTTATATGAATATGGTAGATAGCCTTTTTACTTTATAACCTTCGAGAATGGCTAAGTCTTTATTAAAAGCGGCTTGAACTTACGTTTTAAAGAACTGACTCATTTTGTGTCGTACTTGAGAAATCATAGACGCGACCCATTTCTATTTTGCTCCCTTCCGTTTCATTTTAAAAAATTTACACTTGTAGCCATATTTTGCCTATTTGTTCAGATCTGACTTTATTTTCAGCAGTTTAAAAAAGTGTTTCAGACTTTATAATTGTTTGCATCCTTATCCTATTTTTCTTATTCATTGTAAGGTTGGACTAATATTTACCCAACTGATTCACAATTTTCAGATCCATTTACATGAATCGTAGCTAATATTTAAAACAGATCATAAAATATACTAACTCTAACAACAACATGCTGTGAGACTTTGGCGTGGCCAGACAGCATATAGGGGCCCTAAGCTTAAAAATTTTCAAATTCATACTTCATATTTTATCACAACAGAAACTTTACTAGGCTAGGCATGAAAACATACGTAATATATAAAGCTGGTATGAGGCTATCTTTCAAACCATTTATAGCAAAAATGCTTCAACTTATACACAAGGTAAAAAATGTTACCTAAATTGAAGAAGATCCAAGCTAACGACTAAAGATGTATGGCCAAGAAACGCCAAATGAGATATCCAGTAAACAGCAAAGTAAAACAACACCACCAGCAGGTCCAGCAGCAAGCACCACCAACAACTCCAAAAAAGACCCTTCAAACTATGGACTTCAACTTCAAACTTGAAACTCAAGACCAAACTTTTTCCTTTACTCCTTCCTTACTTTTTTTTTATTTTTTTTATTTTAGAACTTGTATCTGTTAAGAAGAATAGTAGTTGGTGGTAGTAATTGTCCCCCTCTAATGTTCTAACCCTCTCTCCTCTTTTAAGAGAATGAAAAGCTCTAAAAAAATAGAAGGAGAAATGAGTGTGTACTTGGGTAAAAAGTACCACAGCCATGTGCCCAAGCCTTAGCATTTCAGCCCATAATTTCATGGTATGCCAGGCTTGTACTAGACCAAAAAGAGAAGAACTTACTGCTGCCACTCTGTACTTCCTTGACTCAACTTTTGACATCCCATTTGACATCATCAAGCCTATGTCATCTAAATATCTAGACAAAACTCAACACTATCATCAACACAACCAAGACTAAACTAAAACTTCATATGTTGAAAAGCTGGAACAAGCAATAACTTAGCTAAACAAAATCTTTATGCAAAATCTCACACCCCTCAGTAAACTAAAAAACATGCTAACATACATGACTTCCATATTCGAGCTACTAAACATGAACAAAGACAACCTTAACTTTCGTAAGCAGCTTAGCAAGTCTCATTAAGAACTCTGCATGCTCTCATGAAACTCACCATACAGCCAAAGCAAAACTAGGATCAAACAAACCAAAGTAAAACACTTATGAATTAGACAGATTATCAAAAACAACTAATCGCTTCATGTCCTGATTCGTTGAAAGTGAACATGTGTTCACTTGAAAAGATCCATACATGATGCTCTTTACGAGAGGCTACAAACGAGGGCACTGATAACCAAACATCCATTCATCATTTACTGCATTTCTCAATTAGCAACATATGAGAGTTAATTTCATTTCAAATACTAGACTAGAACATGGCTTTATAACTGAAAAATTTAGCTAACTAAGAATAAAAAAGCTAAAGAGAACAAAGGGGACAAGTTTTCTTCCTAACCGATCGAGACTGTATCACCACTGCTGTTTGGCAATATCAGTCATTTGAAACCAAAACCAACACTCGAGCTGCTGCATCGACTCAGCCCCCGCTGCCCCGTTGACCACAGCATCACCACTGATCGCATTAGTCACCCTGCCTCGGATCCATTATTATAGCTTCAAACAACACCCCTGCCTTGCACTACCCGAGCCCCGAATGTCATTGCCTCATTGTTCACTACTGCCTCGTTCAAGACTGAAAACAGCCCCCATCACTACAAACAATCATCCTCACAGTCCCGAACCACCACCTCCATAACTCCAAACAAAATTTCCCATGAAACAGAGGAGAAACGCAGCATCCAAACAAAAATAAATAGAAATGAGAAGAAAGAAAAAAAAAATGAGGAGCAGAAAACGAGAAAAGGGAATGGGCAAAAAAGAGAGGGATTTTGGGAAACTGGGTACAAGAGGTGAAAGGGGAAGGTGAGAGGAAGAGGGAAAAGCCAAAACATACCGGAAAAAATGGAGGTCGCCGGAGTTGAAGTTTGGCAGCCGCTTTGAGCCTCGATCTACGAAAATCGGCTTAGCTTTTGAAGAATCCGAGTTGAGAAATGGAATGGAGGGGTCGAGATCTGTCCAATGGTATATTTTTTGTATTTTTCCGGCCACCGGAGGTGGTGGCCGGCGGCGGCGCAGCGGCGGAGGAACGGTGGAAGGAGAATTCCGGTGAGAGAGTTGAAATTTCGGCAGAGTAACCCTAGTCGCATGGGACTTGAGAGGAATGAAGATAGAAGTGAGTTTTTTTCATTATATATGTAAGTCATGGGCTGGGTAAATAAATGGGCTAATGGGCTAAGCGTTAGGCTATTATTTTTTTTTTTACAAATGGTCATTAAAATGGCACTACATACTAAATTAATCAACATACAAACATATAACTTAAACTAATATTACTTAAACATAGAATTACAATTACGCACGTAATAATAATTTTTTTTTTGTTAATTTTCACATTGTACTTGCTAATTAATGACAAATTTAGTTAGAACAAACACTAGAAGTCTAGAAAAATTGACGAAACATCCTAAGAATCTAATACGACTATTTTGGCCAATTTTATCTGTATTTGTGCCAAAATTAGGTGATTACAGCTGCCTCTCTTTGTTCGGGAACACGAAGAGTTTTCGGACAAAGAAGTAATCGACAACTAATTTTGGCTTTTCTGTTCTAGCCGAGAGCATGCTTTTCAAAATGGTGACCGTACCTTAGATTTTGGTTCTAACCGAGAACAAGGTTACCTATATATCCCTGGACTAAGGAACCAGGTCAGTGTAGTTCCTCACGTGGGGTAGCTGGGACTACGCTATTCAAACAGACGCTAGACTCTTCTAGACTCACTAAGACAACACTAGACACTCTAGACTACTAAGACAAACTAGAGACTCTTTTAGACACACTTGGCGCTGATACTAGACACTCTTAGGCACACAAAGGCTGTCGTTGCTGAGTACTGGTCGCTTGCTGGTGGTTGGTGCTTTACAAGGAATGGAAATACAAGAAAAAATGTAAAATTACAATCCCTAGCCTAAATCTTCATGCTTTGTTGAGGTAAATCTTGGCTTGAAAAACAACTCCATTTCCCGTTGTATGGGCAAGCATTATCTGAAACTTGAAATGGTCGCATCTGTTTCAAACAGGTCTTGACTTGAAGTTGGGATGGTTGCTATCTTTGAGCGCAAATGACTTGAAGTGGAAGTGAGTGCTATCTTCTAGCAAAACTGACTTGAAAAGAAAATGATCGCTATCTTTTAGCGAAACTGATTCGACAAGGAAATGATCGCTAACTTTTAACAGATCTTGAAGTGGAAAAGAAATGACGCTATCTTTGAGCGAACTGACTCGGAGAGGAAATGATCGCTGTTTTTAGCAGATCTTGACATGGAGAGGGAATGACGCTATCTTTGAGCGAAACTAACTCGAAAAGGAAATGATCGCTGTCTTTTAGAGGATCTTGACATGGAAAGGAAATGACGCTATCTTTGAGCGAAACTGACTTGAAAAGAAAATGATCGCCATCTTTTAGCAGATCTTGATATGGAAAAGAAATGACGCTATCTTTGAGCGAACTGACTCGAAAAGGAAATGATCGCTATCTTTTAGCAAATCTTGATATGAAAAATAAATGACGCTATCTTTGAGCGAAACTGACTCGAAAAGGGAATGATCGCTATCTTTTAGCAGATCTTGACATGAAAAATAAATGACGCTATCTTTGAGCGAAACTGACTCGAAAAGGAAATGATCGCTATCTTTTAGCAGATCTTGACATGAAAAATAAATGATGCGATCTTTGAGCGAATTTGACTCGAAAAGGAAATGATCGCTATCTTTTAGCAGATCTTGACATGGAAGGGAAATGACGCTATCTTTTAGTGAAACTGACTCGAAAAGGAAATGATCGCTATCTTTGAGCGAAGCTGACTAGAAAAGGAAAGGATCGCTATCTTTTAGCAGATCTTGACATGAAAAATAAATGATGCTATCTTTTGAGCGAAACTGACTCGAAAAGGAAATGATCTCTATCTTTGAGCGAAAATGACTCAAAAGAAAGGAATGGAGTTCCATCTGACATCTAGAATAACTATCCCAATTCAAGTGGTCCCTGCTCTTTCTTGGCAACATAGCAGATGTCACACCAACTTACTGCATTGTGGATATACCCTGTTTCTGATCTTGCAAATAACCTTAGTGACTCTTGTTCTATTCTTCACAGTAATGTGGGATGAACAACGCCTAAAGCTTCTCCCGAACATGTCCACTCTTCATGATACAATTTGGTATGTCGTCCCTCCACCTGATTCCATTGTCGAGGGTGTGCCCTGCTTGCTGGAATTAAACCTGAATCCTGAAAGACAGAGTTTTGCAATTTTCTTTTGTTGCTCATGTGAGGTTAGCGCCGAAAGGGCGAGGAATTAATGATGAGGCAAGATGTACAAAATGGAATAAAAAAGTTTAAGGGCGAAAGTCGTTTGGATAGGGAACGTCTTTCTGAAAAGGGAAACTTATCTGGCAATATACTGGCGGCCTTGATGATCATGACATGTATCTTGGATGACCTCGTCCGACCAGTACCACTTGTTTGTTGAGAGTTGCTCCACGGAAGATATCAAACCTTAACCAAGTTGAGGTGACTCTCAAGTCGACTAGTAGCGCTCTTTCGGATTTTCGCCAACTAGCCTCTCTATTTAATCTTTTGCCTCACTGTTTGTCTTGCAGCGCCTTCTCAGGTTTTCACCGACAAGACTTCTTTTTTCTTTTTTCTTTTCTCTTTTTTTCTTTTCTTTTCTACTCTTTTTTTTCAATGCAATTTACAACACAAACATCTCTTTCGATGGCATCATCGACTTGTCATAAAGGAAAATTGACATAAGCTCTCCAAAACGCATCATGAGGTGACTGGTACGATTCGCTCCCCTTTGGTCATACTTTCTTTAAAAATAAAAACTCTCGCCCCACTATTTAGAATAAACTGGGCGCTTTGTTTTTCTTCCTTGACTTCAATACTGGTATGCCAAACATCTCATGAAAGATGTGAATAGATGATACAAAAATGATAGAAGTTTGTTTTTATTTTATTTTATTTATAAAATAAAATAAAAACAAACTTCTGCCCCAGTTTAGCATAAAAGGGGATCTAAATTTCTTTTGATGTTGGCCACAAACTTGGAGGCAAGTTTCGCGTCAATATGAAACAGGAAAGAATAAACTTTTCACTTTTACGAACACAAAGAAAATAGGGAGGAATACTGAATTTCCTCCATTTCCTTAAAAAAATAAAACAACTTCTGCCCCAGTTTAGGATAAACTAGGGTCTTTGATTTTCTTGACATATCCCGCAAGCCTGGAGGCAAACTTTACGCGAATAAAAGTAGACAGAAAAAGAGGAATTTTCTCTTGTTGCGACCGGACCAAAATGGTTGCCTACGTATCCTTTTGAGATGAATCAGGTCAGACGTAGCTCTAGGAAAACGCCTCAATTTCTTTTTGATGCTTTTCAGTTTCATTTCATTTTGGTACAATTACATTGATTCCAACTGAGAACATGCCTCAAAGTACAAGGTTCTAATAAGGGATACAATTTGGGATAGCAAAAGAGAAACAAAAGCCTTGCATTCATCCTGATTTGAAAGCCATCTTGGAGTCAAATGTAGTACCTCTTGACCGCGTCTGCATTGACGGGTATTTCGGTTTTCCTGCCTTCCGTATCTGTAAGGTACAAGGCGCCATTTGGCAATATTTTGTTTACCAGGTATGGCCCTTCCCAATTTGGAGCGAATTTTCCTTTAGCTTCTTCCTGATGAGGAAATATTCTTTTTAAGACTAATTGCCCTTCTTTCAAGTCACGGAGGCGCACTTTCTTGTTATGGGCTCGGGCCATTCTTTGCTGGTACAATTGCCCGTGACAAACTGCATTGAGCCTCTTTTCGTCAATGAATGAGAACTGTTCCAATCGGGTTTTGACCCACTCCGTGTCCTCAATTTCTGCTTCCACAGTGATCCTGAGAGACGGTATTTCAACTTCAGCGGGAATGACTGCTTCAGTTCCGTATACCAATGAATACGGGGTTGCACCTATGGAAGTGCGCACAGTTGTGCGGTAACCAAGCAAAGCGAATGACAATTTCTCATGCCAATCACGAGATCCTTGTATCATTTTCCTAAGGACCTTCTTGATATTCTTATTGGCTGCTTCAACTGCGCCATTTGCCTTTGGTCGGTAAGGTGTGGAATTTCGGTGCATGATCTTGAATCTTTCGCACACGTCATTCATTAAGTGACTGTTTAGATTTTCCGCATTATCAGTGATGATGGTACTTGGGATACCAAAGCGAGAAATAATATTAGAATGAAAAAAATCCACCACGGCTTTCTTGGTCACGGACTTGAGAGTGACGGCCTCGACCCATTTGGTGAAGTAATCTATTGCAACCAAAATGAATCTGTGCCCATTTGATGCTTTTGGTTCAACAGGCCCGATAACATCCATCCCCCATGTTGTAAAAGGCCAATGGGCTGACATTGTGTGCAACTCTAAAGGGGTTGAATGTATCAAATCACCGTGTACTTGGGATTGATGACACCTTCGCACAAAAGTAATGCAGTCATGTTCCATAGTAAGCCAGAAGTATCTCGCTCTGAGTACTTTCTTAGCTAGCACGTTCCCGCTCATGTGGGGTCTGAAGATCCCTAAATGTATGTCATTGAGAATCCTCGTGGCTTCAGTTGCATCCACGCATCTTAACAATCCCAGATCAGGTGTCCTTTTGTACACTACCCCTCCACTAAAAAAGAAACCACTTGCCAATCGTCGAAGGGTTCTCTTTTGATTGTTTTCTGCCAATGGAGGATACTGTTGAGTTATATTTTGATGATAACAATTAAATTTATCAGTCAACTTATAAGTTCTTCCTCTAATTATGTAGGTTACCCTGATGAGACTCGAGTCATAGGAGAAATGGAGAAATCTAGTGCGGAAATCAAGGGTGCCCTATAAGGGAAGTTGACTGCTCGAAAATCCTCTCCGGATACTAAGCAAATGGATCGCGCTTCAAAAGGAAAAGATCTTGGATTGGTACGCATGATCAAGTTTAGTAGCTGCAGATCATATCGTTAAAGGATTGTGATTCTTCCTTAACGGCTCTAGCCTTATTCTAAAAAAAGAAACATATCATAACTTCTTTTTGAGGATCAAATCTCTTGGGTCACCATATCTCTTCTTGGAAGGCAAGTAGAATCAATCAGCATCGTCAGTATCTTACATTCACATGGAAGCTGGAGCTATATATTCTCGACACTCTTCCGTCTGAGACTTATGCAACCTTTTACTTTCTAGCAACCTCTTTCTAGCCTTGAGACATTGTAATCTTGAGAGTTTACTATTGTACAAGAAAAAGAAAAGAGAAGACTGAGTGAAAGTAAGGTTAGTGTCGTGTGTGAGTTGGTGTGTATCCAACTGTGAGTCATTAGTGGTGAGCGAAATATCAAAACCACAAGCTAGATTCGTTGGTCGTGAGCGAAGGAAAAACCATTCAAAGTTGTATCGTGAAAGAATTCTTTGAGCCAAAGAGATAACTCCCTTGTGACCCAAGGGGATTGGATTAGGAACCACATTGGTTCAGACCCAGTATAAAAATCATTGTGTCCTTTCAATTTCCTGCACTTTACTTATTGTTTATTACTGCTTTAATTTCAGTTGACTTATTAGTCGACTAAATCTGGATAAAAATTAAAAAGATTATAATTCACCCCCCTCTTATACTATCAATTGGTATCAGAGCAGGTCTCACACAACTAATATTGTTTATTTTTTGCCTTACAGCAAGTGAGAAAAGATCATGTCTGGCCACATTGTTACTGGAGCTCTACTTCAAGAAGGTACTTCTATTGCTCGACCCCCGTACTTCAATGGACAGCATTTCAGTCATTGGAAAGTTCGTATGGAAACTTTTGTCAAATCTATTGATTTCAAAGTATGGCGTGTCATTACCAAAGGTCCTTATGATATACCTTTGGACAAGGGGACGAAACCTGAAGGACAAGATTCAAAGATTCCCTTTGATATTGATGATTATAATGATAAGCAAAGAGAAATTATTCAACTTAACTCCAAAGCTCAAAATCTTCTGTACAATGCTATAAGTGGTGAAGCGTATGAGAAATTTCCAGCTGTGAAACTGCTAAAGAGATGTGGGAAAAACTTGTCGTCACCTACGAAGGAACAAGTAAAGTAAAAGAAACTAGGATCAATCTCCTTGTGCACTAATATGAACTATTTCAAATGAAGGAAGGAGTATCCATCGAAGATATGTTTGCCAGATTTAGCAAAGTCATTGGTGAACTCGAGTCTCTTGGAAAGATATACACCAGTGGTGAGCAAGTTCGGAAAATTCTTAGGAGTCTTCCAGTCGTCTGGCAACCTAATGTTATCAACATTGAAGGAGGAGATCTCAATGCCTTATCCTATGATGAACTCTGTGGAGATCTAATTGCCTTCGAGAAAAACCATCTTTAAAGAAAATCACAACCTACTGAAAAGAAGAAGGAAGTTGCATTTATCGCTGACAACTCAGACGCTCCCAGTGACTATGATGATATTGTGGATGAATGGGCTCTGATGTCTAAGAATTTTACAAATCTTCTCAGAAGAAATCGTCTAAGAGGAAAGCCCAGATTCAACTCTCGAAGAAGCACTCAAAACAATGATCAGGAAAAGAATGATGGTCAATGTTACGAATGTGGGAAGTTTGGACACATTGCAGCCAACTGCAATGAAGCCAAAAAGAAGCAGCCTAAAAGCAACTTCAAGAAGAAAGCTCTCTCAGCATGGAGTGATGAAGAAGCATCAGAGAATGAGGAGGAAGCAAACCTATGTTTTATGGCAGAAGCAGAATCTAGCAAGGTATGCAATTATAACTGTGAAAACTGCAATTATCTGCTAGAGGATTTAGATTCTGCATTAGATTAAATGAAAACAATTCTTCAGGAACTGTCTAAACTTAAGAAAGAAAAAGAGAACTGTGAACGAAAATTAGATGAAAGTGAATTTGAATGTAGCTATCTACAACAGGAAGTTCAAGACCTGTAATTTAAACTTAACAGTAAAAGAAAATCTACTAGCAATAGCTCAGTAAAATCCAACACCACTCCTCTTTCCCCTACATCTATAGAAGCTATACCTGGAAGCTTACGTTTCACTAGTGATGAGTCGACTAGAACTACAACTAATGGAAAGACTCACATCATATGCCACTATTGTGGAAATTCTGGTCATATAAAATCTAAGTGTAGATTAAGAAGGCATAATAAAGGAAAATGGGTTTGGATGCCTAAGATGTCTATAAATAATTATGATGCTAACCAAAAAGGACCCAAGACAACTTGGGTACCAAAGCATGAGTGAATTTTGAAAATGCAGGAACTCCACAGATTTCACAAAGGGATTTGTGAAATGGATACTTGATAGTGGATGTTCCAGACATATGACAGGTGACAAACAGTGGTTCAAATCAGTCACTTCCCTTGAAGGAGGACTCGTGAAATTTGGAGACAACGGTAAGGGAATTGTTACTGGAGTTGGTAAAATTTCTCTAAGCCCCTCGTGCGATATAAATGAAGTCCTACTAGTTGAGGGTCTAAGGAAAAATCTCTTAAGCATCAGTCAATTTTGTGATGTTGGGTTTCAGGTAAGATTTGAATCCTCTAAATGCATCATATGCAACTCCACAAGTAATGTCATTCTTACTGGCTCCAGAGTTAATAATATTTATAAACTAGATCATACTTCCTCTATGTCAAATCATGTATGTTTATCATCTACTACCTCTGATCCCTGGTTATGGCATAAGAAATTAGGTCATGCTAGTATGCGTCTCATACAGAAACTTTCTAGAAAAGAGCTTGTTCTTGGTCTTCCTAAACTAAACTTCTCAAAAGATCATATATGCGATGCATGTCAGCTAGGAAAGCAAACCAGAACATCATTTAAGACTAAAGATATTGTTAATTCTTCCATGCCCTTATAATTATTGCACATGGATCTCTTTGGTCCAACCAAAACTGCCAGTATTGGAGGAAAAAGGTACGCCTTCGTTATTGTAGATGATTACTCTCGCTTCACTTGGGTTATTTTCTTATCTCATAAGGATGATGCTCAGAGAAATTTTGAGTTCTTCTGCAAGAAGGTTCAAAGGGAAAAAAGTTATTTCATTACAGCTATTCAAAGTGATCATGGTGGAGAATTTGAGAGCAAAGATTTGAACTATTCTATAATGAGCAAGGCATCTCTCACAATTTCTCTTCTCCTAGAACTCCTCAGTAGAATGGAGTGGTGGAACGTAAGAACAGGACCCTTCAAGACATGGCCAGGACCATGCTCCTCGACCACTCTCTTCCAAACAAATTCTGGGCTGAAGCAGTAAGTACAGCTTGTCATATCTTGAACAGGTGTCTCATTCGACCTATTTTGAAGAAAACTCCATATGAACTATGGAAAGGTAAAAGGCCCAACATCAATTATTTCCATCCGTTTGGATGTAAATGCTTCATTCATAACAATGGAAAAGACAATCTTGGTAAGTTTGATCCTCGCAGTGATGAAGGTATTTTTCTTGGATATTCTACTACTAGTCGTTCATATAGAGTATTTAATAAACGCACTATGTCAGTAGAAGAATCTATGCATGTTGTCTTTGTTGAAACTAATTTATCTACTGAGAAAGATGAAAGTGCAGACTTTGATATTCTCAAGGGAGTCAACCATAAACACGAGTGATCAGACTCAGTTGACTGAGAAAATTCCAGAAGCAGAACTAGAAACTAAATCTGATGAGTCGACTAATGCACCTGATGTCGTTATACCAAATGAGTGGAAAAGCGAGCCAAACTATCCTAAAAAATTCATCATTGGTAATCCACAAGAAGGCATGAAAACCAGAGGTCACTTTAAACAAAGCTCAAATATGGCTCTTATCTCTCAACTTGAACCTAAGAAAGTCGAAGAAGCATTGAATGATCCTCACTAGATAAAAGCTATGGAAGAGGAATTAGCTCAGTTTGAGAAAAATCAGGTATGGTCTCATGTCCCCAAACCTCAAAATACTTCTATCATTGGTACGAAATGGGTTTTTCAAAATAAGCTCAGTAAAGATGGAAAAGTGATAAGAAACAAAGCACGACTCATTGTACAAGGCTATTCACAACAAAAAGGCATTGATTATGATGAGACTTTTGCTCCGGTTGCAAGGTTAGAATCTATTAGAATGCTACTTGCATATGCATCATTTAAAGGTTTTAAATTATATCAAATGGATGTTAAAAGCGCTTTCCTGAATGGATTCATAAAAGAAGAGGTTTATGTTAAACAACCGCCTGCTTTTGAAAACTCTCAACATCCTTCTCATGTTTTTAAGTTGACTAAAGCTCTATATGGCTTAAAGCAAGCCCCTAGAGCTTGGTATGAAAGGCTAAGCAACTTTCTATTAAAGCATGGCTTCAGTCGAGGTAAGATTGATACTACTCTATTTATTAAGCGCTCCTTAACCGGTAATATTCTTATTCAAATATATGTTGACGATATTATTTTTGGAAGTACTAACTCATCTTTATGAAAGGATTTTGCTGAAATTATGCAAACTAAATTTGAAATGAGTCTTATGGGAGAGCTCACTTTCTTTTTTGGTCTTCAAATTAAACAATATGATAAAGGGATTTTTATTAGTCAATCCAAGTATGCAAAGGAACTCCTGACAAAATATGGTATGCACAATGCAAAGCCCATTGGTACTCCTATGAGCACATCAACAAACCTTGACAAAGACTCTGACGGTAAGAGTGTTGATCAAACTAAGTATCGAGGTTTGATCGGATCCCTTTTATACTTGACTGCTAGTCGACCAGACATAATATTCAGTGTTTGTAAATGTGCACGTTTTCAATCTGACCCTAAGGAATCACATTTAACATCTGTTAAAAGAATTATGCGGTATCTAGCAGGCACTACTATGCATGGTCTTTGGTATCCTCGAACTATTAACTTTCATCTTCAAGGATATTCAGATGCAGATTTTGCATGTGATAAAGATGATAGAAAAAACACTAGTGGAACTTGTCAATTTCTTGTCAAATCTCTTATTTCATGGCACAGTAAGAAACAAGGATCCGTCTCCTTATCAACTACGGAGGCCGAATACATTGCTATTGGGCATTGCTGCACTCAATTACTTTGGATGTCATACCAATTAAGTGATTATGATATTATTGCTAAACCAATGTCTATACTATGTGACAATTCTAGTGCTATTTGTTTGTAAAAATCCTGTGCATCACTCTAGGGCAAAGCATATAAAAATTAAACATCATTTTATTAGAGATCATGTTTTGTGTGGAAATGTTAAAATTTCATTTGTTACCACTGAAAATCAACTTGCAGAAATTTTTACAAAACCTTTACATGAGGAAAGATTCTGTGAACTTCGTGAAAAACTTGGTGTTATTGAAGACCCTATTATCTCGTAACATTTTTAAACTCATCTGAATAGGTTCTGTATTTAAATGTATCTACGTGTGAAATTACTTGCAGTTAATGCTACGTGTGAACTTTATTGCCTTGATTCTCTCACTGGCCCTGTCTATTCCTTTCAAACACGTCCGGTCACTTCTCTGCCCCTTCAGTCATACCTTTCTCTTCTCTCTATAAAAACCCCTTGAGTACTTCTCCTCCCACCACTTCAACTACTCCTCTTCTGTCTCTCATTCACTTCCAAAATAACCTCACCATGGGAAAATCCTCCAAATCCAAAAATGTTCCCACTAGAAAAAGTTCTAGAACTCGCAAACCCACTTGCTCCAGTTCTCCCGTTCATGTTGCTTCGTCTGAATCCCTCCTTGGTGAATCTGGGTCCGTCTCTCCGTCTTCTCTAAGAAAATCTGGTAAGCGCCCCATGATGGAACCGCTCTCTGGCTCAACTCCCAAAAAGCCCAAAGTTGATTCTTCTACTGTTCCTCTTGATGACGACCAAAATTTCTGGGATAATGGGCGTGAAAAACTAGGTATTCTCCAAAATCGTCGCATTGCCGCTGGGCGCATTGTCGATCTTGACGCCATGGAATCTTCTGACTGCCACATCAAAAATTTCTTTGACTTTCAAGGTTGGAATAATTTCTTCTCCCTCATTCGTCCCGTTGTTTTTCCTGATTTGGTTCGCATGTTCTATGCAAATTTACGTCCCTGTGGTAGTGATGCTGTAGAATCTCTTGTATTAGGCAAGCGAATTTTCTTGAACTGTAAAATTCTTGAGAAAATTCTGTCCTCCCAGTTCTCTGGCTATTCAAACTGTTTCAAAAACTCCTGACCCACTGATTTCGAAGTTACTTTTGAACAAGCAAAAGCCTGTATCTGTGGCCTGTCTGCTAACTCCATACCTGATGGACAAATAGGTCCTTATTTTCTCTGCTTTAAAACTCGTGTCTTCGCTTATATTGCTGCTACTACTATACTTCCTCACGTTGGTTCGTTTAGTACTCTCTCTCAACGAGACACTTTCATTGTCTATTGTCTCGTCTCCAAAGTTAAGCTAAATCTGTCGTGGTGGATTTTGAGCTATATGCTTGAGTGTGCTGATGATAGAAACTCCTCTGGATGTCTTCCCTATGGCATGCTCATTAGTCACATCCTTGAGTCTCTTCATGTTCCTGTTGCTGGGCACCTCGAAGCATCGATCGTTCAATGCTACAATAGTAGGGCCTTCGCTAGTATGGGTTATGTGCATCTTGGGGATACTTGGGTCAAGAAGCCTGAGTTAGATCCTCCTCCAACCTCTGCCTGTCCTGCTCCATCTGCACCCAGCTTGCCTGATGACAAAGCCTCTATACTGTGTTCCGATGTTCTCTCTAAGTTGGGATCTGTTGAGAACACACTCTATGAACTTAAGGATCTTGTATTTTCATCTCAATTCAACCTTGAAAAGGTTAGGGATGACACTAAATCCACCAAAGCTGATGTTGCCCTGCTTCGACTGTCTATCTCTCAGACCGCTCGTGATGCTCGTGCTAGTTTGGTGACTGTCCATGAAACTATGGCCCGTAACATCATCAATACCCTGCGCTACTTCTTGGGTCGTAACTAGTTTATGTGATCTGCTCTAGTTGTTTTTCTGATTCAGACTCTGCTCACTATTTTTTTGTTATCTCTCCTTTTTGTTGATGACAAAGGGGGAGAAAAATGGCATGTAAATATAACTTGTGGCTGAATATTGCTTATGAATGGTTGAATGCTAGTTGAATGCTTAATGGTATGAAACCTTTGTAGTCAACTATTATCTATTTTGCTTCAATCTTTGCTTCAATCTAGTCGACTAATACCTTCCTGTAAAAGGGAAGCAGAGTTTTCTTGTCTAAACATTTCAGGTGCATCAGAAACAGGGGGAGCCTTAAGTCAGGGGGAGCAAGCTACGAATTCAGCACCTAGTCGAACAGGGAAGTATCATAAATTTAAAATGTTGTCATCATCAAAAAGGTGGAGATTGTTGAGTTATATTTTGATGATAAGAATTAAATTTATCAGTAAACTTACAAGTTCTTCCTCTAATTATGTAGGTTACCCTGATGAGACTCGAGTCATAGGAGAAATGGAGAAATCTAGTGCGGAAATTAAAGGGTGCCCCATAAGGGAAGTTGACTGCTCGAAAATCCTCTCCGGATACTTAGCAAAGGGATCGCGCTTCAAAAGGAAAAGATCTTGGATTGGTACGCATGATCAAGTTTAGTAGCTGTAGATCATATCGTTAAAGGATTGTGATTCTTCCTAAACGGCTCTAGCCTTATTCTAAAAAAAGAAACATATCAGAACTTCTTTTTGAGGATCAAATCTCTTGGGTCACCATATCTCTTCTTCGAAGGCAAGTAGAATCAATCAGCATCGTCAGAATCTCACATTCACATGGAAGTTGGAGCTATATATTCTCGACACTCTTCAGTCTGAGACTTACGCAACCTTTTACTTTCTAGCAACCTCTTTCTAGCCTTGAGACATTGTAATCTTGAGAGTTTACTATTGTACAAGAAAAAGAAAAGAGAAGACTGAGTGAAAGTAAGGTTAGTGTCATGTGTGAGTTGGTGTGTATCCAACTATGAGTCGTTAGTGGTGAGCGAAATATCAAAACCACAAGCTAGATTCGTTGGTGGTGAGCGAAGGAAAAACCATTCAAAGTTGTATCGTGAAAAAATTCTTTAAGCCAAAGAGATAACTCCCTTGTGACCCAAGGGGACTGGATTAGGAACCACATTGGTTCTGAACTAGTATAAAAATCATTGTGTCCTTTCAATTTCCTGCACTTTACTTATTGTTTATTACTGCTTTAATTTCAGTTGACTTATTAGTCGACTAAATATGGATAAAAATTAAAAAGATTATAATTCACCCCCTCTTATACTATCAGATACGTCCCGTCTTGAAGGAAATTCTTGACATTAAAATACCACGGTTGACCGTCAATTTCTTGTTCAACCACATTGTAGTACGCATGTTGACTTTGGACCTGAATCTCTAACGGATCAATATGGGCTTTATCAGGATGGACAAGCATTGAGGCTAATGTAGCGAATGCGTCAGCCAGCTCATTATATATCCTGAGAACATGTCTAAATTTAGAACATCAAACTTTTGGCGAAGATCGTCCATACACTGCTTGTACATGATCAGCTTAAAGTTTCGAGTTTCCCATTCACCTTTCATTTGGCATATTAAAAGATCTAAATCTCCGATCACCAGCAATTCTTTGATGTCCATGTCTAGTGCCATACGTAAACCCATTATACATGCTTCATACTCAGACGTGTTGTTAGTGCAACTGAAGCGAAGTTGGGCTGCCGCCGGATAATAATGTCCTGTAGGAGAGATGAGGACTTCTCCAATACCATGGCCTTTCGAGTTGGAAGCACCATCAAAGTACATTTTCCACACGTGCTCTTCTTTTTTAATCAATTCCTCAAGCACATCTACCTCCTCATCAGGGAAGTAAGTCTTCAATGGCTCATAATCATCATCAACCGGATTTTCAGCCAAATTACCAGCTAAGACTTGAGCTTCTATTGCAGTTCTGGTGACATAAACTATGTCAAATTCTGTGAGCAGGATCTGCAATTTTGCCAGTTTGCCGGTTGGCATTGGCTTTTGAAATATGTACTTCAATGGGTCCATTCGAGAAATCAGATAAGTTGTATAGGACAACAAATAGTTTTTCAACTTTTGTGCAACCCAAGTTAGGGCACAACACGTCCTTTCCAACGAATTGTATCTGGCCTCGCAATATGTGAACTTCTTGCTCAGATAATAAATTGCCTGCTCTTTCTTTCCCGAGGCATCATGTTGCCCCAGTACACAACTAAAGGAGTTTTCATAGACTGACAAGTACAAAGCTAATGGTTGGCCAGGCTCAGGCGGAACCAAAACAGAAGGATTTGACAAGTATTGTTTGATCTTGTCAAAGGCTTCTTGGCACTCTTCGGTCCATGCAATTGATGCATTCTTTTTCAACAACTTGAGGATCGACTCACATATTGTGGTAAGTTGAGCAACGAACCTACTGATGTAATTTAGCCTGCCTAGAAAGCTTTAAACATCCTTCTTGGTTCGAGGCGAAGGTAATTCTTGTATTGCTTTGATCTTTGCGGGATCCAATTCAATACCTCGCCTACTAACAATGAAGCCTAACAATTTTCCAGCAGGCACACCAAATGCACAGTTGGCTGGATTCAGCTTCAGATTGTACCTACGGAGCCTTTCAAAGAACTTTCTGAGGTCTCTCACGTGTTCTTCAGCAGTTCTAGACTTGATAATCACATCATCCACGTACGCTTCTATTTCTTTATGCATCATATCATGGAAAATGGCAGTCATAGCCCTCACGTAGGTTGCCCCAGCATTTTTCAAACCAAACGGCATCACTCTATAGCAATAAGTTCCCCAAGGCGTAGTGAATGCCATTTTGTATGCACCATCTTCATCCATCTGGATCTGGTGATATCCAGCATAGCAGTCAACGAAGGATTATATCTCATGTTTGGCACAATTGTCTACGAGAGTATGAATTTAGGCAACGGGAAATTATCTTTGGGACTTGCCTTGTTCAAATCTCAATAGTCGACACATATCCTTGTTTTTCTATCTTTCTTAGGAACTGGAACAACATTTGCAACCCAAGTAGTGTACTGAACCGATTGAATTATTTTTTCATCCAACTGTTTCATTATTTCATCATGGATTTTCTTGATCATATCAGTTTTGTACTTCCGTTGCATTTGTCTCACTGGAGGGAAACCCGGTTGAATTGGCAATTCGTGGACTGTCAATTCGGAGATCAAACTCGGCATCTCATCATATGACCATGCAAAAACATCCCGATATTCAAAAAGCACTTTTCGAATATCGTTCTTCACTTCAAGTCGGGCATACATGCTTATCTTGGTTTTCCTCACATCATCAGGACTCCCAAGATTAACATCCCCTGTATCAGCCAAATTGGGTTTAGGCTTGCCCTCATGGCGTTCAACTTCCAGACCTATTTCAAAATCAGCCTGTTCCCCATCATATTCAATCTCGTTAACAAATTCCTCAATATTTTCTTCATCACTTTCAACCTCAACTATGGTTATGGTGCCAAAATCAGATTGCGGTCCCTGAATGGATGATAAGTTCCTTGAGCATGTCATGATATCAGGACCAGCAGATATATCACTACAGATAAACAAAAATAGAATAAAATTAGGAATATGAACAGAGATTGAAGGAAAGCTTGGCTCTTAGGCCTTTCACTAATGAAAAAGGGTTTGAATTGCAAAAGGAAATATGAGCAAAATAATACACTTGGCATACAACCCTTAGAATATCCAAGTGTATTCAAAAGAATACTGTAAAATAACAGTCTACCATGACCCCTTCCTGATGGGGAAGGGAGTTGCATTCAAGTTAGTCAGGTGCACGTCCGGGCCAATGTACTGAATTAAAGCATTGCTGGATCCTTCACCCGGCTGCACCATGTAGATTTAAAAAATGCCACTTAGATAAAATGGTGCATCCTGATTGTCTTCCACTGTGTTGACATTTGTAGCGACAACCTTTGATTTCATGACATAACCCACAAAAAACTGAGCGAGACACGGAATTGGCTTTGGGAGAGACCAAACTTCCGACTTCTTTTTCTTTGCTTGCTTGCGATCAGCTGCCTTTCGCTTGAACCTTAGTCCCCACGTGCCTTGCACGCCATCTGGATAAACTAGATTTACCCTTCCTTGTAGCAATGCTCCCAAACCCTTTCCAAATTGGAAACCATGCTTTAACATTTCAGATGCCATCATAATAGATGTCTCTGACACTCTTGGGATGGGTATAGGTTTTCCTTATGTTACTTTTTCCACATACACCACATCGGAGGTTTGATACATGATGATCGGGCGTGTGGTGACAACTTCAAGGGCTAGTACGTCCAGACTATTGTTGAACTGTAAGTCATCCTCTCCGTAAACTATGACAGCTTGATTATCCCAAGTAAACTTGATCACCTGATGAACTGTAGAGGGTACAACACAAGCCATGTGAATCCATGGTCGGCCCAATAATATATTGTACGATGAATCCGTTTCCATGACTTGAAACTCAATGCTGAAGGTAGCAGGACCAACGGTTAACTCAAGATTGATGATGCCCAAAGATTCTCGAACTCCATCATCAAAAGCATGAACAGCAGAGAAACTTACCCTGATTTTGCTCATATCCACTTTTAGACTCTTCAATGTAGACAGAGGGCAAATGTTCAATCCTGCGCTGCCATCTATTAGAACCCGTGTGCAATAGGAGTCTTCACACTTAACTGAGACATGAAGCGCCCGATTATGACCGGTTCCTTCTGCTGGCAGTTCCTCATCGGTGAACATCACACGATTAGTCTCAAATACTCTGCCAGCAAGTGCTTCCAGATTAGCCACAGTAGTTTGTTCAGGAACGTAGGCCTCATTCAGTATTTTCAACAGTGCGTTGCGATGTGCTTCAGAGTTCATAAGTAGAGACAAGAGTGATATCTGAGCTGGAGTTTTTCTCAATTGCTCGACGATAGAATAATCTGTCGATCTTATCTTCTTCAAGAATTCTTCAGCTTCTTTCTCGGACACTGGCTCTTTGATGGGTCCTTGGTCTTCTCGACCTGGCTTTGCCTTTCTCAATTCTTTCGGGGTAAAACATCTCCCGGACCGAGTTAGACCATTTACATATGCAGCCACCTCCATGATTTCTCTCATGTTGTAAGACACAATTGTCTTGTTGTAGTTCCAAGGAACGACCTTTGTACTTTTGACAGGGAGTTGCGCCGCTTGAGTGATGATGGCCGGTTCACACTTCTTTGCCTTAACCTCGAAGACCGGATTTTTCTGGCATGATGCCCCTTGCACAATAAATGCTGGTGCACTGTCATGAACTTTTTCCTGCTTTGCAGCCGGAATTGTGAAACTTGGCTCAACAGCTGCATCTTGCTTTGCTTTGTTGACAACAGACACACTTGACTTTCCCTCAATTACAATAATAAATGGCTCAGGGCCTTTGATGTCTGGAGAAGGACCAACTGCCACAATTTACTTGGCGGCTTTCCCTTTCATGTCTTCTTCTATGCATACCATCCCTACCATGTGTACGTTGTTTTGGAACATCATGAGCTGGTAAAGGATTCTGATTCACATTTTGTGTTTCATCCCCCACGCCTTTTATCTGATTGCTGTCTATCATTGCCTGGATTGCCCTTTTGAGTTCCCAGCAGGATTCTGTGTCATGTCCAGGTGCTCCAGAATGAAATGCACAATAGCGTGAATGATCAACTCTTCTATTGGGATTCACTTTTCCCGGGATTGGCTTCAACAGATTGGCTTGTTGCAACTTTTCAAACAAATTAGTGTAAGTTTCCCCCAATGGGGGTGAACTGTCTTTTCTCTTGTTGCATGTTTCTATGTTGCATGTTTGGACGGAAACCTGGTGGACCCCGTGGACGATAAGGCATTTCCTGCTGAGTTGGGAATTGAGCATGTGCCTGTTGGTTGTTATATTGAACTGGGGCAGGGTGCACGCCATTGCGGACAAGATAGTGGTTGAGAATAAGATGCTGCATTGACGGGGAATGAGAATTGTGGCATGGCATATTGTTGGCCATGAGGTGGATAGAATTGTTGTGGCAGGGGTGTCTGAATGTACCCTTGACGGTCATTGTATCTTCCGTCATTTCTTCTCGGTCCAGGACCAACCATTGCCACTTCATCTTTCTTTTCTTTCTTCTTCCCAAACGCACCTGACCCTAATTGCAATGCTTGGGTAGTGGCTCTCAAAGCTGTTTGGCTGACAATCTTGCATGCCTTGATTCCCCTCTCAATCATCTCCCCAATTCTTACTGCTTCACTGAATTGCTTCCCAATGGCAGAGGCCATCGCTTGGTAGTATGTTTCATCGAGGACTTCGACGAACTCTTCAACCATCTTATCATTTGGAATCAAAGGGCTCACACGCGCTGCTTGTTCGCGCCACCTGTGTGCATACTCTCTGAAACTTTCACTTGGTTTCTTTGTGATCATCTTCAAGGAAGAGCGATCAGGAGCAGCCTCCATTTTGTAACCATAATGGTTTAGGAAAGCACTGGCCATGTCATAAAAGGTGACCCACTTTGAAACATCTTGTTGTACGAACCATTCTGTTGCCGGTCCTCCCAAACAGTCAACAAAGTATGCCATCAACAATTCATCCTTCTCAATGCCCCTTATTTTGTTAACGTAGATCTTCATGTGGATCCTTGGATCACTTTGTCCAGTGTACAGATCAAATTTGGGCACAACAAAACCTTCAGGCAATGGCACGTGAGGGAATAAACACAGATCTTTGTATGAAATATTGGTTTTACCCCTTGCCCTTGTATGTTTTTCACAGTTCGCTCCAAGCTTTTCAATTTCCGAAAAAAATCATTCTCTTCTGTTTTCCCCAACCTCTCGATATCAGCATGTGATTCTGGGTGGTGTCCCTGATCATACGACTCGTTTTGGCGGAAGACATTACCCTGAGCTTGGTCAAATTGTTGATCATGGGCCCTTAACTGTGGGTCACTGTTCGATCTTTGCAAAGTGTGTCCTCAGGAACGGTGAATGCTGCGGCAGGAACCTGGGGTTGGCCATGGTGTCCATGCTGTGGGAATTGTACCCCAGGTTGTACAGGAGAAGGTCTGGCTGCATTGTCGGTTGCCGGATGTGGACCAAATCCCGGAGGGTAAATGGGGTCTCCTACCACTGTGGATTGCCCTTGCCCTGGTAGCTGAGTACTTGCCATGAAACCAGCAGCAGCTGGCGGAACAGGAGGTGCCTGGACCGCTGCCAAGTTACGAACCAACTGCATCATCATTTCTTTCATAGCCGTGAAGTCCTCGGCCATCTTAGCCTGTTGCTCAGCCAAATGAACCAGCTCAGTGTTCTCAGTTTCCTCGGCCATCGTTGTTGGTTTGTTTTCCTGAAGAGGTGCTTCAACCACTTCTGGATCAGGCAGTGGTCCCTTGATTCTGGTGGAATAGGAATGTGGGGTCAGCACGGCAGTTGCTCAAGTTCTAATCAAATCAAAACACGTTAGTGCAACAAGATAGCATGGAACATGAATTTACTCGTTGGCTTAACCAATGCCTAAGGTCGTTATGCGTCATCTCGAATTAGTTTATGGCATATTTCAACTGTATACCCAAAAGACTTGCCCATTCAATATGTTTCTTTGCATCATTATTTTATTTCTACTTTCCTATCATTATTTCTTCTCCCTCTTTTTTTTCTTTTTTTTTTCTTTTCTTTTCATAATTCCCGTTAGCCTTTCTAAGAAAAATCAAAATGCGAGACAAAACAGTAGCACAGTTTGAGACCAAGTGAAGTTCCATTCCATTTAAGCTCTCAAAATACATCAATGGTACAATGACCAATCCCACAAAATAAGACATAAAATCATAACTTGGGAAGACATCCCGACATAGACTGGAGAATAAAGTACTAGACAATAAAGAGTTTGAAACATAAATAAAAAGTACAACATGTCCAAAAGTGCATAAATGAAAACAATATCCTAATCCCAAGTCTGGCACGGCTATATGTCCTCCTGAGGCTCCTGCTGATCTGCTGGTGGGCCTCCTGCCAAAGTCTGGCGTAATCCTGTCAAATCAGCTATAACCCTGGTGACAAATGACAGCAACTGCTGAATCAACACCTCGACGGGCTGCCTCCTGTAATCGACACACATCTGTGCAACATACATGGCAGTGTCATACACCTGCTGATGTGCCGTCCTAATGACCTGATCTGCAGCCTGCAAGCCATGAAGTCGCCCCAATGCTAGCTCTCTGATCCTCACTCCATCCCCCAATGCTCTGTCAAGTTGGGCCCGCAACACTGCAGCCTCATGGCGATGATGATCCTCTCTGCTCTGACTATCAATCAAAGCTGCTCTAGCGGTATCTCTCTCAGCAACAATGCGCTCCATATCTAAACGATGCCTCTCCTCAAGACGACGCGTCATGTCAGCTAACCGCAATTCCATCCTCTCTCTGATATCCACAATACCTCTCCCGGGTCTCTCGGGCATGACCTCGAGCGGGGGCTGGTAACAGAACCATGCCTCATACTTAGGAGCGACCTCTCCCTGCAGCTTATCATGTGCCAGTGTGCGACCATCCAAGAATACTCTGTTATCCTACAATCTCCAAAACTCTGCCTTCGCTTTGCACTGACTAGACTCAAGCTCGGCGATATAAGTGCTCATATTTTCATCTATGGGAACCTCCTGGATATGGCCAAACTATTTGAGTACCCTGATAGGGGCATATGGCTGAGTCCCCTCTAATCCCATCAACACAGAGAAAGGGCGGTCCTGGCTTCTAATGGCGATCTTATTTTTCACGAACCAATTACAATGCCACAAAATATTATGAGAAGTTAGGGCACTCAGAAATGATTTCCAACCCTTCTCACTGCCTGGGAAGCGAGTATTTTTGACATGTTTCGGGTGATGACTCAAATAACTCGTGTCAACACACTCAACCATATAGAAAGGCGGACAACTGCATATATGTTCCATAAACCAAACCTGAAGGAGTAAGTTACAACCATGGAAGAATTTTTCTTTCAGGTCGTTCCTGCACCGGCCCAGAGCGCCATAAATGCTGGCTAAAATCATCGGCATGACAATGAAGTCTTTATCCTTATCAAACAGAGCTTTCATGACTCCAACTCACCGAAATGGGTATATTCCTACACTTCATCGGAAAAACCATCAAACCCAGAAAAGCGAACACAAATACTTTTGCCCTATGTTGGGATCAATCGTCATAGGTCACAGTTTGAAAAAACTCAGAACAATGTTCTTGATAACCGTCTGACATCCCAAAACGTTTGTAGAGGTACCCAAGTGAGATCCAACCATTGCCTACCCCACCCAACGTATTATCCACCGGCATCCCTAGGTTCTTGAAAAACACTTGCTTACTGACAGATCTAGGAGCCAACATTCTTTTCTCTGTAAGGTCCATTTTGACCAACCCAGCTAACTCCTCTAGTGTGGGAGTCATCTCAAACCCATTGAACTGGAAGGTGTTCTTGGTGGTGTCCCAACGCAGGATAAGTGTATTAATTAGATCACGACGCGGGATCAAAGCAGGATCGTCGAGCAAAAGATCAATCAAATGACCAATCCTACCAGTGACAAGCTTTTTTTGCATAGGTGGCATAGATTTCCACAAATCCTTTAACTCTTTAGGCGGGCCATCAATCATCATAATAGCGTGTGGTCTTGCACCTTCTAGGTATTTTCTTTTCCCGGACCTCGAGGACGATGCAGCCATAATGCCTAAATAAATACGGATTAGGATTGATGCACAATTTGGGCGACTTAAACAAAAATAAAGCACACAAGACTCGACACTTAGTAGGACTCAATTTCATTTTTCTTTTTCCTTCATTTCATTTTTTATTTTTATTTTTTTATATAATTTTTTGCAACGACTCGGCATAAAATTGACAAAAATACAGAAAAAATTCGTCATTACGACGGCATTAAAACGACAGTTTTATTTGACACCTTATAACAAGACCCCAGACTGTGACAGTTATCGCAACGATGCAAAAAGGACGAAATTGGGGAACCTTTGACACACATTTGGACACGAACTTCAAAAAAGAAAAAAATTCGCTATTATAACGGCGCAAGAAATTATTTTCAATATTTTTAGAATAGAATACTTAAACGCAAATGGCCTAAAGAAAAAAAAATTCGGCATTATAACGGCACAATAATAATATATTTTATGACTCGAAAAAACTCTTCTTATGGATTTTGACATAATGACTCTAAAAAATTCAACATTATAACGGCACAAAAATTATCATTATTATTATTTTTTCAAATTTTGGACTAGACTATGAGACTTGACTTAAACATAAATGACCTAAGAAAATTCGGCATTATAACGACAGAAAGTTGAAGAAAAATAAAAACATTTCTTATGGATTTGACACAATGATCCTAAAAAAAAATTCGCCATTATAACGGCGCAATTTTTTTTTTTTCCAAATTTTAGACTAGACTATGTGACTTGATTTAAACATAAATGACCTAAAGAAAATTCGGCATTATAACGACAGAAAGTTAAAGAAAAAATAAAAATATTTCTAATGGATTTGACACGATGACCCTAAAAAAATTCGCCATTATAACGTCGTAAAAATATTTATTTATTTATTTATTTTTTTGACCCAAAATTCTATATTCTTTTGCATCCATTTCAGTGTATCCCGACCCCCAAGCCAATAACGGTCAGCATAACGACCTTCCGAACATATGCAACACAGAAAATGCCCTAAATGTGTCTTTCCAGGACGTGGGTCCCATCTTGACACGAAGGAGGTCAGCCTAGACAAGTGCAGTACCGGTGTACCGCACCTCACTAAGTCATCAATTGAAATGCAGATAAATCGGGCCTAAAGGCTTAACTCTAGGTGACAAAATTGACTCGGTGTCTAGACTGGCTCAGAACCTGGTGGACAAACCGGGCGGAAAGCGCATTGAGGTTGTTCGGCAATAGTGTCTCTGACTTAACCCCGACATACCATCCTCCTAAATCATGGGCGATTTGTGTAAGAAGGTTTCCCAGATGCTGAAAGCAATACTGGTATATACATATCAGAGACTCAGAGGGGTAACCGGAGAGGAGACAGTTTATATACAGTTCAGATAAATATTAAAGCAGTAACATTCAAAACATGGTAAACAAAAAAATAAATATTCACAAGCCTAAAAGCGACAATTATTAAAGCCTGAGATTCTAAGTTATCCCCAGCGGAGTCGCCAAGCTGTCACGCCCTAAAATTTTACTAAAATAGGCACAATGACTTAGGTGTTTAAAGGTACACAAGTTATTTAGAGATTACGGAGTCGCCACTTGAAAAGTTAAAGGTGTGCCAAGTCACCAAAGTGGTACCTTGGAACACCTATGACTCGTAAGTGGTCTGCGTCAGAGTTCCGGATAAGGATCTCGGTTGACTCTCGGGAAGGTGTTAATCACCCTCAAGTCCTGTGCCAAGTACAGTTGCTTTATTGACGCTCTCCGGCTTGTGAATTATGTTTGTTGTTATTTTACCCATATTTTTTATTCTTTGACATTAAACAGAATGTGATATATACCAGTAATTCTAAAAAAAAAAGGACTAAGTACTGTTACGTTAATCAAAAAATCATTTATATGAATGTGGTAGATAGTCATTTTACTTTATAACCTTCGAGAATGGCTAAGTCTTTATTAAAAGCGGCTTGAACTTACGTTTTAAAGAACTAACTCATTTTGTGTCGTACATGAGAAATCATAGACACGGCCCATTTCTGTTTTGCTCCCTTTCATTTCCTTTTAAAAACTTTACACTTGTAGCCATATTTTGCCTATTTGTTCAGATCTGACTTTATTTTCAGTAGTTTAAAAAAGTGTTTCAGACTTTATAATTGTTTGCATCCTTATCCTATTTTGCTTATTCATTGTAAGCTTGGACTAATATTTACCCAACTGATTCATAATTTTCAGATCTATTTACATGAATCATAGCTAATATTTAAAATAGATCATAAAATATACTAACTCTAACAACAAGATGCTGCGAGACTTTGGCGTGGCAAGACAGCATGTAGGGGCCCTAAGCTTAAATTTTTTCAAATTCATACTTCATATTTTATCACAACAGGAAGTTTACTAGGCTAGGCATGAAAACACTTGTAATATATAAAGCTGGTATGAGGCTATCTTTCAAACCATTTATAGAAAAAATGCTTCAACTTATACACAAGGTAAAAAATGATACCTAGATTGAAGAAGATCCAAGCTAACGACTAAAGATGTATGGCCAAGAAATGCCAAATGAGATATCCAGTAAACAGCAAAGTAAAACAACACCACCAGCAGGTCCATCAGCAAACACCAGCAACAACTCCAAAAAAAATGACCCGTCAAACTATGGATTTCAACTTCAAACTTGAAATTCAAGACCAAACTTTTTCCTTTACTCCTTCCTTACTGTTTTTTTTTTTTATGTTAGAACTTGTATCTGTTAAGAAGAATAGTAGTTGGTGGTAGTAATTGTCCCCCTTTAATGTTCCGACCCTCTCTCCTCTTTTAAGAGAATGAAAAGCTCTAAAAAATAGAAGAGAAAATGAGTGTGTACTTGGGTAAAAAGTACCACAGCCATGTGCCCCAAGCCTTAGCATTTCAGCCCATAATTTCATGGTATGCCAGGCTTGTACTGGACCAAAAAGAGAAGAACTTACTGCTGCCACCCCTATACTTCCTTGACTCAACTTTTGACATCCCATTTGACATCATCAAGCCTATGTCATCTAAATATCTAGACAATACTCAACACTATCACCAACACAACCAAGACTAAACTAAAACTTCACATGTTGAAAAGCTGGAACAAGCAATAACTTAGCTAAACAAAATCTTTATGCAAAATCTCACACCTTTCAGTAAACTAAAAAACATGCTAACATACATGACTTCCATATTCGAGCTGCTAAACATGAACAAAGACAACCTTAACTTTCGTAAGCAGCTTAGCAAGTCTAATTAAGACCTCTCCATGCTCTCATGAAACTCACTATACAGCCAAAGCAAAACTAAACAAACCAATATAAAATAATTATGAATTAGACAGATTATCAAAAACAACTTATCGCTTCATGTCCTGATTCGTTGAAAGTGAACCTGTGTTCACTTGAAAAGATCTATACATGATGCTCTTTACGGGAGACTACAAACGAGGGCACTGATATTCATCATTTACTGCATTTCTCAATTGGCAACATATGAGAGTTAATTTCATTTCAAATACTACACTAGAACATGGCTTCCTAACTGAACAATTTAGCTAACTAAGAATAAAAAATCTAAAGAGAACAAAGAGGACAAGTTTTCTTCCTAACCGATCAAGTAGACTGCATCACCACTGCTGTTACGCAATATCAGTCATTTGAAACCAAAACCAACACTCGAGCTGCTGCATCGACTCAGCCCCAGCTGCTCCGTTGACCACAACATCACCACTGATCGCATAAGTCACCCTGCCTCGGATCCATTATTATAGCTTCAAACAACACCCTTGCCTTGCAATACCCGAGCCCCCAATGTCATTGCCTCATTGTTCACTACTGCCTCGTTCAAGACTGAATACAGCCCCCATCACTGTAAACAATCATCCTCACAGTCCCGAACCACCAGCTCCATAACTCCAAACAAAATTTCCCATGAAACAGAGGAGAAACGCAGCATCCAAACAAAAACAAAAAGAAATGAGAAGAAAGAAAAAAAATGAGGAACAGAAAAAGGGAAAAGAGAATGGGCAAAAAGGAGAGGGATTTTGGGAAACCTGGTACAAGAGGTGAAAGGGGAAGGTGAGAGGAAGAGGGAAAAGCCAAAACATATTGGAAAAATGGAGGTCGCTGGAGTTAAAGTTTGGCAGCCGCTTTGAGCCTCGATCTATGAAAATCAGATTAGCTTTTGAAGAATCCGAGTTGAGAAATAGAATGGCGGGGTCGAGATCTATCCAATGGTATATTTTTTGTTTTTTCCGGCCACCGGAGGTGGTGGCCGGCGGCAGCTCAGCGGCAGAGGCACAGTGGAAGGCGAATTCCGGTGAGAGAGTTGAAATTTCGGCAGAGTAACCCTAGTCGCATGGGACTTGAGGGGAATGAAGATAGAAATGAGATTTTTTCATTATATATGTAAGTCATGGGCCGGGTAAAGAAAATGGGCTAATGGGTTAAGCGTTTGGCTATTATTTTTTTTACAAATGGTCATTAAAATGGCACTACATACTAAATTAATCAACATACAAACGCATAACTTAAACTATTATTACAATTAAACACAGAATTACAATTACGCACGTAATAATAATTTTTTTGTTAATTTTCATATTTTACTTGCTAATTAATGACAAATTTAGTTAGAACAAAGACTAGAAGTCTAGAAAATTTGAAGAAACATCCTAAGAATCTAATACGACTATTTTGGCAATTTTATCTGTATTTGTGCCAAAATTAGGTGACTACAGAAGGTAGCAGCGCCGCGAGAAGCAGAGACAGTGGCGAGAGGGAGGGGGACGGTGGTTGGAAGAGGGAAGGGACTGTGGTTGGAAAAGGGATGGGGACGGTAGCAGCAGTATTGGCGGCGAGAGGGAGGGGGACGGTGGTGGGTGGGTGGTGGATGGGTGGAGGAGGGGAGAGAAGGAGAGAGAGGGAAGAATTAGGGTTTATGTTTAGGGGAAATAGGAAACTATTGTTATTTTATGTTTGTGCAAATATAATAAAAGTATCGATATTTTTTATAATTTAGCTATTAGGGTAGTCATTTTGTGTAAATTTTCCTTTTAAAAAATACGACATATTAGCTGCCGATAGATGCGATATAATTTTGTAAGAGTTATATACTTTGTGTACACAAAACTTAAATCCAGAATATAAAGATCATATTACAATGAAATATAGGAGTAGGAAATACATATACAACTTTTTACACTTGGCAGTTATTTTCACTTAGACAACTAAACTCAACTTTGTATGTATTAGATATTTCAACCTCATTTAATCTATTAATTAAACACCGACTTTAACCGCACGGTTACAGCTATAGCAGCTCGTATTATTAGATACTTGAACTTAATCTGGTATCTATTGAATACGTGAATTCAAGCTAAGTAAAGTTAATTGTCATGACCATGGAAAACATTAGGTAGTAAAGTGTTACTATTTGCTGTTTATGTCCAGCTTCAAATTAATAAGTCGAAGATAACTGTAAAAAAAAATAAAAATTACTTGTTTACACTTCATATTAATATCTAAGTAAACTACATTAATAAGATCAAAATAATACGACAGGGTCTTGTTAAGTAATGATTTACTTTCCCGATGATATTATGCAAATTTGCGTATGATTTGATGTATTACCCATGCTTTATTACTTTCTTAGTGTTTTTATTGTTAAAAACAATCATGAGATTAATTACTACTGATTTTAGATGTTTAGGAAGCAACGTTTTAAAACACGGGGCGTAAGGCGTTTTACTTACAACGAGGTGAGGCGTAAGTCCCGAAATATGGATCTTATTTTTTAAAATTTATTTTAAACTAATCAATAGCATAATAAGCCAATAAATTATCGACAATACATTAAAAATCAAAAAAATAAAAAATAAGAAAAAAGATTATAGAAACAAAAGATATAATATTTTTTAAAGTATAAGAAATTGAAAAATGTTATACTCTTTATGAGATACAAATAAACTATCAAGTCTTTAACTTTCAAATACGGGGTGTCGATTCTCAGAGTAGTTTTAACATCCAACATCAAAAGTCATATTAGGCATTTCAAACATTAGTAGATTTACATTTTGAAAAATTATTTCCAAAGAAACTCGACAGTGACAAGATTTAAAGTAGGATAGACGAAAGTATTTTATGTATGATCCTTCTAAGCTGAAGCAACTTAATTTCATCCACCTCAATTATCCATGTCTTCTGTATGAAACTCACACAATCTGCCATTGAAAATACTTCAAATTTAATCGCAGTTTTTTTAATCAGCTGCTCTCTTCTCTTCCTCTCCCCATATCCATCTCATATCCTATAATTATATTAGCGAACTTTAAATTGATACAACTCTAGAATGACAACTTTTGCCTCGTCATGCAATAAGAAAGTGTGAACAAAGGCATCTTAGTAAAACATTAAATAAATTATCGGTGACTCAATTATATAGGACATTTCAAATATTTATAAATTAAAAATGATCAAACAATAAAATTTACTACTATTATAGTTTAAAATTTTAATTCTTCATTAACATATATAGATTGCCTCTAAATTACAAAATAATTGAAGTCTAACAATTTTGAGGGACAGAAATAAGACATGAAACCAATAATAAGTTATGCAATAAACCTCGACTATGCATCTTCATATTAAGTATACAGATGATATTCATCCTTGTGATATTCTTAATTATAATATATGTAATATTATTTCTCGTTAATTGAACTACTCTCAATTTCTCAATTTCTATAAATGAATATAACTTGTATAATTTATTTTTAAAGAAATTTGTGGGTGAATAATCTTAATTAGGGAATTGGACAGATCATTTGAATAGCTTCTATAAGGCGAGCCCCGAACGTTGAGTATTGGGCGTGCTCTGGGCACACCGCCAGGAGCTTGAGGCATAAGCCTCACAAATCTAACCCCCGCTCGAGAGCCTCGGGATATTTTGCAAGTGCCCGTCCCTGGGGCGAAACTTGGGCGAGTCTCAAAAATTCCTTTTAATCAGAGTTAGGAAGTACTTGAGATGAAGCAAATTAGGATATTTTTTAAATGAAATTGGAACTAAAGAGGAAAAATTTGGATAAGCTACTACGTAGATGCTACGCAGCTCCGAAGCAATAAACACTAGGAGAAATGTGTACTTTTTTTTGGGTAACTAATAATTTCATTAATCACTAATAGAAGAATTACAAATCATAGCTTGCATCAAACTCATAGAACTTCTCTAATCTAACCTCTAACTCTACTATACACCTAACATACAAGAAAGCAGAATCCTATCCAAAATTAAGCCTTGTCAGGTCTTGAATGCCTTCTCTAGTTCTCGCACTTCTCAGATAGGCTATGTCTTTTGCCAACTTTGCCGTGTTCTTCTCATTCTTCTCAAATATCCTTGCATTTCATTCCCTCCAAATAGCATGAACATATTATGTGTACATCATCTTTATTAGATGCGCTCTCTTTGATCTTCTCTTTGTCAGAACTCTCAAGTCCTTTTGTTATTGCTTCCATGTGTTCCTCTGCTTGTATTCCTATTTATCCCAATGAGTTAACACCTTCCAAATCTCTACAGAGTAGCTGCACCGCATAAACATATGGTCTCTAGTTCTAGTTCCATGTGACACGTAACACACTTGAGACACCGTCATTCCTCATTTTCTCATCTTGTCAACAATAAGCAGTCTATTTTGGACTTGTATCCATAGGATGAAGATGACTTTTGGTCTTGCCTTGTTCTAGAACTTCCAAGCCTTACAAGTGACATTCCTTAGCAGCTTGTATAGGTATTTGTATATACTGCTTATCAATCTGCTTCTTTTCCCTGGAGCTATCTGACTGAATTGATTCTGATCTCTACTTGCCTGTATCTTTCTAACCATCCAACTGCACTCTTGTGGTATTTTGGTCTGCTCCAGCCTCTTGCCTTTTATGTATTAGGTGTTGATGTTGGGCGTATATCTTTATGTCTCGGCATTGATTTCTTATATCTTTTGTGTTATTTTCAGCGTATTATGTGCCCAACAATGTGAGATTTAAAGTAAAATACTAACTTGAGGTGTTTGGATGTTTCAGGAGCAAATTGAAGGAATTTGGAGCTTGAGTTGGACAAGAACAAGGAAGAAGCAATGGATACAGCGTTGGATGCTTGGCATGCTAGGCTGTATGGACTGGGAAGAGTGCAAATATTGAAGAAAGTGGGAAAAGGAGCGCATACAGCCACGGATGCTTGGCATGCTCCGGTGTATGCGCCGTAAACTAATCCCAGAGCTGCCAGGACTAGCTTAAAACGTGTGTTATTAGAATATTTCCGAGGATAAAAACCCTTGGAACGTGATTTTCTTAAGGGATTACATATTTTTGGAGGCAAGAACCATAGTAGAGGCGAGAGAACGGAGATTCATCAATTGAGTTGTAATTCTTCTTCCATTTTTATTGTTTCATGAATTCTAGATTATTTTGTGAGAAAGCTAACTTGTCTATGAGTAGCTAAACTCTATTATTCTAGGGTTATGGGTTAACCATGAAAGTTGTACTCTGAAGTTGATTGAGTTATCTTAAATTTATCAGATTGAGTTGTTTATTTAATTCTGCTCTGAATTACTTAATTTCCTGGCCAGTTGTTAAGTATTATCCATGAACCTAAGGTTGAACTCGAAAGTGGGAACCGTAGGTTGCAATATAATTGAATAAAGCGTGTTCTTGAACCCGGGCATCAGGGAATGGTTTCGCGGTTAGGATAGAAATATACCTAACAGTCACGCTTAATCCGTTTACAGGAAAAACACATGCATTCTTGTCAATCCTAATTCCATAGACATATAGGCGTTAGGTTGGCTTGAATAGGCGAGCAGGGTATCGAAAGAGCTCTGTGAGTATAATTAACCCTGTGATTAGCAACTCAGATAAGTAAAACTAATTCAATTAGCGGATGAGTGCAACTGGATTGGTGATACTCCCATAATCCTAGAATATTTCCTCTCACTGATATCTAGAACTCGTGAATTGTCTTGCATTCCATTTACTTCTATTACTTTTAGTTAATTAGTTAATTAAACACAACTTGAAATCTGGTTAAACTCTCTTGAACAATACTTGAATTGAAGTTTGTCTAGTTAATAGTTAATCAATAGTCCTCGTGGGAACGATACTTTCTTATCACTTTATTACTTGATCGACCGCGTATACTTGCGTGTGCGTTTGGAGCGACAAGTTTTTGGCGCCGTTGCCGGGGACTAAGATTTAATTAGTTTCTAGATTAGCTTTTATTTGTTATTTGTTCAAGATTAATTTTTGTTTTAGTTGTCTTTGGGTGTTTCAGGTTGTAGCTTGAATGCGAAGGAGCAAGAGTGTTGATCAACTCTACACTTTTGACCCGGAACCTGAAAGACTTTTTCACAGGCTAAGGAAGGAAGCCAGACTCAAAGCAAAACTAGAGAAAGCTCCTATTTCTGAACCTGCAGAGATGGCTGGAAACCAAAACTGCGCTATACTGGATGTGGCCAGACCTACTCTTGATAACATGGCCAAGGCCATTGTGAGGCCCACCATTACTGGTAAATTTGAGCTGAAGGAGAGTATGATCCGACTATTCCAGTCTAATGGTCAGTTCGCGGGACTGTCAAATGAAGATCCTCAGCAGCACATGCAGAATTTTCTGGAGATCAGCGACACTTACAAATATGTTGATGTGTCGGATGAATATATACGGCTGACGATGTTCCCATTCACCTTGCTGGGTGAAGCAAAGAAGTGGTTCTTGGTCCAACCACCGAACTCCATTAACTCTTGGGACGAATTGGCAAAGAAGTTTCTGATCAAATTTTTTCCATTGGGCAAAACTGCAAAGATCAGAGGTGAGATAGTGTCATTCAGTCAGAATTCATCAGAGGAGATGGGTGAAGCATGGGAAAGGTTCAAAGCATTGTTGAGAAGCTGCCCACACCATGGTCAATCAAAGGAGGTGTTGGGACATATTTTTGTTGAGGGACTGCAGTCGCATAGTAAAATCTTGCTGGATGCTTATTGTGGCGAACCAAGTCTAGAGAAGCAGTATGATGAGCTTGAGATCATTCTTAACAAAATTTCAGAAGGAAGTCAGCATTATCATGGTGACTCAGGCAGAGGTAAAAATCTCAAGCTAGATGGAAAGGTGGAAGTGGATGTACTGACAGTTATGAAAGCTGAAATGGCAGCAATGCAACACTCTGTTAAGCAGCAACTTGATGCAGTACTTGTCCAGGTAAGCAAGCCACATCCACAACCTCAGCAACCGGCCCCACCCCAGGTTCAACAAGTGCAAACAACTCCATACTGTGAGGTGTGTGGTGGTTCTGATCATCTGAGTAATATTTGCACGGAAAACCCAGAGTCTGCATTTTACGTGGGTCAGCAGGGCAGAGGTTTTAACCAAAATGCTCAGTATGGCAACACTTACCCGCCTAATTTTCGCAACCACCCTAACTTCTCATGGGGCGGTAATCAAGGCGGACAAGGCAGCAGACAACCCCAAGGTAATACTCAGCAGGTGCAGAATCCACCGCAGTAGCAACAATCTGAAACATCAAAAATAGAGGCAATGATTCAAAAATTGTCTGTTGATCTTAACCAGAAAATTTCAACTCTCCAGCAAAACCAAGACAGTGCTAGTAACCAAAATACAAGGCCACTTGGTGCTTTGCCAAGCACTACTGATCCTAATCCCAAGGAACAAGTGCAAGCAGTGTCATTACGAAATGGGAGAGAACTGGAAGAATTGCCAAAGAAGCCAAAGTAGTCTCACCCTGACAAAGGAAAAGAGCCAGAGCCAGTAGTCGAAGTCGAGAAGGAGGCAGAAAAGCAAGAGGCAGTGATTGCTTCTAAACCACCACCTCCCTTTCCTCGAAGGTTACAAAAGAATCTGCAAGATCCTGCAGTTACAAAGATCTTGGGCATACTCAGTCAGACTAGTATCAATATTCCATTGGTAGATGTGCTCCGAGGAATTCCAAAGTATGCTAAGTATATCAAAGACATAGTGTCATCAAAGAGGAAGCTCAATGATTTTGAAACTGTAGCACTTACTGAAGAGTGCACATCCAGAGTTCAGAACAAACTCCCTCAGAAGTTGAAGGATCCAGGTAGTTTCACCATTCCTATCCGTGTTGGCAATGTAGCAGTTGATAGAGCCCTATGTGATCTAGGGTCTAGCATAAATCTTATGCCATTGTCTGTGTGCAACCAACTGGGTCTCGGCACTCCAAAGCCAACAACAGTCTCACTTCAGTTAGCTGATCGGTCTACTACTTATCCTGAGGGGGTGATTGAAGATGTACTGGTTCAGATTGGTCAATTCATTCTGCCCGCTGATTTTGTTATCCTGGACTATGAGGCAGATAAGGAAGTTCCTATCATTTTGGGACGACCTTTCTTAGCCACTGGTGTGCTGTGATCCGTGTCCGAGAGGGAAAGATGACAATGAAGGTGGATGATCAGGAAGCAGTTTTTAATGTGTACAAGGCTCTAAAAATGCCTAACCATCATGAAGAGTTGTCTATGATCACAGTGAATGACCTGGAGGAGAAGTCGACTGACCCAGCTGATTATGTCAATGATGACTTGCAGCGAACACTGATGTTGGGAGAAGAAACTGGTGAAGATGCTGACATAGAGGAGATATTGCAGCTCTTAGACTGTTCTTGTGAATTTATTACTGGGTTTCCCAAGTTTGAGCCTTTAGATAGACCGCTCGGGCCACCACCCAAGCCATCTATTGAAGAGGCGCCCAAGCTTGAGCTCAAACCTTTACCTGCGCATCTTCGGTATGCTTATTTGGGACAATCTGACACTTTACCTGTGATTATTTCTTCTATGTTGTCTGACTTGCAGGTAGAAAAGCTGTTAAGAGTGCTACGAGAGCATAAGAGTGCTATTGGCTGGACTATAGCTGATATCAAGGGAATAAGCCCGGATTTCTGCATGCACAAGATCTTTATGGAGGACGGTTACAAGCCAAGTGTGGAGCATCAGCGTCGCCTTAATCCAATCATGAAAGACGTGGTAAAGAAAGAGGTGATTAAATGGTTAGATGCAGGTATAATTTTTCCTATCTCTGACAGCAAGTGGGTAAGTCCAGTGCAATGTGTCCCTAAAAAGGGAGGGATGACAGTGGTGCAGAATGAGAATAATGAACTTATCCCCACAAGAACTGTTACGGGGTGGAGGGTGTGCATTGATTATCGAAAATTGAATAAAGCCACCCGAAAGGATTACTTTCCCCTCCCCTTTATTGATCAGATGTTAGATAGGCTAGCTGGCCAAGAGTATTACTCTTTCCTTGATGGTTACTCTGGCTACAACCAAATATGGATTGCTCCCGAAGATCAGGAGAAAACTACTTTTACATGCCCTTACGGTACCTATGCCTATAGGAGGATGCCGTTCGGGCTATGTAATGCACCTGCGACTTTTCAAAGGTGTATGATGGCTATTTTCACTGATATGGTGGAAAAGTTTGTCGAAGTGTTCATGGATGACTTTTCTGTCTTCGGATCTTCTTTTGATGCTTGTCTAACTAACCTTGGTCTAGTACTTGCTAGGTGTGAAGAAACTAACCTTGTTTTAAATTAGGAAAAGTGCCATTTCATGGTTCGTGAAGGTATAGTTTTGGTTACTTGAGAAAGAAGCAGTATTTGTGTTCGATGAGGCCTGTCTGAGGGCCTTTAATGAGCTTAAAGAGAAATTGGTCTCTGCGCCAATAATAGTGGCTCCTGATTAGACTGCACCATTTGAATTAATGTGTCATGCTAGCGATGTCGCTATTGGTGCAGTCCTGGGGCAAAGGAGGAACAAGGTGTTCCATTCCATTTACTACGCCAGCAAAACTCTTAATCCTGCCCAATTGAATTACACAGTTACTGAAAAAGAGTTGCTGGCAGTAGTGTATGCCTTTGATAAGTTTCGGGCATACTTGGTTGGAACCAAAGTTATTGTCTACACAGACCACGCAGCAATCAGGTATTTGATTGATAAAAAGGATGCTAAACCTCGACTAATTCGTTGGGTGTTATTGCTGCAGGAATTTGACTTGGAAGTCCGAGACCGTAAGGGAACGGAAAATCAAGTAGCTGACCACCTATCTAGGTTGGAGAACCACAAGCATGTGGATGAGGGTGGGTTGATCAGAGAAACCTTCCCGGATGAGCAACTTTTTGCCATCACCAATCACTCGGACCCATGGTATGCTGATTATGTCAACTATTTGGTAAGTGAGGCAGTGCCACCACATCTGACTGCAGAAGGTAAGCGTCGGTTCTTTCATGATGTGAGATTTCATGTTTGGGATGAGCCGTTTTTGTTCAGAGTGTGTGCAGATCAGTTGGTGAGAAGATGCATTCCTGAGGAAGAGACGGAGGCTGTTCTGCAAGAGTGCCATGCATCTCCTTATGGAGGTCATCATGGTGGTGATAGAACAGCCGCCAAAGTACTTCAGTCTGGTTTCTATTGGCCAACACTGTTCAAAGACGCTCACGCTTTTGTAAAGAAGTGTGATCGGTGTCAACGAACTGGCACAATCACCAGGAAGCAAGAGATGCCTCTACAAGGCATTCTAGAGGTGGAGATTTTTGATGTTTGGGGGATCGACTTCATGGGTCCCTTCCCCTTGTCGAATGGTCACAAGCATATTTTACTGGCAGTGGATTACGTGTCTAAATGGGTAGAGGCTGTTGCTCTTCCTACTAATGACGCGAAGGTGGTGGTGAGTTTCGTCAAGAAGAACATTTTCACCAGGTTCGGAACTCCGCGGGCTTTGATTAGCGATGAAGGTACACACTTCTGCAATAAGTTGTTAAACAACCTTCTAGCTAAATACGGGGTCAAGCATAAGGTCGCCACCGCTTATCATCCGCAAACTAGGGACAGGCTGAGGTATCCAATAGAGAGGTGAAGCAAATTCTTGAGAAAACTGTCAGTGCGAATAGGAAGGATTGGGCTACCAAGCTCGATGATGCACTCTGGGCATATAGGACAGCTTATAAGACCCCAATTGGGACTTTACCGTACAAGCTGGTATATGGGAAAGCGTGCCACTTGCCAGTCGAGCTTGAGCACAAGGCCTATTGGGCGATAAAGAAGCTAAATTTTGATATGGGCTTGGCGGGTGAGAAAAGATTGTTGCAACTCAGTGAACTTGATGAGTTTAGGTTGCACGCATATGAAAACGCCAAGTTGTATAAGGAGAAGACTAAGCGGTGGCATGATAAGCGGATTCAGCATCGTCACTTTGAGCCGGGCCAACAAGTTCTTTTATTTAACTCCAGGTTGAAGCTCTTCCCTGGTAAGCTCAAGTCGAGGTGGTCTGGTCCGTTTGAAATTTTTAAGGTGATGCCCCATGGAGCGATTGCGTTGCGAGCCCCGGGCTCGGATAAGTCGTTTCTAGTGAATGGGCAAAGAGTGAAGCGATATTGGGGAGGTGATGTCGATAGGCTTAAATCCTCCATTTCTTTAGTCAACCCTTGAAAAAGGGTTGTACTCGTCGTGCCGCGACGTTAAATCAAGCGCTTCATGGGAGGCAACCCATGTTTTATCGTTTTTAGAGTAGTTAATTCGCATTTTCATTTAAAATAAAATAAAACAAAATAAAAAAAAAAATATATATATATATAAAAAAAAAATTGAAAAGAACAAAAAGAATGGATTCTTGATGTGTTTAACGTGTTTGTGTAGTGTGTTTACAGAATGCCGAGGCTCAAAATCGGTTGGATCAACGAAATCGTCGATCCCGGACAACAAAATGGGGCAATGAAAGCAAGAAAGCTGTTTTGAGGCCAGCACAGCCTTGCATGCGTCGCATGCTTGGCTGTGCTCAGTGAAGAGTTGTGAAAAATAATTCAGCCACGAAGGCAGTGCTGCAAGGCTAAAACGCTGGAGGCTGTGTAGTGTTTTTCTCGCCAAAACAGTGCCCTGCGCGTCGCGCCAGGGCCTGTTCACGCAGCAGAAGTCGCAAACAAAAAAAAAAAACTTTTGGGCAGTGTTGTGGGCTGGAAACCGCAGCCACTGTTTTCAAATTTAGCTCCCACACAGCGAGGCATGCGTCGCACGCTGCACTGTGTGGGCTGCGATTTTGTTTTGAAATTTTATTTGTTGTGGGACAGTATTGTGGGCTGGAAACGCACACCCCTGTTTGCTGGTAAGTAACACTCCTTATACTAGTTGAACACACACACACAACACAAAACAAAGAACAGACACACAACACAAACAAAAGAACAGAAACACGCACAAAACAAGAACAGAAAAACGGGACAGGAAGAGAAACCTCACGGCTGAATTTCTTTTGGGTTGCTTTCAAAATCCCAGGTATTCTCTCTTGTGCTCCTCCCTCTTCCCTGAAGCTACACCCCACTATTAGTCGTGCTATAATAGTTCCCACTCTCCTCTCCCCTTAGGTTTAGTTTTTACTTAAAGTTGTGATGAAACCATGCTTAAACTTGGTTCTTTTTTATTGGTATTTGCTGTGGGGGGTGCGGTGATGCACCATGATGTGTATATACGTAAGCTCCCGGAGTTGGGAGGTCCAAACATTAACAAAAAGTGCATACATAAGCTGTCCAATTTACTGCACATAAGGTGTTTGATAAAATTCCCCCACTGAACAATTTGAGGTATTTGGTGAAGTCTGAGTAGCCAAATCAATTAGGGGCATAAGTTGAACATATATTAGTTAGAATTGGGACATGGGGCTGTTTTTAAAGTGTGTTCTTATGAACGACACTCAATGCACTTTATTCATATACTAGAAGTGTTGTTTTGCACTTTACTTGAGCGAGCCATTGCCCCGTTGTGCAATTCACGGGCTGTTTTGATTGCTTTGCTTAAAATAATATTGCTCCATATTTTTGAGATGAAGTAGAGCATAAGTGTGGGGTGTGGAGACCCCGTTTGCACACTTTGGTGAATTTTAACCATGAGAATTATTTTGAATAAAGAAGTGCGCGTCGAGGGAAGTCTGAGTACCTCGCGAATATTACAATGAGCGTACGATGAGCATAACTTGATTACTTGTAGATTACACTTGAGCTATAAGTGTGGGGTGCGTGCGCACCAATGAGAAGTAGACGACTAGCTTGAATTGGCTTAGTTTCTAGCTACTTTAAAGAGCTCGAGAATAACTCATTGGCTAATTTCACATTGTTTGAATGCAGGTATTCTATTTTAAATGGCGATTGCAAAGCAACCATCCAAGAGTGGTGGAAGTGGGGACGGTGGCCAACCACCACAGAATCAACCTGAGGGCAAGGATAAAAGGGAGCAACGCTCAAAGAAGAAACAAGATACACCTGCTCCGGACATGACCATTCCCGCCTCTCAGGTAACCACGGGCAAGAGGAAATCAATCATTGCTAAGGAAAAGCCCGTGGTGATCCGTGAAGGTGGTGCTTCTAGACCACCGGCCAAGAAAAGGAGAGCAGTTCAGGGTAAGGGAAAGAAACAAATGGAGGAGGATGATGAGGATGATGATGCTGAGGAGGAGTACACTTCTATTCCAGAGCCTGAGGACATTCCCTCTACTAGTGGCCCGATTGACAGGGCATTGTGGGAGGACACCTTTGAGAGCGAGAGTGCATATTTGGCATATCAGTGGATCCTTAAGAAGCAGATTACACAGGAAAGACCACTGAACTATCATGCATGTGAGAAGGCGTGCCCGGCTATTCTGGAGGTTGTTAAAGATAGGAAGTGGGACAGATTTATGCAGGGTCCTATGGGCAAGGGCAATGTTACTGCTGTTCAGGAGCTATATGCGAACTGGATCAACCCGAGGAGCAGCATAGTGCGGGTTCGAGATGTTGATGTTGATATTTCTGCCCGAGCCATTAATGCACATTACAAGGTGACTGAAGTGGCAATGGATGATTATAAGAAGATGCTAGCAGAGCCAGATTTTACGGATGTCATTGAGGTACTGTGTGACCCACCAGCTGTTCTGGATGATCGTGAATCTTCGAAGCCTGCGTGGTTGCACAACACGCAGAGAAAATATGCCACTTTACCCAAGCGGTTTATGTCGAGGGAGAGTCGATCTTGGCTCAATTGGGTGTCTAACAGGATCATGCAGGCTGACCATCAGACGAATGTACTTCGGGAGCGGGTGCTTCTTATTTATGCTCTGATGACTGGAATAGTTCTGAACTTGGGTGAGCTTATGTACGAGCAGATGATACGGACTCGTAAGGAGAAGACATTGAAGCTGTATTTTGTGCACACTCTGACAGCTTTGATGAGAAAGCACAGGGTGCCCTTCTATACGGAGGATGATCTTTTGGAGGTGCCCACTGCTCATGACATCACTTCAGTGCTTGACCCGGTCGCGGCCAAAGCAGATAAGAGAACTACATCAGAGCGACTTGTGGGCTTTGAAGCCGAGCTAGCTAAGCTGAGAGAGGCGCAGCAGGCAGAGCTGACCCAGTTGAGACAGGAGCAGCAGGCAGCGCTGACCCAGTTGAGACAGGAGCAGGCAGCGCGAGATACCCTGATGCAGAGCACACTGGCAGAGATCCTTGCCGCTATTCAGAGTCCCAGAGTGACGCGTTCCATTGGCGTCCAGACTGATGCAGGGTCCAGTGAGGAGGTTGTGGATTTGAGTGCTACTGATGGCACTGCTGCAGAGCCAGCTCCGGCTACTGCCACTACTATGGAGGGGTCGCTGATTGATGCGATGGATGCAGCTGGCACTACCTTGTTGGATCCCTCCACTGCTCAGACCGCGGGTTCAGACCGGTCTGCAGCACCTCCAGACTCTGCGGTTTGAGGGAGCTTTCTTGATACCCACTCTTGTTATTATTTTTGTATTTGTGCAGTGGGGACCATGCACTATTTTAAGTGTGGGGTGGGGTATCATGATTTGTACTTGTATATTTTTACTGCATTTAATTTTTTTTTTAGATTAGTGGCATAATCCTTGGGTTTTCTTCAAGCCACGGTTCTTTTCCGAGGATGCCTTTTGTTTTGAACCGGGTGTTTTTAGATAAAAATGAAAAAAAAAAACAGATATTTAAAATACAAAAAAAATTAGGAAATAGGAGTAGCTAAGTGGTAAGGACCTGTGACTTCTCTGTGAATTGTTTGATACTGACATATTTAGTCCTTTACATGCGAGTTGAACTTCCCTAAAGATTTTTTGTGTGAGTTATATATTGGATTGATAGTCAGTCTTGTTAGTGACTCCTCGGCTCAGGTTTCTGACTTTGAATGTTGACTGAATAGCATGACTTGTCTCACTTGTTTTTGTTAGGTGTTGGAATTGTTTCGCCTTGAGTAGTTCATGTGCCATGAGTGGTGAGGTGCTTTTCTTTATTCTCGTGCTTGCATTATTGGTCTAGAACTTGCCCCGCGTGTGTTCAAAGCGAAATCCTAGGTTTGCTCTAGTCAGGAGATGATACAGGCTTTCTTTGATAAACCCTTTCTTTTGCAGCCTTGATTAGCCTACCCGTTCATATATCCCTTGTAATCCTTTTTGCGCCTATTAGTTTTTGTTGACACCCACATTACAGGCCTATTCCCTTGTTCTTAATTACCTTTTTTTTGAACCCGTACTCCTTAGAGCACTTTAATTGAAAAGATTGTTGTTAGTGGAGTTGTGGTTGGTGGAAATTGATGGCTTTTGAGTGGAGTCAATGAGAATAAATTTATGATGGTATTTTTGAGGAGAGGTACATTGGCAAGGTTGAGGAAAAAGTGACAAATGTTTAAAAGAAAAAAAAAAAAAAGAAAGAAAAAAAAATCAAAAGTGGAAAAAATAAAAAGAAAGCAAAAGAAAAAAAGCCTCAATCCTTGCTAGTGTTGTGAACATTGAAAGAAAAAAATACTTAAAGGGAGGGAAGTGTTTGAGTTGATGTTCGGATGGTAGCTCGGTGGTTATTGCGAAGAGTTGAGCTATAAAAAGTGGAAGTGATGTATTAAAGTGCTTAGGGAGGTAGTCATTTAACCATTACCCGTCCTTTGGCCTACATTACAACCCTTAATGTCCTAGTTAATCCCGAATAGGAGCGAACCTACATTAGTGGAGTCCTACACCACGGGCAAACCTATGGTACCATTTTGTGGCACTTGAGATTCTTGTTGAGTGTGAGCGAATTCTTCCTATCTTGAAAGTCCCTTATAATTCAGTTGATATATTTTTGTGTGATTGGGACTAGACTTTGATTGGTGAGGGCACATGGATTATGAGAGGTTGGAGCTTTTATTAGGCCCTAATCTTGAGCGAGTGGACATGTCGTGAGTCAGTTGGTGTGAAGAGTCAGTTCTTGAGGCTTGGTTGTTGCTACTTGACTGCCTTATAATCCTTGTTTTCTAAATGTGTGGTGTGTAAATATGGGGAGTTGTGTGCTTGTATGTCTAGTGGCTAATTGTTGGTATCAACCTATTTCATAGGTGCGCTTCCTTGAAGTTCTTGAGTTGGGTAGTTAAGACCTATTGAGTATAAGTGTGTTGGGTTTGTTTGTTTGGGGACGAACAAAGTTTAAGTGTGGGGTGTTGATGTTGGGCGTATATCTTATGTCTCGGCATTGATTTCTTATATCTTTTGTGTTATTTTCAGCGTATTATGTGCCCAATAATGTGAGATTTAAAGTAAAATACTAACTTGAGGTGTTTGGATGTTTTAGGAGCAAATTGAAGGAATTTGGAGCTTGAGTTGGACAAGAACAAGGAAGAAGCAATGGATACAGCGTTGGATGCTTGGCATGCTAGGCTGTATGGACTGGGAAGAGTGCAAATATTGAAGAAAGTGGGAAAAGGAGCGCATACAGCCACGGATGCTTGGCATGCTCCGGTGTATGCGCCGTAAACTAATCCCAGAGCTGCCAGGACTAGCTTAAAACGTGTGTTATTAGGATATTTCCGAGGATAAAAACCCTTGGAACGTGATTTTCTTATGGGATTACATATTTTTGGAGGCAAGAACCATAGTAGAGGCGAGAGAACGGAGATTCATCAATTGAGTTGTAATTCTTCTTCCCTTTTTATTGTTTCATGAATTCTAGATTATTTTGTGAGAAAGCTAACTTGTCTATGAGTAGCTAAACTCTATTATTCTAGGGTTATGGGTTAACCATGAAAGTTGTACTCTGAAGTTGATTGAGTTATCTTAAATTTATCAGATTGAGTTGTTTATTTAATTCTGCTCTGAATTACTTAATTTCCTGGCCAGTTGTTAAGTATTATCCATGAACCTAAGGTTGAACTCGAAAGTGGGAACCGTAGGTTGCAATAGAATTGAATAAAGCGTGTTCTTGAACCCGGGCATCAGGGAATGGTTTCGCGGTTAGGATAGAAATATACCTAACAGTCACGCTTAATCCGTTTACAGGAAAAACACATGCATTCTTGTTAATCCTAATTCCATAGACATATAGGCGTTAGATTGGCTTGAATAGGCGAGCAGGGTATCGAAAGAGCTCTGTGAGTATAATTAACCCTGTGATTAGCAACTCAGATAAGTAAAACTAACTCAATTAGCGGATGAGTGCAACTAGATTGGTGATAGTCCCATAATCCTGGAATATTTCCTCTCACTGATATCTAGAACTCGTGAATTGTCTTGCATTCCATTTACTTCTATTACTTTTAGTTAATTAGTTAATTAAACACAACTTGAAATCTGGTTAAACTCTCTTGAACAATACTTGAATTGAAGTTTGTCTAGTTAATAGTTAATCAATAGTCCTCGTGGGAACGATACTTTCTTATCACTTTATTACTTGATCGACCGCGTATACTTTCGTGTGCGTTTGGAGCGACAGGTGTCAATTCATCTTATCCACAACTTAAGGTCCCAACATGTTTTAATAGTAGCTGCTTTGTTCCATATCTGCCTCTAGACTTTGGTAGGCATATTCTATCCCAAGCCACTAGAGCTTTCTTAGTGATGACATTAGAAGCACTCCACATGTAGCTCCTGCAGTAAGCCTCAATCAGGTGCATCACTTTAGCAAGAAGTACAAAGAGTTGTGCCCAATAGATTTGGACTCCAAAGATGTTTGTTTTCACCAACTATATTCTGCCTGCATAGGATAATATCTTTGCAGTCCAAGATAATATTCTCCCTACTATTACATAAAGGAGAGGTTGCTATTGGGTCCTTTTTAGCTTCTTTGAATCTAATGGTATCCCAAGGTACTTAAAAGGTAGCTCAGCCTTTGTATACCTTAGATGATCCAAGATCTTCTGATTCTCCAACTCTCTTGTTCCCCCAAAATATACTGAGCTCTTATTTAGATTTCCCTGGAGCCCTGATGCATCACAAAATTTCTTGAACTTCTTATGTACCTGTCTAACTGACTCTAGTTCCCTTTTAGAGAAGAAAAGAAAATCATCAGCAAATTTGAGATGAGTTATTACTAGCTTAGCACACCTTGGAGATGTTTAAAGCTTATCTTATTGCTTAGCTGGTTTAAGTTCATACTCAAGTGCTCCAAATCAATAGTAAATAGGAAAGGTGAGAGATAGGACCTTGTCTAAGTCCTTTGGCTTCTTCAAAAGTAAATAGGAAAGGTTCAGTGTATTCCCCAGTTACTGAGATTGTATAACTAATACTAGCTACACATCCTAGTATCCAATTTGTAAACTTAGTTGGAAAGCCAAGTCCTTCCATCACATGCTCCTAATATCTCTACTCCACTGAAGCATATGCTTTTTGCATGTCTACTTTGATCATAACTCTAGGTGACAAATATTTTCTTGTGTAAGCCCTCGCTAACTCATGAGCTAGTATGATAGTATCCGCTATTCTTAGGGATGAGAGTGATGGTAGTACAATTTACAGCTTTATAAAGCTTCTCATTTTGCAAAGCTCCTATTTTGCTACACATACATCCTGCTTGATCAAAAGCCATGGCTCACTTGCTGTCATAATGTGACAAGCTCATCGGAGTTGGACATGACGAGAAGATAAGAATGCAGTTGTTTAGTCACAGTTTGATTGGGGACGCCTTAACATGGTACTCCAAGCAGTAGCTTAAGAAGGGGACCAACTTGGAAGCCTTGGCTGGAGATTTTGTAGATCACTTCAGACACGATATATATGCTATGCCCGATCACTTCTACATAGAGACGTTAAAGAAGAAACCTAATGAAACTAGATGGAGGGTTGAAGCTGCTAAAGTCAGCCACCCATGGATCATGTAGAGATAGTGGCTACTTTCATCCCCATACAAGAAGATATTTAATTTGATAAGATGCGGAACATGCAAGCAAAGAAGTTCGACGACCTGATAGAGATTAGAGATGTCGAAATAGATGGTTTAAAAACTGGAAATATTGTCAGTTTGACCGCGGTGCAAGCCGCCAACAAAGTCCTACAAACATGAAGCACTAGCATTGCTAAGAATAAGAATGAGGAAGTGTCATTTGCCACTACCTCCGGGGACCACACCCCTACTTATAGTCACTACTCTCAAACACTACATCCTCCTTACCCATATGCTTCTCCACCACTTGCTTACCAAGTCTTTAAGACACAACCCATATTTCCAACTCAACGTGTATTTCAAAGCTCAGCAACAGAATGCCCATTATACCCACAAAACCCACCACCAAACTACAGAAACACCAACAGGTATCCCTCTAGACCTCGCCTAGACAGCAACCAAAAACCAAAAAGATATTACAAACCTTTAGCAGAATCTCGAACCTAGCTCTTTGAAAAATTAGGAATAGTAGGAATCCTCAATCCTATACCATTTAGAATGGCTAAAAAAGCCTCACCCTATCTTGACCACTCAAAGACATGTGCTTATCACTCTAGAGGATCAGGACATGATACTGAGCAGTGTCTCACACTGAGAGACAAAATACAAGACTTGATTTGACTAAAAAGTGGAACATTTTAAAGCTCCTAATGTGCATAACATCCGTTTGTTGGACCATGGATATAATAGGGTGACCATGATTGAGTTCAACGCTAATTACAATCTAGATGGGACAATCACCAAAGCAAAAGAACTCACACCAACATCTGATTCTGTTGCACATTCCACTCAAGTACCGGCACATAAGCGAAGTGGAGGTAGTACCCAGATTCTACGAAGAAATAGTTCTACCTTATTACAACAAAGTAGTGCCATGGGACTATGAAACCGAGAAGAAGAGAAAAGGAAAGGGAGTAACTGAGATTGTTGCAGCATAATTGATAACAAGAACATAGAGAATCTACACTCCCAAGAATCTTGCTCAAGGCAAGGAACATGCTGGTGCCAGTGAAGCAGACCCCGAGGAACTATTGAAGAAAGTGCCGGCTAAAGGCTACTTCATAATTGATCAGTTGGGCAAGACTTCGTCATAGATTTCCATCATCTCTCTGTTGGTGATTTTGAAAGACACATAAATTCATTAATGAAGGTATTGGATGAAGCACATGTACCAGTTTGCATGATCGATGAGAATTTGGCTAGCATGGTTGGACAGATTTTGGAGTTCAAGCAAATCATTTTTCATGAAGATGAATTACCACCAGAGGGGCTCGAGCATAATAAGGCTTTGCACATCACTATTAAGTGGAAAGAATGGTTCGTAGGAAAAGTGCTAATAGATAGAGGTTCGGGTTTGAAAATTCATCCTTCATTACCTTGAAGAGAATGAGGATCGAGCCAAATGAGATTTGGGAGAGCGACATGAAGGTTAAAGCATTCGAAAGATCTCATAGAAGCACCATTGGGGAGATCTATTTGACTATCATGGTTGGCCCTGTTGAGTTCATAGCTGAGTTTCACGGAATGGATATCTTGACATCCTATAATCTACTATTATGAAACCCGTGGACCTACATGGATGGGAAGTTTCCTCTACTTTGTACCAGACATTGATGTTTGAATATGGCAAGAAAGAGGTGAAATGTATGGTGAAGATAGCAATTCTATCTACAATGAGTAGACCACACCAGCAATTGAAGAAAACACGTACAATGGGAAAACTTTCTACATGGTAAAGCACGTGGGAGCTGTTCATGGAAACCAAGGAAGGCGACACAAGAACTATAAAAAGAGGCGTGGGAAAGAGAATCACAATAGATACCCAAAGGGAAATTAAAGTGGGAGCAAAGTGTGGCACAAGAGCGAGACCCCATGTATGTTCTTCCTAAGCTCATCATGGTCATACTGAAAACATAGAAGCAAAGAGATTTTTGTAGTGCTTACTGAGATGGCAGAGGCAAAGGATACGAAGGAAGGGTATGGTTTAGGCCCCAATTATGTCAGATTGAGGAGTACATTCCCGAGAGCTACGTGAAATGATATGTGCTATTACTAAGAAACAACATGTATACTCACCTAGGCCTTATCCCGATTGGGTACCCAAAGTACCCAAAAATGCACCCAAGCCTGAAGAATGGTATATTCAGGTGACATATAAAATACTACTACCCACAAAGTGGCGTGGAGACTGGGATTTAAACATCACGTTGACGAAAGGATACGAACTATAGAAAGGATTAGAAAAATTCTTGAACGACATTATGGAACCTATTCAGGTTGCAATGAGAGATAAAGAAGATAAGTCTGGTATAGGGTATTTCGTGGGTTATGAAGAAGGTTTGCAACAAGTTTCCTTGGACTTCAACGGTTTTTATTGTACACTAGGATGATCTGTTCAACATCTGCTACTTGTTTTTGTCTCGTCTAGGTACCTTGGTGGCCAAAGGGGGGAGGCACTTGCAGTACAGGCATGAATGAGTTATTCTTGCCTGAATATGACTGCTATGTGATCCTAAGAGTACACTAAACCTCCTAGTTTTGCAAGAGCACACTAGGAAATTGGACCAGAAACATGTCCCGAGCATCTCATGTGTTATACTTTATGCACCTCCTAAGGACACTAGAAGGGGGGGATTGAATAGTGTCTCCTGATTTTCGCAAGAACTGTGTTCTTCTACTGTAGAACAAGGTTCTTAGAATTTCCTTCTACCCGCGTCTAACAACAACATACACTGACTAGCACACCAAACACACAAGGATTTTTACGTGGAAAACTCCTTGCTCAAGGGAGAAAAACCACGACCCACACTCTGGGATTTTTGCACTGAATCCACTAACACAAGAGCAATGTTTTAGATTACAAACTCTGTAACCAAGGGGCTACACTCTAGACCCTAATCACTAATCAAAGCTACACTCTAGCTTTTCTAGTAATCACAAAAGAGTTTACCTAATACATAAGCTTCTAGAATAAGCAGATAGGTAAAACAATGAATGCTCGATATTGTGACAACTTACAACTCGATAATCCTAGACAAGAAATCTAGACTCAATACTCTGCATGCAGTTTAGTTGTCTTCTTCAGCTTATCCACGTAGAAAGTTATTGAATCGCCTTTACTTGTACTTGACTCTCTGTGCGTGAATAATCAGAAAAAACTCGGCTGTCTCTACTACTGGCTTTTTATACAAGTCGTGTAACCCTAGTTGAGTTCTACTGGGAATCCCCTTAATTAAGGTAAGTTGGGATTCGTAGTAACTCTTTTCCATGTTAACGTCTGACTCTTTTCATACTTCGTAGACACAGCTGGGACACCGCCTCTTTTAGTCCGACTAGGATACGTATACAACCACGCGCCACTATTCCTAGTTCCACAGGGATTTGCAACCCACATTCTTTTCGATCAAACGTGCCCTTCCCTTCAAGGACCGAGTTCTTCAGGTTCCTTGTATGAACCTCGGTGTCCTTCCTGTTTGTCATACTTCAAAACCAGCTTTCAACAAATTCCCCCTTTTTAATGATGACAAACAACCGTTGCCCAAGAACCTGAATAGACATAAACCAAAAAACCAAAACAAGATAGAACAGAATAAAAACAACAGATGAGTTAGGTCACAAACACCCCAAATTCCTTCTTCCCCCTTTTGGCATCATCGAAAAGATTTGAAGACCTGCAGGAACTTGTCAAGTTAGTTCAGTTTACTGCACAAGGCAACTCGTTAATAATAAGAACACAAGTATACACAAATAAGGGCCCATCCAAGAACCTGAATACTTAAGCAGAAAACAGATAAGAACACAAGAATTTAAAAACATTATCCAGATTGTGACATCAGCACAACCCTGTTAATAGTTACAAAACCAAATTTAAATTGTCTTAAACATCCATAACATGCGATCACAGGAGAATGAGAAGGGAGAAATATCAGATAGAGATAGGAGGACAGGACTGGAAGGATCAAAGCTGAAGGTTGAAGTGTCTGACAAGTGCCTCAAGCTGCTTCGTATTTCTGGCCCTCTCCATCACCAGCTCGGCCTCATGCTTGTGGCAATCGATCTTCAGACGATCAATCTCTTGATCCTTCACCTTCAACTGTCTTTGGAGCTCAGCATTTTCAGCATTAATCTCAAGAACAATTTTCTCCAGTTCCTGCACTGCATCAATGGCCTCATCAGGACCAAAGTCTTCACTGTCCTCTGCTTGCTCTTGTTTTACCTGCATTGGCCTTTTTGAAGCTCTGCTCTCTCTGAAAAAATCACAATTCTTAAGCATATTTATCCCAAACATCTGATGAATTGTGGGCTTCTTTCCTGCTTCCAAAGGGACCCCAAAATGCTTAAAAATCTGATGAAGAATGTAAGAGTGCACAAGAGAGTGGGGCTTCTGATCAGTGTCAGAGATCCTCTTTATGTGCCTAATGATCAGCCCAGGCAGATTTATCTTCACCCCCCTGTCCATCAGATCCATATAGGTCAAATCCAGAGCACTGGCTTCACAATTCCTTTCTCCCCTAGGCAGAAGGAACCTGTGCACAAATTCAAACAGTATTTGATGGGCAGGTTCCATCTCCTTCTTCTCTACTTTCCTCTCCTTCCTCAATCTTGGTTTCCCTGAAAACTTTCTCACAACATCCAAAGAAGTGACTCCATCTGTTCTTTTTGGCCATTTTAGCTTAACATACCTGCAATACCCTTCAGCAGGTACATCCAGAATCACCCCCAGTTCAGGTCTTCCAAATTCTATCTCAATTCCTTTAACAGTAGAAAACACTCTCCTGGCAGTTACTCTACAATTAGTATAGAATTCTCTCACTTCATCCACAAACAACTTCCTGTCCTTGTTGGAAAACACAGCAAGCCACCCCTGATCACCAATCATCCTCAGCAATGGTCTCATATGGAACTCCTTTTCATCATGCAAAATACTGCCTGGCAGTACCTGATGCCTAGAGAAAAATGCTTCTCTATCCACTTCTTCTTCATTGTCCCCTCTTCTTCTTCTCTTATTCTCCATCTCACTATCAGTATCTGAATCACTGGGTTCTACATAGCTCCCATTCTCACTTTCCTGCTCAGCTTCACCAGCTTCCCTTCTTTCTTCTTCCAGCTTCTTTTCTTCTCTTTCTTTGACATTGGTTACTGTCCTTCCCAACTTGTCAAGCTTTTCTAACTGCATTTTTAATGAGGACCTGGTACCAACTCTCCTGACAACAGGCTCATCAGCTGCCTTGTCATCACCTTCTACACTATCTTCATCAACCAGCCTAGATTTCAGCACTGGCTTCCCATCTCTCACCAACCTTCTTCTTTTTTCTGGCTCTACTAGATTCTCTCTCACAAACACTACTTCCTCGTCTTCTTCCTCAACTAATTTTTCATCTTCTTCCCCAAACTTTCTCTTCCTCTTTGATTCTTCAACTTTCTTGGTTATCTCCTCTAGTTCTAAAACAACTTCTTTGTTCCTTTCCTCTTCAGAATCTGTCCAACTAAAATTTGCCTCATCAGTCTCAGTAGGATTTGGACAAACAGCAGACTTTTGACCCAAATCCCCTGAGGCTTCAGCAATAACAAGTCCATCACCTGCAGGACTTTTAGGCACATATTCTTTCACAACTTCAACAGTTTCACTCACTCCTTTACTCAGTTCTACTGTATCTTCCCTCAAGATTTCCACTTTATGTTGTTCTTTAAACTGTTCTACTATTCTTTCCGCAATGTTCAACTTATCCCCAGACTTACAAACTACAGGACCTAGCATATCTTCCCTAAAATCAATCTTTTTACTATCTTGTTCCCCCTCACATGAATTCCCCCTATCTTTTCTATCCTTTTCTTGATCACCCATTATCTTGTCTAGTTCAAAAACTAGGGTTTCACTTTCTACAATTCCAGGGCTCTTTATGTTAACAGGATCAATAGGCGTAGATGCAATAGGTTCAGGAATTACCTCTTGTGACGATAGTGATGAACTTTGGCCGGTAGGTGTTGAGAGAACAGTTCTTGATTTCATCTTCTTTACCAGTTTCCTATCCCCCTTTTGCAAAAATTTTGTGCGTGCTCTTGCTATTCTTTGAGCCAGAGTGGACGGAGGTGGTCTATCAGAAATCTTGAAAGATTTATGAGTGATTTCTGAGGTTTCTAAGGAGATTTTTGTTTTAGGGTTTGAGAGGATTTTGGTGTTTCGGCAGAAGAAGTAGGTGAAGTATGAGGGATTGGGAGAGTGTGGTCGAAGTGAAGAGGCTTTAGTGATTTGACACTGTCTAGGGAAGCCAAGAAGTAATGAGTAGAATAGAAAGCCAGCTTTTTGAATTTTTTCGAGAACCGGGAGAAGTTACACATTTGACGGTTATGAACTTAATTAAATAAGCCCTTTTTCAAGAAGTGGGGTCCAAGCTATTCAAAAAGAGATCTATCCTAAAAAGGAAAATGTTCCTATAATTTAGGACAGTTACGAGAGTATGGTAGACCCCTGTGATACACGTATGAATGACAATTTTAATTTCAGTTATGAATACTATCATACAGAGTAGGATGAATGTACCTGGACATGATTCCTCGTGTTCAAACTGGTTCCTTCTCAGTACATAGTAGGTCCTTCATGGGATCACATTATTTGTGCCTTGTGATCAAAACATCAACACGAGTGTACTTTTACAAGAACGAGATTAGACTAAACATCTATAACAAGTTTCAAGCAACCACATCAAATACTTAACTAGCCAAATACAAAGGGATTACCTGCTGGGTCATCCGTGTATTTTGGTCATCCCTAACTCCAACCTGTTCCTTTCAAACTGTACCTTGTTCAAAGCTTTGGTAAATATGTCAGCTATTTGATCTTCAGTCCTGCATGAATTCATAGTAATCAGACCTTTTTCTACATTGTCTCTCAAGAAATGGTGTCTGATATCAATGTGCTTAGTTCTTTTATGTTGGACTGGGTTCTTGGCAATGTTCACTGCACTGGTGTTGTCACAGAAAATTGGCACTGCTCCACACTTGATACCAAAGTCCTCCAGTTGTTGCTTGATCCACAGCAATTGTGAGCAACATGAAGCAGCTGCCACATACTCAGCTTCAGCTGTTGATAGAGCAACTGAGTTTTGTTTCTTTGTAGCCCATGAGACCAAGCAGGGACCTAAAAAGTGTGCCATCCCTGAGGTGCTTTTCCTGTCCACCAAATGACAATCTGCATCAGCAAAACCAATGAGTTCAAAAGTCCCACCTCTGGGATACCAAAGACCTAAATCCTGAGTCCCTTTCAAGTATCTCAGAATTCTCTTCACAGCTGTCAAGTGTGATTCCTTGGGCTTTGACTGAAATCTGGCACACAGTCCTACACTGTATACTATATCTGGTCGACTAGCTGTGAGATATAGAAGTGAACCAATGATTCCTCTATATTTCATTTTATTTGTCGAAGGACCAAGTTCATCCATGTCTAACTTTGTTCCAGGTGCAATAGGGGTAGTCATTTCCTTTGCTCCTTCCATGTCAAACTTCTTCAATAATTCCTTGACATACTTTTGCTGATGAATCATGGTTCCTTCAGAAGTCTGCTTTATGTGCAATCCAAGGAAGAAGTTCAGTTCACCCATCATGCTCATTTCAAACTCACTTCCCATCAATTCTGCAAAACCTTTGCTCAGTTCTTCATCAGTAGCTCCAAAGATGATGTCATCAACATACACTTGAACTACCAGCAAATCCTTTCCTTTCTTCATAAGAAATAGTGTGTTGTCAATTTTGCCTCTTGAAAAACCATTTTTCATCAGGAACCCTGAGAGTCTTTCATACCAGGCTCTAGGAGCTTGCTTCAAACCATACAAAGCCTTGTCCAGTTTGTAAACATGATCAGGAAATTCATTGCTCACAAAGCCTGGAGGCTGCACCACATAGACTTCTTCATTCAAATAACCATTCAGAAAAGCACTCTTATCATCCATCTGATACAGTGTGAATTCCATGTACGTGGCAAAAGCAATCAGCATCCTAATGGCTTCAATCCTTGCAACTGGTGCAAAAGTTTCATCATAATCTATTCCTTCTTCCTGACTGTATCCTTGAACCACCAGTCTTGCCTTGTTTCTTGTCACTATCCCATGTTCATCCAGCTTGTTCCTGAATACCTATTTTGTTCCAATTACAGATCTGTCCTTCGGCTTAGGGACTAGATGCCACACCTTGCTTCGTTCAAATTGGTGAAGTTCCTCCTTCATAGCTAGAATCCAGTCTGGATCTTCTAGGGCTTCCTTTACATTCTTTGGTTCCAAGGATGAGAGAAATGCAAAGAATGCACAGAAGTTCTTCAATGCTGATCTAGTCATAATTCCAGTGTCCAACTCAGATAGGACATTCTCCAGTGGATGAGAACTTTGATACTTCCATGGCTTGAGTTGAATCTGACTGGAAGGACCTGCAGCATTCTCTGGGTTAGGTTCTTCTTGACTTTCTGGATTATCAGCCTCATCTGAAGTTCCCCCTGTCAAGTTGACTCCTTCGTCTGAATTTTTCAGATTTTCCTTTTCATCTGAGTCCTCCAGTTCATCTATGGTTTCTTCTCTCCTTGAACCAATTTCTTGATCATCTGCTTCAGTTTCTCCCAGTGTCTTATCTGATTCATCAAATACAACATGCATACTTTCTTCTACAGTTTGTGTTCTTTTGTTGAGCACTTTGTATGCCTTACTTTGGGTGGAATATCCCAAAAATGTCGCCTCATCACTCCTAGCATCAAACTTTCCCAAAGGTTCCTTCCCATTGTTGTGAACGAAACACTTACAACCGAAAGGTTTTAGGTGAGCAATGCTTGGCTTTCTACCTCTGAGCAACTCATACGGAGTCTTGTCAAGAATTGCTCTGATGGAACACCTGTTTAACAAGTAACACGCAGTGTTTACAGCTTCAGCCCAAAAATTTCTTGCCAGCCCACTTGCTAACAGCATAGTTCTAGCCATATCTTCCAACGACCTGTTCTTCCTTTCAACCACACCGTTTTGTTGGGGAGTTCTTGGTGCAGAGAAGTTGTGATCTACTCCATTCCTTGAACAATACTCAGAAAATTTTGAGTTTTCAAACTCAGTACCATGATCAGATCTCATACTGATGATCTCAAGGCTTAGTCTTTTCTGAACCACACCAGCCCAATCATTGAAACTTTCGAAGGCTTCATCCTTAGAAGCCAAGAACAAGGTCCAGGTATATCTTGAGTAGTCATCCACGATAACAAACACAAATCTTTTTCCTCCACGGCTCCTGACTCTCATAGGTCCACATAGATCCATATGTATCAGCTCCAGTGGCTTTGTTGTGCTGACCACTTTCTTTGGTTTGAATGATGTTCTCACATGCTTTCCCTTTACACAGGCGTCACACATTTTTATGTTTTCAAATTTCTTGCTTGGCAATCCGCGAACCAGTTCCTTCGAAGCCAGCTTGTTCACCTGAGAAAGACTTGCATGACCCAATCTTTTGTGCCACAGCTGAGAGTCGCTTTCTTGCACATTCAAGCATGTCACATTGTTCTCAGGTAAAGACTTCAGTGATGCCTTGCATACATTGTTCACCCTTTTTCCTTCCATCACCACTTCTTCACTCTGTAGGTTCTTTACAATGCAACCAACAGATGAGAAGCTCACTTCATTTCCTCTGTCACACAGTTGGGAGATACTTAGTAAATTATGTCTAAGACCATCCACACAATAGACATTTTCAATTGCATGTTCCAGAGATCTCCCAATCTTTCCAATGCCTACTATCTGACCACTTTTTCCTCCTCCAAAGGCTACACTGCCCCCTTGAAATGCTGCGAGTGAGAGAAAGTTTCTTCTATCTCCTGTCATGTGCCTAGAACAACCGCTATCCAGAATCCAGCTTGAGTTGTTCTCCCTCACTCCAGCCTCTGCTGAATTTCCTGCTTCCTCTCCATCAGTTGCCATAAGAGCAGAGTCCTTTTTGATGTTGTCAGCAATGTATAATTCCTTCAGTTTCTTCCATATTTCCTTGGCAGATTTACACTCCAGTATACGTGCAAGCACATCCTCAGTAAGTCCTCTTCTTAGATACCCCACAGCCTTGGAGTTTGCTTGTAACCAGTCCAGATCTTGAGGATCTAGTTCTTCCACTTTCTTTGGCTCTAGGACACCATTTACAGCTCTCTTCACAGGAACATGAGGTCCTCTTTTCACAATCAGCCACAAGCTGTAATCAGTTGCCTGTAGATAATTTTTCATTTGCTTCTTCCAGTGATTATAATGAGTCCCATTGAACACTGGTGGTTTTGATGGAACTCTTCCTCCTCTAAATTCTCGAGGATCTTCTTCATCACAGCTGACGTCTGTCATACCTGCTAGTGCTAGTGGTGAGTTATCCTCAGCCTCTTTTTCATGATCAGACTCACTATCAGTTGGTCCCCATGTGGCATAGAAAGCTTCCTTCTTTTTTCTTCGCTCTGCTCTGAAGTTTGGGGGCCGTCTTGTCTTCTTTTTGTCTGTATCATATTCCTTAGTGGTTTCCTTTTCCTTTTCCTTAGCAGCTCTGTTCTTCCTCCATTCTATTTCCCACATCGGGCAGTCCATGACAGCATGATCTTTCTTGAAGCATTTGAAGCACCTAGAGTAGTCAGGACTGTCAACTATGTTCTTCCTACTAGAGCTCTCCTTGTTTCCTCGTTTGAACCCTTTAAACCTTCCCAGATTGAGTTTTTGTCTTAAAGCACTCACCATTGCAGCTTCTACTGATTGAAGATCAACATATTCATCAGTTTCCTCTGTTGCTTCCAACGCAAGAGTCTTTTCCTTCTTTGCCGATGGTTTAGCCTTTGAGTCCTTCATCATCTCATGAGTCTTCAGGCTTCCAACCAATTCTTCAAGCTTGATGGATTTTAAAGGTTTGGATTCAATGATGGCAGTCATCTTTGGTTCCCATGCTTCAGGCAACACATTCAGGATTTTATCGACCATCCCTATTTCAGGCAAATCCATCTCAAGGGATCTCATTTCATTTGTGATTATGGTCAACCTGGTCATCATGTCCTGAATCGACTCCTTCTCACCCATAGTAAACAACTCAAATTGTCTCTTCAACATTCCCCTTTTTGAGTCTTTTACTTCTGTAGTTCCTTCATGTGCAACCTGTAAAGCATCCCATATTTCCTTAGCCGTCTTATATGATGATACTCGATTGAACTCTTCCGGACCAAGACCACATATGACCAACCGCTTGGCCTTGTGATTCTTTTCGATCATCTTAAAGTCCGTCTCATCAAACTCTTCTTTCAGTTTAGGTTCTTTTGAGGCAGTGGTTCCTTCGCCAACAATTTTGGTGGGAATCAGATTTCCTTCAGAAACTATCAGCCAAAGTTGATAGTCTTCAGCACATATGTAATTCTCCATCCTATTTTTCCACCATGCGTAGTATTGCCCATTAAACTGTGGGGGCCTCAGAACCGATTGTCCTTCAGTAATGGTAGGTGGAGCACTCATTCTGATCCTTCTCAAGGTGTTAACCTTACAAGAGAAGACCCGCTCTGATACCACTTGTTATACTTTATGCACCTCCTAAGGACACTAGAAGGGGGGGGGGGTTGAATAGTGTCTCCTGATTTTCGCAAGAACTGTGTTCTTCTACTGTAGAACAAGGTTCTTAGAATTTCCTTCTACCCGCGTCTAACAAGAACATACACTGACTAGCACACCAAACACACAAGGATTTTTACGTGGAAAACTCCTTGCTCAAGGGAGAAAAACCACGACCCACACTCTGGGATTTTTGCACTGAATCCACTAACACAAGAGCAATGTTTTAGATTACAAACTCTGTAACCAAGGGGCTACACTCTAGACCCTAATCACTAATCAAAGCTACACTCTAGCTTTTTTAGTAATCACAAAAGAGTTTACCTAATACATAAGCTTCTAGAATAAGCAGATAGGTAAAACAATGAATGCTCGATATTGTGACAACTTACAACTCGATAATCCTAGACAAGAAATCTACACTCAATACTCTGCATGCAGTTTAGTTGTCTTCTTCAGCTTATCCACGTAGAAAGTTATTGAATCGCCTTTACTTGTACTTGACTCTCTGTGCGTGAATAATCAGAAAAAACTCGGCTGTCTCTACTACTGGCTTTTTATACAAGTCGTGTAACCCTAGTTGAGTTCTACTGGGAATCCCCTTAATTAAGGTAAGTTGGGATTCGTAGTAACTCTTTTCCATGTTAACGTCTGACTCTTTTCATACTTCGTAGAAACAGCTGGGACACCGCCTCTTTTAGTCCGACTAGGATACGTATACAATCATGCGCCACTATTCCTAGTTCCACAGGGATTTGCAACCCACATTCTTTTCGATCAAACGTGCCCTTCCCTTCAAGGACCGAGTTCTTCAGGTTCCTTTTATGAACCTCGGTGTCCTGTTTGTCATACTTCAAAACCAGCTTTCAACATCATGGACCTTGGTAGAGCTTGGGCGTTAGTTTTCTTTTCATGCCTTCCAAAATAAAACACTACCTCTAAGTCGTTAGAATTGTATTTTCCTTTTGTTTTTAGTTTTGGTGATCGAATGTTTCCATACAAACATTGTTTTGCAAGGATCCATTAATAAAAGCATTTCCCTTTCTCCATTTAATGTTGTCTTTTTCACTATGCATTACTTTATTTTTCAGCATTTCAGTTAATAAGTCCATTGAATCTATAATTGCAACGTGTAATGAAACAACTGAATTTGAGGAATCTTATCCTAAATATGAAGATTTTGATAGGAAACACAAGAGGAAATCGAGAAATTTGAAAATAAACCTAAGCTAAACCTGGATGTAATTAAGGTTATTAACTTAGGCGATACAGAAATAGTGAAAGAAACGACAATTAGTGTGCACTTTACCCCTGAAGTTAGGGAGTAATATATTGAGTTCCTCAAAGAATATGAGGATGTATTTTCATGGTTGCACGATGATGACATGCATAAGCACGAACATTGTGGCGCATAAGTTTCTTATTAACCCAAGTTTCCGCCAGTCAAGCAAAAGATGAGAACTTTTAAAATATCAACTCTAGTTGAAATCGGAGAAAAGGTAACCAAAAACCTCAGTGCATGAATCATAACGGTGGCCCAATATTCAACGTGGTTTGCCAACATTGTGCCAGTACAAAATAAGGGCGAGAAGATCAGAGTTTTGTTGATTACCGTGACTTGAACAGAGCATGCCCAAAGGACGACTTCCCTTTGCCATAAATAGATATTCTGATTGATAATGTCATAAAACATGAACTACAATCCTTCATAGACTGTTTTGGTTGTTACCATCATGTACTTATTGACGAAGAAGATGCAGAGAAGACATGTTTATGCACATCCTGGGGTACCTAATGTTACATGGTGATACCTTTTGGTTTGAATAATGTTGGAGTTACCTATATGAGAGCCATGACTATAATGTTTCACGATTTAATGCACAGAAGATTGAAGTATATATGGATGATGTGATCATCAAATCAAGGAAGAGTTCAAAGTATTTGGTCAATCTCCACAAGTTCTTCAATCGCTTATGTAGATACGATCTGAAGCTAAATCTAGCAAAGTGTCTTTTTGGTGTCCCAGTGGGGAAGTTCTTTGTGTGTATAGTATGTAGAAGAGGCATTGAGTTGAATCCATCCAAGATGAAGACTGTCTAAGAGTTACCACAACCAAAGAGCAAGATAGAGGTCATGAGTTTCTTAGGACGGCTCAACTATATCAGTATTTTTATAGCACAATCCTATGTCATATGTGAGCATATTATCAAGCTATTGTGGAAAGATGAACCCACTGAATGGTTAGAAGATTTCCAAAAAGTATTTGCTAGAATAAAGGAGTATTTGTCTAGACCGCCGTGCTAGTTCCACCCAAACTAGTACGACCTTGGATACTCTATCTTTCTATACTAGAATCATCGTTTGGATATGTCTTGGGATAACACGATACAATGGGAAGAAAACAGCACACAATATACTATCTGAGCAAGAAGTTCATTCCATACGAGGCTAAGTACACATTACTGGAGCGTACCTGTTGTACATGGCTTGGGTAGCACAAAAGTTAAGCACAATCATAGTTCAAAGTTCCCTAACGCAAATTTCAGGTAGTAGTATAAAAATTGATCTTTTGGTTCTTCGTGTTCTTCAAGCTTTCTTCTCAAAATCGATCATTTGATCCTAAACCCTAATCCAAAACTTCACCAAAATTGATATATTCACCCAAAGCTTCCCAAACACACTAGAAATAGAACCCCATAAAATTTTTGGATCAAACAACCTCAAAAATCACATACACACTTTGATATTTCAAGCTTGTAAGAACTCAAAAATGGTGAATGGACTTTTATACAACACCACCACCAAAATAAGTCAATGAAACAACCACCAAGCTTCAAATTCAAGCTTCAGCAACGATAAGAACAATTTTGATAAGAACAATTTCCAAACACAAATAGATCCCAAATAATGACCACGAATCAAATTTTAATTTTCGTAATTTTTTCCGTTTTTAAAAAAAAAGAATTTCTTGTAATTTTCAGATATTGAAAATCAAAACGTAGAGAGTGTTTCTAAAAGTAAACACTAGCCGAGCTCTGATACCAAATGGCATGAACCGAGAAATGGAGATTCAAGAAAATTGATGACTATGTTCTTAAACCCTCAAGAACACTTCCAAACATGGAAGACAAGTAATTAACAATATAAACTAATGACACAAAGTAAGGATAGAAGGGATAGGGGACACATAGAAGAAAGAACAGATAGAAATCATGTAGCGATGCAACTAATGAAACTAAGTTATTAATGCTTAGCCCTATTAATTAGCAATCAAATATAAGAGTGTTATCAAGGTGGAAGAGACTTAACTCATACAATGGATAATCTTACAAAATAGAAATCCAAGAGAGATTTGAGAAGAGGTAAAGGGATTCCACCCATATACACACTCACTTTCGTATACTCAATAATCATTAATCTACTTGTCTCTAATTACCTCCAATATTACTATAAATATTATCAAAGGCTTCCTCCACCTTATCCATATACTCTTCCACCACCTACTTGCCAAGTCTATAACACACAACCAATATTTCCAGCTCAACATGCATTTCAAAGCCCAATACTACAACGCCCACCATACCCACAAAACCCAGTAGCAAGCTACAGAAACACCAACACGTATCCCCTCGACCTCGTCCATACAACAACAAAAAACCCAAAAGATATTACAAACCTTTAGCCGAATCCCGAACCCGGCTCTTTGAACAATAAGAACAATAGGAAACCAACCTTCATATGCGCTTTAGAATGGGTGGAAAACCTCACCCTAATTTGAGCACTCAAAGACATGTGCCTATCACTTTAGAGGACTAGGACTTGATACTTAGAAGTGTCTCACACTGAAAGATAAAATACACGACTCGATTGACCAGAAAGTGGTATATTTTGAAGCTCCCAATGTTCATAACAACCTTTTGTTGGACCATGGATGTAATAAGGTGACCATGATCGAGTTCAACAGTAATTGCAATCTAGATGGGACAGTCATCAAAGCAAAATAAGTCACACCAGCATCTACTTTTGTTGCAAATAACACTCAAGTACCGGCACCTAAGCTAAGTGGAGGTGGTACCCATATTTTACGAAGAAATAGTTCAACCTTATTGCAACAAAGTAGTGTCATGGCATTATAAAGCCGAGGAGAAGAGAAAAGGAAAGGCAGTGGCCGAGACTGCTGCAGCACAATGGATAACAAGAGCTGTGAGAATCTACACTCCCAAAAATTATTTCTCAAGGCGAGGAACATGCTGGTGTCGATGAATCAGAGTCCGAGGAACTGTTGAAGAAAGTGCAAGCTAAAGGCTACTCCATAGTTGATCAGTTGGGAAAGACTCCGACATAGATTTCCATCCTCTCCTGTTAGTTAATTCTGAGAGTCAAAAAATTTGCTAATGAAGGTATTGGATAATTCGCATGTACCAATTGGAACGACAAGTACAAATTTGGCCAGCATTATTGGACATGTTTTGGAGTCCAACCGAATCACTTTTCATGAAGAAAAATAACAACCAAAGGGGCTCAGGCATAACAAGGTTTTGCACATCACTATCAAGTGCAAAGAATGGTTCGTAGGAAAAGTGCTAATAGACAGAGGTTTGGGTTTGAACATTTATCTATTCATTACCTTGAAGAGAATGAGGATTGAGCTAAATGAGATGTGGGAGAGCGACATGAAGGTGAAAGCATTCGACGGATCTCATAGTAGCACCATTGGGGAGATCGATTTGACTATCATGGTTGGCCATGTTGAGTTCATAGCTGAGTCCTCTCTACTTTGTACCATAAATTGAATTTTGAATGGGGAAACAAAGAGGTGAAAGTGTATGGTGAATGAAGAAATTCTATCTATAATGAGCAAACTATACCAACAATTGAAGGAAACACACTAAATGGAAAAACTTGTGACACAATGGAGCTGTTCATAGTAACCAAGGAAGGCGGCACAAGAACTAAAGCAAGAGGCGTGGAAAGAGAATCACAATAGATATCCCAAGGGAAATTACAGTGGGAGCACAAGTGTGGCACTGGAATAGAGTTTTAGAGTGATTACTGGCATGGAAAAGGCAAAGGCTACAAAGAAAGGGATATGGTTTGGGCCCCAGTTATGTCTGATTAGAAGTACCCTCCCCGAGAGCTACGTGAAATGATATATGCTAATACTAAAAAACAACTTGTGTACTCACCTGGGCCTCGTCCTGATTGGGGGTGCATTTTACGAGGCAAAGAAGAAGTAGATATGGATACCCAAAGCACCCAAACCTGCACCCAAGCACGGAGAATAACATTACCACCCGCAAAATGGCATTGAGACTGGGTTTTAAGCATCATGTCGAGGCAAAGATAAGAACCATAGAAAAGATTAGGAAAGTTCTTGAACGATATTATGGAACCTATTCATGTTGCAATGAGAGATGAAGAAGATAAGTCCGACATAGGGTATTTCGTGGGTTATGAAGAAGGTTTTGAGTAAGTTTTCTTAGATTTCAAAGGTTGTTACCATACACTTGGATGATCTGTTCAACCTTTGCTATGTGTTTTTATCTCGTCTAGTGATAAGACCCAAATACGCGGAAACAACAATCACAAGATAACAAGAAAGTAAGGGATTGGGGAGAATCGAAATAGAAGAAAGAGAATGGATAAACGATTCAAACCATGAATTGATTATCCGAGAGAGGAAGGGAAACTTGAACCATACAAGGATTCCGTACTAGTGACGGATCTCCATAGGCTCCAAGCAAAGAGATAATCCGAAGCTTCAAGCTTCTACAAAGAAGAAGGCCTTGCCTCTCTTACTCTAAGTCTATTCTTCAATTCTAAACAAGCTAACTGAAATAAATGACTAAGTGTGGTATTTATAGGTTCACCACACTTCCAAATAAAATGTCTAAATAGCCCCTAAGTCTAGTCAAAACAATACATGTCACTTAGGGCTATAGTTGGAATTACACTCAAAATAAGTAGGAAACCCGGATGGGCCTTCAGCAAACTAGGCGCCCCGCCTGAATAGTAGGCGCCCAGAGTAGGCGCCCAGCCTGGAAAATGGGCGGTCCGCCTCTGCAGTAGGCGGCCAGAGATCCTGAGAGGTGTAGTCAACTAGGCGGTCCGCCTAGTCCAATGGGCGGTCCGCCTCCTTCCTGGGAGACTTGGAAACGGCTCAAAATGGACTCTAAGTGTTCCTCCTTGGTCCGTAGCCGGTCCTCCCTCATTGGCGCTCAAGTCCATGACTCCAAATCACTCTCGAACCCTCCTCCGGTGCCCTTGCCTTGTATCCTTTGTGCTCTCATGCTTGGCTCTTGATGGTTGGCGTTTTGGCTCCAATTTGGATCTTATCATCCTCCCCTTCTTGAAAGGATTTCGTCCTCGAAATCAAACCATCAAGCCTACATTCAAAACAAGCACAAACAAAGCTTCCCACTACAAGAGTAGGTTAGTGTCAAAAGTGTGGGAAAACACACTCTTATGGTATAGCCAAGCATCAATAACAATGATAGAGCACATGTTTCCGAAGAAAACAACAAGCACTTGGCTCACAAAGAAAGTGCACCCAACACAAGAACACACAAAGAGATCAATGGGACATGGAACATGCAAGATATAGCAACCCCTATGACCCCTAAGCTTTTGAGCAACACACCAAACCTTCAAGTCAACATTATCACAATGTAACACATCGGCTTTGGCATGCTCAACACCCAAGGTGTGATCAACATGTGGAGTGGAGTAAACAAAATAGTTCAATTGGCAACTAACATCAAATACTCCACTCCCCTTCTTGGAAGCACTCTTACACAAATCAAGAGTGACTTCCTCACCTCCAAATCCAACTCCAAGACAATCCCCCGTACTAGGCAAACTCCAAAGGAAGGTCTCCAAAATCGGCCCATCATCATCATAGTCCACACAATGAAGGTTAGGACTACTAGAAGATGGTTCAACACAACCAAAATCAAGACCACCCATCCCGCTTGGAGTTCCAAACAATGGATCGTCTATAGAGTCTATCTTTACATACCATGGAGGTTCTACCTTACTATCAATCCGAGTCCGATACAATTCGCTACCACAAATGAGATTATCTTCACATAATGGAAATGTAAAAGCATGCACCTCAAATTCATGGTCACATAAAAGCATGGTATCAAGACAAGGTTCTTTACCCACACCCGAAGAGTCATCGAAAACAAATCGATCCATCTCACACTCGAGAGACTCCTCAAGGTTATAACCATCCTCACTACAACACATAGGTCCACCATTACCAAGCATTTCATCAAGAGAAAAGATAGGGTATTCATTTAACTCATCTTCCCCTTTATCAAATATAGGTGGAGTGTCATAACAAGGATCACCAATAGGGTCAACTACACATTCTTCACTAATGAGAGGTTCAATGAAAACCGAGCTCACATCATGATGTGGCTTATCATCCCTCTCAACTAGTGGTTCACAATTACTCACAAGTTGACCAACCGACTCTACACTAGTTGCAAACACATTGTAATCATACAAATCATCAACTAGTGTTGAGTTACTACAAACACTACCATAAGACAAGGAAGTAACATGTTCAAGGGAAGAACTATCACTTACCTTTGAGTGGCCATCTTGCTCACTCAATGCACTTGAAGTATCATGGCTAGTTCCTCCACTTTGAAGCTTACATGGACGATCTTCTTCACCTTGTCCTTCTTTCTTGGGACGTGATTGAGGCTCTATTAGTTTGCCTCCAAGAGTACCTACACAAGCATTCACACAAGTAGAAGAAAAAGACAAAGGGTTAAGGTTAGAATAAGGGGTGTCCTCACTCTTTTTCCCCTCTTTCTTTTCCCTCATTTTCTTTTCAAGGTTAGGTGTAGATTCGGGTGGTGACATCCCACTCACATCACTCAACACATCCTCTCCTTTTTCCGCTCGAGGAATGTCACCGGTCACTCCCTTACTCCTCTCAATCTTTTGTCTCTCAAATTCGGGTGAGTTGGGACGAGGCCCAAGAATACCCATAGCCGGAGTAGGTGGACTTTTAACATCAACCCGGAATCTAGGACTAAGAGACTCATCACTCGATGTCTCTTTCTTCTTGGTAGGTGAACCACTTGGCTTTGGAGCTTGTGATTTGGGGTTCACTTTGTCGACAATTGTCAACTCTTTTCTTGCACTAGTCCCACTGTTGCTTGTGATTGTAGGACTTTTAGTTGGCTTTCTTGCATCCTTGGATTGAGATACTTGCTCCTTTCCCCTTTTCATAGGCCAAGAGAATGTACTAGGATAGAACTTAAACTTTGCCCGGCAAGGTTCAATGTCATAAGTTCTTTGCCCCTTGCTCACTTTGTACACATCCCTCACGATATCATACCGCACCCCCTTACCTTGCAACCACGGTTGTTCTAGCCAAACACCATAATGCTCCATGGGACACACATCACACCAAATATATTCCTTGTAACTCCCTTGAGATATGAGTACCCGAGCTTCACTAGTAATCCAAACTCCTTGATACTCATAAGGATATTTCAATTTGTAGCATGGTATCTTTAGTTTATTAACCCAAGAGACATTAACAAAATTGGCATAGGCTTCACTAACCTTGAGCAAGCATCCTCCTCTACCATTCACCTCAAAAATGAACCTACACTCACACATGTCTTGTATAGGATCAAGTCCAAGAAAATCATCACCCCCAAGTTGGGTCCTCCTTATCCCTCCACTAGTGGCAACACTACTAGAACACCCTCCACTTCCCGTCACTCTTCCAACATTAGAAGTGTTGTTGAAAGTCGGGGAAGAAATACCACTATGGAACCTATAATTGCCTCTCGCCTTGGTTCCATAGCCCATAGTACCACTCCTACCACCACTACTAGAGCAATGCACCCCCGTAACGGCAAGAGCAATACCATTTCTCCTTCCACTATTCACATGGGAACTAGAAGATGCAAACCTCCCATTTCCCACGGAACAACCACCACCTCCTCCCATACTAATGGAAGGACCTCTACTACTCCCTTGCTCACCACAAGCAACATCAAGAGAAGATGCAAATGAACAATTCTCATAATCAACCTCATCACCAATTCTCTCTACGTCACTATCATCATGTTCAAATTCATCACAAGAAGAGTAAGTAGGATCATCATACCTTGAAGCGTCACCATCTTCATATTCTTGACTTGGAGCATAAGATTCTTCACATTCATCTTCGCAAGCCCCATAGCCTTCTTCATCTTCATAATCAACATAGTGACCCGCTTCATCATCATATGAGCCTTGGTTCCCCGAATCGTCATAGCAATACCCATCATCACCATCATAGGAACCATAGTCTCCATCATCTCCGCATGAGTCATACCCTCCACAATCATCATCCGAAGCCATAGTCGTAACCCAAGAGTATAGGACCTCACAAATTCACTCCCTCACGTGTATTACTCAAAAGATGTCACTCAATTTTCTTTCCACTCGTGTATACACTCAAGGTCGTTGGCTTTTGTGACCGCACTCTATTGTTCTCACCACTCAAGCCTTTTCCCACTCAAGACCTTCTTGTCTCTTAGTAATCACAATGGCAAGATCAATCAACTAATGCACCCAAGTAATGGTTCGGAATGGAGTTTAAGGGACTCGATGTACGGAAGCTAATTTAATGCGCACTTGAAGCAAGCAAGTTCTACGACTTTAAGTAAAGACTCCAAGACACAAAACACCCTAAAGGATCAAAGATTAGTGTTAATAAAGTAGGACTAATACCCTAGAAACACTAACCACGAAGTTCGGAAGCAAAGAAAACACGAAAACTTAAGAAACAAAGTACCCGGACACCTTCCCAGTGGGAGGCGGTCCGCCTAGGAGGTGAGGCGGAGGGCCTCAGGAAGTCCAGAGAGCCAACAGTGGGGAGGCGGTCCGCCTATAGGGGGAGGCGGTCCGCCTGGGACCTGCTCCTGCAACTTTTCAACTCCGTTTTTCTTCAATTTCAAGCCAAAAATTGATCCGATTTCGACGTTTTTTGCACAATTCCAAGGTACCCAAAGTTGACTATAGATATAACCTTCAAACCCCAATAGATTTCACACCCAAAACACCAACAAACAAGGCTCAATCAAGATTCAAAGTTTTCAAGTTTGGGGTTTCAACATGGGTTTCAAGGTTCAAAGGTGGGTTTCGATTCTTCAAAAACTATGTTATACAACTCCGATTCACATGAAATTTGTTTCTATTTGTTTGTTTTTCATTGGAGAACAAACCCCGGTACTCAATTCCAAAACCCCACAATCACACAATCCAAATTCAATCAAATTCCTCAAGAACAAAGGGCTTTGGGAGGGTTTTACAATTTGGGGTTTCAAATTTTCAAATCAATCCAATCCAAACAATTTTGGTACCCAAACGTCGGGTTTTCCACAAGGATCAAGAATCTATAACACCCACTTCAAGAATCGATCATACCAAAAAGTTACACCAATTTTTGTATTTTTCACTTTTTCAATTTTTTTTGTAGTTTTCTTCTTTTAATAACAACAAACAAGAACCTAAGATAGAAACTAACCTAGGCACGAAGAATCAAGGGTCGGGGGTTTGTAGAAACAAAACCCGAGCCTTGCTCTGATACCAAACTGATAAGACCCAAATACGCAGAAACAACAATCACAAGATAACAAGAAAGTAAGGGATTGGGGAGAATCGAAATAGAAGAAAGAGAATGGATAAACGATTCAAACCATGAATTGATTATCCGAGAGAGGAAGGGAAACTTGAACCATACAAGGATTCCGTACTAGTGACGGATCTCCATAGGCTCCAAGCAAAGAGATAATCCGAAGCTTCAAGCTTCTACAAAGAAGAAGGCCTTGCCTCTCTTACTCTAAGTCTATTCTTCAATTCTAAACAAGCTAACTGAAATAAATGACTAAGTGTGGTATTTATAGGTTCACCACACTTCCAAATAAAATGTCTAAATAGCCCCTAAGTCTAGTCAAAACAATACATGTCACTTAGGGCTATAGTTGGAATTACACTCAAAATAAGTAGGAAACCCGGATGGGCCTTCAGCAAACTAGGCGCCCCGCCTGAATAGTAGGCGCCCAGAGTAGGCGCCCAGCCTGGAAAATGGGCGGTCCGCCTCTGCAGTAGGCGGCCAGAGATCCTGAGAGGTGTAGTCAACTAGGCGGTCCGCCTAGTCCAATGGGCGGTCCGCCTCCTTCCTGGGAGACTTGGAAACGGCTCAAAATGGACTCTAAGTGTTCCTCCTTGGTCCGTAGCCGGTCCTCCCTCATTGGCGCTCAAGTCCATGACTCCAAATCACTCTCGAACCCTCCTCCGGTGCCCTTGCCTTGTATCCTTTGTGCTCTCATGCTTGGCGTTTTGGCTCCAATTTGGATCTTATCATCTAGGTACCCAGATGGCCACGGGGGGAAGGCACTTGCAGTACAAAAGGACAAGTCGGGGGCCGCTTATTCTAAAGTAGACCTGATAATAGGCATGAATGAGTTATTCTTGGCTGAAGATGACTGCTGTGTGATCCTAAGAGCACAGAAACCTCCTGGTCTTGCAAGAGCTGAATTTGGAGCAACACTAGGCAATTGGACCAGAAACATGGCCCGAGCATCTCATGGATCTTGGTAGAGCTCGGGGGTTAGTTTTCTTTTCATGTCTTCAAAAATAAAACACTACCTCAAATCGTTAGAATGGTATTTTCCTTATATTTTTAGTTGTGGTGGTCAAATGTTCCCCTACAAGCATTGTTTCGCAAGAATCCATTAATAAAATTATTTTCCTTTCTCCATTTAATGTTGTCTTTTAAATATGCGTTACTTTATTTACTTTTTTTTTTTTTTTTGCATTTCAGTATAACTACATTGAATCTATAACTTAAAGTGTAATGAAACAACAGAATTTGAGGAATATGATCCTGACTATGAAGAGTTTGATGAGGCAACACCAGAGGAAATCGAGAAATTTAAAAATAAACCCAAGCCAATACTGGAGGAAATTGAGGCTATAAACTTAGGCGATACAGAAATAGTGAAAGAAACATGGATTAGTGTGCACTTTACCCTTGAAGTTATGGAGAAATATATCGAGTTTCTTAAAGAACATGAGGATGTATTTGCATAGTTTCACCACGATGATATGATAGGCATAAGCATGGACATTGTGGCACACAAATTTCCCACTGACCCAGGTTTTCCTCCAGTTAAGAAAAAGGAGAGAACTTTCAAATCCTCAACTCTAGTGAAAATCGGAGAAGAGGTCACCAGGAAACTCAACACAAGAATCCTAAAGGTGGTCGAAGATCACACATAGTTTTCTAATACTGTGCCAGTAGAAAAGAAGGACGGGAAGATCAGAGTTTGTGTTGATTACCGAGACTTGAACAGAGGAATCCCAAATGACGACTTCCCTTTGCCTTACATACATATTCTGATTGATAATTGAACAAAACATGAACTACAATCCTTCATGATCTAAATTTTTTTAGTTACCATCAGATGCTTATGGATGAAGAAGATGCGGAGAAGACTAATTTTACCACATCCTGGGGTACCTATTGTCACAAGGTGATACCTTTTGGTTTGAAGAATGCTGGAGCTACCGACATATGGGTGGTGACTACAATTTTTATTGATTTAATGCTCAAGGAGATCGAGGTATATGTGGATTATGTGATCATCACATCGAGGAAGAGTTCAGAGAATTTGGACAGTCTTCGGAAGCTCTTTAGTCTCTTACGCAAATACAATCTAAAGCTGAATTCAACAAAGTGTATTTTTGGTGTGCCACCTGAGAAGTTGTTAGACTTTATAGTCAGCAGAAGAGGCATTGAATTGGATCCACCCAAGATCAAGGCTATCCAAGAGTTACCAGCATCGAAGTGCAAGAAAAAAGTCATGAGTTTCTTAGGACGGCTCAATGACAATAGTAGTTTTATAGCATAATCCACTGTCATATGTGAGCCTATTATCAAGATATTAAGGAAAGATGCAACCATCGAATGGAGAGAAGATTGCCAAAAAGCATTCGACAAAATAAAGGAGTTTCTGTCTAGCCTGCCCGTATTGGTTCCTCTCGAACCAGGATGGCCTTTGATGCTCTATCTGTCTGTACTATAATTATCGTTTGGATGTGTGCTAGGACAACACGATAAAAATGGAAGAAAAGAGCAAGCAATAAACTATCTGAGCAAGAAGTTCATTCAATACGAGACTAATTACACATTACTGGAGCGTACATGTTGTGCACTGACTTTGGTAGCACAAAAGTTGAGGTATTATCTGACATCATCGGAACCCTGCTTATCCTAAGGATGGACCCTCTCAAATACATCTTTAGAAGCCTATGGTTGCTACAAATCTGGATAAATGGCAGATGTTGCTTAGTGAATTTGACACCTATGTAACTCATAAAGCAGTAAAAGCACAAGAATTTGCTGATCACATAGCCGAGAACCATGTGGATGATGATTATGAGCCTTTGCACACTTATTTCCCAAAGGAAGAAGTCATGTTCATCAGAGAAGACATCACGTAAGAGTAAGATGGTCAGAGGTTGTTCTTTGTCAGTGCGGTAAATTTTAAAGAAGTTGGCATCGGGACAGTATTGATTTCTGAAACAGGCCAGAACTATCATTTAATAATAGCATTTCCCTTTCTCCATTTTCTGTTGTCCTTTTAACTATGCATTACTTTATTTTTCAGCATTCAAGTTAATAATTCTATTGAATCGACAACTGCAACATGTAATGAAACAACTGAATTTTAGGAATCTGATCCTTACTATGAAGAGTTTGATGAGGTAACACAATAGGAAATCGAGAAATTAGAAAATAAACCTAAGCTAAACCTGGATGAAATTGAGGTTATAAACTTAGGCGATAGAAAAATAATGAAAGAGTTGTGGAACAGTGTGCACTTTACCCCTGAAGTTAAGGAGTAATATATCGTGTTCCTCAAAGAACATGAGGATGTATTTTAATGGTTGCACAATGATATGACTGGTATAAGCATGGACATGGTGGCGCACAAGCTTCCTACTAATCTAGGTTTCCCACCAGTTAAGCAAAAGGCGAGAACTTTCAAATCCTCAATTCTAGTTAAAATCGGAGAAGTGACCAAGAAACTCAATGCAAGAATCCTAAAGGTGGTCAAAGATCACACATGGTTTTCCAATATTGTGCCGGTAGAAAATAAGGATGGGAAGATCAGAGTTTGTGTTTATTACCGAGAATTGGATAGAGCAAGCCAAAAGGACAATGTTTGCCATACATACATATTCTGTTTGATAATTGCACAAAACATGAACTACAATCCTTCGTGGACTGTTTTGTTGGTTACTATCAGGTGCTTATGGACGAAAAAGATGCGGAGAAGACATCTTTCACCACATCTTGGGGTACCTATTATTTCAAGGTGATACCTTTTGATTTGTATAATGCTGGAGCTGCCTACATGAGGGTCAGGACTAAAATGTTTCATGATTTAATGCACAAGGAGATCGAAGTATATGTGGATGATATAATCATCAAGTTGAGGAAGATTTCAGAGCATTTGGGCAACCTCTGCAACTTCTTCAAGCGCTTGCATAAATATAATTTGAAGCTAATTCCAACAAAGTGTATTTTTTGTGTCCCAGCTGGAAAGTTGTTGGGCTTTATACTCAATAGAAGAGGCATTGAGCTGGATCCATCTAAGATCAAGGCTATCCAAGAGTTACCACCATCGAAGTGCAAGAAAGAGGTCATGAGTTTCTTAGGACGACTCAACTATATCACCAGTTTTATAGCACAATCCACTATCATATGTGAGCCTATTATCAAGCTATTGAGGAACAATGCAGCCATTGAATGGACATAAGATTGCCAAAAAATACTTGACAGAATAAAAGATATTGCTCTAGCTCGCCAGTGCTGGTTCCACGAACGAGGGCGGCCTTTGATACTCTATATATTTGTACTAGAATCATCTTTTGGATGTGTGCTGGGACCATGATACAATGGGAAGAAAAGAGAAAGTGATATATTATCCGAGCAAGAAGTTCACTCCATACAAGGTGGTGAAAAAGCCTTAGTTCATATAAATTCGGCGAATTTGCGATGCCAAATAGAAATTTACTATAAATCAAAATTTTCATAAAAACTAAGTGTCTCAAGTGGAAACTCGCACAATCCGATAAGAATCATACTAGTGACCTGATTCTTAAGAAACATCAAGTCGCCTCAATAACACCATCTTCGAACACCCATTCACCGGAAACTCCCCGGTGAACGAGTTATTGAACAACTCGATTTGCATGGCACCGGTCAACATAGCAAGCCAACCTGAAACCAGCCAGTCAAGTAGTTAATAGAAATGTCCAAATAAACTAAATTCTTCAACCGGCCCAACGTGTCCGGAACTTCACTAAGAAAATTACATTCACATAACCATAAAACCTCGAGATTCCATAGAGTACCCAGCTCTGGTGGGATCCAAACCGGTGAAAATGAGTTGTAGGAAAAATTCAGTTTCTTCAATGTCGAAAAATTTCCTAATATCACCGATATCGTCTCATAGATCAAGTTTTCAACTAGACCCAAAACATCAAGTTGCGGGAAAGTTCCAAATCTCGCAGGAATCACGCCGAAAAAAATTATTTATCCCTAAATCGAGGTATTTAACCATGACAACTGCGCGCAAATTTTCGGAAGTGTACGGGTTAAGTAATTCTGGGCTAAATCAAGATATTGGTTGGTTCATGGGTGGCTCAAGGGTAAGGCCACCAGCTTTCGCTTCAGGCCCACAGGAGTCAAAAGGTCCCCAAAATTTACTATTAGTTATATTGGTAAGAGTTTGTTTAACTGAATAAAATGTTAGTTCTTTGTTTTGTTTTGTTTCAATGCACAACATTATTTATAGGTGTCAACTTTTTTTTTTTTTTTGATAAATATGAGTTAATTAAAGTTCTAATATTAGACAATGTTCTATTATAGAAATTTGATTTTTTGTTTCAAAAAAAGAAGGAAACAAAACTTAAAACTTGAACATAGAGCGATTCCTTATCAATTGCATTCCTTATGAAAAGATACAATAATACCATCTTGTTATACATGCCATTTAAATTTACGATTATAAAATTTTAATATCGGATATGATAGAAACATCGAGAGAAAAAAGAAAAATGAGAAAGAAAAAGAGAAAAAGTATATTATATCAAATAATTTTATACTAATATCAAGAAAGAAACTAAATTTAAGAAAAAATATAATATATCCATTATTTTTCATAATTGATAAAAAAAAAATGAAAAGGTATACTATAGTAGTCATCTGTTTACACTAATATGTCCTTTTCTAATACTAAAATTTAAGGAAAACTAATGAAATAGAAAAGATATACTATTTCAACTATTTTTTTATTATTATTTTGTATAAAGAAAAAAAGAAACAATAAAAAAAGGAAAAGAAGAACAACATGTATAATACATAAATTATTTATAATAAAAAAACATTTGAAACAACAATATAATGTAACATAATTAGGAAAAGAACAAATGAAACAAATACAATTGAAAAAATTGGTCTTGGGATGCTTCTGATTCTTCGATTAAGTTTCACAAATTCAATCCTTGATTCTCAAGTCTTTTCATCCAAAATAAGGAAAGGATTAATGAATAGGTATAGCGTGTAAATAATTTATAGGTATTTTATGTAATGTTTTAAAATCAGCTATTTATCTAAATAACACTAATTGTTGAAAAAAATATTATTCCTTCTTTGTAACTTGATACTCTATACATTTTGGGTTTGTAACCTAGTAGTGACTTTGGTAAATTACCATAGTTTAAGGTCTTTCCCTCGGTTTTGGTTGGGGTCGGGGTTCAAGGGTGTCAGGGGAGTCTCTAGGGCGGGAATTGGGTTTTGGAACATAGGGTTTCATAATTAGAAAATCTATGGTTTTGGTGAAGATTCTCAAAAAGAGGAATATAATTATAGCTTGTGTGTAAGAAACCAAGTGGATGAGAACTATAGCGCGAGATGGATATAGGTATAAATTGTAGTATTTGCGAGTCTCCAAGAGTAGAGGTAGAGTAGGTATTTTAGTAGTTATGGACATCGGTGAGCAAGTTGTTAATGTGAAGAGAGTGAATGGTAGGGCCTTCCATGGGCTAAGGTTCTTCCTGAGGGCTTAGGACCTTCAACTATGTAAAAATGTGGCACAAGCCTCTTTGTCTTCTTGCTGCTGAACTGTCTTCAAAAAAATGGAATTTCAGATATTGTTAAAATAAAAGGCACTTGCATGCGCAAAAAAACTTGCCTTTAACATTATGGTAAGTATAGACTTTTGAGCAGTTCAAAAAGTTCCTACCTAATATGGTTGCTTAAGATTGTTCTATTATCCGATTATTTATTCACTTTGGACAGATAAAAAAAATACGAATTTTCAGTGCCTCAAGAATAAGGGACACCAGTTAGAAGAGGACGAATTATGAATCACTATTTATAAAGAAAAATTAGATAAATTCAGATGATCATCCCACATTTTTCACTGAAGAACAGTTTCTAAAGAACATCACAAGAAAATCACTATAGCCATATGATTGTAACTAAAATGAAACGTATCTGAAATTACAAGTTACTATTTTCAGCTAACACCTACCTATGCCATTTCAAGAAACTCAGCATAGCTAAACTATTTTTAGATGGCCATTAGTTAGGTATCAACTTACCGCAACCTCCCCCTTTATTCGGGCTTAGAACTGAATAAATTTTCAGAGTTTACATATAAATCCTACACAATAAACTAGGAAAAAGAGGAACGGAAAAGAAAACAACTTTATAAGGAAAAAATAAAAATAATAATGAAGAAACTAAAACAAGACTGTGAATTACTTATACTTCTCACGCTAATCTAATTCTTCTCTATAAGATCCACAATTATTTTCTTGAACTGTAGAAATTCCTATCTTTTGCAAAGCTTTGTGAACATTGCATCCATGTCTTTGTTGAACTCCTTAACCTCCACAAAATTTCTAGTTTTAGTCAGTATGGTGGATTGTTTGTCCAAGAACCGAGAGGCTCTGATAAAAAATTGGTACTGATTATCAATAAAATTACAATATCAAGACAGAATTTAACCATCAGAAAAAAGAATTTTGTGAAGGGTCAAATTAGTTCAAGGAATTTGGGAAACTGAGAGAAATTCAAAAAGAAGTAATTTGTATTATGAAAAATACCTGGATGAATATATTGAATGAGATTACCCCCCTTTTATTTTCCATTGATAAAATAATAAAAGCTAATTGCTTTTCCCGCTAAAATCTCATTCTAACTAATACTCAATTAGCTTCAACTACCTTGAACTAACTTGCCTGCTGGAAATTCTATTTTTAATCAATATAATTAATCCTCCTTTAATATGTATCAGATATTGATATAAACCGAGAAATAGAGATTCAAAAAAATTGAAGAGTATGTTCTTCAACACCCAAGAATACTACCAAATTTGGAAGACAAGTAATTAAACGATACAAATTAACAACACAATGTCAGGATAGAAAGGATATGGTATAGATAGAAGAAAGAACATATAGAAATCAACTAGCGATGCCACTAATCAATTTAAGTCAATAATGCTTGGCCCTATTAATTAGCAATCAAATACAAGAATGAAACGACCTCGGTTAGTCGTTTCGAAAGTTAGGACTCCGATTGGCGTGCCAATAATTTTAAAAACTTCGTAATGTCCATTAGGACCTGTCTGTAAAATTTGAGCTAAATCAGACCTCGTTTGGTAGGCATCGGAAGAAGGTTTCAGTTTTTATTGTCGATAAATACTAAAACGAGATTTCTGAGCTCGGTTTTGGCGAACGAGCTCCGATTCAAAATCCGAAAGCGCCGTTAGGTTCGTATGATTGTTTGTGACTTTTGTACTTTTTAGAAAGTGAATTTCGAGGTTGTTCGGCTAGCTACCGCTAAAATGCCGAAAGTTAAATACTTTGACATTTCACATCTTTTCACTACTACAAGTATGTAACAGATCATTGCTTAATACTTCTACGTACTTCATTTAACATTCGAGGACAGATGTTTCTAACGGGGGAAGATTGTTACACCCGTATATCTAAAGTGAGGTATATCCTTCTAATGACATGTTAAGAATGATTTAGGTGAGCTTAAAGTCATAATATGACCATAATGATGTTTATATTTTGAATATAAAGTTTGGGAAAAATTGGATTTAAGTTGTGGAAAAACCGACAAAGGAATTGCCTTGTAATGAAGCTTTTTCAGTAATTAATTCCGTGTGTTATATCAGGTCTTTTGCGGACATATGATATACCAAATTGAAGGTCTTGGAGTGTAGTCTCCAAAACGTTTGACAGTTTGTTCATACAACCTATGGATAAAAAGATATAAGCATCAGAAATTAGGTCAGAAAAAGGGATATAAGTGCAAAAGAGGGCTAGAAATGAAATGTTTTAGGATAAAAGAGAAATACCTTCTCTTTCTCAAAATTTTCCAGAAACCTCACGATATAAGCAGCTCTTTCCAGATTTTGAAACGTTTTGTTTTGCTGATTCGGACGTCTTTCACCTTGGATTTTAGTACCAAATTAAGTATATACAAGGTTTCCTTGATTATATACAAGTACACAACAAGAAAAACCATGTTTGGAACTAAGAAAAACTTTAAAAGCTATAAGATACAAGTCTTGCCAAAAGAAAGGTTTAGTCTTACATACCTTTGATGTTTCTTGCTTCTAAACCTTGTTTCCTTTGAATTCCACACCTTCTAAAGCATAAACAAGCTATAATATAATATTTAGGCACTTTACTTAGACATTAAGTAATTCTAAAACTCAAGCTATTGACGAAATTGAAGGTAGCATAACGTTACCTTAATAGCGTAGAGCGTTTTGACGCAATCCTTCTTCAATTTCGAGTTAAGATTGATGTTGTTTAGATTGTTATACCCCGTATATCCAAAGTGAGGTATATCCTTCTAATGACATGATACGAATGATTTAAGTGAGCTTAAAGTCATAATATGACCATATATGATGTTTATATTTTGAATATAAAGTTTGGGAAAAATCGGATTTAAGTTGCGGAAAAATCGACAAAGGAATTGCCTTGTAACGAAGCTTTTTCAGTAATTAATTCCGTGTGTTATATCAGGTATTTTGCGGACATATGATATACCAAATTAAAGGTCTTGGAGTTTAGTTTCAAACACTTTTGACGGTTTGTTCATACAACCTATATGGATAAAAATATATGAGCATTAGAAGTTAGGCCAGACAAAGGGACATAAGCGCAAAAGAGGGCTAGAAATGAAATGTTTTAGGATAAAAGAGAAATACCTTCTGTTTCTTGAAATTTTCCAGAAACCTCACGATGCAAGCAGCTCTTTCTTGAGTTTGAAACCAATTTTTATGATTTTGAAGAAACAACATCAACCTTAACTCGAAATTGAAGACAGATTGCGTCAAAACGCTCTACGCGATTAAGGTAACGTTATGCTATCTTTAATTTCGTCTATAGCTTGAGTTTTAAAATTACTTAATGGCTAAGTAAAATGCCTAAATGTTGTATTATAGCTTGTTTAAGCTTTAAAATGTGTGGAATTCAAAGGAAACAAGGTTTAGAAGCAAGAAACATCAAAGGTATGTTAGACTAAATCTTTCTTTTGGCAAGGCTTGTATCTTATAGCTTTTGTTTGAAGTTTGTCTTAGTTCCAAACATGGTTTTTCTTGTTGGTTAATTGTATATAATCAAGGAAACCTTGTATATACTTAATTTAGTACTAAAATCCAAGGTGAAAGACGTCCGAATTAGCAAGACAAAACATTTGAAAATCTGAAAAATCATTTTGATCTTTGAACAACGGTTAGTATATTGATCATAACTCCTTGTACAAAATTGATATTAAGATGCTTTAAGAATCCCTAGAATCCTAAGACATATATCTACAACTTTCATGAACACCATTCTATCTGCGGTGCTGTCCAGACATTCTATCAGCGGATTTGTTATGTCATCCAGTCGTCTCATCTTGTTATCCATTTAACATGTTTATGTTATCAGTTTATCCGGGTATTCATTTCCGTGTGTAATATAGTACTGGTTCTGTTTTTGTGGATCATCCAGTTTCTGAGGAAACTCTGCCAAAAATTTTATGGAAATTCAAAGAGTTGGACAAATTCTGAGTTCTAGGTTGTGTCTCCGAAGTTTTCTTCTCATTCCTTTGAGACCATATCTATTGTTGCCACATGTGTTATGCCTCATACATGCTTATGCTTATATTGTGATAATGTTATGTGTGAATTGGAGACCCCCATAGAGGCTGGACATTGGACACATAGTCCGATCGCGTGGGTATCAGGTTCCTAACCGGATTGCCTTAGGATGTGAGGAATGAAGCCTTTAGCCTAAATTGATATATTTTTTTGCTTATTGAATAGAGGGGGATCTTTTGGCAAGGAAAGCAAAGGATAAAGCGGTTGTTGATTAGTCGTACTAACTTTTGGAAGAGGTAAGTGTTTATATCCATTTCTTTGGAGGCACTTGGCCTCGTGGATTTTCTACCACGTGTTCCATACGTGTGTAGCTGCCGATAGGCATACTCATTATGCCTTAGCTTTGGATTTACATTCAATATTATATGTTATGTCCTGTTGTTGGTATTGCATTGAGGATCTGAGCATTGTACTCTTGCTGTGAGTTGACATATACTTCCCAGCAGTCGATGAGAGTCCCGCGTCGGTAAAGGGTTACCATCGCATCATATTGAGGGTAGGAGGATTCCGCCCTCGGAGCAGGAGGATTCCGCTCCATCGCATCATATTGAGGGTAGGAGGATTCCGCCCTCGGAGCAGGAGAATTCCGCTCCATCGCATCATATTGAGGGTAGGAGGATTCCGCCTTCGGAACAGGAGGATTCCGCCCTCGGAACAGTAGGATTCCGCTCCATTGCATCATATTGAGGGTAGGAGGATTTCGCCCTCGAAGTAGGAGGATTCCGCTCCATCGCATCATATTGAGGGTAGGAGGATTCCGCCCTCGGTGCAGGAGGATTCCGCTGCATCGCATCATATCGAGGGTAGGAGGATTCCGCCCTCGGAACAGGAGAATTCCGCTCCATCGCATCATATCGAGGGTAGGAGAATTCCGCCCTCGGAGCAGGAGGAATCCGCTCCATTCATTTGGCACATGTGACCCTTTGCATCTCATTTCATTTCATTTCATCTCATTCCATTTCATTTCATACTATTGTGTAGATTTTCTGTACATGACTACTGTTCTGCTTATTATTGATATGTTTATGGCTCATTTCCCTAGTTGAGTTTATGGGTTCATACGTGTTTCCAGTTGTTATCTGGCTCTGCCTTTTTATAAGTTAAATAAGAGGAATTTGGTTTAAATGTTTTTTCTATCTGGCTAGCTATCCTATTCTTTGAGGTGGTAGTCTGCCCACTTATTGAGTCCTTTTGACTCACCCTTGTTTGTTGTGTTATTCTTGTCTATCTATTTCGTTTTGGCAGGTTCGCTCCAGGATTGATTTCGCCACGTTTTAAAGGAGCGAAGACGACTTCAGCTGTCTGCGTGAGCCAGCTTTTATTCCGGATGACCACCAGTTTATTGGTTGTTATTTCAGTTGCATTTTGCTCCCTTCAGGAGGTATTTGTCTTCTTTTGTACTCTTAGATGTCTAGTCTGGATAGCCCCAAACCTAGTATGTTGGGTAGCCTGTCGGTTAGCCTGTTGGTTTCAGAATATGAGATTGAATTCTATAGAATGGCTGAATATGTGTTAGAACTACCAGTTTGGCAGGATGTTGAGGTATCTGATGTAGAAAGCCCAAGTATTTCTTCTTCACTTATATCTGTGTAAGCTTTGATTCTTCCGATCGGTCTGAAATTCGTTTATCTTACCATGTTTCCATAGCTTCCTTGGATATTGTTTCTATTAAGAATCGATTGCGGTAGAGGGGAGACCTTCTAGTATGATTTATTCAGGGAATTTCTGAGACCCTACTAGTTTATCTTGTTTAAATGTGAGAGATTTGTGAGTGAGTATCAGTATTGTTTGCTTGGCATCTTGTTGTGCCTCATTCTGTTATAATGTCAAGTCAGTCTACCTCTCTTTGGAACTCAGTGTTGGTAGGATAATGGTATTCTTATCCGTCACCATCAGAATGCATCATTGCTTCTTCCGGTGTAAAGTGATTAGTAAGTAACACTCGATCTATATGACTTTCTTTGGTTCAAGATGCTTGTAGAGTCATGTTATTCCATGAGCTTGTCTCGGTTATAAAAGGGTTTTCTGGTAAATCGTTAGAGTTTCCTTCTTATTGGGAAGTTAAATTGGCATGGATGTTGTTCCATAAAGCTCATTTAATATTTATTTCTTCGATTGCGATTCTTTGGCTAGCTTAACTCGTAAACAGTCTATCTCAGGTAGCCAAGTAAATAACAAGATGTGCTTCCTAAAGCTCTAATTACTCCTATGCTCAGTCTGTTGCCATCTTTTCTTTGTCCGGCACTACTAAGTTTGGGCAGTTAGTAGCCGCTTATGATGTTCCTTGTGTTGAGCCAGAGTACGCATTAAGGTAGCCGGGTAAGCACATAGTTGTGTTTCAAGGCTACTAAATGTAATGGAGAGTGTCGTCTGACTCATGAATTGAGCTATAAGGCGGTGGTGCTTATAGAAAATGTATGGAGTTGTGACTTGAGAGTTGCAGCTGTTTGGCAACTTGAAAAGGTAGTTGGTAGCTTAGGTCTGCCTACATTAAGCTTTTAGCTAAATCTTCTTTAGTCCAGCAGGCTGTGTGGGGATGGGTATTCCTAGTCAAATAGCTGCATGAGTTTGAGTTTTAAGTGGAGGAGTCTTCCTCAAAATACTGAATGGTAACACTATATCTCTAAAGGAGCTTGTGTTCGCCACGTTTTAAAGGAGCGAAGACGACTTCAGCTGTCAGGGTGAGCCAGCTTTTATTCCGGATGGCCACCAGTTTATTGGTTGTTATTTCAGTCGCATTTTGCTCCCTTCAGGAGGTATTTGTCTTCTTTTGTACTCTTAGATGTCTAGTCTTGATTGCCCCAAACATAGTATGTTGGGTAGTCAGCTGTAATTTCTTTTGTACAGCTTAGAGGTATTAGTATGTCTGTGATTTCTTTTAAGTTTTGTCCTTATTTGTGAATTATTATATTTATTTTCATGATTTAATTGGTAATGGTTCGCCCGACGGGTCTAGGGGAGGATGTCGGGTGCCCGCACGGCCTAACCGGATTTCGGGTCGTGTCAGTTTGTATCAGAGCCTAATTTAGAGTCTATCTAGACTAAGACAGTGTCTAGAAGGGTCTCGCTGATGGGTACGTAGACGTTCGTACTTATCTATGAGAGGCAATGATGGCATTTCGGAAGTTTCACTTCCTTCTTTTCTTATCGTGCGTCGGTCTAGGATGAAAAATTATTTTCGTTACTTCCTTTGTGGTAATCGTGAAACCCCGTGCGACAAATCAAAAAACGGTATGAGTTCAAGACGAAGTAGACTGGCCTGGAGTTAGTACTGACGAAGCCCCGAGTGTTTTGATTGTGCTGACGATCTAGTTACGGAGGCCCCAGTTGTACGAGCTCACGATGGGTAAGGGAGAAGGGCCTTGTGGTTCCCTTGGCTCTCTACGATGCTTTTACGAGAATTTTGGCGACGCAGATACCGCAAGAACCTATTATTCGCTAGGCAGCTTATCTGGTCACCACACATGCAGATGTTCGGACTTCGAGAGCTCTTGTTCCAGTTCTTGATGTTGCCCCAGTAAAATATGTTCCACAAGCAGCATGTGTTGTGCCACTAATTATTCTGGTTTGTTAGCCAGCCGATGTAACAGTTCGGTCCGAGTGCCCAAAGAGGTTGCATTATTTTACGCGGTTGAACCTTCCGATATTCTTAAGCAATGCATCAGATAAACCTCGTGATTCTTTTTAAAATAAAATGATGTCAGCATATCCTTCAGGCTCTTGTTATATTGAGTGGTATGGCATCGATTATTCTGTTTTTCAGTTTCAGGGGTCCAGCGTTGAATTGGTGGACCGGTCTTTATTAGCCAACTTGGTTCCATTTTTCTTCTAAATTCGTGGAAAAGTTCCTTTCGAGTAGCGAACGAGATGAAAAGTGTTGCCAACTTGAGTGGATTGGATAGGGTAGCCTGTCGGTTAGCCTGTTGGTTTCAGAATATGAGATTGAATTCTACAGAATGGCTGAATATGTATTAGAACTACCAGTCTGGCAGGTTGTTGAGGTGTCTGATGTAGTAAGCCCAAGTATTTCTTCTTCACTTATATGTGTGTAAGCTTTGATTCTTCCGATCGGTCTGAAATTCGTTTATCTTACCATGTTTCCATGGCTTTCTTGGATATTGTTTCGATTAAGAATCAATTGCGTAGAGGGGTGAGCTTCTAGTATGGTTAATTCAGGGAATTTGTGAGACCCTACTAGTTTATCTAGTTTAAATGTGAGAGATTTATGAGTGAGTATCAGTATTGTTTGCTTGGCATCTTATTGTGCCTCATTCTGTTATAATGTCAAGTCAGTCTACCTCTCTTTGGAACTCAGTGTTGGTAGGATGATGGTATTCTTACCCGTCACCATCAGAATGCATCATTGTTTCTTCCGGTGTAAAGTGATTAGTAAGTAATACTCGATCTATGTGTCTTTGATTCAAGATGCTTGTAGAGTCATGTTATTCCATGAGCTTGTCTCGGTTATAAAAGGGGTTTCTGGTAAATTGTCAGAGTTTCTTTCTTATTGGGAGGTTAAATTGGCATGGATGTTGTTCCATAAAGCTCATTTAATATTTATTTCTTCGATTGCGATTCTTTGGCTAGCTTAACTCGTAAACAGTCTATCTCAGGTAGCCAAGTAAATAATAAGATGTGCTTCCTAAAGCTCTAATTACTCCTATCCTCAGTCTGTTGCCATCTTTTCTTTGTCCGGCATTACTGAGTTTGGGCAGTTAGTAGCCACTTATGATGTTCCTTGTGTTGAGCCAGAGTACGCATTAAGGTAGCCGGGTAAGCACATAGTTGTGTTTCAAAGTTACTAAATGTAATGGAGAGTGTCGTCCGACTCATGAATTGAGCTATAAGGCGGTGGTGCTTGTAGATAATGTATGGAGTTGTGACTTGAGAGTTGCAGCTGTTTGGCTACTTGAAAGGGTAGTTGGTAGCTTAGGTCTGCCTACATTCAGCTTTTAGCCAAATCTTCTTTAGTCCAGCAAACTGTGTGGGGATGGGTATTCCTATTCAAATAGCTGCATGAGTTTGTGTTTTAAGTAGAGGAGTCTTCCTCCAAATACTGAATGGTAACACTAAATCTCTAAGGCGTTGATACCACTTTTGTCACGACCCAACCTAAGGCCATGACAGAAACCTACAATGAGTGTCGATCATTGCTAAACCCACTAATAATCTATTAATGCTAGAGATAAGCTGGAAACCTGGTCATATATACGTACCTATTTGGTGAAAGCATAAAGTCTTGAAAGATGACACGACTTTAACTTATTGGTAATTAGAACACCGAGCCACAAATTCTGCTATGTCATACTTCATTCCGTCCCACCAATAAATCTGGTTAAGAACATGGTACATCTTAGTCGAACCTGGATGAACAGTGTATTTGGAATAATGTGCCTCTATCATAATCTGTCCACGTCAGTTTGCAACATCAGGGACACAAAGTCTTTCTTTATACATGAGAACACCGTCAGTAGTAACTCTTTATGGTGACTCCAGTTTTCTTTTGGCTATCTGTCTGTATTCAACTAAAACTGGATCCTCATACTGACACTGTTTTACTTTATAAAAATTTAGAGGTAAAGGTCTAGTGCAGTATGAAGGTCGTGGAAGTTTTTTTTTTATCTGTGAGGAATTTTCTTTATACTTAGGCTCGTTCGAGGACGAACGATAGTTTAAGTGGAGGAGAATGAAACGACCTCAGTTAGTCGTTTCGGAAGTTAGGACTCCGATTGACGTGCCGATAATTTTAAAAACTTCGTAATATTCATTAGGACCTGTCTATAAAATTTGAGCTAAATCAGACCTCGTTTGGTAGGCATCGGAAGAAGGTTTCAGTTTTTATTGTCGATAAATACTAAAACGAGATTTCTGAGCTCGGTTTTGGCGAACGAGCTCCGATTCAAAATCCGAAAGCGCCGTTAGGTTCGTATGATTGTTTGTGACTTTTGTACTTTTTAGAAAGTGAATTTCGAGGTTGTTCGGCTAGCTACCGCTAAAATGCCGAAAGTTAAATACTTTGACATTTCACATCTTTTCACTACTACAAGTATGTAACAGATCATTGCTTAATACTTCTACGTACTTCATTTAACATTCGAGGACAGATGTTTCTAACGGGGGAAGATTGTTACACCCGTATATCTAAAGTGAGGTATATCCTTCTAATGACATGTTAAGAATGATTTAGGTGAGCTTAAAGTCATAATATGACCATAATGATGTTTATATTTTGAATATAAAGTTTGGGAAAAATTGGATTTAAGTTGTGGAAAAACCGACAAAGGAATTGCCTTGTAACGAAGCTTTTTCAGTAATTAATTCCGTGTGTTATATCAGGTCGTTTGCGGACATATGATATGCCAAATTGAAGGACTTAGAGTGTAGTTTCAAACACTTTTGACGGTTTGTTCATACAACCTATGGATAAAAAGATATAAGCATCAGAAATTAGGTCAGAAAAAGGGATATAAGTGCAAAAGAGGGCTAGAAATGAAATGTTTTAGGATAAAAGAGAAATACCTTCTTTTTCTCGAAATTTTTCAGAAACCTCACAATATAAGCAGCTCTTTCTTGAGTTTGAAACCAATTTTTATGATTTTGAAGAAACAACATCAATCTTAACTCGAAATTGAAGACGGATTGCGTCAAAACGCTCTACGCGATTAAGGTAATGTTATTCGACCTTCAATTTCGTCTATAGCTTGAGTTTTAGAATTACTTAATGGCTAAGTAAAGTTCCTAAATTTTGTATTATAGCTTGTTTAAGCTTTAGGTTTGGAATTCAAAGGAAACAAGGTTTAGAAGCAAGAAACATCAAAGGTATGTAAGACTAAACCTTTCTTTTGGCAAGGCTTTTATCTTGTAGCTTTTGAAGTTTTTCTTAGTTCCAAACATAGTTTTTCTTGTTGGGTACTTGCATATAATCAAGGAAACCTTGTATATACTTAATTTGGTACTAAAATCTAAGGTGAAAGACGTCTGAATCAGCAAGACAAGACGTTTCAAAATCTGAAAAATCATTTTGATCTTTGAACAGCGGTTAGTATATTGATCATAACTCCTTGTAAAAAAATGATATTAAGATGCTTTAAGATTCCTCAGAATCCTAAGACATATATCTACAACTTTCATGAGACCATGAAGTCTATACTTTAATCTACTCTCTGAAAATTAGGTCGAAAGGCAGGACAGTGGTGCTATCCAGACATTCTATCAGCGAATTTGTTATGTCATCCAGTCGTCTCATCTTGTTATCCATTTATCATGTTTATGTTATCAATTTATCCGAGAAGGTGGAGGCGGTTGAAAAATTACCTCCACCCAAGTCTGTGAAGGGTGTCCGAAGTTTTCTCGGACATGCTAGTTTCTATAAGAGGTTTATTAAAGATTTTTCTAAAATTTCTACTCCTTTGTGAAGGTTACTTGAGAAAGAAGCAGCATTTGTGTCCGATTAGGCCTGTTTGAGGGCCTTTAATGAGCTGAAAGAGAAATTGGTATCTGCACCAATAATAGTGGCTCCTGATTGGACCGCACCATTTGAATTAATGTGTGATGCTAGCGATGTCGCTATTGGTGCAGTCTTAGGGCAAAGGAGGAACAAGGTGTTCCATTCTATTTACTACGCCAACAAAACTCTCAACTCCGCCCAATTGAATTACACAGTTACTAAAAAAGAGTTGCTAGCAGTAGTGTATGCCTTTGGTAAGTTTCGGGCATACTTAGTTGGAACCAAAGTTATTTTTTACATAGATCAAGCAGCAATTAGGTACTTAATTGATAAAAAGGATGCTAAGCCTCGACTAATTCATTGGGTGTTATTATTGCAGGAATTTGACTTGGAGGTCCGAGACCATAAGGGAATGGAAAATCAAGTAGCTGACCACTTATCAAGGTTGGAAAACCACAAGCATGTGGATGAAGGAGGTTTGATCAGAGATACCTTCCCTAATGAGTAACTTTTTTCCATCACCAATCACTCGGACCCATGGTATGCTGACTATGTCAACTATTTGGTAAGTGAGGCAGTGCCACCACATCTAACTGCAGAAGGTAAGCATCGGTTTTTCCATGATGTGAGATTTTATATATGGGATGAGCCGTTTCTATTTAGAGCGTGTGCAGATCAGTTGGTGAGAAAATGCATTCCTAAGGAAGAGACGGAGGCTGTTCTACAAGAGTGGCATGTATCTCCTTATGGGGGTCATCATGGTGGTAACAGAACAGCCGCCAAAGTACTTCAGTCTGGTTTTTGTTGGCCGACATTGTTCAAGGATGCTCACTCTTTTGTAAAGAAGTGTGATCAGTGCCAAAGAACCAGCACAATCACAAGGAAGCAAGAGATGCCTCCGCAAAGCATTTTAGAGGTGGAGATTTTTTATGTGTAGGGATAGACTTCATGGGTCCCTTCCCCTCGTCGAATGGCAACAAGTATATTTTACTGGTAGTGGATTACGTGTCTAAATGGGTAGAGGCTGTTGCTCTTCCTACTAATGATGCGAAGGTGGTGGTGAGTTTCATCAAGAAGAACATTTTCACCAGATTTGGAACTCCGCGGGCTTTGATTAGTGATGAAGGTACACACTTCTGCAATAAATTGCTAAACAACCTTCTAGCTAAATACGGGGTCAAGCATAAGGTCGCCACCGCCTATCATCCACAAACTAGTAGGCAGGCTGAGGTGTCCAATAGAGAGGTGAAGCAAATTCTTGAGAAGGTTGTCAGTGCGAATAGGAAGGATTAAGCTACCAAGCTCAATGATGCACTCTGCGCATATAGGATAGCTTATAAAACTCCAATTGGGACTTCACCGTACAAGCTGATATATGGGAAAGTGGGCCACTTTCCAGTCGAGCTTGAGCACAAGGCCTATTGGGCGATTAAAAAGCTAAATTTTGATATGGAATTGGCGGATGGGAAGAGATTATTGCAACTCAATGAACTTGATGAGTTTAGGTTGCACGCATATAAAAACACCAAGTTTTATAAGGAAAAAACTAAGCGGTGACATGACAAGCGTATTCAGCACAGTCACTTTGAGCTGGGCCAGATAGTTCTTTTATTTAACTCCAGGTTGAAGCTCTTCCCTGGTAAGCTCATGTCGAGGTGGTCTGGTCCGTTTGATATTGTTAAGGTGATGCCCCATGGAGCGATTGCATTGCGAGCTCCGAGTTCGGATAAGTCGTTTCTAATAAATGGGCAAAGAGTGAAGCGATATTGGGGAGGTGAAGTCGATAGGCTTAAATCCCCCATTTCTTTGGTCGACTCTTGAAAAAGAGATATACTCGTCGTGTCGCAACATTAAATCAAGCACTTCATGGGAGGCAACCCATGTTTATCGCTTTATATAGTTAGTTAATCCGTATTTTCCTTTAAGAAAAAATAAATAAAAATAAAATAAATAAAAATAGAAAAGAACAAAAAGAACGGAAAATTGATGTGATTAATGTGTTTGTGTAGTGTTTTTCCAGGTTCCCGAGGCTCGAAAACAGTTGGGACAACGAAAGTGGCGGTCCCGAACTTAAAAGCAGCATAAGTTATTCAATCCAGGCCATACAACCTTGCGTGCGTCGCATGCTGCGCTGTATGGTGGCTGTTAATTGTTTTCTCCAAAACACAATGCAGAACAAGGCCATACAGGCTCCAGCGCGACGCGAGCCTCACTGTATGCAATAATTCTGAAACGACCTTGGTCAGTCGTTTCGGAAGTTAGGACTCTGATTGGCGTGCCGATAATTTTAAATTATTTTTAAGGTCCATTAAGACCTGTATGTAAAATTTGAGCTAAATCAGAACTCGTTTGGTAGGTATTGGAAAAATGTGTCAGTTTTTATTGGCGATAAATTAAAAAGAGATTTTCGAGCTAGGTTTTGCCGAATGAGCTCCGATTCGAAATCCGAAAGCGTCGTTGGGTTCGTATGATTATTTATGAACTTTGTGAACTTTCGAAAGTAAATTTCGATATTGTTCGGCTAGTTTCCGCTAAAATGCCGAAAGTTAAATAATTTGACCTTTTTCCATTTAAATTCGCATCTTGAGTTTCGGGAGTCCGATTTGAAATCTGTCTTCGCGAGTATGTTACATATATTTTGTATAACTTGTATGCAAAAGTTGGAATTGTTTCGAATATCGTAGGGTTCCGTTTTAATTTTTATCGCGAAAACAAAAGAAAAGAAAATAAAAAAAAAATGAAAAAGGGGAAAAAGACAAACCATAAGAAAGAAACAAAGGTGCATGGCGGTGGGCTTATATGTATCTTGAGCTTCACTTTGAGCTCAAGATAAAAACGAGAAACAGGGAGATAACACAGAAACAAAATGGAAAAATACGCAGTGGAAAAATGCCAGAAAATGAGAAAAGGGGCCGGAGAAAAGTAGAATTTTCACCCTGGAACATTCAGGTAATGATCCTAATATATTATTTGTGTTTATTACGTGTGTGTGAATATATTTTAACGGTAAACTTGGAATATTAGACATAGTTTTAATAAGTTCAATTAATAGTTTAAAGGGTCAAATGGACCCCGATAACGAAATTGATTATATATTCGTACTCAGTGAGTTATGGGCAACATAGAAATATAATTTATTTAGGGTTTGGTCATGTGACCTTAAACCCTGTACATAGGCCTGGCCTGCGTATTGCGTATGCGAATAGGGTATCAGGTTCCTACCTGGATTGCCCTAAGATGTGAGGAATGAAGCCTTTAGCCTAATGTGATATAATTTTCTGCTTATTGGACACAGTGAGATCGTTTGGCAATGAATCCAAAGGACAAAGCAGTTATTGAGTGGCTGTACTAACTTTGTCACAAGGTAAGTGTCTATATCCATTTCTTTGGAGGCACCTGGCCTCGTGGATTTTCTACCACGTGTTCCTTACGTGTGTAGCTGCCGATAGGCGTACTCCTTACGCCTTAGCTTTCGATTTACATTGTGTATTATAAGTTATGTCCTGTTGTTGGTATTGCATTGAGGAACTGAGCATGGTACTCTGGCTGTGAGTTGGCATCTACTTCCCGGCTGTCGATGAGAGTCCCGCACCGGTGAAGGGTTATTATTGCATCACATTGCATTCATATGCATTACATTGCATATCATATTGGGTGCATGAGTATTCCGCCCCAGGAGCAGGAGTATTCCGCTCCATTGTATCATATTGAGGGTAGGAGGATTCCGCCCCAGGAGAGTGCAGGAGTATTCCGCCTCAGCTTTACATTATATCGGGTGCAGGAGTATTCCGCCCCAAGAGAGTGCAGGAGTATTCCGCCTCTGGTTTATATTATATCGGGTGCAGGAGTATTCCGCCCCAGGAGCAGGAGTATTCCGCTCCAGTTGGTTATCAGATTGGATTCCCACCGAATGCAGGAGTATTCCGCTTCGGGATGGGATTATGGGCACATGTGACCATGTGCATTTCATTTCATATCATTTCATCTCATTTCATACCATTGTGTAGACTTACGATACATGACTACTGTTCTGCTGATATGTGCATTGCTTATTTGTTGATATGTTTTTGGCACGCATCCTTGGTTGAGTTTATAAGTTTCTTACGTGTTTCCGGTCGTTATCTGACTCTGTTTTTTTAATATAATTTAAATAAAAGGAATTTGGTGTATCTATTTCTTTTCTCCCTGGCTAGCTATCCTATTCTTTAAGGTGACTAGTCTGCCCCACTTATTGAATCCTTTTGACTCGCCCTTGTTTGTTGTTTGTTTCTTGTCTACCTATTTCGTTTCGGCAGGTTCGCTCCAGGATTGAGTTCGCCACGTTGTTCAGGAGCGAAGATGACTTCAGCTGTCAGGGTGAGCCAGCTTTTATTCCGGATGGCCACCAGTTTATTGTTAATTATTTCAGCTGCATTTTGCTCCCTCCAGGAGGTATATGTCTTCTTTTGTACTCTTAGATGTCTAGTCTGGATAACCCTAAACCTAGTATGTTGGGTAGTCAGCTGTAATTTCTTTTGTACAGCTTAGAGGTATCAGTTTGTCTGTGTTTTGGTTTTAAGTCTTGTCCTTATTTATGAATTGTTATATTTATTTTCTTAATTTAATTTATAAGGGTTCGCCCGACGGGTCTAGGGAAGGATGTCGGGTGCCCGCACGGCCTAACCGGATTTCGGGTCGTGTCAGTTGGTATCAGAGCCCAGTTTAGAGTCTATCCAGACTAAGACAGTGTCTAGTAGAGTCTCGCTGATGGGTACTCCGTACTTATCTACGAGGGGCTATGATGGCATTTAGGAAGTTTCACTTCCTTCTTTTCGGATCGTGCGTTGGTCTAGGATTCAAAAGTATTTTTGTTAATTTGTTAATTCCTTCGTGGTAATTGTGAACTCTCGTGCAACAAATCAGCAAACGGTATGAGTTCAAGACGGAGCAGTCTGGCCTGGGGTTAGCACTGACGAAGCTTCGAGAGTTTTGATCGTGCTAACGATCTAGTTATGGAGGTCCCAACTGTGCGACCTCGCGATGGGCAAGGGAGCAGGGCCTTGTAGTTCCCTTGGCTCTCTACGATGCTTTACAAGAATCTTGGCGACGCAAATACCGTAAGAACCTATTATTCGATGGGCAGCCTATCAGGTTGCTGCATGTGCAGACGTTTGATCTCAGGGAGCTCCTTTTCTGGTTCTTAATATTGCTGCAGTAAATTATATTCCGGAGGTAGTATGTGTTGTACCTCTAATTATTCTTGCTGGTTAGCCAGCCGAGGTATCAGTTCGGTCCGAGTGCCTAAAGAGGTTGCATTATTTTACGCGGTTGAACCTTCCGATATTCTTAAGCAATGGATCAGATAAACCTCGTGATTTTTAAAATAAAATAATGCCAACGTATTCTTCAGGCTTTTGATTATATCAATCGGTATGGTGTTGATTATTCTTCTTTCCAGTTTCAGGGGTCCAGCTTTGAATTGGTGGGCCCCTCTCTTATCAGCTAACTTGGTTTGGTTTTTCTTCTAGATTCGTGGAAAAGTTCCTTTCGAGTGGCGAGCGAGATGGAAAGTGTCGCCAGTTTAAGTGGATTGGACAGGGTAGCCTGTCAGATTCAGAATATGAGATTAAATTCTATAGAATGGCTGAATATGCGTTAGAACTAGTCCAGGAGCCTTTCGAGAGATTTAAAGATTTATTGATGACCTTTCATTTTCCTTGAGATCCCTGATGGCTCGAAAAAAATTGAGGTTAGGACTTGATTTGACGTCGTTGTTGATATTGCTCAAAGGTATTAGGCATACCATAAGTTAAAACGGGAAGAGTGAAAACGGGAGAGCAAGAGATCCCGTGGCTCTAGTGGGTAACCATGGTACCCCATTTGGAGGTAAAAGTTCTGATTATTTTTGGAAGTCACCTTCCAGGTTATCTCAGCTTGTAGAGCGTGATTCTCAGAGTGTGCGAGTAGTTCGTCAAGATCAGACCCAGTTTTTTCTCTTTATAGCTATCAACATTCTGTCCAGCTTCCATTTTCAGTGAAAAAGTGTTACCATTGTTGTGAGTCTGGTTATCCTTTGAGTAGTTTCTCCTTACTCCGGTAAGTAGGCAGTCGTCCTTTCTCTTGTCATCAGGCACCTGCACAGTCGCAGGGATTTTATTTAGATCTCAATCAGCCAGAGAAATGCAACGATCCAGTAAAGGTTCAGGGCGTGCTGGCAGTTATTTTTCACAAGGTGCTTATCAGGGTAGTGGCTCAGCTCAGCTGCAGAGGCAGTTCTATAAACTGCTAGTCTGGCAGGATGCTGAGGTATTCGATGTAGTAGACCCTGAGATTTCTTCTTCTCTTAAATATGTGTAAGCTTTGATTTTTCCAATCGATTTGGAAATGATTGTCTTATCATATTTCCATAGTTTCCTGGGATGGCATTTCTATTAAGAATCTGTTGCGGTAGAGGGGTGAGTTTCTGATACGATTTATTCCTGGCATTTATGAGACCCTACTAATTTATCTGATCTAAATATGAGAGATTTGACGGTGAGTATTGCTATTGCCTGCTTGGCATCCTGTCATGCCACCTTGTGTTATTATGTCAAGTTATTTTACCTCTCTCCTCGCAAATCAGTGTTGGTAGGATGATGGGATTCTTATTCATCACCATCAGGAAGTGTCGTTGTTCCTTCCGGTGTAAAGTGGTTAGTAAGTAATACTCGATCTATGTGTCTCCTCTTGGTCCGAGACGCTAATAGAGTCATGTTATTCTATGAGCTTGTCTTAGTTATAAAAGGGTATTCTGGTAAATTGTCAGAGTTTCCTTCTTATTGGGAGGTTAAAAAATTGGTATGGATGTTTTTCCATAAAGTTTATTTAATGTCTATCTCTTCAATTGAAAATTTTTGGCTCGCCTGACGTGGAAGTAGTCTAGCTTTGATAGTCAAGCAAATAAGAAGATGAACTTCCTGAAGCTCTAGTTAATTCTATCCTCGATCCATTTCCATTTCTTCTTCGTCCGGCACTAGTGAGCTTGGGCGAATTGTAGCTGTTTGTGACGTTCCCTGTGTTGAGCCAGAGTACGTGTTGTTTTATCCAGGTAAGCATATTATTGTTTTGGATATCAGTTTATCCGGGTATCCATTCCCATGTATAGTATAGTGTTGGTTCTGTTTTTGCGGATCATCCCGTTTCAGGGGAAACTCTGCCGAAATTTTTATATAGAAGTACCATCCATCAGGCGGCGGTGTTTACGGCAAAGGTATGGAGTTGTGAACTTGAGAGTTGCAGCTGTTTGGTAACTCGAAAGAATAGTTGGTAGCTTAGGTCTGCCTACGTTCAGCTTTTAGCTAGATCTTATTTAGTCCAGCAGACTGTGCGAGGATGGTGATTCCTATTCAAATAGTTGTATGAGTTTGTGCTTTAAGTAGAGGAGTCTTTCTCCAAATACTGAATGGTAATACTAAATCTCTAAGGCGTTGGTACCACTTTTGTCAAGACTCAACCTAGGGCCACGACACTAAACTCACTAATAATCTATTAATGATAGAGATAAGCTGGCAACCTGGTTATATATATGTACTATCTGTTGAAAACATAAAGTGTGGAAAGATAACACGACTTTAACTTGCTGTCAATTAGAACATTGAGCCACAAATTTTGCTATGTCACACTTCTTTCCATCCCACTAATAAATCTGTTCAAGATCATGGTACATCTTAGTTGAACCCGGATGAACAGTGTATTTGGAACAATGTGCCTCTATCATAATCTGTCCACGTAAATTTGCAATATCAGGAGCACAAAGTCTATCTTTATACATAGGGAAAAACCGTCAGTAGTAACCCTGTATGGTGACTCCGTTTTTCTTCTGGCTATCTGTTTGTATTCAACCAGAATTGGATCCTCATACTGACGTTGTTTTACTTCATGAAAAATTTAGAGTTAAAGATCTAGTGCAGCTTGTCGTCCATCCATCATTGGCATATCTCCTTCACACCTTAACTCCTTGAGAGGTTACTTTAGCGTTGTAAGCGCTCATGTAATCACCTTTGTTGCTGGTATTCTGCCTCAGCTCATGGTCCAACTACATGTCTCTTTTACTTTTACTTTTTCAAGTCATAATATTTCCAATTCAAAGACAATACCCTGAAATAGATATTCAGTCTGAAGATCATTCCTGGTCTGCATCATATTATCCAGTAGTTGCATGATCCTTATCCGTATATGATAGACCCTGTACAGATGAACCTTTAACATACATTAGGATATGAGTAACTACATTCCCACAAGGAGCTTGCAGAACAACACTAGCATCAGCTGAGATGTTGCATAGTGCATTCGTAAAAATATAATATAGCTTGCATCAAATCTTCTATAGTGAGTAGTAACAAGGTACTTCAAAAGCTTCCCCCTATTGTATCAAGCGTGAGCTAATTCTTAGTTCCATCGACCTGTTCTATATTGAAAAGTATATCGAAGAGGGATTATCGGCTGATCATGTTAACCCATTCAAAGTTCCACGTATCTTTGCTTCAAAAAAATTTAGAACTCTCTTCTCGTGATCGAGGAAGGATCAGCTTAGTTGGAATAAGCTGTGCAATGGTATTATCATATTATCCAGACATATTTTATTCCAAAAGTACGATGTGCGTAATATAATTCTGATCCTGTAATCAAGATAAGGTCCATGGAGTAGCTTATGAAGGTTGTGCAAGTTCTTTTGTTATCTGTGCAAATTTTTCTTTAGACTTAGGCTCGTTCGAGGACGAACGAGAATTTAAGTGGAGGAGAATGAAACGACCTTGGTCAGTCGTTTCGAAAGTTAGGACTCTGATTGGCGTGCCGATAATTTTAAATTATTTTTAAGGTCCATTAAGACCTGTATGTAAAATTTGAGCTAAATCAGAACTTGTTTGGTAGGTATTGGAAAAATGTGTCAGTTTTTATTGGCGATAAATATTATAAAGAGATTTTCGAGCTAGGTTTTGCCGAATGAGCTCCGAATCGAAATCCGAAAGCGCCGTTGGGTTCGTATGATTATTTATGAACTTTGTGAACTTTTGAAAGTGAATTTCGATATTGTTCGGCTAGTTTCCGCTAAAATGCCGAAAGTTAAATAATTTGACCTTTTTCCATTTAAATTCGCATCTTGAGTTTCGGGAGTCCGATTTGAAATCCGTCTTCGCGAGTATGTTACATATATTTTGTATAACTTGTATGCAAAAGTTGGAATTGTTTCGAATATCGTAGGGTTCCGTTTTAATTTTTATCAGGAAAAGAAAAGAAAAGAAAATAAAAAAAAATGAAAAAGGGGAAAAAGACAAACCATAAGAAAGAAACAAAGGTGCATGGCGGTGGGCTTATATGTATCTTGAGCTTCACTTTGAGCTCAAGATAAAAACGAGAAACAGGGAGATAACACAGAAACAAAATGGAAAAATACGCAGTGGAAAAATGCCAGAAAATAAGAAAAGGGGCCGGAGAAAAGTAGAATTTTCACCCTGGAACATTCAGGTAATGATCCTAATATATTATTTGAGTTTATTACGTGTGTTTGAATATATTTTAACGGTAAACTTGGAATATTAGACATCGTTTTAATAAGTTCAATTAATAGTTTAAAGGGTCAAATGGACCCCGATAACGAAATTGATTATATATTCGTACTCAGTGAGTTATGGGCAACATAGAAATGTAATTTATTTAGGGTTTGGTCATGTGACCTTAAACCCTGTACATAGGCCTGGTCTGCGTATTGCGTATGCGAATAGGGTATCAGGTTCCTACCTGGATTGTCCTAAGATGTGAGGAATGAAGCCTTTAGCCTAATGTGATATAATTTTCTACTTATTGGACACAGTGGGATCGTTTGGCAATGAATCCAAAGGACAAAGCAGTTATTGAGTGGCTGTACTAACTTTGTCACAAGGTAAGTGTCTATATCCATTTCTTTGGAGGCACCTGGCCTCGTGGATTTTCTACCACGTGTTCCTTACGTGTGTAGCTGCTGATAGGCGTACTCCTTACACCTTAGCTTTCGATTTACATTGTGTATTATATGTTATGTCCTGTTGTTGGTATTGCATTGAGGAACTGAGCATGGTACTCTGGCTGTGAGTTGGCATCTACTTCCCCGCTGTCGATGAGAGTCCCGCGCCGGTGAAGGGTTATTATTGCATTACATTGCATTCATATGCATTACATTGCATATCATATTGGGTGCATGAGTATTCCGCCCCAGGAGCAGGAGTATTCTGCTCCATTGTATCATATTGAGGGTAGGAGGATTTCGCCCCAGGAGAGTGCAGGAGTATTCCGCCTCAGCTTTACATTATATCGGGTGCAGGATTATTCCGCCCCAAGAGAGTGCAGGAGTATTCCGCCTCTGGTTTATATTATATCGGGTGCAGGAGTATTCCGCCCCAGGAGCAGGAGTATTCCGCTCCAGTTGGTTATCAGATTGGATTCCCACCGAATGCAGGAGTATTCCGCTTCGGGATGGGATTATGGCCACATGTGACCATGTGCATTTCATTTCATATCATTTCATCTCATTTCATACCATTGTGTAGACTTACGATACATGACTACTGTTCTGCTTATATGTGCATTGCTTATTTGTTGATATGTTTTTGGCACGCATCCTTGGTTGAGTTTATAAGTTTCTTACGTGTTTCCGGTCGTTATCTGACTCTGTTTTTTTAATATAATTTAAATAAAAGGAATTTGGTGTATCTATTTCTTTTCTCCCTGGCTAGCTATCCTATTCTTTAAGGTGACTAGTCTGCCCCACTTATTGAGTCCTTTTGACTCACACTTGTTTGTTGTTTGTTTCTTGTCTACCTATTTCGTTTCGGCGGGTTCGCTCCAGGATTGAGTTCGCCACGTTGTTCAGGAGCGAAGATGACTTCAGCTGTCAGGGTGAGCCAGCTTTTATTCCGGATGGCCACCAGTTTATTGTTAATTATTTCAGCTGCATTTTGCTCCCTCCAGGAGGTATATGTCTTCTTTTGTACTCTTAGATGTCTAGTCTGGATAACCCTAAACCTAGTATGTTGGGTAGTCAGCTGTAATTTCTTTTGTACAGCTTAGAGGTATCAGTTTGTCTGTGTTTTGGTTTTAAGTCTTGTCCTTATTTATGAATTGTTATATTTATTTTCTTAATTTAATTTATAAGGGTTCGCCCGACGGGTCTAGGGAAGGATGTCGGGTGCCCGCACGGCCTAACCGGATTTCGGGTCGTGTCAAATTCTTTTTTAAAATTTTGTAAAACAGTGTTGTGGGCTGATTGCGTGTGTTTTCAAATTTTTCCCAGCACAGTGGAAGGTGCGTCGCGCGCCACACTGTTTGCGTGATTTATTTTTGAAAACAAAAATATTTCAGAAACAGTGTTGTATGGTTATAGCGCTGGGAAATGTATGCACAAGTAAGTACTCCTTTCTAACTACTTAAATACACACAAATACTGAACAATCGCACCAAAGAAAAAAAAAACAGAGAACAGGAAAAGAACCGCGCAAAAAATAGCAAACACACAGCGGCTGTGATTCCTGGTTCCTAGGTATGATATTTTTCTTCTTATCTTCTCTCTCGTGCTCTCTCCCTCGTCCTTGAAGCTGCTACATGAATGCTACAGTTTTTCCCATCCTTTTTCCGTTTCGGCTGGAGTTTTGACTTCAAGTTCTATGGTAAAAACATGTTGTAAATTGAATATTTTTGTTTGGTAGGTATCTGCTGTTGGGGGTTCGGTGATACACCATGATGAGTATTACATGAAAGCTCCTGGAGTTGGGAGGCCCTAACACATTCAAATAACTCACATACAAGGTGTCCAAAGTTCTGCACGTAAGGTGTTTGATGAAATTCCCCAATAAAAAATTTAAAGTATTCGGCGAAGTCTGAGTAGCCGAATCAATTAGGGGATATAGGCTGAACATAAATTGGTTAAAATTAGGGCTTGGGGTTGAGTTTAAAGTGTTTTCACTTGAACGACACTCTTTGCACATTATTCACACATGACGAGTGTCATTTTGCACCTTAATTCAGCGTCCCGCTGCCCTGTTATGCAATTTTTAGGCTGTTGTAATTGTTTTGCTTAACTAAATATTTCTCCATGATTTTAAGATGAAGTAGAGCACAAGTGTGGGGTGTGGGAACCCCGTTTGCACACTTTGGTGAATTTTAAACAGGAGAATTATTTCGAATAAGAAGTGTGCGTCGAGGAAAGTCTGAGTACCTCGCGAATGACACCATGATTGTACTATGAGCGTAAATTGATTAATTGTGAAATACACTGGAGCTATAAGTGTGGGGTGCGTGCGCACCAATGTGAATTTAATGCGAAGCTTGAATTGGACGAGTTTCTAGCTATTTTAATGAACTCGGTTGTACTTCATTGGCTAATTTTAGATTATTTGAATGTAGATATTCCATTACAAAATGACGATTACAAAGCAAACATCCAAGAGCGGTGGAGGCTGGGACAGTGGCCAACCACTGTGGAATCAACTAGAGGGCAAGGATAAACGGGAGAACCGCTCAAAGATCAAACAAGATACACCCGCCCCGGAAGTGGAAAAGGAGAATGCTGAGCTTGAGGTCATGCCTTTAGCGAAGAAGAGATCGGCTCCAAGTGCTCGGACCATCCCCGCTCCTCAGGCAGCCACAGGCAAGAGGAAATCAACCAATGTGAAAGAAAAGCCAGTGGTGATCCGTGAGGATGGTGCTTCTAAACCATCGGCTAAGAAGACAAGAGTAGTCCAAGGAAAAGGGAAGAAACCAATGGAGCAGGATGATGAGGATGACGAGCAGGTTGATTATGACGCTGAAGATGAGTACATTCCTATTCCAGTGCCTGAGGACATTCCGTCCACGAGTAGCCCTATTGATAGATCATTATGGGAGGACACCTTTGAGAGTGAGAGTGCATACATGGCATACCAGTGGATCGTCAAGAAGCAGATCACGCAAGAAAGGCCAGTAAACTATCATGCTTGTGAGAATGCTTGCCCAACTATTCTGAAGGTTGTGAAAGACAAGAAATGGGACAGATTTATGCAAGGTCCCAAGTGCAAGGCAAATGTTACTTGTTCAAGAATTATATGTTAACCGGGAGAATCTGAAGAGCAGCATAATGCAGGTTAGAGAGGTTGAGGTCGATATTTCTGCTAGAGCCATTAATGCATACTACAGGGCTAATGAAGTGGCAATGGCTGACTACAAGAAGATGTTAGAAGAACCAGACTATGAGGATGTCATTCATGTATTGTGTGACCCACCAGCTGTCACTGATGATCGTGAATCCTCAAAGCATGTATGGTTGCACAAAAAGAAGAGAAAATATGCCACCTTGCCAAAGAAGTTTATGTCTAGGGAGAGTCAATCTTGGTTAAATTGGGTGTCTAACAGAATAATGCAAGCTGATCATCAGACGAATGTCCTTCGAGAGAGAGTGCTTCTCATTTATGCATTGATGACTGGGATAGTGCTGAACTCGGGAGAGCTCATGGATGAGAAAATGGTGTGGACTCGGAAGGAGAAGACCTTGAAGTTATACTTTGTGCACACTTTGATGGCCTTGATGAGGAAGCACAGGGTCCCCTTCTATATGGATGATGATCTTTAAGAGGTACCCATTGCCCATGACATTACATCAGTGCATGACCCGATTGCGGCCAAAGAGGATAAGAGATCTACGTCAGAGCGACTTGAGGCATTTTAGGCCGAGCTAGTTAAGATGAGAGAGGGCCAACAGGCCGAGCTGGCCAAGTTGAGACAGGAGCAGCAGGCAGAGCTAGCCCAGCTGAGACAGGAGCAGGCAGCTCGAGACACCCTGATGTAGAGTACACTAGTAGAGATCCTTGCTTCTATTCAGAGTACCAGAGTGACGCGTTCCATTGGCGTCCAGACTGAGGCAGGGTCCAGTCATGAGGTTGTTGATTTGAGTGCTACTAATGGCACTGCTACAGAGCCAGCTCTGGCTACTGACACTACTATGCAAGGGTCACTGATTGATGCGATGGATGCAGCTGGCACTACATTGTTAGATCCCTCCACTGCTCTGACAATGGATTCTGACCGGTCTGCAGCACCTCCAGACTCTGCAGTTTGAGGGAGCTTCCTGATACCCACTCTTGTTCATTATTTTTGTATTACTGCATTGGGGACCATACACTATTTTAAGTGTGGGGTAGGGTATCATGACTTATACTTGTATTTTTACTGCGTTTAATTTTTTTAGATTAGTGGCATAATCCTTGGGTTTTCTTCAAGTCACGGTTCTTTTCCGAGGATGCATTTTGTTTTGAACCGGGTGTTTTATATATATATATATATATACAAAAGAAAAAAAATTAGGAAATAGGAGTAGCTAAGTGGTAAGGACATGTGCCTTCTCTGTGAATTGTTTGATACCATCATATTTAGTCCTTTACATGCAAGTTGAACTTCCCTAAAGAATTTTGGTGTGAGTTATGTATTGGATTGGTAGTCAGTGAAATAGGAGTAGCTAAGTGGTAAGGACCTGTGCTTTCTCTATGAATTGTTTGATACCATCATATTTAGTCCTTTACATGCAAGTTGAACTTCCCTAAAGAATTTTGGTGTGAGTTATGCATGGGATTGGTAGTCAGTCTTGATAGTGAATCTTCGGCTCAGGTTTCTGACTCTGAGTGCTGACTGAATAGCATGACTTATCTCGCTTGTTTTTGTTGGGTGTTGGAATTGTTCCACCTTGAATAGTTCATGTGCCATGAGTGGTGAGGTGCTTGTATTTCTTCTCGTGCTTGCGTTATTGGTCTAGAATTTGCCCCGTGTGTGTTCAAAGCGAAATCCTAGGTTTGCTCTAGTCGGGAGAAGATACAGGTGTTTTTTTGATAAGCCCTTCTTTTGCAGCCTTGATTAGCCCACCCATTTATATATATCCCTTTTGAGCTTATTAGCTTTTTTGTTGACACCCACATTACGAGCCCATTCCTTTTGTTCTTAATAACCCTCTTTTTGAACCCTTACTCCTTAGAGCGCTTCAATTGAAAAATACTTTTGTTAGTGGAGTTGTGGTTGGATGAATTTGGTGGCTTTTGAGTGGAATCAATGAAAAAAAATTAGTATGGTATTTTGAGGAAAAGTACATTGGAAAGGTTGAGAAAAAAAATTGATTGAAAAATTTTGAAAAAAAAAAATGTAAAGAGAAAAATAAAGAAAGCAAAAGAGGAAAAGTTCTTAATCCTTGCTAGTGTTGTGCACCATTGATGAAAAATACTTAGAGTGAGGAAGGTTTTTGGTTGATGTTCGGGTGGTAGCTCGGTTGTTTTTGTGAAGAGTTAAGCTATAAAAAGTGAAAGTGATGTATTAAAGTGCTTAGGGAGGTAGTCACTATTTTAACGATATATATCACACCCATCCTTAGCCTACATTACAATTCTTAAAGTCCTAGTTAATCCCGAATAGGAGCGAGCCTACATTAGTGGAGTCCTACACTACGGGCAAGCCTATGGCACAATTGTGTGGTACATGAGATTCTTTTTGAGTGTGAGAGAATTCTTCCTATCTTGAAAGTCCCTTATAATTCATTTGATATATTTTTCTGTGATTGGGACTAGATTTTGATTGGTGAGGGCACATGGATTATGAGAGGTTGGAGCTTTTATTAGGCCTTAATCTTGAGCGAGCGGGCATGTCGTGAGTAAGTTGGTGTGAGGAGTCATTTCTTAAGGCTTGGATGTTGCTACTTGAATGCTTTGATAATCCTTGTTTTCTAAATGTGTGGTGTGTAAATATAGAAAAGTTGTGTGCTTGTATGTTTGGTGGCTAATTATTGGTATCAACCTATTTCATAGATGCGCTTCCTTGAAGTTCTTGAGTTGGTTGGATGTGATCTATTGAGTCCAAGTGTGTTGGGTTTGTTTGTTCGGGGACAAACAAAGTTTAAGTGTGGGGTGTTGATGTTGGGCGTATATCTTATGTCTCGGCGTCGATTTCTTATAGCTTTTGTGTGTTTTCAGTGTATTATGTGCCCAGCAATGATTGATTAGAAGTAAAATGCTAACTTGAGGTGTTTGGATATTTTAGGAGAGAAATGAAGGAAATTGGAGCTTAATTTGTACAAGAACAAGGAAGAAGCAGCGCGTACAGCCATAGATGCTTGGCATGCTCAGCTATATGGTCTGGGAAGAGTGCAAATATTGAAGAAATTGAGAGAAATAGCGCATACAGCCACGGATGCTTGGCATGCTCCGATGCATGCGATGGGAAACAGTCCCAGTGCAGCTGGGATAAGCTAAAAACGTGGGCCACTAGCGTATTTCATTTTTAAAAACCCTTGTAAACATTTTTGGAGAGATTATTACGTACTTTTGAAGGCAAGAACTAAAGGAGAGGCTAGAGAAACCAAGATTTATCAATTGAGTTGTAATTCTTCTTTTCTCTTTATTGTTTCATGAAATTTAGATTATTTTGTGAGAAAACTATCTTTTCTATGAGTAGCTAAACTCTATTATTCTAGGGTTATGGGTTAACCATAAAATTTTTACTCTGAAGTTGATTGAATTCTATTAAATTTATCAGATTGAGTTGTTTATTTAATTCTGCTCTTAATTACTTGATTTCCTAGCTAGTTGTTAAGCACTATCCATGAACCTAAGGTTGAACTCGAAAATGGGAACCGTAGGTTGCAAGAGAATTAAATAAAGCGTGTTCTTGAACCTAGGTATTGGGGAATGGTTTCACGGTTAGGATAGAAATATACCTAACAGTCACGCTTAATCAGTATACAGCAGAAGCACATGCATCCTTGCTAACTCTAATTTCATAGACATATAGGCATTAGGTTGGCCTGAATAGGCGAGCAGGGTATCGAAAGAACTCTGTGAGTATAATCAACCGTGTGATTAGCAACTCAGATAAATAAAGTTAATTCAATTAGCGGATGAGCGCAACTGGATTGGTGAACGTTCCATAATCCTGGAATATTTCCTCTCACTGATATATAAAACTCTTGAATTGTCTTGCATTCCATTTACTTCAATTACTTTTAGTTAATTAGTGTAATTAAATACACTCAAAATTTGGTTGAACTCTCTTGAACAATATTTGAATTAAAGTTCGTCTTGTTGATAATTAATCGATAGTCCTCGTGGAAACGATACTTTCTTATCACTTTATTACTTGATCGACCGCGTATGCTTGCGTGTGCATTTGGAGCGATAACAGGCGTAGGACACAAGTCATACATCCCGACACCTTAAGTTTACAGACTCCTAGTTAGTATTTCGTATATATCACCGCCTTGAGTTTATAGGCCCATAGTCTTTATTAGTCTTTATATTTTACCATAATTAGGACTGGGTAATCTCTACTATAAATACCCCTCCTTACATTGTATTGTACATCAAGCGATCCACCACTGAATCCGGCTATTCTCAAGGAATAAAACTCTTTACTTCCTTGTATGTTCTTTTCCTCTCTATTTAGTTATTTTTCCATTGTATTTTACTGTATTGCTTGTGACCCATTCCTAAATTTAGTTGTTTAACCTAGGCGTACAATTTTAGGCATAAAAATAAATATGCTTCAAGTTATTGCTAATTTTTTTAAAATTAGATACCTCATTTATTTTATTTATTATTATTTTTTATTGAAGGGCTCGTCCGTCCTAGACCGCGGCCTGCTTAGAGTTGAGTTGGGTCGACATTTTTGAGACCCTTCAGTAAAATGAGTCAGCCCGTCCTTGCTTATTTGATTCTCTAGCCCGCAAGGGAATCCAACCCGTATTGGCACCTTTACAGGACAATATATAATGGAAATTGGCAATCAACTTTTTTTTTAATTACATTGTGGGATAGGGGGAGGGGAATGGGGGCATGGGAACTCGAACCCCCACCAAGAGGATGGATATTTGGGATGCTCTCCCCTAGAACAAACTTGAATCCACGACAATCGACTTTGTCACTCAGGCATTACTATTTTTTGTTGTAACCAAAATAATGAGGAAATAAATTAATACATACAATATTAGATTTTCGATTTTCAACTTTCTCTAGATGAATATAACTTGTACTATTGAAACGACCTCGGTTAGTCGTTTCGGAAGTTAGGACTCCGATTGGTGTGCTGATAATTTTAAAATATTCGTAATGTTCATTAGGACCTGTCTGTAAAATTTGAGCTAAATCAGACCTCGTTTGGTAGGCATCGGAAGAAGGTTTCAGTTTTTATTGTCGATAAATATTAAAAAGAGATTTTCGAGCTCAGTTTTGGCAAATGAGCTCCGATTCGAAATCCGAAAGTGCCGTTAGGTTCGTATGATTATTTGTGACTTTTTTAATTTTTCGAAAGTGAATTTCGATGTTGTTCGGCTAGTTTCCGCTAAAATGCCGAAAGTTAAATAATTTGACCTTTTTCTTTTAAATTCGCATCTTGAGTTTGGGAGTCCGATTTGATATCCGTCTTCGCGAGTATGTTACATATATTTTTTTAACTTACTTAAAAATTAGGGATCATTTCGACTTCTCTAGGGTTCTATTTTAATTTTAATCGTCGTAGCGAATTTATTTTTAAAAAAATAAAAAGATAAATTATGTCGGTTTTGCTAAGGGATTTAACCTTAGCAGCAGCAAAGGTCAAAGATAGAAACAGAAACATACAACATACACAGAGAAAGAAAAGTTAGAAAAGAAAGAGGGAAAAAAAGAAAAAAGAGGTGGAAAAGTAGTGGAATTTCTACCCCAAATCTCCAGGTAATGATGTTAACTCATTATCTTAGCTTGTTATGTATGTTTGAATATATTTTTACGGTAAAAATAGGGATATTAGACATCGCCCTAACGACTTAAATTGATAGTTTAAAGAGTTAATTGGACTCCGATGATGAAAATGATTATATATTCGCACTCACTGACTTATAGGCAACATATAAATGTAATTTAGGGTTTGGTTATGGGACTTTGAACCCTGTACGTAGGCCTGGCCTGCATATTGCGTATGCGAATAGGGTATCAAGTTCCTAACTGGATTGCCCTAAGACATAAGGAATGAAGCCTTTAACCTTATTTGATATAATTTTTCTGCTTATTGAATAGAGTAGGATCGTTTGGCAAGGAAACCAAAGAATAAAGCGGTTGTTGATCAGCCGTACTAACTTTTGGAAGAGGTAAGTGCTTGTATCTATTTCTTTGGAGGCCCTTGGCCTTGTGGTTATTCTACCACGTGTTCCTTGTGTGTGTAGCTGGCGATAGGCGTACTCATTACGCCTTAGCTTTGAATTTACATTGTATATTACTCCCTCTGTTTCAGAATGGATGAACCTTTTCGCTTTTCGAGAGTCAAACTGGATGAACTGTGACCATCAATTTAAGATGATTTTTTTAATCATATTGATATGCGAAGAGTTGCATGTTATAGTACTTTTCGTATAATTTTTTAATATGGAAATTTTTATTTAAAAATATTAATTTAATGTAGTCTAATTTAGGTTATAAGATTCGTCAAATTGACTTTCAAAAAGTGAAAACGTTCATACTTTTTGAAACGGGGGGAGTATATGTTATGTCCTGTTGTTGGTATTGCATTGAGCATATGAGCATTGCACTCTGGTTTTAAGTATTGCATATATTTCCCAGCTGGCGATGAGAGTCCCGCACCGGTGAAAGGGTCTTTATTACATATACTTCCCGGTTGGCGATGAGAGTCCCGCAACCGTGAATGGTCATTATTGCATATACTTCCCGGTAATCGATGAGAGTCCCGAGCCGGTGAAGGATCATCATTGCATATACTTCCGGTTGGCGATGAGAGTCCCGCACCGGTGAAGGGTCATTGTTACATATACTTCCCGGTTGGCGATGAGAGTCCCGCACCGGTAAAGGGTCATCATTGCATATACTTCCCGGTAATCGATGAGAGTCCCGAACCAGTGAAGGGTCATTATTGCATATATCTCCCCGTAGACAATGAGAGTCCCGCGCCGGAGAAAGGTATCAGGCATATGTGACTGCATTGCATCGTAACGCATTCATCCCATCACATTGCACACATACTGACTATTGTATGTATTGTGTTGTGTTTTATGTATGCGGTATGTATACTATGTCGTAGACATATCTCATTTTACCTGTATATTTCTGGCTCGTATTCTGGGTTGCGGGGATCGGGTTGCATGCCGCAACGGTATGAATATGGATCGGGTTGCACGCCGCAACAGGATGAATATATGGATCGGGTTGCACGCCGCTACAGGACGTATTTCTAATTTTTGATGTGTTCGTGATACCTATATGTACTGACTATCTTACGTTCATGGTTGTTGATGAGTTTGTGATTCTATACGTGTTTCCAGTAATTATCTGGCTCTGCCTTTTCATAAGTTAATAAGAGGAATTAATTTTTATCTGATTCTTTTCTCCCTGGCTACCTATCCTATTCTTTAAGGTGGCTAGTCTGCCCCACTTATTGAGTCCTTTTGAATCACCCTTGTTTGTTGTTTGTTTCTTGTCTATCTATTTCGTTTCGGCAGGTTCGCTCCAGGATTGAGTTTGCCACGTTGTGAAGGAGCGAAGACGACTTCAGCCGTCAGAGTGAGCCAGCTTTTATTTCGGATGGCCACCAGTTTATTGGTTATCATTTCAGTTGCATTTTGCTCCCTTCAGGAGGCATCTGTCCTCTTGTGTACTCTTAGATGTTTAGTCTAGATAGCCCTTAACCTAGTATGTTGGGTAATCAGCTGTAATTTCGTTTATACAGCTTAGAGATATCAGTATGTCTGTGATTTTTCTAAGTCTTGTTCTTATTTATGAATTGAATTATATTTATTATTCTAATCTTATTCGTAAGGGTTCGCCCGACGGGTCTAGGGGATGATGTCGGGTGCCCGTACGGCTTAGCCGGATTCCAGGTCGTGTCAGTTGGTATTAGAGCCTGGTTTAGAGTCTATACGGACTAAGACAGTATCTAGTAGAGTCTCGCTGATGGGTACGTAGACGTCCGTACTTATCTACGAGAGGCTATGTTGGAATTTAGGAAGTTTCTTCCTTTATTTCTGATCGTGCGTCGGTCTAGGATGCAGAAGTATTTTCTTTAATTCCTTCGTGGTAATTTTGAACCCTCGTGCGACGAATCAGCAAACGGTATGAGTTCAAGACGAAGCAGTCTGGCCTGGGGTTAGTACTGACGAAGCCCCGAGAGTTTTTGATCGTGCTGATGATCTAGCTATGGAGGTCCCAGCTGTACGATCTCCCGATGGGCAAGGGATCAGGGCCTTGTGGTTCCCTTGGCTCTCTACGATGCTTTTACGAGAATCTTGGTGACGCAGATACCACAATAACCTATTATTCGCTAGGCAACTTATTAGGTTGCCGCAGATGCACACGTTCGGTCTCAGGGAGCTCATATTCCAGTTTTTAATATTGCCACAATAAAGTATGTTCCGGAGGTGGCATGTGTTGTTCCTCTAGTTATTCTGGCTGGTTAGCTAGCCCGAGTAATGGCTCGGTCCGAGTATTTGAAAAGCCTGCATTATTTTTACCCGATTGAACCTTCCGATATTCTTAAGCCATGTATCAGATAATCCCTGTGAATTTTTAAAATACAACGATGTCAGCATATCCTTCAGGCTCTTGATTATATTAAGCGGTATGGTGTTGATTATTCTGCTTTCCAGTTTCAAGGTCCAGCCCTGGATTGGTGGACCTCTCTCTTATTAGCTAACTTAGATTGGTTTTTCTTCTATATTCGTGGAAAAGTTCTTTTCGAGTAACGAGCGAGATGAAAAGTGTTTCCAGTTTGAGTGGATTGGACAGGATAGCCTGTCGGATAGCCTGTTGGTGTTTCAGGATATGAGATTGAATTCTATAAAATTGCTGAATATACATTTGAACTAGTACATGAGCCTTTCGAGAGATTCAAAGATTTATTGATGACCTTTTTTTTTCCTTGAGATCCCAGATGGATCGAGAGATTGAGGTCGGGATTTCATTTGATATTGTTGTTGATATTGCTCGAAGGTACGAGGCATACCATAAGTTAGAGCGGGAGAGCAAGAGATCCCGTGGCCCTAGTGGGCAACCATGGTACCTCATTTGGAGGTACGAGTTCTGATTATTTTGGGAGGTCACCTTCCAGGTTATCTCAGCTTGTGTCACGTGATTCTTAGAGTGCGCCAGTAGCTCGTCAAGATCAGATTCAATCTACTCTTTACAGCTATCAACAATCTTTCCAGCTTCCATTTTTAGTCGGAAAGGTGTTATCATTGTCGTGAGTCTGATTATCCTTTCAGAAGTTTTCCTGTTATCATTGTCGTGAGTCTGGCTATCCTTTGAGAAGTTTTCCTTTACTCCGACAAGTAGGCAGTCGTCTTTTCTCTCGTCATCAGGCATCTGCGCAGTCGCAGGGGATTTCTTTTAGATTCTCAATCAGCCAGCCAAATGCCACCATCCAGTAGAGGTCAAGAGCGTGATGGCAATGGTTCCTCAGAAGGTGATTATCAAGGTAGTGGCTCAGCTCAGCTGCAAAGGCAGTTCTATGAACTGTCAGTCTGGCAGGATGCTGAGGTATCCGATGTAGTACACACATGTATTTCTTCTTCCATTATATATGAGTAAGATTTGATTCTTCTGATTTGTCTGGACTTCATTTATCTTACCATGGTTCATTGGGTGTCGTTTCTATTAAGAATCGGTTGCGGTAGAGGGGTGAGCTTCTGGTATGACTTATTCCTGGCATTAGTGAGACCTTACTAGCTTATCTGGTTTAAATGTGAGATATTTGTGAGTGAATATCGGTATTGTTTGCTTGGCATCTTGTTGTGCCTCATTTTGTTATAATGTCAAATCATTCTACCTCTCTTTGGAACTCAGTGTCGGTAGGATGATGGGATTCTTATTCTTCACAATCAGAAAGTGATATTGTTTCTTCTGGTGTAAAGTGATTTGTAAGTGATACTCGATCTACGTGTCTCCTCTTGGTTCAAGATACTAGTAGAGTCATGTTATTCCATGAGCTTCTCTCAGTTATAAAAGAGTTTACTGATAAAATGTTGGAGTTTCTTCTTATGAGAAGGTTAAATTGACATACATTTTGTTCCATAAAGCTCATTTAATATCTATTTCTTCAATTGCGATTCTTCGGTTAGCCTGACTCGTAAGTAGTCTAGCTCTGGTAGCCAAATAAATAAGAAGAGGAGCTTCTTAAAGCTCTAACTATTTCTATCCTCAGTCTGTTTCCATCTCTTCTTTGTCCGGCACTGGTGAGCTTAGGCAGTCAGTAACCTATTGTGATATTCCCTGTGTTGAGCCAGATTGCGTGCCAAGGTAGCCGGGTAAGTACATTATCGTTTTTCAAGGCTACTAAGGGTAATAAGAGGCATCATTTGACCTTTGATTTGATCCATCAGGCGGTGGTGCTTATAGAAAATGTATGGAGTTGTGACTCGAGAGTTGGAGCTGTTTGGCAACTCGAAAGGGTAGTTAGTAGCTTAGGTCTGCCTACGTTCAGGTTTTAGCTAAACCTTCTTTAGTCCAGCAGACTGTGCGAGGATGGTTATTCCTATTCAAATAGCTGCATGAGTTTGAGCTTTAAGTGGAGGAGTCTTCCTCCAAATACTGAATAGTAATACTAATCTCTAAGGCGTTGATACCACTTTTGTCACGACCCAACCTAGGGCCACGATAGAAACCTACAATAAGCGTCGATCATTGATAAACCCACTAGTAATCTATTAATGCTAGAGATAAGCTAGCAACCTGATCATATATACGTACCTATCGGCTGAAAGTATAAAGTCTGGAAAGATGACACGACTTTAACTTGCTGGAAATTAGAACACTGAGCCACAAAGTTTGCTATGTCACACTTCATTCCGTCTCACTAATAAATCTGCTTAAGATCATGGTACATCTTAGTCGAACCTGGATGAACAGTGTATTTGGAATAATGTGCCTCTATCATAATCTACCCACGTAAATCTGCAACATCAGGGACACAAAGTGTTTCTTTGTACATGAGAGCACCATCAGTAGTAACCCTTTATGGTGACTCCGGTTTTCTTCTGGCTATCTGTCTTTATTCAACTAGAACTGGATCCTCATATTGACGCTGTTTTATTTCAAGAAAATTTAGAGTTAAAGGTCTAGTGCAGCATGTCGTCCATCCATCATTGGCATATCTCCTTCACTTCTCAACTCTTTGAGAAGTTACTTTAGCGTTATAAATGCACATGTAATCAACTTTATTGCTGGTATTCTGCCTCAGCTCATAGTCTAACTACATGTCTCTTTTATTTACACTTTTTCAAGTCATAATATTTCTAATTCAAAGACAATACCCTGAAGTAGATGTTTAGTCTGAAGATCATTCCCGGTCTGCATCATACTATCCAGTAATATTTGCATGATCCTTATCCTTATATGATAGACCCTGTACAGATGAACCTTTGACATCATTAGGATATGAGTAACTACATTCCCACAAAAAGCTTGCGGAAAAACACTAAAATCAACTCAGATGTTGCATAGTGCATTCGTAAAAATAATGTAGTTTGCATCAAATCTTCTATAGTATGTAATGACAAGGTACTTCAAAAGCTTCCCCTATTGCATCAAGCGTGAGCTAATTCTGAGTTCCATCGACCTGTTCTATATTGAAAGGTATATCGAAGAGGTGATTATCGGCTAAATCATATTATTCCATTCAAAGTTTCGTGTATCTTTGCTTCGAAAATGTAGAACTCTCTTCTCGTGAGCAAGGAAGGATCAGCTTAATCAGAATAAGCTGTGCAATGGTATTATTATATTATCCAGATATATTTTATTCCAAAAGTACGATGTGTGTAATATAATTCTGATCTTGTAATCAGGAGATAAGGGTCGTGGAGTAGCATATGAAGGTCGTGCAAGTTTTCTTGTTATCTGTGCAAATTTTTCTTTAGACTTCGGCTCGTTCGAGGACGAACGAGAGTTTAAGTGGAGGAGAATGAAACGACCTCGGTTATTCGTTCCGGAGATTAGGACTCCGATTGGTGTGCCGATAATTTTAAAATATTCGTAATACCCATTAGGACCTCTCTGTAAAATTTGAGCTAAATCAGACCTCGTTTGGTAGGCATCGGAAGAAGGTTTCAGTTTTTATTGTCGATAAATATTAAAAAGAGATTTTCGAGCTCGGTTTTGGTGAATGAGCTCCGATTCGAAATCCGAAAGCGCCGTTAGGTTCGTATAATTATTTGTGACTTTTGTACTTTTTGAAAGTGAATTTCGATGTTGTTCTGCTAGTTTCCGCTAAAATGCCGAAAGTTAAATAATTTGACCTTTTTCCTTTAAATTCGCATCTTGAGTTTCGGGAGTCCGATTTGAGGTCCGTCTTCGCGAGTATGTTATATATTTTTTGTATAACTTACTTGAAAAATTTGGGATCATTTCGACTTCTCTAGGATTCCATTTTGATTTTAATCGTCGTACCGAATTTATTTAAAAAAAATTAAATGATGTCGGTTTTGCTAAGGGATTTAACCTTAGCAGCAGCAAAAGTCAAAGATAGAAACAGAAACATACAACATGCACAGAGAAAGAAAAGTTAGAAAAGAAAGAGGGAAAAAAGGAAAAAGAGGTAGAAAAATAGTGGAATTTCTACCCCAAATCTCCAGGTAATGATGTTAACTCATTATCTTAGCTTGTTATGTATGTTTGAATATATTTTTACGGTAAAAATAGGGATATTAGACATCGCCCTAACGACTTAAATTGATAGTTTAAAGGGTTAATTGGACCCTGATGATGGAAATTATTATATATTCGTACTCAGTGAGTTATGGGCAACATATAAATGTAATTTATTTAGGGTTTGGTTATGGGACTTTGAACCCTGTACGTAGGCCTGGTCTGCATATTGCGTATGCGAATAGGGTATCAGGTTCCTAACTGGATTGCCCTAAGACATAAGGAATGAAGCCTTTAGCTTTATTTGATATAATTTTTCTGCTTATTGAATAGAGTAGGATCGTTTGGCGAGGAAACCAAAGAATAAAGCGGTTGTTGATCAGCCGTACTAACTTTTGGAAGAGGTAAGTGCTTGTATCTATTTCTTTGGAGGCCCTTGGCCTTGTGGCTATTCTACCACGTGTTCCTTGCGTGTGTAGCTGGCGATAGGCGTACTCATTACGCCTTAGCTTTGAATTTACATTGTATATTATATGTTATGCCCTGTTGCTGGTATAGCATTGAGCATATGAGCATTGCACTCTAGTTTTGAATATTGCATATACTTCCCGGTTGGCGATGAGAGTCCCGCACCGGTGAAAGGGTCATTATTACATATACTTCCCGGTTGGCGATGAGAGTCCCGCACCGATGAAGGGTCATCATTGCATATACTTCCCGGTAATCGATGAGAGTCCCGAGCCCGTGAAGGATCATCATTACATATACTTCCAGGTTGGCAATGAGAGTCCCGCACCAGTGAAGGGTCATCATTGCATATACTTCCCGGTAATCGATGAGAGTCCCGAGCTGGTGAAGGATCATGATTGCATATACTTTCCGGTTGGCGATGAGAGTCCCGCACCAGTGAAGGATCATTATTACATATACTTCCGGTTGGCGATGGGATTCCCGCACCGATAAAGGGTCATCATTGCATATACTTCCCGATAATCGATGAGAGTCCCGAACCGGTGAAGGGTCATTATTGCATATATCTCCCGGTAGATGATGAGAGTCCCGCACCGGAGATAGGTATCAGGCATATGTGACTGCATTGCATCGTACCGCATTCATCCCATCTCATTGCACCGCATACTGACTATTGTGTGTATTGTGGTTTGTTTTATGTATGCGGTATGTATACTATGTCGTAGACATATCTTATTTTGCCTATATATTTCTGGCTCGTATTCTGGGTTGCGGGGATCGGGTTGCACGCCGCAACGGTATAAATATATGGATCGGGTTGCACGCCGCAACAGGATGAATATATGGATCGGGTTGCACGCCGCAACATGACGTATTTCTGATTGTTGATGTGTTCGGGATACCTATATGTTCTGACTATCTTACGTTCATGGTTGTTGATGTGTTTGTGATTCTATACGTGTTTCCAATTATTATCTGGCTCTGCCTTTTCATAAGTTAATAAGAGGAATTTTGTTTATCTGTTTCTTTTCTCCCTGGCTAGCTATCCTATTCTTTGAGGTGGCTAGTCTGCCCCACTTATTGAGTCCTTTTGACTCACCCTTGTTTGTTATGTGTTTCTTGTCTATCTATTTCGTTTCGGTAGGTTCGCTCCAGGATTGACTTTGCCATGTTGTGAAGGAGCGAAGACGACTTCAGCTGTCAGGATGAGCTAGCTTTTATTCCGGATGCCCACCAGTTTATTGGTTTTCATTTCAGTTGCATTTTGCTCCCTTCAGGAGGTATCTGTTTTCTTGTGTACTCTTAGATGTCTAGTCTGGATAGCCCTAAACCTAGTATGTTGGGTAGTCAGCTGTGATTTCGTTTATACAGCTTAGAGATATCAGTATGTCTGTGATTTTTCTAAGTCTTGTTCTTATTTATGAATTGAATATATTTATTTTTCTAATCTAATTCGTAAGGGTTCGCCCGACGGGTCTAGGGGAGGATGTCGGATGCCCGCACGGCCTAGCCGGATTCCGAGTCGTATCAACTATTCATTATTAAAGAATTTTGTGGATGAACATTATTAATTTTGTTATATGTCTCGTTATTTGAGCTATGTATGCTCGATTTTCAAACTTCTCTAGATGAATAGAACTTGTACTATTCATTATTAAAGAATTTTGTGGATGAACATTGTTAATTTAGGAAATTTGAAAGAAAATTTACTTAGGATCTATTGGGCGAGCTCCGAGCGCTGAGTGTTAGGCATGCTTAAGGCGCACAGTCGGATGCTTGCAGCGTAAGGCTGATAAAACTAAGCCCTACTCATAAGCCTTGGGGCGTTTTGCCAGTGCCCACCCCAGAATGAGCCCGGGGCAAGTCCCAAAAAAGCATTTTAAAACAGAGTATTGAACAAGTAAAAGATCCCAGGGAGTATCTCCTCGTTTGCGAAACCTTGAATTTTGTTATAGAGAGACAGTTGAACTATCACATCTCTTCTTTTATGTTGTATATATTAATGAGTAGTTTGGGCAGATTTCATATAATTTCAACACATGCTTTAAGAGTTTTCTAAACGCATAATAGACATATAGAAAGAGGTCAATTATTCTGAATAATTAATTCTCAAGTACAAAAATTAGTTTCATGTATTTGCTTATACAATATATATTCTAAGAATTAAAGTTCTGTAAATTCTTATGGAATAATAAATTAGAGATTTCTTTCTAAATTTTTCTAAATCTTTGCAAATTCTATTGTGTCCTTCCCATCATGACCTTTGCTGAAGAAAAATTTTGTATAATCAGCATAGAGAGTTGGTTTGTAAATTGGCTTGTCTCCATTTTCCAGCACTTCTTGCAAAGGGCCAATAATACTTATAGGCTTAGGATGCAAGAAAATGGGCACGGAGATCCTATTATTGCTCCCATTTGCAATGACACGGTGCTCAACACTCTTGTATTTGTCATTGCTCATTATCTGAAGTGCATCTCCGATGTTGATTACCAAAGCCCCATTGATGGGAGGGACATGAATCCAAACATTAGTGTTGAGTTTTTTCACATAGAGCCCACCGATATTATCTTGAAGGAGAATGGTGATTGTTGAGATGTCAGAGTGTCGTCCTACCCCTACTGAAAGCTCGGGGTTAGGACATTTTGGATAATAGTTAAAGCCTACTCTCTTTGCACCCATTAAAAGATCCTCTTTCTCTCCATCAATTGCTTTTACATTCAATCCTCTCATGAGCACTTTCAAAATATTCCTTATAACAATATCACATTTCTTCAAGTATCCCAGAGCATCTTCCCTATTGTCAAATAGGAGTAAAAATCATTGTAAGTACTCGAAGGATGACTTGTTACACCAGTAAATGATAAAGAGCAGTGCATAATGCAAAAAGGATAGTATATATTGTTAGCACTACGTACGTCAGTACTTGGCTACACTTACATGTAACTAAAAGTTAAAAGATTTAAAGATATGTATATCGTATACAGTATTAAGTTGACATTCCTTTTTATAATATAATGAGTTCAGTCATACTTTATACTCACGAGAAATTTGAATCTACCTAGAAAAATGCTAAAGACACTTCTTTTTTCCAAAAGTAGTAAATATTACATTTGTTCTAATTTATTTTAAACTAATCTCTTTGTGGGTCGATTTAAAAAATAATGACACATGTATATTTAGAAATAATAAAATATTACTTCTCTGTTTTCTCTTAATGAAAAGTTTTTACACAAATATTATTTTATGTTTAAGTTTATAAGTTTTAAAATATTAAAGCAATAAAAATGATACGGATCCTTTAAGACCACATATTTAAAAAGTTATCACCTATTTCTTTAACTTGTGTGTTAGTCAATACGTCAAATAAATTGAAAAGGAAAGAATAATAAAAAGAAAGTCTACCTGCATGAAGGTGGCCAAAATAAAGCAGCTTCATCATCAGAAACATGTACCAGAGAAAGGTAATCTCTCCATCCCAAAGTTTTCTCAGCTTCAGGAGTAAAGCTTGTTCCATACTTAACGTTACTGGAAATTGAATTCTCTTTCGAATACTTCTTTTTTTCCTCAGCTGGTAAATTAAAAAACCGATAACTCGTCTCTTTTATATTATCAAGAATTTCAATAGGAATTCCATGATTGACAACTTGAAAGAAGCCCCAGTTTTGTGCTGCTTTGCAAATTGAATCAGCCACCGTTGGGTCATCCCAATTGGATGCGTCGATTATTGGGATAGAATCATCTTGAATTATAGTGCTACTGGTGATTCTTTCCTCAAGTGGTTGAATATATTGGTTAGGAAGTGCTTGAATACCCATATCACAGAGACCCTTAACTCCGTGTCCTTCCTTGACAACAAAATCGAAGACATTTTCGGAGTTAGAAAGAATTTTGGACAAGTGTGCAACCATTGTTTGAAGTTATATAAAGGGAAAAAAAATTAAAAGTAAAAGAAGACAAGAAAGAAAAACTTGATAAATAAATGGGAGGAAGGCAGGAAGGTGATGATATATGATATCTAAAAGCTTGTCTTGATTTAAAAATTTATGTTCATGAGTTTATTTATAGTCTTTGTGGGAAAGAGATGGTCAACTATTAGATGTGAAAGTCAATAAATTTCAACTGTAAAAGTTTTATATTGGCCTAAACAGATATTGCAGTCTTTGAATGGCGCGTTTTTAACCAGTTTTAGTTCTTTCTGGTGGAATTCCAAAAGGCTAGCCCTAATTAAACGTATACAAAGTTTGCTACCGCCAAAAACTATTACTCTTTAAATTTTGACTCAATGGGAACAATGATTTTGGCAGTGTTGGTCTTGAATGGGTTGTTGGATGATTACACTTCCAATATTTCTTTTAATTTAAGCTTGTTTTGTTTGTTTTCGTTAGTACAATTAAAAGAGTACGATGTTAAAATTTCCCCTAAAACTAACCCGCGCATAAACTGTACTATACAGTTCCAATTTATCGCAACATTCTCAGTTTCTCAGTCTATTAATCATGTACTAATATCTGCTTGTCATAATTTAGACACAGCATATTTGATGAATGACTTGGACGTAGAGCATTGTTCAACCTAGTATAGGAGTATAGGACTCGGTCAATTATAGAAAACCTTATTTTTCCAATTAAGGTTGAAGAATGAGGCAAGCGAAGGCGGACATAATTGAACTTTTCAACAGACTACTTGTAATCATTGCATAACAGAATTTCAGTAATGAAATCTTTCTACATTCTGGTATTTCTGCATTATTTGCCGATATACTTGGTCTTTGTCCAATGAATAATTGACCAAACTAAACAAAAATGAAAAAGCAAAGGAATTGTTGATCAAGATGTTAATGAACATTTTAATACTGTATGTACTCTACAGATAACATAGAGAAAGAAGAAGTACTGTTTCAATATGAATTATCTTGATCTCAGTGACAAAGCACGATTTTCTGCTTAACAAGTTCTTACGGCTCTAAAAAAAATTACTGCTAGAAATCTTTAACCGAAATAAGTAATCTAAACAAAAATACAGAAATAAAGAAAGAAGAATGATGAAAAAATTTGAGGCCACTGACTTAAACGATATATCCTTTAGGTACTTGATTTCCTCAAGTATCTGAGGTTACGAATTATTTTGACCCTAGATATAATGAATTACCGCCATCAATATAGCAGTACCTCAAAAACTGGTGTGCTAGCGAACTTGGGATGAATACAAATCACAATATACAAACTTTTGCTTTTATAAAACAACGCAGAAAAGAGAGGATACAATTCAGAACTCTCATAATGAAAATCTGCAGAAATGGACAGATATCTATAGCCAAAGGTTTGAGGTTGAAAAAAAACTAATCGGTCCAAAAAGATAATCAATCAATCACATTGATTGACCGAATCTGAATTCGAATCCATAGAAGAGCTGAGCGAGCGAGCGAGCGAGCGACACGAGACTTCCCTTCTTGATCTCAACCCCTTTAATAGCTAGTAGAAGTGCTTCTCTATTTAAACCCAACAAAAGTCTTTTCCTGCTATGTGGGAATTCCTTTAGGTGACTTTTTACTTTCTCTCCATTTTTCTTATACAACACTCAACCTTCCACTTCCAAATTCCAACAATCCCCCACATAAATGAAGAATGCCTATGGAAGATGCATGAAAAATTATGTGTGATTCGCAAGAAATGATTATTTGTATGGGGATAAGTATGTTTCCTTTTTAACTCTTCGTAATGAACATTTTATCTCATATATTCGGTCAATAAGTAGATTTGATATCTTTGAATCATCGAGCTTTGGTGACACCTAGTCCACATCTGTCACATAATTAACCCTTAACCATCTTTGATTCTTATTGTTGTGTTTGTTTAGGCCATGAACACCGTCTGTTTTCATAGTGCATAGAAAAATTCGTCTTACATGATAAACCTTGAAGTGTCTTTCACTTCACACTTACATAGGTGATCCATAATGTGTAATTCCATAGATCTGCACTATTTGATAATCCCACATCAAACTTAAAAATAATTAAACCTAAACGCTTTATCCTTGGTATTAAACGTTGTTTCGTAACGAGAATGAACCAATATTTTAATTCGACAATGTTGAATCGTCATTTGCAACATTGTTTGAGCTCGTTGAACCTAGATTATGGGATCTCTAAGCTTCTTGGTAGAGTTACCGCCACGATACTTGTCCTTGGCTATAGTTTTATTCCCCTCGATGATTGCTTCATTACCACTCCAGTTTGACCTTTTGTAAACGGATGCGACACATTATCACTTGACCTTACGAAGTCAATGGTGATAATTCCCTTAGAGAGTAGTTTCCTAATGGCTTTATGTCTTCGTCTATGAGATGACTTTCCTTGTTATGCATAATACTTTGACACCGTCCCGTTGCCGCTTGACTATCACAATATATGCAAATCAGTGTCAACAATTTGAGCCAAAATATAATATCTTTCAAAAAAATTCCGGATCCATTCAATTTCTTCACTGGCTTTATCTAAAGCTATAGACTCACTTTCATTGTAGAGTGAGCAAATATGCTTGTTTGGACGATTTCAATGACACCACGCCTCCACCAAATGTTAAAATATATCGACTAGTGAATTTTGAATCAGTTGAACCAGTGATACAGTTTGCATCACCATGTCCGTCAATAATAAGCGACGACTTTTTACTATATAGTGCAAATATCTCAAAGCTCATTTCATTGCCATTCAATGAGTTTGACCGAACATAATTCAATTGAGAGTTACTTTGTCCTTTATTCTTTACTAGTGCCTCTTTCGTACTTGTTGAACTCTAAATTTATCAAAGTAAAAATAGGATAATGTACTTTTGTGGTTGCTCTTTTGGAATTTTGAAGTCGCCACCTAATTTAAAAATAAAGAACCAATTATGTAAATAATATGCATGCATATTTCTCCATTTTAAGATATTCTAAGTAAAAAGTTCTGTTATTTTTTAAAGAAAGTTTATACATCCCTTTTGCAAATTCATAAATACAGTTTCACAGAAAAAATTGCTAAGAGCCATTTACTTTTCTAACAAAATATATGTTTATTTTCCATTCAAAATAACTTTTAGAAAATTATGATGTTCTTTATAAATTTGTAACTTATATCTTTTGTCTAAAATTAAAATTTTGATAAGAAATTAATTTTTTAATTGCAAGGTCAGTTTATTTCAAATATTTTAACAAAAGATAGGCATGATTTTGATCGTCCTAGATTTGTCGAATCGAAAGGCATTCAATAAATGATACTTTTGTTTAATGTCGATATTAAAGTAGAAATTTTACATCATGAGATGGAACATTATACTTGTATCGCTTTATAAGTCAGGTTTTAATTTTCTTTTTTTGAGTTTTTTAAAATCCTAATTTTGTATCATAGAAAAGGAATTTTGGACTCAAGCCATATTCAAACTGATTTGTAAGGAACTAGATTTGCACACATAATTTAAATAAGGTTCAAAATTCATAAATATAATGAAAATCCTCAAAATAACTAAACATTCATAATATTTAGAATTAACAACTCTATATATTTAATTTAAATAAATGGTTTCTACTAAAATAGATGCAAGGATGAGTTAGAAATGTAGAACACAGAATGTGATTGACAAAAAAATAAAAGAAGATCGATATATTAAGATCTCCATTTGTTGGAATGGGCAAGAGATGAGACAAACAAATATTCGACCAGCGGGCTTTCAGACTTGATAAAGATAACAAAAAATTTCACCGGGTGCCCTTGTTAAGACCCGATCTTAGCAAATTGCGTCAGTCTATGAAAGAATTATTTTGTCTCTGACTAAACCTAATTCACATTGAACCTGTTTCTTTCTCTCTTTTCCCGTTCCTTTCCTTGTTTCTTCTTTGTGTGTTAGAGATTTAAGGTTTGTTATTCTCTCTTTTTTCGTATTTTTATCTTATGTTTGTTCTATTTTTTTCTTTAAAATGTAATTTTTATTTTGCGTAATTATTCATGTGTATTTATTTTCCCTGTAATTTTTTATACTTATTGTTTATATATTTATTTGTTAGTTTTTCATTTGGATGGACGATTGTGGAATTAAATTTGAGGTTCTTATAGATTTTTTTTTACTTGTGTTTGCTTGATTACGGTGATTTGAAGATTTTTATCGGCTATATCTATTAGATATTCCTGTTGCTCATTGCATATAGCTTAAATTCTTAGCTATGGCCAAGAGTTGCAGACTTTCTCTGCAAGTTGGTTATTGCATAACATTTAAAGTGCTGGCTATTGCTAATACTTACAGAGATGTTCCATGTAAGTTGTTGCTTCCACCAAAACTTAGAGTCTAGGCATTTGCCAAGAGTTGTAGAGACTTTGTCTGCAAATTGTTCACTGCAGTAGAGGTAAAAGTCTTGACAATTGCCAATACTTTCCGAGATTTTCAATGCACCAGAACTTAAAGTCTTGGCTATTGCCAAGAGTTGCAGAGACTTTCTCTGCAAGTCTGTCATTGCAGTAGTGGTAAATATCTTGGAAATTGCCAATACTTGCAGAGACTATTTGTACAAGTTGTCCCTTCCACTAGAGTTTAAAGTATTAGATATTGGCAATAGTTGTAGAGACTTTTTCTGTAGTGTGTTTTATTTGTCTTTATTTTTGGCTTGATGAAGTTATGGTGATGGCACAAAAATTTTTTTGTATATTAATCGTGAGTTCATGATGACACGTCGTAATGTATGTTCCATTGTCTTTACTTGTTGTTTTGTTATCATAGTATTTTTATAATTTTGTTTGTTGAATATGTATTTTTTTATTTTTTGTTTCCATAGGAAGGAGATCAATTTTTTAAGTTTGAGCATTGGTTTGATACCAAAGGTTTTTGGGGTGGTGATGTGAAGTATAATAATTTGGTTGGTGAATTTTTGATAGAGCGGCAGTTGACGCTGTTGAAAGGTGGAGTTTCGCCAAATATATGGAGTTGGGTGATGTGAATTTTTCTTGGACTATCATGCATTGCATGATGTTTTCACAGAATTATATGGTGATGATATGGTTATTAGGTTTAGTGTGTGTGGGCATCAATGTGTATTTGATTTGGAGGGTTTAGCTTGATTATGGGTTTAGGTGTTTATTCGGGGAATTTTAGTGTTGTATCTTCTGGGTCAAAGCGTCTTTTAAATCGTTATTTCCCAAGCTATCACACAATTAAATTGTCTAATCTGAAGAGATTTCTTAGCACCGATCCATATAGTCGTGTGCAGCCTTTTTGGGACAATGATGGTGATGCCGATAAGCTTGCTGAAGTTTACATTATTGAGAGAGTTTTATTGGATCGATCTGAGGATTGTGAGGCGTGTAGTCACTTGATGAAAGTGATCGATGATGATGAGCTTCGTTACAGTTACCCTTGGGCTACTTTAGATTTCAAGTGGTTGGTTGGTTTTCTTGGAAGTTGCCTTCAACAAATTAAGTCGGAGCCTCAAAAAAATCAGAAATGATATTGCTTAGTCGGTTTTCCCTTCGCGTTTAATGTGTGGACGTTGGAAGTGTTCCATGGATTTCGAGCATATGCATAAGCTAAGCCTCTGACATTTCCACGGATGCTTTCTTGGTGTAATTTGAGGCAACCCCGGTTCTCAACTCTTGTTGAGAAATAGTTCCATGCATTTTCTGTAATTTCCTACTTCATGTGTTTATTTTGATTTTTTTTATTTTTGATATATATCTATTTTTTTATTTTTATTTTTATGTGTTATGGTATTAGGTGTTTGATTCGTTTAAGATGGAGCCACTTGTTGCTACTGATGAAGAGAGAAAATATCTGTCATTTTAGTTGCAGTTTCCATGTGAAGTTGGTGCTGCTAGTTGTGCAACTTTTATTTTGGGTATAGTGAATTTGGTGGTTGATGTAAGTAAGAGTTGCTTGTATTTTTTTTTATTAAAGTCCAATCAGCTTTTATTAATTATGTGTAAATCTTGTGCAGCGCGTAATTCATAATTTGAATAAGCGTTTAGATGATGATTTCTCTACTTTGGTGACACGTGTAACGGTGATATATGTTTTCTATTTTGTTCATAATATCAATTTTCTGAGTGTGTCTGTTGAATATTAATTTATGAGTTCAGTTTATTCTTCTTTAGTGTCTCGATTTCAAGGTCGAATTGGTCTTGGAGCATGTTGCTATGTTTATCAAAGATTTTCAAGGTGGTGTATACAAAAGGGATTCTGGTGTAGATTGTAATGAATGCAAGTAATGTGGGAGTTGCAGAATTGGCCGCACCAGACATTGTTCTTGGTATACAAGGCTATCATGGAGAAGGTGGTGAAGTTGTCGTAGAAACTGCTTCTCAGATTATTGCTATCTTTTCCCAACCAGCAGATGTTGAAATTCTAAGTGGCAAAGACGTATGTTTGTATATGGTCTTTTTATTATTGTTTCATTGTTTTCTTTTATGTGTTGTCATTGTTGTTTTTTCGAATTTTGTAGTTAATAGATACTCCCATTTCTCCTTTGAATCATTTTTGCCTCCCAGTCGTGACAAAATTGGCCGCACTGTCAACGTCTTTGCCCGAAGACTCTTTCATCATCCCCGGACAAAGAGGGGCAGCTGTTGACACCCAATTTTGTCCCTCCATTTTTCGCAATTTGGCTATATTTAATTAAAATCTATAATAGTAATTTTTCAAACAAATCTGCATTAGACAACATGCATTTACGCGCGTAATATTATTATTAATCCCCTATTCATATAGTATTTATTTAATTGTGATTATACTTACGTGATTGCACTCATTTAGGCTATTTTCTAAAATACGTATGCTATTTGTGTAATTAACACATTACGATATCATTTAATAATTATTTGCGGCTATTTATATCTATTAGTATTATTTGTGGTCATCTATATTTATTTACAATTAAATACATTTATTTATAATCATTTACAAAATTTCCTATTTTATACTAATTATTTGTATTTATAAGTATTTTGATTAAATATTAGTCATTTTGCTATTTTACAATTCGATTTCCACTATATTCAGTCCACGTCGTCACCTTTTGTCCACGTATACGCCAATTGTACACCACCTAAGCTTGCACCTCACTAAATACACTCCTAGTACAAGTGTACACACTTTTAGCACAAAGTACAACTCTCCCCAAGCGTGTGCACACCATGTCATAGCGTACAGTACAACCTTTTAAAGCATCCTTATCCTTCACACACATCAGCCACTATATTATACATATACATATACGCGCTGACGTGGCATGATCTGAGCCTCTTATTCGCTAGATCCAACGGCACAGAATAATTCCTACATTTTAATATATCTAGACCCACTCCTCACATCTAAACCCTAAAACATAATACACCCTCTTTCCAAAATCAGCCGCCGCCGATCCCATTTCCCTCTCTCCCCCTTGGCTCATAATCCGACCCGATACACCCCCATATCTCCACCGTGACTCCGTCATCCCCTCCGCCATCTCCGCTCGTCTCCTCTCTCTCTTCCTTGTCGTTTTCTCACGGAAAAAAGGAATAGATCACTCTCTTCCCTATTTCTATGGAAACCGAAAAGGAGAAGAAGAGATTGACGAATCTCGTTGAATCCGGAGCAAATAGGACGTGATACACACTGATTTAGCATGCATAAGGCAAGAAAATCGAAGCTTGAACTTGGATTAATCCGAAACAAACATAAACGAATCGGGTCAGCCTTGACCCGACCCGACGCCAAAATGGTACTGTCTTTCCCTTTTTTTTTTTCTGTGTCTATTTTACTTTCATTTTTTTTTTATACTGAAATTATGAATCACATGCCTATCGATTTTGTTCTTAATCCATGCTTATAAATCAGTGCTCTTAGAATCAAATTCAACAGTACAAGAAAATAGTTTTCGTTGTGTTTAGTTAGTTAAAACTTGATTTCTTGACTTGATAAAGTTTGAGTCGTAGCATGATCGTTCGATCGTTAAGAGTGAAAGTATCGAATACGCACTGTAGCCAAGGTCGTTAATTTACTCTACGATTTTTAAATTGGTTAAATCGATTGTTGTTACAATTGGCTATATATTTTTACTTGAGATTCATCATTGCCTCTAATTAGTTGTATGCGCATACTCCCTGAAATTCTGAGAATAGTAAAAATGTTGATACGTTTCTCTTTTACAAGTGATCGATTGACTGCTATATATAGTCCCGTAGAAAATATGTTTTTGATCCTTTCAAAATTCAAATAGTTGAAAACTATATATGGTATATATCATATTTGATTCTGCCCTGATTTCAAGCAATTTGTAGCATGATTTGTTGATTTACATCCTTTCCTTTTCACACCTAAAATTAGAGCTTAAGGACTCCTTAGCTAGAACTATAAAAGGGGGCCAGCCTTCACTTTATTGAGAAAAAGAAAAAAAAAGAAGGAGACCTCTTTCTCTCATCTCTTTCTCTACTGAAAAGCACAGAATGCTCTATGTATAAGCTCTGTCTCTTATTCCCTTTTGTCTTCTTCTTGTTCTACTTTCACTTGGCTTGTTGGCTTTAAGCAAAAATAAGATATTTGTGGTTTGTTTCAACTGGTCTTAGTAGCTTCATTTCATCATTCTTAAGTAAGGTATGAGTTCTTAATCGATTGAATGGCATCCGGATATTAGAATGATATGATTTGTACTATAATCTGGAGTTATACCCATTGTATGCATATGTTGTCTGTGATATGTTGGGTTGCTTTGCGCCTTGCTAACCTTGCTCTCGCAGATGGTCGAAGTCTTGACTTTGGACCAATTAAGGATAGCCAAAAGGCTATACCAGTTTTGACTCTTTTTTGCAGGTATTCAAATGAGTTAGAGATAGCCAAAAGGCTATACTCCTGTTATAGTATTTTTCTCACAGGTTCATGAACTTTGTTAACTCCTCTGATTCAAGGGATTCATGGTGGATTCAAGGAAGAATCTGTCAAGCAAACGGGACAAAGGCCCTACTCTTACTTCTTTCATTTACTTTATTAATTTTATTTCATAATTAGAAAAATTAACAATTTAGAGTTATGTACTTGCTTGACTAAATGCTTGTACTTAAGCACCACAAGGCGCCACTAGTTGATAAAGACAGGATTTATGTGTGTAAGTTGCTGATATCAATAGTAAAGGGTTAAACAAAGGTCGTTTCTCATCCTTCTCTTTATGTGTACTTAAGGGCTGAAACTGAAATGGGCGGCAAAATAGGCATTTGCTGCAAACTGTTAATTCTGGTAATTATAACAGCTTAATGTAGATGTGATGCCTATTTTAAAACTACAGCAGGCTTCAAACTTGACCTTGGAAGGTCGAAATTGTAAGGAAAAAATGAAAACAGATTATTTGTACAAATCTTTGAAATCATGAGTTTGTGTTCAACGTGAATAATTTCTTGAATTGAAATAGGTTCTATATTTAGTCCTGAAATAGTCAAGACAGAAATTTAAAGTTTTTGTAAACTGAAAATGTTTTGCAAAGGGTTAAAATCCTAATCCTGTCTGAAAATGAGGTCGTTTCTGCAAAATTCAAGTTTCTGAAACGTGATAATGAGCCGCAAACATTGATTTTGTTTAATCTAAAGGCCTATTTTCGCAAGGTAATGTAAACTGGTTTTTTTTTTTTTTTTTACATACATCTCTCCAAGCTAATTAATAACTTGTGGGGGATGTGGACTTTGGAGGTCAAGTTCTTTAAAACTTATGTTATTTTCTATAAAAAAAAATCACTCAAATGCGAATCATTTGCTTGCCATGTCTATTATTAATATTTCCTAAATTGTCATATTTGCTCCCCACTTAATTATTCATATATGATTATTATTTGTTAGAATATGCTTAACTATGTTCACGTGTATATTATTTACTTGCTATATTACTTATATTTTAATGTCATGTGTTTAACTCTATATATATATATATTTTTCATCCATAAATTTGTGTATCTTAAATATATATTTTACTCATTGTGAACTAATTATTTTAAACGCGACCTCACACTAAAGACGCCATCGAAGTTATAGGTATGTGACCAATAATGTCACTATGCCACCCTTTAATGGCGCACATTTTTTTACTATATGTTTACTCCATATTTTGTTACTTAAAAGTTAATTTGTGTTAATTAAAGTATAATATGACAATATCAGTTAATGTTGCCTAACATTGTAAGTTGTAGCTATATAGGTAACATGTCTGCAAATTGAGACTGTTCATACTAAACTACCTATTTTCATATTCTAACTTGTTTGCATACATGTCTTCTATGCTTATTTTATTTGTTTTTTTTTCCTCTTAGCTTCGTTACATGTTTAAACCCAATATAGAATCCAGTCGGGAACCACTTTTTGTGGGACTCGGGAAGTGCCTAACACCTTCCTCCCGAGTCACAAGGACTTCTTACCCATAGAATCTCTTAGAAAAACTTATTCGTAGTTTATTTAGTCACTTAGACGATTTAGGTGACCTAATACGCCTTTATACAAATTTATTAGGTGGCGACTCCAAACTTGTTCCAAACGAGTCACCTTAGTCAAGCCCGACCTTTGAACTCGCTCCGAGCTCGAAAAAAAGGGGTGCGACAGAACTCAATCCTGGAGCAAACCTGCCGAAACGAAATAGATAGACAAGAAACAAACAACAAACAAGGGTGAGTCAAAAGGACTCAATAAGTGGGGCAGACTAGCCACCTCAAAGAATAGGATAGCTAGCCAGGAAGAAAAGAAACAAATAAACCAGATTCCTCTTATTTAAATTATAAAAAGGCAGAGCCAGATAATAACTAGAAACACGTATGGAATCGCAAACTATTCAACAACCAGGAACGTCAGACAGCCAGAACATATAGGTATCCCGAACACATCAACAATCAGAAATACATCCTGTTGCGGTGTGCAACCCGATCCATATATTCATCCTGTTGCGTCATGCAACCCGATCCATATATTCATACTGCTGCGACGTGCAACCCGATCTATATATTTATACCACTGCGACGTGCAACCCGGTCCATATATTTATACCGCTGCGACGTGAAACTCAGTCCATAAATTTATACCGTTGCGGCGTGCAACCCGATCCCCGCAACCCAGAATACGAGCCCGAAATATATAGACAGACAAGCAATGCACGTATAAGCAAAACAGTAGTTATGTACCACAAGTTTACACAATGGTATGAAATGAGATGAAATGAAATGATGCAAAGGGTCACATGTGCCCGTAATCCCATCCCGAAAACGGAATACTCCTGCATTCGAGGGGAATCCAATCTGATAACCAACTGGAGCGGAATACTCCTGCTCTTGGGGCGGAATACTCCTGCACCCGATATAATATAAACCAGAGGCGGAATACTCATGCACTCTCCTGGGGCGGAATACTCCTGCACCCGATATAATATAAACCAGAGGTGGAATACTCCTGTACTCTCCTGGGGCAGAATACTCCTGCACCCGATATAATGTAAACCAGAGGCGGAATACTCCTGCACTCAATATTTGACATAAGAGCGGAATACTCCTGCTCTTGGGGTGGAATCCTCCTACCCTCAATATGATACAATGGAGCGGAATCCTCCTGCTCCTGGGGCGGAATACTCCTGCACCCAATATGATATGCAATGTAATGCATATGAATGCAATGTGATGCAATAATAACCCTTCACCGGCGCGTGATTCTCATCGACAGCCGGGAAATAGATGCCAACTCACAGCCAGAGTGCAATGCTCAAATCCTCAATGCAATACCAACAGCAGGACATAACATATAATATGCATGGTAAATCCAAATCTAAGGCGTAAGGAGTACGCCTATCGGCAGCTACGCACGTAAGGAACACGTGGTAGAAAATCCACGAGGCCATGTGCCTCCAAAGAAATGGATATACACACTTACCTTGTTACAAAGTTAGCTCAGTTACTCAACAACCGCTTTATCCTTTGGATTCACTGCCAAACGATCCTGCTGTATTCAATAAGCAAAAAACGATATCTAATAAGGCTAAAGGCTTCATTCCCCACATCTTAGGGTAATCCAGTTAGGAACCTGATACCCACGCGACCGGACTGTGTGTCCAATGTCCAGCCTCTATGGGGGACTCCAAATCACACATAACATGATCACAATATAAGTATAAGCATGTATGAGGTATAACCCATGTGGCAACAATAGATATGGACTCAAAGGAATGAGAAGAAAACTCTGGATAGAATTATAGACACAACCTAGAACTCATAATTTGTCCAACTCTTTGAATTTCCATAAAATTTTCGGCAGAGTTTCCCCTGAAACTGGATGATCCGTAAAACAGAACCAGCACTATACTACACACGGGAATGGATACCCGGATAAACTGATAACATAAACATGTTAAATGGATAACAAGATGAGACAACTGGATGGCATAACAAATCCGCAGGTAGAATGTCTGGACAGCACCACTGTCCTGATTTTCAACCTAATTTCCAAAGTGTAGATCAAAGTTATAGACTTCATAGTCTCATAAAAGTTTTAGATATATGTCTTAGGGTTCTAGGAAATCTTGAAGCATCTCAATATCAATTTTATACAAGGAGTTATGATCAATATAATAACAGCTGTCCGAAGATAAAAACAATTTCCCAGATTTTGAAACGTTTTGTCTTGCTGATTTGGACATCTTTCACCCTGGATTTTAGTACTAAATTAAGTATATACAAGGTTTCCTTGGTACCATACAATTTTCTCAGAAGAAATACTAAGTTTAGAGCTAAGAAAAGCTTCAAAAGCTAAAAGATACATGCCTTGCCAAAAGAAAGGTTTAGCCTTACATACCTTTGATGTTTCTTGCTTCTAAACCTTGTTTTCCTTGAATTAAACACCTTCTAAAGCTTAAACAAGCTATAACACAACATTTAGGCACTTTAATTAGTCATGAAGTAATTCTAAAACTCAAGCTATAGACGAAATTGAAGGTAGCATAACGTTACCTTAATCGCGTAGAGCGTTTTGACACAATCTGTCTTCAATTTCGAGTTACGATTGGCGTCTTTCCTTCAAAATCATAAAAGTAGCTTTAACCTTCATGGGAGAACTGTTTTTATCGTTTCTATTCTGGAAATAACGAAAAAGAAGGCATTTTTTCCTTTTATACTCGAAACATTTCAGTTTTAGTCCTCTTTTGCGCTTATGTCCCTTTTTCTGGCCTGACTTCTGATGCTCATATCTTTTTATCCATAGGTTGTATGAACAAACCATCAAAATTTTTGAAAACTACATTTCAAGACCTTCAATTTGGTATATGATATGTCTCCAAAAGACTTCATATAACACAGGAAATTAGTTGCTGAAAAAGCTTCGTTACAAGGCAATTCCTTAGTCGATTTTTCCGCAACTTAAATCCGACCTTTCCCAAACTTTATATTCAATATATAAACATCTTATATGGTAATATTATGACTTTAAACTCACTGAAATCATTCTTAACATGTCATTATAATGATATACGTCACTTTGGACATACGGGGTGTAACAATCTTCCCCCGTTAGGAACATTTGTCCTCGAATGTTAAATGAAGTATGTAGAAGCATTAAGCAACGATCTGTTACATACTTGTAGTAGTGAAGAGATGTGAAAAGTCAAATTATTTAACTCTCGGCATTTTAGCAAAAGCTAGCCGAACAACCTCGAAATTCACTTTCGAAAAAGCACAAAAGTCACAAATAATCATACGAACCTAACAGCGCTCTCGGATTTTGAATCGGAGCTCGTTCAACAAAACCGAGCTCGAAAATCTCTTTTTTGTATTTATCGACAATAAAAACTAAAACCTTCTTCCGATGCCTACCAAACGAGGTCTGATTTAGCTCAAATTTTACAGACAGGTCCTAATGGACATTACGAAGTTTTTTTTTTAATTATCAGCAGGCCAATCGGAGTTCTAAATTCCGAAATGACAAACCGAGGTCGTTTCATTCTCCTCCACTTAAACTCTCGTTCGTCCTCGAACGAGCCTAAGTTTAAAGAAAATTCCGCACATATAGCAAAAGAACTTCCACGACCTTCATAAGCTACTCCACGGATATTATCTCATGATTGCAGAATCAGAATTATAACACGAACACCGAACTCTTTGAATAAAACATATCTGGATACTATGATAACATCATTGCCCAACTTATTCGGACTAAGCTGATACTTCCTCGATCACGAGAAAAGAGCTCTACATTTTTGAAACAGAGATACACAGAACTCTGGATAAATTAACATGATTCTGCCGGTGAATCACCTCGTCAATTTACTTTTCGATATAGAACAAGTCGATGAAACAAAGAAGTAGCTTACGCTTCAGCAACGCCTTAGAGATTTAATATTTATATTCATTATTGGAGGAAGGCTCCTCCACTTAGAGCTTTAGCTCATACAGCTAAGTTGAATAAAAATAGTCATCCTCGCACAACTTGCTGGATTAAGGAAGACTTAGCTAAATTGAGAACGCAACTCAGACCTGAGCTACCAAATTAATCTCTCGAGTTGCCAAACATCTGCAACCCTCGATTTCACAACTCCATACCTTTTCCATAAGCACCATCGCCTGATGGATCAAATCAAAGGTCAAATGACGCCTCTCATTACCCTTAGTAGCCTTGAAAAACAACAATGTGCTTATCCGGCTACAATAACACATACTCTGGCTCAACACAGGGAACATCACAAGCAGCTACCAACCGCCCAAGCTCACTGGTGCCGGACGAAGAAGAAATGGAAATGGACCGAGGATAGAAATAATTAGAGCTTCAGGAAGCTCATCTTTTTATTTTATTAGGTACCAGAGCTAGACTACTTACGAGTCATGCTAGCCAAAGAATCGCAATTGAAGAAATGGACATTAAATAAGCTTTATGGATCAACATCCATGCCAATTTAGCCTTCTCATAAGAAGAGAACTCCAACAATTTATCGGCAAACTCTTTTATAACTGAGAGAAACTCATAGAATAACATGACGTTACTAACATTTCGAATCAAGAGGAGACACGCAGATCGAGTATTACTTACTAACCACTTTACACCGAAAGACGTAATGACACTCTCTGATGGTGACGGATAAGAATCCCATCATCCTACCGACACTAAGTTCCAAAAAGAGATAGACTGACTTGGCATTATAACAGAATGAGGCACAACAAGATGCCAAGAAAACAATACCGATGCTCACTCACAAATCTCTCACATTTAAACCAGATAAACTAGTAGGGTCATAATAAATGCCAGGAATAAATCATATCAGAAGCTCACTCCTCTACCGCAACCGATTCTTAATAAAAACGACATCCAAGGAAACCATCGAAACATGATAAGACATACCCTTTCCAGATCGATCAAAAGAATCAAATCTTACTCACATTTAAGAGAAGAAGAAATACTTGGGTCTACTACATCGGATGCCTCAGCATCCTGCTAGACTGGAAGTTTATTGAACTGCCCCTGCAGCTGAGTTGAGCCACTACCCCGAAAATCACCTTTTGAAGAACCACTGCCAACACACTCTCGACCTCTATCGGATGGTGGCATATATCTGATTGATTAAGATCTAAATTACATCCCCTGCGACTGTGCAGTTTCCTAATGATGAGAGAAAGGACGACTGTCTACTTGCCTGAGTAAGGAAAAACTCCTCAAAGGATAACAAGACTCGTGACAGTGATAACACCTGTTTCGTTAAAAATTGAAACTGGACTGATTATTGATAGCTACAAAGAGAAAACTGAGTCTCTCTTGATGAACTACTCGCGCACTCTGAGAATCATGCTCTACAAGCTGAGATAACCTTGCAAGTAACCTCCAAAAATAATCAAAACTCTTACATCCAAAGGAGGTACCATGGTGCCCACCAGGGCCGTGGGATCTTTTGCTCTCCCGCTCTAACTTATGGTATGCCTAGTACCTCCGAGAAATATGAACAACCATATCAAATGAAATCCCAACCTCAATCTCTCGAGAAGCTCATGGACTAGTTCTAATACATATTCAGCCACTCTATAGAATTCAATCTGATATTCTGAAACACCAACAGGCTAACCGATAGGCTACCCTGTCCAATCCACTCAAACTGGCAACACTTTTCATCTCGCTCGCTACTCGAAAGGAACTTTTCCATGAATCTAGAAGAAAAATCGAACCAAGTTAGCTAATAAAAGAGCGGCCCACCAATTCAAGGCTGGATCCTGAAACTGGAAAGAAGAATAATTGATACCATACCGCTCGATATAATCAAGAACCTAAAGGATACATTGACATCATTTTACTTTTAAAATAAACTTACACAGGGATTATCCAATGCATTGCTTGGGAATATCGGGATGTTCAACCGCGTAAAATAATGCAACCTCCTTGAGCACTCGGACTCAATAATTACCTCAGTTACCTACCCAGCCAGAGCAACTGGAGGCACACCACATGCTGCGTCCGGAACATACTTTACTGCGGAAATATTAAGAACTGGAACAAGAGCCCTCTAAGTCCGAACATCTGCATCTGCGGCAACCTGATAAGCTGCCTAGCAAATAATAGGTTCTTACGGTATCTGCGTCGCCAAGATTCTCGTAAAAGCATCGTAGAGAGCCAAGGGAACCTTGAGGCCCCGCTCCCTTGCCCATTGCGAGCTCGCACAGCTGGGACCTCCGTAACTAGATCGTCAGCACGATCAAAACTCTCGGGGGCTTCGTCAGTGCCAACCCCAGGCTAGACTGCTTCGTCTTGAACTCATACCGTTTGCTGATTTATCGCACGAGGGTTCACAATTACCACAAAGGAATTAACAAATTAAGGAAAATACTTTTGAATCCTAGACCGATGTACGATCAGAAAAGAAGGAAGTGAAACTTCCTAAATGCCATCATAGCCTCTCGTAGATAAGTACGGACGTCTACGTACCCATCACCGAGACTCTACTAGACACTGTCTTAGTCTGGATAGACTTTAAATTAGGCTCTGATACCAACTGACACGACCCGAAATCCGCTTAGGCCGTGCGGGCACCCGACATCCTCCCCTAGACCCGTCGGGCGAACCCTTACCAATTAAATTAGGAAAATAAATATAATAATTCATAAATAAGGACAAGACTTAAAAAAATTTACAGACATACGGATACCTCTAAGCTGTACAAAAGAAATTACAGCTGACTACCCAACATGCTAGGTTTAGGGCTATCCAGACTAGGCATCTAAGAGTACAAAAGAAGACCGATACCTCCTGAAGGGAGCAAAATGCAACTGAAATGATAATCAATAAACTGGTGGCCATCCGGAATAAAAGCTGGCTCACCCTGACAGCTGAAGTCGTCTTCGCTCCTTCACAACATGGCGAACTCAATCCTGGAGCGAACCTGCCGAAACGAAATAGATAGACAAGAAACAAACAACAAACAAGGGTGAGTCAAAAGGACTCAATAAGTGGGGCAGACTAGCCACCTCAAAGAATAGGATAGCTAGCCAGGGAGAAAAGAAACAAATAAACCAGATTCCTCTTATTTAAATTATAAAAAGGCAGAGCCAGATAATAACTAGAAACACGTATGGAATCGCAAACTATTCAACAACCAGGAACGTCAGACAGCCAGAACATATAGGTATCCCGAACACATCAACAATCAGAAATACATCCTGTTGCGGCGTGCAACCCGATCCATATATTCATCCTGTTGCGTCATGCAACCCGATCCATATATTCATACTGCTGCGACGTGCAACCCGATCCATATATTTATACCGCTGCGACGTGCAACCCGGTCCATATATTTATACTGCTGCGACGTGCAACTCGGTCCATATATTTATACCGTTGCGGCGTGCAACCCGATCCCCACAACCCAGAATACGAGCCCGAAATATATAGACAGACAAGCAATGCACGTATAAGCAAAACAGTAGTTATGTACCACAAATTTACACAATGGTATGCAATGAGATGAAATGAAATGATGCAAAGGGTCACATGTGCCCGTAATCCCATCCCGAAGCGGAATACTCATGCATTCGAGGGGAATCCAATCTGATAACCAACTGGAGCGGAATACTCCTGCTCCTGGGGTGGAATACTCCTGCACCCGATATAATATAAACCAGAGGCGGAATACTCCTGCACTCTCCTGGGGCGGAATACTCCTGCACCTGATATAATGTAAACCAGAGGCGGAATACTCCTGCACTCAATATCTGACATATGAGCGGAATATTCCTGCTCTTGGGGCGGAATCCTCCTACCCTCAATATGATACAATGGAGCGGAATTCTCCTGCTCGTGGGGCGGAATACTCCTGCACCTAATATGATATGCAATGTAATGCATATGAATGCAATGTGATGCAATAATAACCCTTCACCGGCGCGTGACTCTCATCGACAGCCGGGAAATAGATGCCAACTCACAGCCAGAGTGCAATGCTCAAATCCTCAATGCAATACCAACAGCAGGACATAACATATAATATGCATGGTAAATCCAAATCTAAGGCGTAAGGAGTACGCCTATCGGCAGCTACGCACGTAAGGAACACGTGGTAGAAAATCCACGAGGCCATGTGCCTCCGAAGAAATGGATATACACACTTACCTTGTTACAAAGTTAGCTCAGTTACTCAACAACCGCTTTATCCTTTGGATTCACTGCCAAACGATCCTGCTGTATTCAATAAGCAAAAAACGATATCTAATAAGGCTAAAGGCTTCATTCCCCACATCTTAGGGTAATCCAGTTAGGAACCTGATACCCACGCGACCGGACTGTGTGTCCAATGTCCAGCCTCTATGGGGGACTCCAAATCACACATAACATGATCACAATATAAGTATAAGCATGTATGAGGTATAACCCATGTGGCAACAATAGATATGGACTCAAAGGAATGAGAAGAAAACTCTGGATAGAATTATAGACACAACCTAGAACTCAGAATTTGTCCAACTCTTTGAATTTCCATAAAATTTTCGGCAGAGTTTCCCCTGAAACTGGATGATCCGTAAAATAGAACCAGCACTATACTACACACGGGAATGGATACCCGGATAAACTGATAACATAAACATGTTAAATGGATAACAAGATGAGACAACTGGATGGCATAACAAATCCGCAGGTAGAATGTCTGGACAGCACCACTGTCCTGATTTTCAACCTAATTTCCAAAGTGTAGATCAAAGTTATAGACTTCATAGTCTCATAAAAGTTTTAGATATATGTCTTAGGGTTCTAGGAAATCTTGAAGCATCTCAATATCAATTTTATACAAGGAGTTATGATCAATATAATAACAGCTGTCCGAAGATAAAAACAATTTCCCAGATTTTGAAACGTTTTGTCTTGCTGATTTGGACATCTTTCACCCTGGATTTTAGTACTAAATTAAGTATATACAAGGTTTCCTTGGTACCATACAATTTTCTCAGAAGAAATACTAAGTTTAGAACTAAGAAAAGCTTCAAAAGCTAAAAGATACATGCCTTGCCAAAAGAAAGGTTTAGCCTTACATACCTTTGATGTTTCTTGCTTCTAAACCTTGTTTTCCTTGAATTAAACACCTTCTAAAGCTTAAACAAGCTATAACACAACATTTAGGCACTTTAATTAGTCATGAAGTAATTCTAAAACTCAAGCTATAGACGAAATTGAAGGTAGCATAACGTTACCTTAATCGCGTAGAGCGTTTTGACACAATCTGTCTTCAATTTCGAGTTACGATTGGCGTCTTTCCTTCAAAATCATAAAAGTAGCTTTAACCTTCATGGGAGAACTGTTTGTATCGTTTCTATTCTGGAAATAACGAAAAAGAAGGCATTTTTTCCTTTTATACTCGAAACATTTCAGTTTTAGTCCTCTTTTGCGCTTATGTCCCTTTTTCTGGCCTGACTTCTGATGCTCATATCTTTTTATCCATAGGTTCTATGAACAAACTATCAAAAGTTTTGGAAACTAAATTTCAAGACCTTCAATTTGGTATATGATATGTCCCCAAAAGACTTCATATAACACAGGAAATTAATTGCTGAAAAAGCTTCGTTACAAGGCAATTCCTTAGTCGATTTTTCCGCAACTTAAATCCGACTTTTCCCAAACTTTATATTCAATATATAAACATCTTATATGGTAATATTATGACTTTAAACTTACTGAAATCATTCTTAACATGTCATTATAATGATATACGTCACTTTGGACATACGGGGTGTAACACTTCAGCTCCTTCTCCTCCCTTCATCAAGTGAATTGACATCCTTGAGCATTGTCCAGCTTTGAGAAAGACTCATATTTTTAAAGAATTATATTTCTTATTCAAGTACTCAAGTGAAATAATGTTATATCCGTAACATTTTGAAGGATATAAGCTACAACAAAAGAGAAAAGAATTTAAGATTTTAGGTACAAGAATATTTAAAACCATGTAAAGACATTTAACAACAAAATTAAAAATAAAAAAAAAAATATTTATAGGATCAATAACAGTTCGGACTTCGCGGCGTCAAGCTCAGGTACAAAACTTCTTCCAACCAATTGATACTATATGTTACATACATAATGCACAATTGAAATAGGAGTTATATTCTTCATTTTTGCAGTGAGATTTGGTAGTTAATTGTGCAGTTTGTATAAATTGAATTATTTGTATAATTAGTGTCTTCTTTCTTTAATTGAAGATATTCTTATTTTAAGGTACATACATGAAAATCTTTGAGAGAATTCATACGATTAAGGAGATTAATTAACTTTAGAAAGAGGTGTATGTTTTTTGAGTTAAAATAAATATATACACAATATTTTCTCAATTCAATCACCATAACTCAGACTATACTAACTTGTGTTCTTGGTGGTTTGGCAGAACTCATACCCACCTTTAGAGTTATCCAAAATAATTATATAGAGAATATGTGAATCCATCTAAACTATTTTACGGGAAGAGTTCGCTCATTCGCCATGTTATTCTAGAGACTAAGGTCCATATCCTTCTCAATCCAATATAATTAGTACCTTAGTATATTTAGGGATCATTTGGTTGGAGGGATTGGATTAACAATTCCAATATCAAATTTAGGATTAGATTTATCTCATGTTTGGTTGGTGGGATAAGATTTATCCCATGTTTGGTTGGTGGGATTAGCTAATCGAGGATAACTTTTGTACCAAAAATATGGTATTATCCTATATCATATAGAGGGTGGGATTATTAATCCCAAAATTGTAATCCTGATATAATCATAATCCCAAAATTGGGGATATAAGCGGCATAAAATTAATTTTATTCGATAGGACAGTTATGGCTTTGGTGTCTGCAGGAATTAAAAAGCGGTAAACAATAATAACACTAAACTAAATTAATTGGAACCATAATACTACAAAACTAAATCAATTAATATCTGTCCAAATTCTTTGTTGCATTTTTTTTATTAAGAGTTACCTGATGAAGAAAGCAACATCGTAAACAATAAAAGGAAACCAAAAAAAGGAAGCAGAAGAAGAGCAATGAAATTAATAACGAACAGAATTAAACTTTGCTATAATTATATTATATATAATGATTGAAGATTTATACATGCTCCATTATTGTAAGCGTAGCTTTTCGATGTTAATTACAAATTCAAAATTTCAAAGCTTATCGATGAGTCTCCAATTCGCATGTGTTCCAATTTTTAACGAAATATCTATAAGAGTTATATGAGAAACAAAACCTTTTCTATATTGGTAAGAGAAGGAAATATTGTAATAACAATAGAGAAGGAACCGTAGCAACAATTATGAATTTTACACAAAAAATCAGCAAACTATAAGAATTAAGATAAATAATCAAATATGCTAGTATGTAAAAGAGATATATCTGCATACAACTATAACCAAAGTACTTAAATAAAAGAGAATTAATATAATGATGCCATAAAAAAATCTATGAAATTGTTATGCAATAACGCAAGAAATTGGAAATCAAGATAAGGAAGAAGAAAGTGCTATTCTTTGGAATTCAGTTGTATAATCACGGAGAGGTCATGTTGAGTTTAGAGTTCTAATCATAGAAAGAGAAAGAGTTGAAATTGAGTAAGAAACTACTATTCATTTCATACCTTGTCCAAGTAAATTGAGAAAGATTTTATGGTAAAAATATTAATTATTTTCAAAGTCCTAAATATTAGGAAAATAATAAAATGACATTTTTGTCTAATGTGAACACTATTTTTAAAGGGTAAAAAATTCGATCAACATTTCACTAAGACCTTCATGTTTTAATATAATATAGATTTAATAGTTATTTTAATTTGATCCCAATTGCTTTATAATGTGTATTTTTATTTAATCTTATATATAATATATATTCATTTACTTTTGCACCTTTAGTTAAATACCGGTCTGATTAAAATGTCCAATCCCAAAATTTACACCATCTATTTTCAATTTTGCCATTATATTTGAAATTAATTTTCTTTGAACCTGGACGAAAGTTAGACGAGATACACCATACATTTTTCTTTTTTCATATATTTTGAACACTATACCCAATCCACCTTATTGCATGATATTTGAATCAAATTTGCTTTGAACCTAGGTGAAAATATAGCCACATATATCCACTCTTGCTATTCTTTAGATCACTTCCAATTGTCTCTCCCTAATTTTCTTTCTCCATTTATTTATTTAAATGCATAATTTGTACATTTTTTAAAAGTGGAAAAAGAGGTATGCTCTATACTTATGCCCAAGTACATAGTCCCAACTCCCAACGTCCCTTTTCCCAAAGTTAACTCTCTCGGGTAAGTTTAAAAAAGGGTCCCAAGCAAGTTATATAATAATGAAAAGGGCCTCAAGTTTTAAAAAATAGGTAGAGGGTCCTCCATTAGGATTAGTGTTAATTGGGTAAAAGATGCATTCAAACTTAACCCTCAAGTTTTTATGTTTACACATTGCACCCTCAAGTTAAACCCTCATTTTACCCCCCCAAAATGGCAAAAAAAATTTCCCACCCAAAACCTCCCCACCCCCGCCGTCCCCCACGTCCCCCATCACTGCTCCGCCGATTCCGGCGAGTTTCCGGCCGTTTTTTTTGCTTTTTTGGTTCACTATCAGCTCCCCAAAGTAGATTCAACAACTATTTACAAGTATATTGTGTATTTGCAAAAGATTCGTTCCAAAAAAATTTGGGAATTGTCAAAATTTGCTCAGCCATTTACAACACGAATCTCAACTAATCGCCTTGGATTTTCAGCCACATTTGGTCTCTGGTAAGTGTTCTTTAACTTTGTAGTCGAGAAATTTGATTTGAAGCTAAAAGCTACCGGATTGAGAATTTTGAAGAACTGGGTTTGGTTTCTGGTCAAACATCCGTCGACGAGATGGTTGATGTTTAAACATCTCGTTGATGTTTTTGTACACATCGTATCATATATTTAAACATATGTGCTAATGCTGAGCGTATGTTTAAACCATTAAACATTTGGACTTATGTTTAAACATCATGCATGATGTTTGAATATAAATCAGGATTACTAAACATCATTGAGGATGTTTAAACATAAGTCCAAATGTTTAAACATATGATCGTATGTTTAAACATTCTCATTGATGTTTAGTAATCATGCTAAATATTCAAACATCATGCATGATGTTTAAACATAAGTCCAAATGTTTAAACATTTTAACTGATGTTTAAACAACCTCAATGATGTTTAGTAATCCTGAATCATATTCAAACATCATGCATGATGTTTGAACATCTAAAAATATGTTTAAACATTTGTGTCGATGTGTAAACACTGTAAATTTTTTTACAGAATGTTTGAAGCAGTACCTTTCATTTTTTGTGAATATGGCTTCTATAAACAATTGTATTATGAAATTTATGCTATAAGGATCTAATTTAGACCCTCTTTGTATCTTCAGGACAAATAATGGGGCCCGTATTATTGGTAGTTGATTATCTCGGCGAATGGGTGGAGAAAGCTAAAAGTTTTGTTTGGGTTCCCGTTGTGAAAGAGAGTAGACCTATTCTTGTTAGTAAGCAGGTTACTTATAATGAGCTGGTTGAAAAAATCATTCAAAGTTGGGGAATTCTTGATGATCCGAGGGATCTATCTATTACGTACTTGTTGAGCATTGTAAAGCAAAAGACTGCACCCTCTCACATTAGGAATGATATTGATGTCTCTCTTTTTATGGCTGATGTGGATGCATCTGGTTCTAGGCCCACTCTACGTGTAAATGTGGTTCCTCGGACTGAAAATTCTAATGAACAAAATCATGGGTTGGATGACATTGTAGAGGAGGCTTCACTAAATATGAATGTGGCTGAGAAGGAAGAAGATGAAGAAGCAAAAGAAATCCAAGAAGATAATGAGGTACAGTTTCCTGATTCAATACCATCACAAGGCAGCCACACTCGGCCGGACGGCACTGGTTTCTACACAGGGCAAACATTCACGAACAAGCGCGAGTTGGTTGTGCTGTTGAAGCTTGCTGCAGTGAGAGTGCCTTTCTATTTTCAGTATGTGAAGAATAAGAAGAATGTATTTTGTGCTAGATGTGTGGACAAGAATTGCCACTGGTGGATTCGAGCCATGAAGTACAAGAGCTGTGACATGTTTTATATCACGGTCTACAACAGCCAGCACACTTGTGGTTCTGAGCATTCTAAAAGCCATCATCCACACGCCACGTGCAATGTTGTTGGAGAGTACATGAAGAACAGATTTCATGATGGAAAAGCACCATCCACCAAAGAAATCAAGGATGCAGTTCTAGCAGAGTTGGGTTGCAAAATAAGCTATTGGAAGTGTCTCAAGGGCAGCAACATTGCAAAGTCTTTGGCAAGGGGGTCACCCGAACATGGCTATGCCATTCTTGGTGCATACAGCTATATGATTCGGCAGTCAAATGAAGGAAGCAAGACAGCATTACAGGTTGATGAACAAGGGAGGTTTCTGTATTTTTTTGTTTCTTACGGATCGTGGATCAGGGGGTTTAAGACTATTAGAAAAGTGCTGGCTGTTGATGGCACTTTTTTGACGGGTCCATATGGTGGAGTGTTGTTGTCCGCTGTCGGTCAGGATGCTCAAAATCACATCTTTCCTCTTGCATTCTGTGTAGTTGACAAAGAGTGCGATGCCGCCTACGAATTCTTTTTTGAGCAATTGGTCGGAATAGTCCCGGACGATGATGAGTTGTGCATTATCTCCGACAGGCACAGAAGCATTGAAAAAGCTGTTTGTAAAGTTTTCCCATTTGCTAACTATGGTTATTGCATGAGGCACCTTGGTGAGAACCTCCGCACGACTTTTCATTGTGGAGATTTAATTGGTAAGTACATTACCGCAGCGGAGGCGTATACGGTTGCTCAGTTTGATAAGCATTTTAAAGAAATTGAAGAAATTGACCCGAGGGTATCCAACTACCTGGTTGATCTTGGGGTTGAGAAGTGGAGCAGAGCACACTTCCCTGGAAACAGGTACAGCTTATTACACCAAACATATACTTAGATGTTTGAAACATTATTGTTGATGTTTGAAACATAGTGTTGGATGTTTAAACATATTAACGAATGTTCCAGTATGTGTGACTGCATTTCCTGTTTATTGTTTGTTAATATTGTAGGTTCAATGTGATGACCACAAACATTGCCGAGTCGGTTAACTCAATGTTCAGGAATCACAAAGAATTTCCAATTGATGCGCTTTTCAATGCTATAAGCGAGAACTATGCTGAAAAGTTTCTTCAGAGGCGCATGGAATTTTTGTACAGTTCGAACACTTGTGTCCCCTTAATTGAGGAGGTGATAACAGCCAACAATTTATTGGGCAGCAAGCTTTTGGTGCATCGAGTGAATACCTGTTTTTTCAAAGTTAAAGGAGGAGGTCCAACAAATAACACTTATGAGGTGGACCTACACAACAGGACATGTACTTGCAAGCGGTTTGATTTGGACAAGATACCTTGTCCACATGCTATGGCAGCTATGAGGTTGAAGTATCCAGATGAGTTTGGGAGGAAAATCTATGAATACACGTCGCCATATTATTATGTAGATTCCTACTTGCTTGCATATGCCGAATCAATCTATCCAGTTCCGGATGAACAATCTTGGCATGACTGTCCTCATGAGCTGAAGGAATGGAAATTACCTAGCCCTTACTTGAAACTTGGCCGTGGAAGAAGGAGGATGAAGAGAATTCCATCCGTTGGGGAGCGATTCAAAAAGAGGAGAAACAAATGTGGGATTTGCAAAAAGCTTGGCCACAAAAAAACTACCTGCCCAACAGTTACAAGACCAAGTCAGAACGATCCCACAAGTGTTTAGCTGCTGCTTTGAACAATCCTTTTATTTGGGTGTTTGTTGTTGAATTTCTGAACCTCTTTTTAGACAATCCTTTAATATGTAATCTCTATTTAGACAATCCTTTATTTATGTTTGTATTAAGTTATTAAGGTGTGTCTTGTTTCCTTATTCTTTTCATGTTTCCTTGATCCATATAAAATGTTTGATCGCACTTGAGTCTGTTCCAAACATCCTGCACAATGTTTAAACATATAACACAATGTTTAAACATCTTGAACTATGTTTAAACATCAGTGGAGATGTATACACATTAGATCGAATGTTTAAACATAAGTTAATATGTTTCAACATCACGTGTAATGTGTAAACATATTATGAAATGTTTGAGATTCCACCTAATATATTAAACATCCCACTGGATGTTTAAACATCACGACGGATGTTTCACAGTAACTGTGGAAAACTAATCGTCTACACTGAAAAGACGGGTTCTCCTGAAAAGTCACATTTCAAAACTGCACGACTGCACTGAAAAGACACATTCATTCCACAAGGTGCCTCTTAAAGTATAAAGGGTGACTTTTAAAAACCACATTGACATCCTATAAATACCCAACACTATATGCACCAACAGTATATGTGAATTTTCCATCACCAACAAGGGATCACCGAAGGGTCATGCAAATAATTGCACAAATTTTGGATGAACTGGACCTGGAGATTGAAGGCGAATGAAGTTTATGATATATTTTAAGTTGTTATATATTACCTTAGTTTCCGTATTTAACATATTATTATATTGTAAACTTTATATCATGTAACGTATTATTATGTTATAAACTTTATATCCGTACGTCGTAAACTCTACTATTATTTAATGTAGTCGTTTAGTCTCTTTTTTACAACTGCGTCTTCAGCAGTTTAGTTTAGTACTTGCAATGTTTTAACAAGCAGGCGGAATCTTAAACATTTAACACGATGTTTAAACATATTTCGTTATGTTTACGATCTCACTAATTTACTTAAACATACTATGTTATGTTTAAACATTTCTCATGATGTTTAAACATCACGTGTGATGTTTAAACATATCATCTTATGTTTAAACATCACATGGGATGTTTAAACATATTATGATATGTTTAAACATCACACGTGATGTTTAAACATCATGGAAGATGTTTAAGATTCTGCCAAATATACAAAACATCACCCTCTGATGTTTAACATTTCGTGAGATGTTGCACATCGTACGAGATGTTTAAAACATCTTATCGTATGTTTAAACATCAATAGAGATGTTTGAAACATATGACAATATGTTTAAACATTTCATCAAATGTTTAAACATATTATGATATGTTTGGATGAAGCAATCTATTTTTTTGCAATTATGCAACCATATGTTGAGTTATGAGACGTATAATTACACATTTTGAACGATGAACTTAATGATTAAGTATACAAAGTATAATTCCATCGATATTGAAGGTGTTTGAAATGATAACACTGATGATTGGTGTTTCTATCAATCAAGATGGAGGTGTTTGAGTGAAAGGTGTTAGTGTTATGAGTGATAACACCAACAACTAAGCGTTTACATGTATTTTTATTGAAAGGTGAACATATTGGTTGTTTAAATTCAAATAATTAGTCGTTCCTATGTGCATGTGAATGATTTTGAGCAAAATTAGAGTGAGAACTCTATTTTAACTTGTTCACTCATGTAGATGAACATTAACAAAAGAGTTTGGAGTGACCTATCAAGGGATTAGAGTTAATCTAAGTTTTCATCGACAATTGAAGGGTTTAGGAGTCAAAACAGTAAAAAAAAACACTTTAAAGTAAGTATATATTGATAATTGAACTCATTCTTATTGAAAGCTCAAGCTTAAGCTTAAACATCTGTCATAATGTTTGAAACATATCATGATATGTTAAAACATATCATCAAATGTTTAAACATATCATGATATGTTTCAAACATCATGACAGATGTTTAAAACATCTGATCGTATGTTTAAACATCACTACAGATGTTTGAAACATATGACAATATGTTTAAACATTTAATCAAATGTTTAAACATATTATGATATGTTTGGATGAAGCAATCTATTTTTTTGCAAGTATGCAACCATGTGTTGAGTTATGAGACGTATAACTACACATTTTTTTTTGCAAGTATGCAACCATGATTAAGTATGCAGTTATTCTATGGTGTAAAAGGGAAAAGATGAAGGGGTGTACGTGGGGTTATGAAGGGGTGCGTTTGAATTTATGAAGGGGTGGATGTGAATAAGCACATACACAACTACATATGAATAGGCACCTCCTGTAACCATCACATATGCAACCGAAAAGGCACCAAATGTAGCCTATATATATGTTCCATAATTACTTCCATCCAGCCCAAACAAAATCTGAAGAAAACAGCACAAACCATCACTATTAGAAAGCACTTGAATCTGCAGCAAGCAACAACTTTAACAACAACAAAGATGCCTCGCCGAGGAACGCCACCAAGAGCACCAGAACGTGATCGTAGAATGCCAAGGACCAATGAAATCGAAAATGTCCGTGAAGATATTGCAACCTTGAGCGCAGATGTGGATCAATTACCAGCATATATTGGAAATATTGAGGATCAAGTGACGCAATTAACAACTAGGTTCGACGAATTCCTTGAGGATTATAAGATAAATATACATCTTATCAAGCGTATGCTCCGTGGTATTCAAGTTGAACTCAAGATTGACCCGCAGAACTACTCTACACCACCACGTCCTCCAGCGGCACAGATGTGAAGTGAAGATATAATGTAGTTTGAATTGTCTCCTTTTAAGTCTAGTCATTTCATTTTCAGTTTGTTTACAATGCCGTGTTTTGTAGTCTTGTATTTTCATTTTCCGTTTCATTGTTTTGAATAATTATTAAGTGGTATTAAGTATTACTTATCAAAAAGAAAAACAAAAAGGAGAGATTTGGATGCCGTGTTTTGTAGACATTTGGATGATGTTTCAGCATATTCCAATTAATAATTTAAACATCTGAATTATGTTTCAACATAGTCAAGTATGTTTAAACATATGATGAAATGTTTAAACATCCACACGATGTTTCTTAAATCAGTGAGATTGCACACAACCATACTATTTACATAAAACAGATAATTATCCTTACATGACTTCCAACAAAACATAACATAACATAAAATTAAGAAAACAAGCCAAAACAAATACTTAATCATCCTTACATGCCCACAAATACTTAATTTTCCAACCATAACTTATCAAACTACGGTACCATCTTCCCACGAAATATGTCCACAGCCCATTTCATCCTAAAATCCACCAAGGTGCTGTCACAGAGCTTGTCCCAGGGAGTCTTTGTAAGAAGGTGTTCAATGAAGGCAAGGGCATAAGCACCTGATGCAGTACGAGTGGTGCTTGTCGGGAGGTCTTTCACACGCTCATATGGCCACACTTTTATGTTCAGGATATCCTCCGGCAAATTTTGGAACATCTCGCACTGTCTGATGAAAATGGGGAAAAGGGAAGTGATGGGCTTCATCAGTGTGTCAAATTCATCATCATTTATGTTGTCACTGTACATGGAGTTGTACACCCTTATCTTACCTTCCTCCACAAGGAACTCCACAGTGACAAAATGAACCCCTTTTAATTTCATAACACAGAAAATCCTCTTCACCCCAGCCCACTCCACACCCCCTGGGTTCGGCTGCTTACCTTGCGCATAGTCCAGCATGTCATCCTTGAATTGAACAGTCTCAAGCTGTACTTCTAGGGGCGCAGCCAATGCATCAGCGAGTACACGCTGCTTCTTGTAAAGCTCACACAGTTTCTTAGAGAAATTCAAATCCAAAATGACATCGGATTTGAGATAGAACTGGGAGTGGGCATTCTTTTTAAGCCTCATCAGGCTCATGATTTCCTCAACATGCTGCAGAAAAGGAAAAAAAAAGGAAACAGAAAACACATAAAGAACAGGAAGAACATGTCAACATCAGGGGAAATGTTTAAACACCAGACATAATGTTTAAACATATTGTGATATGTTGCAACATCGTATAGATGTTTAACATTATATAAACATATATGCGCTATGTTTAAACATTAACTAATATGTTTACACATTCTGTATTATGTTTAAACATATCATAAGTTATTTGTGATGTTTAAACACTGCTTGTTATGTTTGCACATCCCAATCCATGTTTAACATATCTGATCTGATATATGCACTAAGAAAAAAGAATTAGGGTGAATTGCGTGTACCTTTTCCTTCAAACTGTTTTCCATTCTAATGATTTCTTCCAGATCCTTGTAATTGTACTCATGCCCAAGAAACAGTGGACTTTTTTCATTTTTCTTCTCTGCCAAGAAGGCATCCAATGCATCTTTGCTCTTCTTATCCACAGGCTTGTAGATATCAATCTTCCCCCTCACTGTTTTCTTCTTCCCCTTTCTTCCTGAAGCAGTAAATGGGGATTTCATAACTCTACTAGGGAAGATGCTTCTCAAACCTACTCTCTTGGGCACCTGTGTTTTCATGATTTCCTTCATCTCAACTAACATAGTCTCAATCCCACCAACCTTCAACAACAATTTATCTGTGTCTTCCTTGCACTTTAAGCATTTGCAAGTGCACTCTCCGGTCGACGTACCCACAACTGCTTCTTCTCTCCTCACAACTACTCCTCTAGTACTTCCACCATCTTCTTTTCTTCTTGCAGGTCCTCCACTGCTGCCATCTTCTTCTCTTCCAATAACTCCTCCTCTACCCTCATCCTTCCTTCTAGCATATCCAAAAAGATCCCCAGCAATTCCAGTGTACTCTCTTCCACTTGCTCCAAAAAGATCAGCACCCTTGCCCCCACTGTATCCCGTCAACATTGCACCACGACTTAGCACAACATGTTCTAGAGGGGTGTTAGGAACAACAGCTTGTTTCCTCAACATTGTCACCCCATCTAACTCCCGCATCAAGCCATCAATCACCATGTCTTCTACATCCTCAAATGGCACAAAGTCATGCAGCACATCCCTCAACTCTTTGGGTGTGGGTACGAGGTAAGGGTGCACCTCCTGCAATAAAATAACCACAAATGTTAAAACTAATGATTAAGCATTTATTGTAACATTTAAACATCAGTACCAGTGTTTAAACATCACGACTAATGTTTAAACATTTCGTGTAATGTTTAAACATCACTACTAATGTTTAAGCATTTATTGTAACATTTAAACATCAGTACAGGTGTTTAAACATTTAGTATAATGTTTAAACATTTTTTGTAATGTTTAAACATCACTACTAATGTTTAAGCAAATAATGCAGTGTTGAATGTGAAAGAACTGGGGAGTAAAAGAAATCCTACCTGGATGTCAACATGCTGGAACACTGCATCTGGGTCCTTTTCTACCTTATCCCCCAACCAACGTTTCATCCGTGGTATTGTCTTCTCCTTAGGGTATTCCCTTAGCCTAAGTGCCGGAATAGCCTCTAACACCCATGCCATGAAAGCCCATGGAAATCCATACAGTGTGTAGCTATTCTCAGGAGCCTTCCAGCTTGTAAAATCCTTCAGGATATAAAACACAGTCAAGTCAAAGCTTTTTCTTCCCCATGGGTACTTGTAAAAGTATTCAGGGGTGCTCGCAAGACAAACAACCCATTCCTCAATACCACTGTTAGTGTCCTTTGAACACAACACTTGGTGCTCGAACCAACACAAACATAAACTGAACCTTATGTCATCATCAGTCACCATGTCTTCACTCTCTATCAGTTCCAGAATATAATCACTACTTGCAGCCTTCTTCCCCTTCCTTGAAACCAAATCCCACAAATCTTTCCCCTTGCTACGGGCTTCATCCATGAAATCATCAGGGGGAGGTAGGGCACAACTCAATCTTGTCATCAGGGCAAACTCCTGCATCCCAAAACGAAGAGGCAGTTCATGGAATTTAAACCACGCCTCAAACTTCTTTTGACAAATAACCCGGCGAAGTAAAATATTGTGAACCAGCTTTGGAGCAAACACACACTTGGGCAAATCGATTAGGTGCCCAAAACAGCTTTCCTTGAATCTATCCATTAGATTAAAATGATGTAAAGCTTTACGAAATTTATCCAACTTCGAGTGCAGTGATGATCTGACCGTCACCTTCTTTGTTGCGAACGCATTATTATACTCCATCCACATCTTCATTTGACTCAAATCAGGCAGGTCAGTCTTTATGCATGGGGTAACCTCATCAGCCAACTCCACCTGAAATTGATACAAGAAAAACAATTATTACACAGTCACATTTCTAATGAAGAAAACATTTTCATGGGTTAAACATTGTTAAGATGTTTAAACATCATCCAATATGTTTCCAACATCTTATAATATGTTTGGAACATAATCTATAATGTTTGAAATAAATCCAAACATCATTTATTATGTTTGAAACATAATATAAAATGTTTGAAACATTCAGAGTGATGTTTGAACATATTCGTATATGTTTGAAACATCATACAAGATGTGTAAACATAAGCTTCGATGTTACCTCCTGTTCTATAGCCTCTACAAATTGATCCTCTGCTGTTGCTTCTGTTGTTGCTTCTGTTGTTGCTTGTGTTGTTGCTTCTGTTGTTTCTTCTGTTCTAGCAGGCAAATCATGAACCGCTTTTGTTCTTCCTTCCCTTGCCTCACTAACTCTAACTTGAGGCATAGCACTACCCCTACTTTCTCCCCTTTGTTCATTACTTGGCTCTGCTGCTTCTGCATCCTCTGTACCTTCTTCACTGCTTCTTGATCTTTGTTGTTCCTCTTCGTGTTGATTTTTGCTAAGATCCCGACTAGCTTGACTAGCACGACTAGCACGACTAGCACGACTAGCACGACTAGCGTTTGGGCTCTCGAAAGGGACCTGTAAAAGATCCGGTACTGCCCTGCTTCTCTGTCTTTTTGCACGAGGAGATTCACTTTCAGATTCCAAGGGAATTTGCCTGTCTGTGGCTTTGGCTGTGGTCTTCTGGACCTTCTTAGCAGCAGCAGCCGTAGCCTTTACCAGTTGCCTTTTTTTGGGGGGCATGTTGCCTATATACACAAATAACAAATAAGTTTCTTTACACGTATTTCCCATATTTATAAGAACAAAATATGGTTCAAAAAACTTGAGGCCCATTTCCTATTCAAAATATACAACTATCATGATTGTGTACATTAGGCTTGTTATTACCACTCTTCACAAGTTTTAAGAATAGGAAACATGTTTTAAAAATGCAGTTCAAACATCACGAGTAATGTTTAAACATCACGCTTAATGTTTGTATTCTACAGGGGATGATGTTTAAACATCTCTATTGATGTTTGAATCATCTCCGGCTAAACATCCGGCGATATGGCCAAACACAACACAGATGTTTCAAACATCTTACGGGATGTTTGAAACAAACGGATTTTGTTTAACAATATCACCGGCAACTACACAAAAAAATCAGTCAAAACTTCATCATTTCCTCGTCCCAAATCGACCCAGACAGAATCATAAACAAACATAACTTTTAAAACAAAATTCTACGGTTTTTTGTTAACAACAAAACTCGATCAAAAAATTGGTAAAATCATGAAAACAAATGAAGAAAACAACAATGTTGGTGTCGGAGAAGACTTACAATAGTGATTCGGTGACAATGGATGAGTTTGACAGTCCGATTTTGCGAAAAAAAACCGGGTCGAACTCGCGCGGGTCGCGGGTCGTGTTTGGTTTTTGGGAAATGTTTGGGGATGTTTGGAGTGTTTGGAGTGTTTTGATTTTTAAAAAATCTGATGTTGGGGGTAAAGGGTAGGTAGGAGTAGTGGGTAAGTTTTTATGTTTTGGGTGTTCTAATTTTGCCCCAGAATTTTTAAAAGTGTGTAATCACCCCCCCACTTACACTTAATCCCCCATTTGAGATAAAAGAAAAGCAAAAATAAAATAGAGGACCCTTTTTTTTATTACACACTTGGGAGGACCTTTTTGTGGCATTTTCTCTAACTCTCTCATCACTCCATTTTTTATAAAATTAAGATTCCCCAAGATCTTCTCCTAACTCTCTCTTTCTCAAATTTTTGTATATAGTCCTTGACAGAGGAAGAGGGACACACTAAGATCGATATATACACACACCATACGAGCAATACACACACCTTTCTCTCCCCCTATTACACAATACAAAGACAAAGACACCTACAAATACATACACGCATGATATATTCAGTGGCAAAGCCACACACCGGTACAGAAACTGCTAGCAGCGATAGAAAACAAGAGGAGAGAGAGAGAGAGAGGATATTGGGGATAGAAGGTGCAACACAGAACTGGTGGTGGTAGGGAGATCCACCACCGCCGAAAAACCAGTGATAAAAGGTGATTGAGAAAGACGAAGGGAACGGAGAGAAACAGATCAAGGCAGTGACACCAGAGAGTCGAAGCGGGAAACGACGAGGCTTCACCAGAAAAATCAACGCCAATCGCTCCTTCCCACTCCTTCATTCATTGTCGTTTTAGCCTGCTGCTGCCTCTCTTTGTCACCGGAGTCTGGTACACTCATTCTTATTATTTGTTGTTGGTTCATTTCGACACCAATTTGCTATTGCTATGAGTTTTTCGTTTGTCTTTTGCAGATTTCGTTGGATTATTTGATTCGCTTGTGGTTGTTTGCTTTAGCGGAATCTCTTACTCTAACTCTTCCTTCTTTCTCCTTCCTGCTGCTACGACCAGTTGTCTCAATTAATGAGATTTCAAGATTCTTCACCTATTATGGCTTAGTTTGCTCTCCTGTGGACAGATTTTGATCTAAGCAAAAATTTATTATATTTGGCTCAAATATGCATCTGTTGGGAATTATTATTGCTGGAATTTCTGATATGAGCATATTACACGGGTGCATTGGCTAAAAGACCTCTGCAATGAAGGAAATAGAGGGAATAACCCTCAAGTCTTAAAAATTGGGTGTATAACCCTTTAATTGCTTAATGACTATTTAACACTAATGACCTTACCCAAGTTCTCTAGGCTCAAACCCCCAGCTCCCAAGTTATAAAAACTACACTTTGGTCTACTATATAAACAATTATTATTTACCTAAAATAGCAAAAAAATAATTAAATCTTCCCACCAAAACCCCTAGACCCCCAGTTGCCTTCTTCTTCCCTCTAAGCTTTCCCGCCCAGAACCACCTGCGCCTTCAATGGCTATTTGAGCTTCGTTTTTTGCTCCATTTCACTCATCAAGAACTCCCTCATCTCGATCTATAACTGTTTTATCTTTTGGAACCCGTTTTTCTTGAAATTTCTTGTTGCGACTGTAACGTCTCGATGCGATTAATGTGGATGGAAATCTGAGGTGAATTGGTCTGGGCTTCCGTCTTTACACATACATCCTTTCATTTCTTCAACTGGTAAGAAGTTCAAGCTGTTTTTTATTCGTTCGCCATTGTTGCAGAACTACTGCATTATTTCATCGACCATCGACCACATTTGGTTGATCATCGACTTCGTTGAAGTAGATGGGGGGTTTCGTAGTAGCAGGTGCTGACTTTATGGGTGAATGGATTGAGACCCCAAAATGCTGGAATTGGCTATCTAGGACAAAGACAACAATCCCTATTGCATTAAATTTGGAATGTACCTACGATCAGTTAATTGACCAATTAATCGATCGCGGCAACTTAACGTGCCATCGCAGCGAGGTTTCAATTAGCTATGTTTTTAGTGCTGCTCCTACGAGGGGTAAGGTGGCTCCTTCTTTTATAAGGAATGATAATGATTTGCATATCTATATGCTCGATGTTGGAAATAATGGTAGCAGGCCTATTTTAAAGATATTTGTTGGCGAGAGCTCTCAAGCAGGCTCAAATGCTGCCACTAATGGTGCAGCTGATTCTGCAAGACCACCACGACCACCACTATTCAATGAGAGTACGGGTGATCATGGCAGTGATGTTGGAGTTGGTGATACTGCTGGTGATATGGATAGTGAAGAAGAAAATGCTATTGAAGATCCAGAGATTGGAGAACCCGCTGTAAATGGGAGCAACTGTGTTGCCGAATCTGCTCCCACTCAAGGCAGCAACTTGGGTGATGTGGTTGATGATTGCACAGGTTTTCATACTGGGAAAACCTTCGATACCAAGAAGAGCCTGGTTGTGGCTTTGAAGATGGGTTCAATGAAGAAGCCATTCACATTCAAAACAAAGAAGAGTACTAAATTCCTGTATGTCGTGGCGTGTGTAGAAGCGCGCTGCAGGTGGATGGTGCGCGCTATGAAGTATGTTAATTCCAACAGGTTGTGATCACCAAATACTTTAAAGAGCACACCTATGGGGTGCAACATCTACCAAGCCATCATCCACATGCTTCAGCGGATGTCATCGGAGAATATTTCAAGAACAGATTTATTGAAGGCAAAGGGTTGACGACAAAAGATATCAAGAGCGCCTTGGATCAACAACTGAATAGTAAGGTAAGTTATTGGAAGTGCTGGAAAGGAAGAGAAATTGCAAAGGCTTTAGTTAGGGGCAGTCCGGAGCACAGTTACGCAATTTTAGATGCGTACAGTTTTGTGTTGGAAAGCCTAAATCCTGGCAGCAAGACTGGGTTAAGGGTTGATGAACAGGGGAGGTTCAAGTATCTTTTTGTAGCTTACGGAGCTTGGGTTAGAGGGTTTACATATATGAGGAAGGTGATATCAGTCGATGGGACACATTTATCGTCAACCTACAGCGGTGTTTTGTTGACGGCTGTCGCGCAGGACACGGAGAACCACATTTATCCATTGGCTTTCTGTGTGGTAGACAAGGAGTGCGATAGCTCATGGCAATTCTTTTTTGAACAGCTGGCTCACGTAGTCCCCAATACACCGGCCCTGTGCATAATTTCCGATCGCGCCAAGGCCATAGCAAATGGGATTAGAAGGGTGTATACCTTAGCATCTCATGGCTGTTGCACCAAGCACCTTGCTGAGAACATGCGCGTAAGGTTCAAGTGTGGATCATTTTTGAAGGATTATTACACCGCTGCGAAGGCGTACCGATTTGAAGTGTTCAGCGATGCTTTTAACCAGCTCGCGTCAAAATGCCCTGCTGCAGCTGCTTGTCTTAAGGATGAAGTGGGCTTCCATAGGTGGACGAGAGCATATTTTCCAGGAAACAGGTATGATGTAATGACCACAAACCTTTCCGAGTCCCTCAACGCAATGTTCAAGGACGAGAGAGAATACCCCATCCTGGGACTGTGCAATGCTATTACTCGCAGGTTTACTGACAAGTTCATTGAGAGGCGTGAGGAGATGAAGAAACACAACACCATTTTGGTGCCCAGTGCTGAAACAAAATTGAATCAGAATATGCTTGAAGGAAACAAATTGATTGCTTATTATGCAGGCGGGAACGTGGAAGTACTGAAGTACACTGTGGTTGGAGATGGCCTAACCCACACTGTCAATCTTCATTTCAGAACGTGTACATGCCGGGAGTTTGACCTGGACAAGATACCATGCAAGCATGCGTTTGCAGTGTTAAGGATTAGGTATGGAGATGAATATGGTGCTAGCGCGTACCATTACACTTGTCCATTTTACAGGCTTCAGACTTACATGTGTGCGTATGAAGAAAATGTTTATCTAATGCCACCGGAGCAAGAGTGGATGGTTCCTCCAGAGGTAGTTCATAGAAGAATTCTTCCGCCGATGGTCGATCCCAAAAAGGGTAGAAGGAGAATTAATCGTTTTCCCTCAGTTGGTGAAACTTTTTTCTCAAGGAAGAGGCAAAATAGATGTTCAAACAGCAAGAGAAGTGGCCATAAGAGGACAACCTGCCCTGCTTTGGTACGAGGTTGATAATCAACCTTGCAATTCTGATTTGGTGTATTAGCTTAAGTTGTGATAATTTGGTGTGTTTAAGTAGTGTTAGATGTGGTTGTCTTAATTTGGTATTGTGTTATTTGTTGGAACAATTTGAACTGATTGTAATAGTTTCGTTAATGTATTTTATTTCTATTTTAAGTGTCTTTTATAAAAATGACTGTTATTTGAGTTCACCAAATGGTGGACATGTTTACAACTAGTTGAGTATTTATATTTTCGATTAATAGACACTATATGGGTTGATTATTGAAAAAAAATAACGTAGATTAATTGACCCAATGCAGTTGATAAAGTGATTGAGCGCATTTAATACACTCGTGCGCCACGTCATTGAAAACAGCCGGAATTGGGTTAGACGAAGTGGCTGTTCATAATTGCCACTTGAAACGATGAGACTTTTCTGGGAACACCAAAGGTTGCATTGATTTGGAGCCTATAAATAGAGTCATAAGATCCAACAATCCACAACACAACTCAAGAATCACTCACATCTTATAATGGCAAGAGCTCCAGGCACTGCAAGTAGAAGTGGAAGTGCCACCAGAAACGACAACAGCAAGAATGGCAATGGAGGAATTCCCAATCTCAGGAACAACGACCCAGAGGTGCTGCTGATTCGTGCTGACATATACAGGCTTATCCGCCTCCTGTCTGATGATCGTAGGAGGCAGGAGATGAACATCCGCCGTACTGCTAGGATGTTGAGGGTGCTCATGGAACGAGCAGGGGAGGATCTGGACAACTACATCACCCCTCCCCCCTCCCCTCGTAATAATTAGTTTTTTTTTTTAATTTTTAAATGTAAAAAGAAAAGAGTTTTCATTGTGATTGCTCTTTTCTTTAAAATTATTATAAATGAAAAGCCCCCTGGCATTATTATTATTACTATATCTGATTGTTCATTTAATTTCTCGTTCAATTTCCCGCTCTCCTTTTTTGTCTATGCTTGATGAACTGTCCATACTCCATTTTGGTGTATAATCAACCAACACCAAGTAGATAAATCGATAGATAGGTTCGCAAAAATGAAAATAATCAGAAAATGACCAAAAACAAAAATAGAAAAAGATAAAAGTAAAATAATAAATTACGATAATAATATTTACCGGAAAATTTAAATAAAATAAATATTAAGTAATACGAAAAATATTTAAGTAATGGGAGAATTTTCTGAAAAGGGGAAACGTTGCAGGAAAATAAAAAGTCGGGACTTGACTGGACAAATATAATCTACTATTAACCAACTGTCCGTACTCCATTTTGGTGTATAATCAACCAACAGCAAGTAGATAAATCGATAGATAGGTTCGCAAAAATGGAAATAATCAGAAAATGACAAAAAACAAAAATATAAATAGAAAAAGATAAAGATAAAAGTAAAATAATAAATTACGATAATAATATTTACTGGAAAATGTAATCGACTATTAACCAAATCAACCCCGAAAGGGTTGATTATCGACCTAGTGTAATTTCAATAAAATCAAAAAAATCATGACTAATATGTGTTGTTACACCATATGTGATGGTATATGGACCCCATTTGAGTATTATTGACCACTTTAATACATTATAACAACTCATTGATGCCTACAAGGGAAAATCTCATGTATACATAAGCCTACTATGTATATTCTTGTTAAGCAATGGCTTAGTGTTATGACTAATATGTGTTGTTACACCATATGTGATGGTATATGGACCCCATTTGAGTATTATTGACCACTTTAATACATTATAACAACTCATTGATGCCTACAAGGGAAAATCTCATGTATATATAAGCCTACTATGTCTATTCTTGTTAAGCAATGCCTTAGTGTTATGACTCATATGTCTTGTTACACCATATGTGATGGTATATGGACCCCATTTGAGTATTATTGACCACTTTAATACATTATAACAACTCATTGATGCCTACAAGGGAATATCTCATGTATACATAAGCCTACTATGTCTATTCTTGTTAAGCAATGCCTTAGTGTTATGACTACTATGTCTTGTTACACCATATGTGATGGTCTATGGACCCCATTTGAGTATTATTGACCACTTTAATACATTATAACAACTCATTGATGCCTACAAGGGAAAATATCATGTATATATAAGCCTACTATGTCTATTCTTGTTAAGCAATGCCTTAGTGTTATGACTCATATGTGATGGTATATGGACCCCATTTGAGTATTATTGACCACTTTAATACATTATAACAACTCATTGATGCCTACAAGGGAAAATCTCATGTATACATAAGCCTACTATGTCTATTCTTGTTAAGCAATGCCTTAGTGTTATGACTCATATGTCTTTTTACACCATATGTGATGGTATATGGACCCCATTTGAGTATTATTGACCACTTTAATACATTATAACAACTCATTGATCCCTACAAGGGAAAATCTCATGTATATATAAGCCTACTATGTCTATTCTTGTTAAGCAATGCTAATTTCTATTCTTGGATTCGAGAATAATTCCATATGTTAATTTTCAAGATACAAAGTTGATTATCGACTACTATATGTCGATTATCGCTAACCCTAACCCTAACTCCAAATCCCCAAATTCCGAACCCAAACACGGAACACGTCACGCCCCAGGTCATGTGGCTTAGGTAAAAGTCAAAAAATTTGAGCGGAAAATGGAGCCCAAATTTCCCGCCTTACTTAAACATTAACTTTAATATTTGGAAACAAATCCCCAAATATATAAAAGCTGGTTTAACGATTCCCCAAACAATTTCTAGAGAACCCCCCAATTTCTAGAGAACCCCAATTTCTAACCTAACCCACCCAATTCTTCAATACCTTCTCTTTCACGACCCCTCTTTCACTAGCTGAAAAATCAAACAACTCAAAGACAATCATGAGTGAAGATTCGTCCAGCTCCAACGTAGAAGCCGATATCTGTTTCTGCGGCAAAAGTACGAAGTTGAGGACATCTCGCACTAATACAAACCCTGGACGCAGATTTTGGAGTTGTAAAACTCCAAAGGTGAGTTACTCATACATTATAGTTCTGTTTTTGTTTTTGATTATTTGTTAGTGTAGTGATTTTTTATTGGGTTTTGTTAAATAATGCAGTCAAGTGGTGGGTGCGACTATTTTCGTTTTTGTTTTTGATTATTTGTTAGTGTAGTGATTTTTTCTTGGGTTTTGTTAACTAATGCAGTCAAGTGGTGGGTGCGACTACTTTCGGTGGTTTGATGGTGGACCACTGCCTGCAGCAGCATCGAGTGTGATTGGGAATCTGGTTAGAAAGCTTAAGGATACCGAAGACAATTGTGTTTTACTGAGACAACTGCTGAGTGAATGTGAAGAGCAGAATAGTTTTCTGAAAATCATGCTGAGGGATGGTGAAATGAAGTTGAAAGAAGCTGAGAAGAAGAGGGAAGAAGCTGAGCAGAAGAGTCATCGACTTAGGGTGTTGATTAAGTCGATGGTAGCTGGTTGTGTTATCTGCGCCGTTTTTAAATGGATCTCCTAGTAGTTCGCTTCTTTTAGTATGTGTAGTATTTTGACACTGTGTACATTTTGTTCATAATTCGGATATGTGTATTATTATTTTGACGCAGTGTAAACATAAGGTCAATCGTTTGGCCGTTTTTGTATAAAGGCCAATGACTTGGCTGTTATTGTATAAACTTAAGGCCAATAATTTGGCTATTTTTGTATAAAAGCATCGATATTGTAATGTAGTCGGGAAAGCTCTGTTTTGTTTTTGTTATAAAATCTTCGTTATTGTTTGAGTTGCGAGCACATAAGGAGAGAAACATGTTATTAGTTGCAAACCATAATTGAAACATTGAACAATGAATGAAATGAGTTCTTTCCTAACAAGTACCCTGCATTAATAAACCCACTGTTCATGTCCAAAAACAAGGTCAGCCACCATATACTTGTCTATGACTAACCAGGAGATAACCAGAGATAACCATAATAGAATATACTAGACTGTCATCAATAGAATATACCTTAACAAGTTTAAAGTTAACCATCAACTATTGTTATAAGAGAACCCCTGTTATAAACTACTAGTTCAACATTCAACTTATATAAAACCAGGAAACCAATCATTAATACTGAACCCATCAAACATTATCTGTTCCAATATTCTCTGAAGGAAACTGAACATTCAGACTTGCAAGAACTTCATTCACAGCAACATTAGCTTCATCCACATGCAATGCCGCTTGTGTCTCGCGATTTTCTTCAACAATCTCTTCATTTCTAGCTTCTTCAACAATCTCTGCATTGTCTCCTTCTTCAGACTTCTCTTCATCTACTCCATCAACTTGAGCTTCATTTCTGGCATCTGCAGCATCTGCAGTCATCTCTTCATCTGCTCCATGAACTTGAGCATCATGGAAAACCTCTTCTTCTTCATCGACTGCCGCATTTTTCTCTATCACATCTTCATTCTTCTCTTCATCATTATTCCCTTCATTCACTTCAACTAAAAGGAAATACTTAGAAACTGACAAAAATAATCAAATTATCATTAAAATGAATATAGATACCTTTCTTTTTCCTCTTCACAAGCTTCCTTTGCTTGAACAGCTTCCTCTTCATCAAGTTCCTGGACTTTGTTTTCCTTTCACCGTTCACCTTCTTCTCTTTCAACAATTTTAAAATCTCCTCACTCACCTCCAACATTCTTGTCAGAACACCTTGCACATGCCCACAGTGCCTGCAAGTTCCCCTGCTACCACCATCAACACCATCACCAGCAACAGCATCATCACCATCATCAACATCATCAACCCTATCTTCCTGGCTTTCAGTTTTGTGCATTTCATCAGCATACTCCTCCACAATGTACTTAATCCCAGTGACCCCCTCCAGCATAGCCCTTACCTTGTCCAATGCATGATCCTCGACCTCATCAGCATGAGGAGAGACAAATTTTTTGCAACCCTCAACTTCTTGCACTGTTGGGATCAAGAAAGGGTGCAAAACCTGTCATCAAATGATAAAATAATTAATAAATTAATTAATCATTAAATGATAACATAATTAATAAATTGAATTGGTACATACCTGTCTAGCTCCTTGATGGCCTGCATCAACATCTCCCACATTTCTTCTTGTATGCTGCCACCTCAGCATCCTTGGGATTGGCAAGGGGGACTGTTCAGATTTCCCAGCATTACGGCCAACCAAGGGTACAGCCTCATATATCCATGCCTGCCATGAATGCCACAGTCACATTACTTATGTTTTCACACAATCATTCTTAATAAAACTGGAAAATAAAATAATAATACTTACAAGGAAGGCCCATGGGAATCCAAACAGTGCATAACCAGCAGTTTTACCCTCTACATGCTGTCAATGGGTCTTCGCAAAATCCACTTTATTGTAGAGGTAGTCCACTGTCAGGTCATAACAAAGCCTGCCCCAGGGGTACTTGCTGAAAAAGTCCAGGTTATCCACACATTGGATCCACCATTTCTCAACATTTTTAGTTTTGTCCCTGGCCATCAGGACAGTATGGAGGAACCACAGGAGAGCCAACTTTAGCTTCTCTTCCTTAGAGAACTGTCTCTGCTCCATCAAGTACAGTAGATTTTCTGCCCTCACATCCCCACCACCACAGACCTTCTCTAGAAATCCTTCACCATTTGCCAGGAACTTGGCCTTCAATTTGGTATCTGGCTCTTCACAACAGTTTAAGCCAGTCATCAGGTAGAACTCCCTCAAGCCAAAACAGACTGGCTTACTATCAATTAAGAACCACATCTCATGCTTTTTCTTGGACTGTCTAATAGTCCTCAAAAGCACTGAGTGCACCAACTGACCATTGAAGGTCCAGTTCTCAGAAAGGTTTAAGAAATCCCCAAAAACTTATCTCCTAAACATCTTTTCAAGACCCAATTTTGCCAGCTTGGTCTTGAAGTCATAAAATTTTTTAACTGAAGATCTCACAGAGATCTTTGCATTAAATGATTCAAACCTGGACAACCAGGTTTTGAACCTAAAGGTACTGACATCAATGTCAATCACCTTCTGTGGAATGCTTAATCTGTCAAGAGGATGCACATCCTCTTCATCATCCTCATCTCCCTCTTTATCAACTCCATCACCTGCTCCATCATCCCTCTCACCAGCCTGATCCCTATCAACCCCTTTATCAACTCCATCATCTCTATCACCAGCCTGATCCTCCTCTCCATCACTCTTCCTACTTGCCTCACCAGAATCATCCTCATCCTCATCATCATCAATCACAACAGTTTTTCCCTTTCTTTTTGCTGCAGCAGCAGCACTACTACCAACTCCATCTTCAGCTTGAAATCTGTCTATCTGATCAAAGGTGTCAACAGATGCACCTTTTGAACTCAAGTTGTCACCAACCTCTGTTTGACCACCACCCACATCTTTATCAGTGGATGTGGCATCACTGTCATCATCTTCTTCCTCCACCCTTCTTCTTTTGCATTTGACAAAATCTGAGGGGATGTTCGAAGACATCCAAGCTTCTTGTGCTGATTTGCGCATGGACCACCTACGCGTACGTATATTTTTTTCCTTAGCTCTCTTTTCTTCTAAAAGCTTCGCTCTACGCTCTTCCCAAGTTCGCGGACCTTTTCCTTTGGGAACGACGCGCTTTAACCTAGGAATTTAATCACCTAAACACAACACATTTTTACAACGAAAGTTAAAGAAAAAATCCCCAATAATTACACCTACACAAACCACATTTTAATACGAAAGTTAAAGAAAAACCCCTTATTATTACACCTACACAAACCACATTTTAATACGAAAGTTAAAGAAAAACCCCCAAAAATTAAACCGAAAACCAAAATCGAAAATTGCGTATAAACCGGTAAAATAACAAAACCCATTACCCGAAATCAAGATGTAAAGATGCAGAATACCCATTAATCGTAGAAAATACAAAGTTAAATTTCAAATAAAAACCCTAACAAAATCGAGTGCGTACCTGTTTATGCTGTTCGTCGATAATGTGCTTAACCCACAGAGATCCTTTAAATAAATCCAAAAAGACACTCACAGTAGTTGAAGTCGTGCAGGCAGTTGATAGAGAGAAAATAAGAGAAGTTGAGAGTGAAAATTGGAATGGAACGCAGTAGTGTATGATCAACCAAATAGAGTAGATGTAGTATCCGTTATTGTTTAAATTACCCGGGTACTTTTTTTTATTTCAAAAGAGTTCACAACTTTTTTATGTTTTGCACCCACAAGTTTTTTATGTTTTGCACCCACAAGTTTCTAAGAATACTAATTCAGTCCTTGGTCCCCACTTAAACCCACTTAAGTTTTTCTCTCTACAAAAATAAGTCAAAAAGAAATGGAAAGGTTAAACTTTTTATTCAACACTTTGAGGGGTCTTTTAGCTAATTCTTCTCATATTACACGGTGTTGCTAGCCTACGTGGCATACAAACTAATTTGACCAACTACTACACTGTTGTGTTGCCTATGAAATACTCCAATATTGAGTCATTTACACTGATTTGAACGGATACTACACCGTTCGGCTAATGACGTTTGGAGGCCAAAACAGGTATGTCCTGATACATACTTGCTACCTCGCATCCCCAAAAATAAAAGGCGATGATGATGAGTATCCATTTTGCAAAATGAGCATAAAGTGTGTAGGATTGGTACTTGGAATGGCGATCGGCTTGCCACCATTATTTGCAGTCGTACCGGCGTTCTTAAGCCTCTACCCGATACGAAGAAATTTGAGCCTATCCCTTTCAAAAATTATTATTATTATTATTATTATTATTATTATTATTATTATTATTATTATTACTGCTGCTGCTGCTGCTACTTCATTTCACTTACTTTTTATTATTTACTTTATTTTATTAATTATCATACTAATTCATTTTTTATATTTTTCGATGTGCATTTGGATTGATATTTTTATAAGATGACACTCTAGAAAATGCTTCTAATATAATTTACTATTTCATTTTTAAAATTTTTATTTTATTATTACTAATTTATTTTTGGCATACTAAGCAACTGGTTTTATTTTCCAGGTCTATTTAGGGGGAGTTCGCTAACAAAGAAAGCAACTAGAAAAGAATAGCCTTTTATTTAATTTTAATACAAAATACATGTATTTTAAGTTGCATCTTGGTGGAAATTTTTCTAGTTGATTTTACTTTAATCCAAATTATTTAGTCCGACCGAGAACCACACTTGGTGGAATCTGAGAGTTGCCTAACACCTTCCTCTTGGGATAATTTGAAGCCTTACTCATGATTTTTAGTTCATAGATCAAGTTTCGGAGTTAACATTAAAATTGGCTAGAAAAAAAAGTAGGTGCCCTAATATGCCTAGTTAAAAAATAAGTCGAATCCTATTTCGAACTCTAACCGGTTCCGGAAAAAAAGGTGTCGAAAATACTCTAGGGGCCTATTTCTTTTTTTCCAGCTTGTACACATGATTTGGATAGTTTGGATCTTCGGATCCAGGATGTTGAATCACATATACTTCTACTTTCAAGTACCCATTTAGGAAGGCACTCTTTACATCCATCTGTCAGAGATTGAACTCCTTGTGTGCTGCAAATAAAACTAACATCCTTATAGCTTCCATTCTTGCAATTGGAGAGAATTTCTCATCATAATCTATACCTTCCTCTTAATTGTATCCTTGGACTACTAGCCTTGCCTTGTTCCTTGTGATAATACCATTTTCATCAAGCTTGTTCCTATATACCTATTTTGTCCCTGTTATCAATCTATCTCACGGTCGAGCGACTTGATGCTACATCTTGTTTCTTTCAAATTGATGTAGCTCTTCTTGCATATCTATTACCTAATTTTGATCTTGTAATGTTTCCTTTATGTTTCTTGGTTCCACTTCTAACAAAAAGGCTATCAAAGCACAAAAATTTCTCAAATCTCCTCTATTTGTAAATCCAACATTCATATTTGAGAGGATGTTGTCTAATGGATGTGAGCTCTTATGCTTTCAGTTTCTATTTTCCAACTGCTGAGAAGGACGCGACAGGACCAGGTCCATGTAGTGTTTCCTCAGTGTCAGGTGCACTGTTCTGAGCATTGTTTTGTTCCCTTAAATCACTGTCTCCCTGCCTTTCTTTGTCAAATGGATGCTCTTTTGTGGAGCTCCACCTGCTTCAGTTTTGTTTCACCCTGCAAAACCTGGTTCGTGTGTGCTCCAATTTCCTGTTCATCATCCAGCGCACCATTCTCAACCTCATTGTTAGTTTTATCAAAAATAACACGAACATTTTCCTCTACACTCTGAGTTCTTTTATTTAATACTCTAAAAGCCTTAAAATTTGCAGCGTATCCTAAAAAGATATCCTCGTCATTTCGTGCATCATACTTAAAGCTTATTTACCGTTATTATAGATGTAGGATTTACAACCAAAGTCCTTAAATGATTTACATTTTCTTTTCTTCCATGAAGTAAATCATAGGGAGTCTTTTCTAGCAAAAGTCTGATTGAGCATATGTTTAGCAAGTAGCAAGCAGTGTTCATTGCCTATGCTGAAAAACTCTAAGGCAGGCTACTAGCAATCAACATTGTCTGTGCCATATCTTCTAGTGACATGTTCTTCCTTTCTACTACCCCATTTTGTTGTGGAGTTCTAGAAGCAGATAGATTATGATCTATACCATGTATAAAACAAAAGATAGCAAAATTGGCATTTTTAAATTCAATTCCATGGTCAGACCTAATGCTATCAAGTGGAGAACCTAATTTCTTTTGAATCATGCATACAAAGGCAGAGAATATATCAAATGTTTCAACTTTTGTAGCAAGAAACATGGTCCAGGTATAAGTAATCCTCGACAATGACAAACACATGCCTCTTTCCACCTCGAGTCTTGACCTTCATGGGTCCGCATAGATCCATATGAACTAGTTCCAGAGGTTGAGAAGTACTCAGTATATTCTTTGACTTAAATGATGACTTAACATGCTTACCTCTAGCACATGTATCACACACCTTTTCATTACTAAATTTTATGTTAGTCAAGTTAATGACCAAGTCATGTGATGCAAGTTTACTTAATTGATTTAAGCAAGCATGGACTTACCTTTTATGTCATAGTAGTGAGTTTTCTTCAGAGACACTTATGAAAGTCAGTGAGTTATTAAGAAGATATAGAAAAGATGCCTTATAGACATTGTTACATCTCTTGCCACTAAGATGCTTTATAGACATTGTTAAATCTCTTGCCACTAAGCACTACTTCACTTAACTTCTTGTTTGTTATATGGCATTCATAAGATGTAAATTTAACGTCATTTTCTCTATAAAACATCTGAGATACTTAGCAAATTACAATTCAAAGCAATCACATAGTATACATTTTCAATAGCATGGGAGGAAGGCTTATCGATTTTTCCCATAGCTACAATTTCACCTTTCTTACCATTTGCAAAAGCCATGTTTCTACTTTGAAAAGCTGTTAGTGAGAGAAAATTTGATTTATATCCATTCATGTGCCTTGAGCAGCCATTATGAAGTATCTAGCTTTAACTGCCCTCTCTCGCTCCAACATGCACATACAATTAGTGATTAGTTTTAGAAACCCAGGCTAGCTTGGGTCCCTTTCCTTTATAATTAGGATAAATAACATTACTTTTTATTCATTTTGACATGACGACTCTCTTGTTATTCTGATAAGCGTTAAACAGGCTCATGCATCTATCTTTGTAACGTTCTGTTTTTCCACGATATGTACACAGTTTGTTGTAAGCTAGATTTCAAATACTTACTCTTTGGATCCCATGAAGATGGTGATTTTTTACACCCCAGACCCCTTTTGTTTGTCTTATAATAGTCATGCAGCCAGGTGAGAGCCTATGAGGACCTATTCCAATTAGTGGTCCTAGCAAGTTCGAATTTGGTTCTCTTTAATCTTCTTGAAGCAATCTAATCTTTTGGGTTTCAACATTTACCTTTTCTTGTAGAATTTTTAGAGCTGCTTCAAGACTTATTTCTGCTTCACTCATGACTTGCTTGCCTCTTGCCTAGGTTTATTTTAATTTTTATTTTTAAGCACTGAGACATTCTTTTTAGATTCAAGTACCTAATTTTTTAGTCTTTTAAAATAAGAGTTCAAATCAGTGTTTTGACTTCCAGTTCCTTGTTATCATCTTCGATGTTTATGAAATAAGAAAACATTTGCTCTCTGTCAGCACTTAGGCAGTCAAACTCATCAACTAAGGTAAGTAGAGGAGCAACCAATTTTTTGTTTGAGTAAGAAATTACATTATTCTTAGTAATAGAAAAGCTTAGCTTAGGGTTATGATCTTCAGCTTCCCAACACAAGTTTCCATAAGAGCAATGGCGGCTTCTTCATCGTGATCTTCTTTCTTACCATTGTCTTCATCAGTATCTCCCCACGTAGTCATGTATGGCTGTTTTGCTGCCTGCTGCCTCCCAGATGCTTCCTTCTTGTTCTTGAAGCGACCACATCCTCTTGTCCTATGTTGATCTTTCTTAATCTATTATTCCTTTTAGGATAGTCCTAGGCAAAGTGGTCAATCTTTCCACACTTGCAGCATCCATTGAAAGAGATCATGTCTATTACATTTGACTTTCCTTTCTTTTTAAAGTTGTTTTTGCTATTCTTGATGAAATTTTGAAAGTTTTTGGTGATGAAGGCCATCTCATCTTCATTTTCTCCGACTTCAAACTCAGTGGCTTTAAGGACCAGGTTCATTTCCTTCTTAAAATCGGACTGTGACAGATATTGCTTCATTATTTCGCATATTTTCACATTGTCAATCAACTCATCTAATGATAGTTGTCATATTGTATAGGTTATTTATATCGTATTCTGTATTTTTAGTTTTTGTTTTCCTTGGGTAGTTATTAGGTTATGTCAGCACTTCCTATAAAATGTTATTTGCCTCTTGATTTGTTTCAATCATGTTTTCATTATATTGTCTTTGTTAGTCGAGGGTCTTCAGGAATCAGCCTCTCCATCTTAGTGGAGCCAAGGTCTGCGTACATCTCACCCTCTCCAGACCCCACTTGTGGGATCATACTTGGTATATTCTTTTTATTGTTGTTGTTGTTGTCTAATGATAGCCTATCAAGGTCCTTAGCCTCCATTATAATAGTAATATTTCCAATCAGCTCGTCTACTAATAGCATATCAAGGTCCTTAGCCTCCATTATAATAGTAACCTTTTTCTCCCTTGATTTTCTAGTCGATGGTCTATGATGAATAGCCTCTCCACCTTGGTGGGGGTAAGGAATGTGTACATATCACCCTCCCCAGACCTCACTTGTGGTAATACTGGGTATGTTTCTACTTTTTCCCATGATTGTGGCAAGACATGTAGAATCTTACGGACTAGGTCCTCTATAGGGGAAATCTTACCAAATGACTTTAGCACATTTGCAGTGATGTTAAACCTTGTCACCATATTTTGAATTAATTCTCTCTCCTCAATGAGAACAATTCATAGTTTCTCATCGATAATTCAATTCTAGATTTCTTCACTTGACTTGTTCCTTCATACGTAGTTTGAAGAGCATCCTGTATTTCCTTAGTAGCTGAACATGCCGAGATTCGATTGTATTTATCAAGATCAAGTCCACAAATGATAATTTTTTTTGCCTTTGCATTTTTCTCAATCATCCTTCAATCACCATCATTGTATTCACTTCACACCTTTGGGATATGATGTTATTGTGCATTTTTTCATTGGAACCATTGGTCAAACTTTATTGATTTTCTAAAGTTCATAGTCTTTAGCAGTTAAGAAATCATCCATCCTTGCCTTCCACCAACTATAGTATTCGCCATTAAATAGTGGTGGTCGTGCGATGGATTGGCTTTCTATTATATCGGGTGGTGCACTCATCTTTCAAATTCTCAAGGAGTTAACCAACTATGATAAGACCTGCTTTGAAACGACTTGTTATATCTATTGCACACCTAAAAAACACTAGAGGTGGGGGTGAATAGTTTATATGCTCAATTTTTTGATTAAGTAAAATTTTACCAACACCCAAAACCAGGTTCTCAATGTTGGTCTAAGTTAAAATAATGAATGTAAAGTGCGGAATATAAATGAACACGGTATTTTTACGTGGAAAACTTCTTGTTCAAAGGAGAGAAAAACTGCGACACACAACTGTGGGATTTACCCAATTTTCTACTAAAGAGTAACAAGGTTTGCAATTTACAACACATTGACCAACCCAAGCCACTAACATTACAACCTACCACGGTAGACTATAGTAACCCACTTAAATAGTGAAATCTAGGCACTTAGATGACCAATCGAGGTAGTGACTTCCCCTACAATCTACCACTATAAATTGTTGTATTAAGGTTCCCTTAAGAAGACACCAATTTCCTATGTTTTAGTGCTAAGAATATATTGGTACAACTCGATCACCTATTACATCAACCAGACAGTGTAAAGAGAAAAAGAATAACCTTTTCATAGACAAGGTTCTTCGATCTATCTCTGATGTATGCATTTCAAGACAGTTTTCGACTCCGCCTTGTGAATAGGTTTTAATGCACAAGTTTTGAAATATTCAAGGTGCTGAATATATAGTCTGTAGGAGTCATTATAAGCGTATAAAACTTTTCCTTCTAGGACTTTGTACAAAGCCTGTCTCATATTATAGTTTTCCTTCCTATACGATTTTGTTTCCTTCTTAGACACTGGTAGATCTTGTAAGAATCTTTTATGTGCCATCCAAGAAGTTTCTCCAGTTGTGTTGAGGGCTTTAAGGGTTTATTACTTGTGTTAAGAGAAATCACATCCCCGTCTTTAAGTGAGACCTAAACCAATATGGAATGCAACTCCGCTCGTACACAGAACCTTCTTCGCATGAGGTTTTTCTCCTAGTCCAATTAGGAAATCATTTCCCTTTCGAGGGTTTACTTAGATTTAGCGCTTGACACAACATCAGGACTTTGACAATGCACTGTTCTCCAGCATAGTGAATTAACTACGTGCAAGTGAGTTTAACCATGCACAAGCACCATTTGTCATATTAATAAAATATAAGAGTTGATTTTTCTAATCATACTCCAACACATACACTGTATTGAGTTTCTCAAACTCTCCTTTCTCTACATTAAAGGTAACGTCAACCTTTTTTTCGAACCCTTTTTGGACCTTAATAAAGGCTTCAGCCAATTTTGCAAACAATCCAATCGAATATTCAAGCAAAATTGAAAACCAAAGTCAGAGCTTCCTTAGTAAGCGTTTTTCCAAATTTTTTCAATTGCATGGACATAATCTCATCCCAAGTTAAGTCATTTCCTTTGATCCCCATGATGTAGTCAGTAATTTGTTCATAGGTACCATCATACTTGGCTCAATCGAGCATCCTATACTTCTTTGTAATGGGCATTGGGGTAGCGCTTGCCTTATACCGCTGATGTGAATACTTTGCAATGTCAATACTTTTTAACACTTTGGGTCTGCCCCAAAATCTGATACGTCCTGTTATCAAATTCCTTCATATTTTCATAAGAGATTCCAAGAGCGCACACGGTGGATCTAAGCCTCAAGAACCCGCAACTTCAAATTTTTCATAAGAGAGTCTAATAGCGCATTCTCTGCATCTAAGCCTCAAGAACCTACAGCTACTACAACAATCCCCAACCACCTAGAATCAATGTGAAACGGCCTCGATTAGTCGTTTCGGAAGTTAAGGTTTTGTTATTCTATGAGCTTGTCTTAGTTGAAAAAGAGTTTTCTGGTAAATTGTCAGAGTTTCCTTCTTATTGGAAGGTTAAATTGGCATGGATATTGTTCCATAAAGTTCATTTAATGTCTATTTCTTCGATTGTGATTCTTTTGCTAGCATGACTCGAAAGTAGTCTAGCTCTGGTAGCCTAGTAAATAAGAAGAAGAGCTTCCTAAAGCCCTAATTATTTCTATCCTTAGTCTGCTGCCATCTCTTCTTTATTCGGAACTGGTGAGCTTAGGCGCTCAGTAACCTATTGTGATGTTCCCTGCGTGGAGCGAGAGTGCGTGCCAAGGTAGCCGGGTAAGCACATTATTGTTTTTCAAGGCTACTAGGGCTAATGAGAAGCATCATTTGACCCCAAAGTTGGTCCATCAGGCGGTGGTGCTTATAGAAAATGTATGGAGTTATGACTCGAGAGTTGCAGCTATTTGGAAACTCGAAAGGGTAGTTTGGTAGCTTAGATCTGCCTACGTTCAGCTTTTAGCTAAATCTTCTTTATTCCAGTAGACTGTGCGAGGATGGTTATTTCTATTCAGATAGCTGCATGAGTTTGTGCTTTAAGTGGAGGAGTCTTTGTCCAAATACTGAATGGTAATACTAAATCTCTAAGGCGTTGATACCCTTTTATCACGACCCAACCTAGGGCCACGACAGAAACCTACAATGAGTGTCGAACATTGCTAAACCACTAATAATCTATTAATGTTAGATATAAGCTGGCAACCTGATCATATATACGTACCTATCTGCTGAAAGCATAAAGTCTGGAAAGATGACACGACTTCAACTTGCTGGAAATTAGAACATTGAGACACAAATTCTGTTGTGTCATACTTCATTCCGTCCCACCAATAAATCCGCTTAAGATCATGGTACATCTTAGTCGAACCTGGACGAACAGTGTATTTGAAATAATGTGCTTCTATCATAATTTGTCTACGTAAATCTGCAACATCAGGGACACAAAGTCTATCTTTATACATGAGAACACCGTCAGTAACCCTGTATGGTGACTCCGATTTTCGCTTTACTTCATGAAAATTTAGAGTTAAAGGTCTAGTGCAGCTTGTCGTCCATCCATCATTGACATATCTCCTTCACACCTCAACTCTTTAAGAAGTTACTTTAGCATTATAAGTACACATGTAATCAACTTTGTTGCTGGTAATCTACCTCAGCTCATGGTCCAACTACATGTCTCTTTTATTTTCACTTTTTTCAAGTCATAATATTTCCAATTCAAGGACAATACCCTGAAGTAGATGTTCAGTCTGGAGATCATTCCTGGTCTGCATCATACTATCCAGTAGTATTTGCATGATCTTTATCCTTATATGATAGACCCTGTTCAGATGAACCTTTGACTTACATTGGAATATGAGTAACTACATTCCCACAAGGAGCTTGCGGAACAACACTAACATCAACTGAGATGTTGCATGGTACGTTCGTAAAAATAATATAGCTTGCATCAAATCTTCTATAGTGTGTAGTGACAAGGTACTTCAAAAGCTTCTCCTATTGCATCAAGCGTGAGCTAATTCTTAGTTCCATCGACCTGTTCTATATCGAAAGATATATTGAAGAGGTGATCATCACCTGAATCATGTTAATCCATCCAAAGTTCTGTGTATCTTTGTTTCGAAAAAGTAAAACTCTCCTCTCGTGATTGAGGAAGGGTCATTTTAGTCAAAACAAGCTGAGCAATGGTGTTATCATATTATCCAGATATATTTTATTCCAAAAGTACGATGTGCGTGTTATAATTCTGATCATGTAATCATGACATAATGTCCGTAGAATATTTTATGAAGGTCGTTCAAGTTCTTTTGATATCTGTGTAAATTTTTCTTTAAACTTGGGCTCGTTCGAGGACGAACGAGAGTTTAAGTGGAGGAGAATGAAACGACCTCGGTTAGTCGTTTCGCAAGATAGGACTCCGATTGGCGTACCGATAATTTTAAAATATTCGTAAGGTCCATTGAGACTTATATGTAAAATTTCAGCTAAATCAGACCTCGTTTGGTAGGCATCGGAAGAAGGTTTCTGTTTTTATTGTCGATAAATATTCAAAAGAGATTTTCGAGCTCGGTTTTGGCGGACGAGCTCCGATTTGAAATTCGAAAGTGCCGTTAGGTTCGTATGATTATTTGTGGCTTTTGTAATTTTTCGAAAGTGAATTTCGAGGTTGTTCGGCTAGTTTCTGCTAAAATACCGAAAGTTAAATAATTTGACCTTTTTCCATTTAATTTGCATATTAAGTTTCAGGAGTCCGATTTGAGATCCGCCTTATCAAGTATGCTACATATATTTTGTATAACTTGTATGCAAAAGTTAGAATTATTTCGAATATCGTAGGGTACCGTTTTAATTTTTGTCACAAAAAGAAAAGAAAATAAAGTAAAAGAAATAAAAGAAAAAGAAAAAGACAAAATAAGAAAGAAAAGGAAATGAATGAAGAGCAAATTGAAGGGCGGTGATGATCAGAATCATACAAGATACAAGAAACAATGAGAAACAGAAAATGAAGTAGAAACGAAGCAGAGGAAAAATATGCCAGAAATTGAGAAAAGAGCCGGAGAAAAGTAGAATTTTTACCCTGAAACATTCAGGTAATGATCTTAATATATTATTTGAGTTTATTACGTGTGTTTGAATATATTTTAACGGTAAAAATTGGGATATTAGACATCGTCTTAATAAGTTCAATTAATAGTTTAAAGGGTCAAATGGACCCCGATAATGGAATTGATTATATATTCATACTCAATGAGTTATGGGCAACATATAAATGTAATTTATTTAGGGTTTGGTTATGTGACCATAAACTCGTACAAAGCCTGGCCTGCGTATTGCGTATGTAAATAGGGTATCAGGTTCCTAACCGGATTGCCCTAAGATGTGAGGAATGAAGCCTTTAGCCTAATTTGATATATTTTTCTGCTTATTAAATAGAGTGGGATAGTTTGGCAATGAAACCAAAGGATAAAGTGGTTGTTGATTAGCATAGCTAACTTTTGGAAGAGGTAAGTGTTCGTATCCATTTCTTTGGAGGCACCTAGCCTCGTGGATTTTCTACCATGTGTTCCTTACGTGTGTAGCTGCCGAAAGGCGTACTCATTACGCCTTAGCTTTGGATTTACATTATATATTATATGTTATGTCCTGTTGTTGGTATTGCATTGAGGATCTGAGCATTGTACTCTGGCTGTGAGTCGGCATCTACTTCCCGGCTGTCAATGAGAGTCCCGCGCCGGTGAAGGGTTATTATTACATCACATTGCATTCATATGCATTATATGTCATTCATATGCATTGCATTGCATATCATATTGGGTGCAGGAGTATTCCGCCCCAGGAGCAGGAGGATTCTGCTCCATTATATCATATTGAGGGTCGGAGGATTCCGTCCTATGAGAGTGCAGGAGTATTCCGCCTCAGCTTTACATTATATCGGGTGCAGGAGTATTCCGCCCCAGGAGAGTGCAGGAGTGTTCCGCCTCTGGTTTATATTATATCGGGTGCAGTAGTATTCCGCCCTAGGAGCAGGAGTATTCCGCTTCAGTTGGTTATCAGATTAGATTCCCCTCGAATGCAGGAGTATTCCGCTTGGGGATGGGATTAAGGGCATATGTGACCCTTTGCATCATATTTCATTTCATCTCACTTCATACCATTGTGTAGACTTACGGTACATGACTACTGTCCGGCTTATATGTGCATTGCCTATTTGTTGATATGTTTCTGGCTCGTATTCCTGGTTGAGTTTATTGTTTCATACGTGTTTCCGGTTATTACCTGGCTCTGCCTTTTTATAATTTAATAAGAGGAATTTGGTTTATCTGTTTCTTCTCCCTGGCTAGCTATCCTATTCTTTGAGGTGGCTAGTCTGCCCCACTTATTGAGTCATTTTGACTCACCCTTGTTTGTTGTTTGTTTCTTGTCTATCTATTTTGTTTCGGCAGGTTCGCTCCAGGATTGAGTTCGCCATATTGTGAAGAAGCGAAGACGACTTCAGCTGTCAGGGTGAGCCAGCTTTTATTCCCGATGGCCACCAGTTATTTGGTTGTTATTTCAGTTGCATTTTGCTCCCTTCAGGAGGTATCTATCTTCTTTTGTACTCTTAGATGTCTAGTCTGGATAGCTCTAAACCTAGTATGTTGGGTAGTCAGCTGTAATTTCTTTTGTACAGCTTAGAGGTATCAGTATGTCTGTGTTTTTGTTTTAAGTCTTGTCCTTATTTATGAATTGTTATATTTATTTTCCTAATTTAATTGGTAAGGGTTCGCCCGACGGGTCTAGGGGAGGATGTCGGGTGTCCGCATGGCCTAACCGGATTTCGGGTCATGTCACAATGCCACCAAGAAATCCCTGTGTATCGGGGTCTAGAGGAACTGAAATCAAAGTGCTTCTGGCGAGGCCCGCTATAGGTGCGGGTGACTCGCAATTAAGGCTTTTGGAAAGAGATTGTAAAGTCACATTGACTTGGTTGAAATTTGCAAAGACCTATATATTCACGACCTACTGCTCGGTGATAAATGAATTATGTTTGTCCATGAATTCTTTCAGGATGGCCTCCCAAGAACTAGAACCCTCTTTGGCCACAGGTTTTCCGTTTCTTCTAACCCTCGTAAGTGAATTATTCTTGGAACTGATTGGAGTGTTATGCAGAGAGTGACCTGGCGAGCTGTTGAGTTGAGTTACACCAATTGTTTGCTCCGGCAATCTCTAGAACAGATCCTGTAGCATTGTTTTCTATGGGTGATTGAGTTTATCTAGCAGTTCACACGAAAAGTAAAAGAATTAAATAAATTTAAAAATCAAAGATCTTGTAATAACAAGATTGTCTGGGCCCCTCGATGGACGCCATATTGGGAAAATTTTGATCACTAGCCATTTTTGGACGCGCTCAATGGGGACTATCCACCGTTTCAAAATTCATTGAAGAATAGCCAAAAATTCGCGCGCACACTTAAGCTCCATTAGCGTTGGAAAAACACCCCAGACTAGCCCCATAACAAAAAACTGGGGCTTTGAACAAAACTTGTTCAAAGCCCAAGTATTTTGTTATGAGACTTTATATATAAAGCTGAGTCCCATAACAAAATGATGGGGCTTTGAACAAGTTTTGTTCACAGCCCCAGCATTTTGTTATGGGTTATGAGACTTTATATATAAAGCTTCAGTCCCATAATAATGCTGGGGCTTTGAACAAGTTTTGTTCACAGCCCCAGCATTTTGTTATGGGACTGAAGCTTTATACATAGTCCCATAACAAAATGCTGGGGCCTTGAACAAAACTTGTTCAAAGCCCCAGTATTTATACTGGGGTTAGTTTACTTCTGCTTCCCCAGTACAAATACTGGGGCCTTGAACAAGTTTTGTTCAAAGTCCCAGTATTTATACTGGGATTTGTCCGGAGGTGGCTATTTCTTAGCGAATTTGTTTTTGACGGCTACAAATCAATTAACGCGCGCCAAACAGGCCCCTGAACTAAATTTTTACCGCCATATTGTGTAACCTAACTTTTATAATTTAATTTGCTAGTTAAATTTATATTTATTAGGCCACAAACAATCAATTATATCAAAATTCAATGGTTTTATATTGAATGAGATGAGTTTCTAATGGTAAACAGCTTATCAATATGACTAAATAGCAACAAACGACTAGACAAAAGTAATTAGAAAAGGAAAGGAAAGATCGTTCTGAATGATCGGTGAGCCACACGCGTGCAGTAGCAAGACTAACATAGACAATGGGAGCCATGTCAATAGCACAAGCAAATCAGTAGAGTAATTGTAAAAAAGAGTGTGTGTGTGTGAGAGAGAGAAAGAGCTTATGGTTACTTGTAATGAGGGGGATGGGGATGGGGATGGGGAATATTTATAGTGTTAACTGCTTAGCTAACTTTCGCTTCCAACTCCTCCACATTTCACAATGGATAGATGATGTTGTTGGACGTGATAGATTCTGCCCCCAAGATATGGAGTTGGTTGAGCCTTGATGATTATCTGTAAAAATATCTGTGTAGGTTGACCGAGTTCATGGGTCTCTGTAGATCATCTTTCCAGGATGTGTCTTCAGTTACTTTTTCTATCTCGTCCTCTATGTTTTTTTACGGACATTGTATCCGAAGACACTTGTTTCCTCCAATCGCCTCAATCATACCATGTATTCGGACACCCGGTTGTAACATGTGTGGACCAATTTTTGTCAATACCACACTTAGCAATAGCAGCACAATAGATGGGCTTGACTTTCTAGTGAAAATAAATTGAAGTTGTAGTTACTTTACTAGAATAGTTCAAGGATTAGGGGTCGATGACTTCAACCTAAAAGTCCGTAATTAAGATTCATGAAATCAAATAATATGAGAATTTAGTGCTTCCATCTTGCTCCGTCATTGTTAAAATTCTTGATTAAATTTGACAAGAAAAATTAGTACTAATAATTATGAGTGACGGTCTCCAAATTTTTTTTTATTAATTTCATTATTTTCCCAGCAATTAATTTATCAATCAAGTAAGAGAAACGTGATCTTGGTAGCAAATTGCTGGACCTAAAAGAATATGGAGAATGGTAAAAGGTGGGTCCAAAAGGTATGGACGAATTGGAAGTTGTTAAAGATAAAGTTGGCCATAAGAAAACCTTTTGGTTTACTACAAGTCTACACTTTTCCAAGTCACAAGTTACAACTGAACAAATGCTGTCACTCTGCCCATTCTATGTGTTAGAAGTTTGACTTAGATTTTGAATTTAAGAAATGGACGAGGGCTTTTAAAATTTGTAGTTTAACTTAAAATAAATTATTCAAATTTTATGTGATTGTAAATTATCTCACAAATAAAAGTTATTACTTTTCAAACCTATATAAAGTAAATTACATGGAGGAGCTTTGAAGCAACTGGTAAAGTTGTTTTTGTGTGACCTATAAGTCGCGGGCTCAAGCCGTGGAAACAGCCACTGATACTTGCATCATGATATGATCATACGTACATCATAGCCCTTAGGATACAACCTTTTCCCATAAAACAAAGTTATTACTTTTCAAGCCTATATAAAGTAAATTACATGGAGGAGCTTTGAAGCAACTGGTAAAGTTGTTTTTGTGTGACCTATAGGTCGCGGGTTTAAGCCGTGGAAACAGCCATTGATGCTTGCATCATAATAGACTCGTACATCATACCCCTTAGGGTACAATCTTTTCCCGGATCCTGCGTGAATGCGGAATGTTTTGTGCACCGAACTACCTTTTTTAAGTCTAATATAAATTAGATTGTAGGACTATATCCAGATGTTTTAAAACTTATTTTGCTATGTAGTAACAATTTGCTGTGGGTTGCAATCCTTTAGATACTTTTATATGGAAGCCATCAGTCCAAGTCCTTGTGATGCATTAATTAATGTTTCTTTTAAGAAGAAGAAGAAGAAAGGATTTGCATTATGAATAGCGGTATACTTTCCTGACACCCAGGTAATGAAGAGACAAATCTAGAAACAGTCAAATGAAGGAGTACTCTTTAAAGAACAGTGGAAGAATTGCATTTGGTAAATAATCTATTAGAATTCTTTAATTTGAGTCAAGCTTGCACGATTTTTCTATTATCTAATGTTATTGAGCCCCTGGGGTGGATCTACATATAGGGTGGCGGGTGTTCTCAGTCGCGAGTGTATGTATATGTACATATATATATATACTGAAGAAAAATATAAACAAGTTAAAGTGGCAGCCACTACAACTAAATGCTTCATGGTGCCACTTGATGCTAGTGTTTTAGGTTTGAATCTTCCCAAAAGCACAAGGTTATATTTTATTATTTTGCTGCAGCAACCATTCCAATGTTCTGGGAATCAAGGTTCCTTTCTTTACTTTTCAAATTCGTTCCCTTGTTGTTGTACTTTTTATTATCATTTTTTTACTTTGTAATTAGTAAAATGTAAATACATAGTTTGTTCATAGATATTATTTTAAATATTTAAATTTTTTATAACCACAGTTTTAAATTGCAACTGCCCTTTGTAATTTTAAATTTTTTTGTTCAAATTTCAATTAAATAATGTCTAAAAATGGTTAAACAAAAAAAAAAAAAAAAACCCTCATGCTTCCTACCACCTCTCTACCTTCTAGTCTGCCAAGGCTCAGCAAGTTCAAAAATTAGACTATGAAAATAGAGTAACAAAGTAAATATTTGTGGTATAGTTACAATTTTTAACCCTTGACGTAAGGCAAAATTCTATTAAAGTGATAAAAATATTTCAAAAATTGCTTTAGAGTATTAGTTTAAATCCTATATATGATATTCTTAGTACTTCTTTGAGTCCCCTTGCATAATTTTTGAGTTCCGCTCCTAACACCCAGCCACTATATGCTCTTATTAATTTTAGCAGCCGTAAATCCTGAATCCGTCCATATTGAGCCTTGATGGTATACTAGAAGACTCTTACATCTTTTATGTAAGTTTTTTAAAGGATTCAACAATATTCTCCTAAAACTAAGTTCAACATAATCCATCATAGTTCATATTTCACATGTCTTATCACCTCATCGGCTTATCTAAAGATTCAATATTGTCCACCTCATCATCCTTATGGCAGCTCTCATATCAATTGTTGGGATTAGTTGGTCAATGCTAAAGATACTAACACTTAACACGATATGTCTGATTTCGATCAGATCACATGATTTTTTTAAAAAAAAATTCACACCATTACGGGTACCTACACTTTATATATAATTTCTTTTTCTTTTCAACGGTCAATATGAGGTTTTGTGCGATAAAAATAAAAAAAATAAAAAAAAAATAATGTGAAGTTTTTGTTACACACCAAACTCATAATAATGGAACTACCGAACAAGTCAAACTTCCAAAAAAAGAAAAGTTCTTAAATACGAGCCGCATTTGAAAATATACAAATTTTTTCTAAAAGAAGAAGAAGGAGGAAGAAGAAGAAGCTGAAAAAAGAAAAGTTCTTTAAATACTGCCACATTAATTATAAACTAATTGTAAAGAAACACGTCTGCATTTGCAACCAAAAGACTTATGTGTAGTTCCACATTGGTTGAATAAAATTGTGCAATTACTGCAGTCTTTTGCTATAAATTTTTTGTTTGGCAAGATTAACATACTACTCCCTCCGTCCCATTTTAGTTGTCGCTTTAAAAAGTTTCATTTGTCCCAAATTAGTTGTCGCTTTAGCATTTCAAGACATTTTTTACCAATTCTTTCCAACTATGCCCATATTTAATAAAGGAGTATTTCCTAGAAAAGTCAATCCAGTTTCATTTATTAGGGGTAATATAGTAAAAGACGTACCTTATTTATTGATTTCTTAATGAACGTGTATAAACCTAAAGCGACAATTAAAATGGGACGGAGGGAGTACAAGTTTATTTAGATCCTACAATTTTTTGTGGAAGTCTCTTAATCCTGCCAAACAAAAAATTTAAAGACAGAGACTAGAGTAATTGCAAAATTATGCAACCAATGTGGAATTACCCTTATGCATGTCAGGTCTTTTGGTTGCAGATGCAAACGTGTTTTCTCTCAATATGTTTATAATCAATGTGGCTAGTATTTAAAAAACTTGTCTTTTTATTTTATTTGAAAGTTTTTAAAGTTACAAGAATGTTATGAAACGTGTAGACCGTAAGTTTCAATTAAATGCGCCTCGTATTTAAAGAACTTGTCTTTTTTAGGTTTATTTTTTTGAAAACTTTTCAAAAATAAGTTTTTGCATAAATAGTTATTTTTTAAGACGTAATTACTAGCTGTCTTTCTCATAGTAGCCTTTTCATATATGCAATAGAATAGCAGAAAAAGAATAACCAATATAGCAGAAAGTTCCTAGAAACTCATCTAATCCCAAATTATTTGGGAAAGTTTTTTTTTATTTGTTTGAGAAAACCTTACGTGACTTTTTCCTTGAACTTAGACAATTCTGCCCACTATAGCGAACTCTACGGAAGTAGTAGGACGAATTGCAAAAATATGCTACCAGAAGCAATGGTTTGCCAGATTGCCCTCACTAACAGATGTTTAGCAAAAATGCCCTCATTAGTCTAATAAAAACAAATTCGGACCAAAATACCCCTACAAACCAATAAAAAGACGCGCACAGTCCATCCCCTTCCTTTTCGCTATTCACCCGATCACAACAACCCTAAAGACTCATTCCTTGCAAAAATTGCACCGTTCAAATAAAGGTTCACTGTAAGATTTCTTCAAATTGCTATTGAATTTTACTAACAATTTGATTAATTTCTTTATAATTTCATTTATATTATGCTTAACTTTGGTTAAAATTCTATATAAACCAAACGAGATATGGTTTTTATTCATAATAATAAAAAAACACATGATATTAGATTGATTACAGTAATTGTAATATGTACTTTCATTAGAAAAAAAAATAAAATCTATCATTTCTGGAAAAGTCTTGGCTTATTGACAGTAGTTTAAGCTCTGGTGCAATGGGAGGCTTGTAAAAAGTTATTAACTATTGCCAAGACTTTCAACCATATTGCAATGAGCGGCTACAACCAAGACTTGCAGCTCTGATGCAATGGGGTCCTTGTAGGCACTTCTTCCCTATTGCCAAGACTTACAGACTTGTTACAATGGGGTACTTGCAGACAAATTCTCTGCAAGTCCTGGCAATAGCCAAGACTTGTAGCTCTGGTGCAATAAGCACAAAGCAGAGATTTCTTGGATATTGCCAAGACTTTCAGACCTGTTGCTATGAGGGACTTGCAGATAAAGTCTTTGCAAGTCTTGGCTATTGCCAAGAGTTGCAACTCTGGTGGAATAAGCACCTAGGAGAAACTTCTTGGCTATTTCCAAGACTTTCAGACTGTTGCTATGAGGGGCAGGCACACAAAATCTCTGCAAGTCTTGGCTATTGCCAAGAGTTGCAGCTCTGGTGCAATAGGCACCTAGGAGAGACTTCTTGCCTATTGCCAGCACTTAAAGACTGTTACTATGGGAGGCTTGCAGACAAAGTCTCTCCAAGTCTTGGCTATTGCCAAGAGTTGCAGCTCTGGTGCAATAGGCACCTAAGAGAGACTTCTTTACAAGACCTTAAGCCCAGAAAAGGGCAACACTTTTACCGATGATCCTCCTTCTATTAAAGCATATTATTAGTCTTGATTATGTGCAGGATTACCACTATGGCGACTCGCTGCATTTATATAGCTTATAATGGGAATTGGGATGCAAACAACAAATCCATCAACCATGATATAAAGTTGATACTTGTCGAAGACGGTATAAGCTATCACACATTTAGAAAAGAAATTTGTAATGCTCTAACCATCAATACTGCTGAAACTGAAGTAAAGATAAGGTTCGACACAAATATCGAAAGATGCAGAGGAATGATGGTAACAAATGATCAAGAACTTACAACTTGCATGTTTCTGCTGAAAAATGATGAGAATTTCAGAAAATCCTGCTTCATAGTAGAAGTAACTAAAAGGACTGAACTCTCAAGTAACAACACCAGCACACCAACTACATACAAAATCTTTCTGAGTGAAGCAGACCACACCATGGTAATGAATCAAAAGGAAGGGAAATTGATTGACCTCATAGACCAAAATGAGGATGTAATCTCCCTGACTGACCAAGAAAGTGATGATGCACAACATGAACAAGGAGAAACCAATGATGAGGTCACCAGATGCAGAGCTTTAGTGATACACACTGAACCACAAACAATCATCACCGACCAGTCAACAACAATAGACATTGAATCAATCACTCCACCACCAACAATGGAAGAACAGTAGAGCCAACCATAGTAAACAAGGAAAAGAGAAAGAGAAAACTTGACATTGAAACAACCATTATAGGGAGTGATGCATCTGTGGATGACATAAATGAAAAATTTGTCTTCCAAGACAAATATAGTATGAAGAAGTCTATGTCTATCATTGCAATTACAAAAAACATACAGTTCAAGGTTGCTAAATCATGCAAAACAAGATATTGGCTGAGGTGTGTTGATACCAATTGCACTTGGCGTTTCCATGCATCAAACATACCAAATTCTATGCTTTTCAAGGTGGACAGCTTTGAAAAGACACACACGTGCTCCATTGACTTCATTAAATCTGACCAGCAGAATGCAACATCAAAGACGATAAGTGACTACATTGTGGAGCTCATACAGCAAAACGATAATGTCATCACACCTAAATTTGTGGTATAAGAAATGAGAAGGAAATTTGGAATTACAATCAGCTACCACAAGGGATGGCGCTCAATACAACATGCTTATTCTTTGTTGAGAGGATCACCTGAAGAGAATTACATTATGCTGCCTTCCTATCTATATATAATGAAAGAAAACAACCCTGGCACGTACGTCAACATCAACACAGATGGCGAGAACAGGTATGCACAGTCTAAACCACTGCACATACAATTAAATTTTCATCTATTGGCAATAAGCCAAGACTTTCTTAGATTCACACACATGCCACACATATCACTTTCCTTGAAATATTAGCATTTGACAATACTTTCCCTCCCCTCTGCCACATTACTCCAACACTTCACTAATAAATCTTCTGCTTCCCCCATGAAGGTTTCAGTATGCATTCTTTGCGTACGGCGCTTCAATACAAGGATGGAGACACTGCAGGCCAGTAATAATGGTAGACGCAACATTCTTGCAGGGAAAATACCGTGGTATTCTCATAGTAGCAGTCTCTAAAGATGGCAACAACAACATCTTTCCCTCGGCATTTGGGATTGCAGATTCAGAAAACAACAAAGCCTACAACTGGTTCTTCCGACAAATGAGAATTGCAATAGGGACGCGTGAACAACTCTCCATCCTATCAGACCGCCACCCCTCCATTGAAAATGCCATCGCTAACGTCTATCCAAACTGCCAGCATGGCATATGCATTTATCACATGGAGAAGAATCTAAGGAGCAGATTCTACTCTGACGCAGTGATCTCATATTTTTGCAATGCAGCAACTACTTACAATCACAAAGATTTTGATACGTATATGACTGAGATTGAAAATCTTGACAAAAATGCTGCAAAATACATAAAGGAGGAGCCACCAGAAAGATGGGCACGTTCATTCCACACTAATAGAAGATACAACATGCTAATAACAAACAATGTTGAGAGTATGAATAGCGTGCTTGCAAAAGCCAGAAAACTGCCAATAATGGGGTTAATTAACTATATCCAAAACAAGCTTCAGAGTTGGTTTTTCGAGAGAAAAAGTGAGACACAAGGAACATATCATGATCTCACAAGTTGGACAGAACAAGAGCTGACCGGAAAGATTCCATTTGCATACATGATGATAGTAAGTAATATTTCTTTCGAAAAGTTTTAGAAACAAAAATCTGTAGAATCAACATTTGCTTATTACATGCTTATTGACTTCATTCGCAGGTTGATCCTATTAGTGACACAGGATTTACAGTAGCAGATGGAGACGATAAGTTCACAGTCGACTTAAAAGAGAGAACCTGCAAGTGCTTGCAATATCAAACAGACGAGCTATCATGCACCCACGCCATTGCAGCAATAGATAGGAGAAATCTACAGAAGTCTAGCTACTATGCACAATGGTTCACAAGACATGCTTGGCAAGAAACTTACAAGGGTGAAATTCTACCAGTAGGAAGTTCAAAATCATGGGATGTCCCATAAACGGTCAAGGACTTCATCACAAAACCACCCAACATAAAAATTAAGCGGGGAAGAAGGAAAACAAAGAGATATGCTTCAAGAGGAGAGTTTCCAAAGGCTAGAGCTCAATGTTCAAGATGCAAAAGGACAGGACACAATAAAACCAGCTGTGTCTACACTCCAGTACTCAATCCACATGCAAGAAAATACAGAAAGAAAGTTACACCATGATTCATTTTAATTACTCCTATGAATTACAATTTTATATGTTAAACATTGCTTATAATTTGCACAACTGGTGAACTTAATGTCCTCAATAAATCTTAATTTTAAATTTTGATTGTCCAACTCCCCTCCCCTCCCCTCCCACTTTATCAGAAAATATCCTGTCAGGTATTGCCAATTGCCAATACTTTCAACATATTTTCAACGAGGACTTCTAGAAAATATCCCTAAGAGTCTTGGCTATTGCCAAGACTTGGAGGTCTGTACTTAACTGAAAGATCACGCAAAGAGCTAACCCACCGCTAAGCCGAATAAATGAATTCTCTCAAATACTGGCAATTGCCAAGACTTTAAACACACTTGAAAATACGGCAATGGAGACTGACTCCAAAAGTCTTAGCAATTGCCATTACTTTGCGCTTGACTGCAGCTATAGGCAATGTATGAATTCTCTCAAGTCTTGTCTATTTCCAAGAACTGACAAATACTAGCAATTGCCAATACTTGCAACACGTTTCCAATGCCCACTCGAAGAAAAAATATCTAAGAGTCTTGGCAATTGTCAAGACTTTAAGGTCTGGACATTTGTAATTTGCTGAAAGTTCAGGTAACGAGGTAACCATCACCTAAGCTCTATTGGCAATTGCCAAGAGTTTAAATACATTTGAGATGCGGGCTTGAAGACAAGGACTCCAAAAAATCTTGGCAGTTGCCACAACTTTGCGCTTGGCTGCAACTATAGCCAAATATATGAATTATCTAAAATCTTGCCAATTGCCAAGAATACAAATATTTGTATTTCATACTTGGATAGGAGGTCTACGAAAATCTTGCTAATTGACAAGACTTCAAGGTGTAGTGCAATAACAAATGGAACTGGTTCTCTTTGCTATTGCCAAGAGTTTAAGCCCTATTAGAACGGGAAAACTTCTCTGCAATTTTTCACTTACTTACACATAAAATGCCTTGAAGTCTTGGCAAAACCAACACTTGCAATTGACCACTTCAACAGCTAAATAAAAGAGCAATTCCCAAAAAAAAAAAAAACGTATTCCATAACCACCAGCAAGCACTAATAAATAAAAAAATAATACATAGAAAGAGGACAGACAATTCACTCATTCACCTTAAATATAAAGAGTTGTAGGCATAGACATTATATAATAAGGTTTCATCCTTACACTAAAAACATGGTAATTAAACAAAAGTATTGTCAATCATTCAGACAACTACAACATGGTCAATTGTGTCCAGGAAGAAATGGTGCATCAATCGGTCGTGGACAGGTCGACACATTATGTTCATGGTAATCGTGTTCTACCATCTCTAGGGAAGTCTCATAGCCATCAGTGACCTTCGAAGTGGCATGACACCACAGATTGGTAGCAAAGTCAATCCTATACTGCCTAAGCTGTCTGAACATATACTTTGAAACATTCTTCCCATCCATTAACAGGTCAGCAAATTTTATCACAACAGCACCACAGTCATAACTGCATTAAAATTAAATAAAAAACCTGAATAACAATAATGAAAATAAAACAGCAAGAAAAATAATAATAAAAATAAAAATAATCAATTAATATGAAAAATTCCAAGTCAAAGAATGCATACTTGTTGGCCGGCTTGGGGCATTTTACCCACTTGACCTTCAATGGCTCATACACGTCTCCATATGATGGTAGATAACAGTGAAAATTGATCAATTCAAGCAATGATGGAATCATCTTAGAATAGCTATCGACATACTCCATAACCCTTGGGTCGCGCTCCCCATAAACAGAGTCATATATTTCAAGAAGATGCTCATCCAATGAGAAAACTCCAAGCATATAAAGGGTAGTTTCTGTGCTTTCATCACCCAGCCGAATAGGAAAAAAGACACGATCAGCAACCTCCCAAGACATCCCACCCTTAACCTCTTTTGAAACTATACTATCAATAAAAAGCTCATAATTTAGATAAGCTCCCCAAGAATAATTCCCATTATTAGCTTCAAACTGTCTGCATGTCGCTATAAAGCAACGATCAAAGACAAGAGACGTGCTTGCATATTTCAACTGACCATCAAAAGGATGGTACAAACACCGCTTCTTCAAATAATACAAACAGACTTCCACATGCTGCATAAACAAACAATAAAATAAAGGCCTCTTAAAATGGACAAGTAACAGAAGAAGTCTATGCAAGTCTTGGCTGTTGCCACCACACAGACTTCTTGTCTATTGACAACACTTCAAGCCATGTAGAAAGGCTAGTTTGAAGAGAAAAACTCTGCAACTATTGGCTATTGCCAAGAGTTAAAGTTGGAAACTAGAACTGCTGTACAAAATAAGAAAACACAAGAATGAAAGAAAGTTACAAACCTCATCAGTGAGGGTTAACTTATCACACGATAACTCGAGAAACCAACTTCGGTTAGAAATAGAAACAGAACCGAGTTTATAGGTATGAGGCGCAACATTCTCGCCATCAGCATAAACACTTTTCTCAGACCTGCATGAAGCACACACTATAAATCAAAGTACTTATAATAAATAGCTAACGAGACAACTCAATGAAACGTACAATTTCTTGAAGAATACTGGAGGAGAAAGGTTGTTTGGATTGATGAAGAGTCTGAAATTTGGAACATTTGGCAGAACACCGGCATAATGAAATGGGCATCGACGTCTGTAGTTACATTTCCAATCACTAACAGACTTCCCATGATTACGACCATAATCTTGAAAAGGAGATAAAAAACCCCAGCTTGGCTTTGGAATCCTTTTGGGTCTTCCCTGCTTATCCAACTCATCAGCAACAGTCGGAGCACCCTTCATCGCTCGCGCCTCATTAATATCACCAAGACCTGTGTCATCAACCTTTCTCTTACAAACAGCTTTGGTTCTCAAAGAAGCAAGTGAAACATCCAGACTATCAGCTTCACCACCATCGTATAAATAAATAAAATAAAATCAATACTCCTTAATACAACAAGGAAGGCCTAGTCTATACAGATCTTGGCTATAGTCAAGACTTTCACCTCTGTTGCAAGGGTCTCTGTAAGTCTTGTCTATAGCCAAAAGTTTAAGCTCTAATGGAGGTCCCATATGCAGGGAACGCATCTCCAAGTCTTGGCAATGGCCAGGACTTTACACTATGAAGCAAGGCCAACTATAAAATGTGCCAACGTACAAAATGATCTAAACAAAAAATACTTGCACAATACACGACACTTACCAATACCTCTTGCTCGGCAGCAGCAGGCGTTGAAAAGCATCGGCTTTAACATTCAATTCTGCAAGGACATCGCTAACCATAGCATGAGCTAATTCCTTAGAATCACCTTCTCCTACAGCTGCAAGACCATGCTCTTCACGCTCAACTTGCTTATCACTCACACCAACTTCAACACCAACAAAATCTCCTCCTATGCCACCATCGAATTCTACATCAGCAACAGCTTCATCGGCAAGATTACTCAACCATCCAGAACTTACCAATGCATCCATCTTAGGATCATTCGAAACAATAACTTCAACTGGCTTTGGTACTTGACCTACCTCCTCACCACCACCAACATCTATCTGCTTTTCTTCATTGTTCGAAACATCCAACAACCTATCATCATCACCCCTGACATCCCTATCCTGAGCATCACCAACTTTCTCTGCAGTCATATCAACATCCATTAACTGCACAAACTGCTCTTCCTCCTACCTAACCAAAGCACCTTTAACTCTAGCACCAACTGACACTCCACGAGATGGGGACGCAGCTTTCTTACCACCGATGGACACGGGAGATGCATAAACAGGAGATCGTTCATGAGCTTGGATATATTCTCCAGCCGATCCACCAACTCTCCCTTTCTTCACCAAATCAACAAGCTCACCAAGCTGCTGCTTGATCGAATACTGCTCCTTCAAAATTCCATTCAAGGACTTTTGACATCTCTTCTCCATTTTCTGCACAAAAGGAGAAATATCCAAAACCATCAAAACATATAGAAAACAAGTTCTTACGTTTTAATAATGAATTGAACAAAACAGCCAAGAAAGACATACGTCAAGACGCTTGCTCAAAGCATCATAATGACCTCCAGCATCACCAGCAACAGAAGAAGGGCTTGGAAGATCCCTCTTTGGCAGCAGATTGGCAAGAGTGAAAGGCTCGACAGGAGCTTTAGGTTTCTATCAATTAAATAAAAGAATAGAACTACTATAAAAACAGAAAATATTTCCAAAAATCACAAACTTATAAACAAGAAAACAAAAAAAACAACACTTACAGATTTCAAATGATTCGGCACAAGCATTGACATGACTGACTTGAACTGAGGGGTGCCACAAGTCCTGTACCGCACCATTAGCGGATGCTTTCTCTGGGAATGTATTTCAACGAACGCTTTTCTGTATGAAGGGAAAATATCCCAACCCCAGACAGTAAAAGCAAAGGGGAATCCGGTAAACTGAAACAATGAATTCGGACGTTTAGTACCATCGACCCCCATGCAAACTTACAAACAAGGCTTCTGTCCTCAATCAACCTAACATACTTGGTTGGTACAACTTTTGAAGGCCTACCATCTAACAACACACGGACAACAATGTATATCTCAGCAAGTGCAACAGGATCCATAACATTAAGCCACCCAGTCTTCTTTCCATTCGCCAACAAATCCTCTAAATCAGACATCAATATCCCCTTCCTTCGATACAATTCCTCTCCATCATCACCAGCAAAATAGTCCCTAATCAGACGACTACCTGGCTCCTTTATAGCTGCATCGACAACAACCCTATCAACACAAAAAGTCCGCAACCCAGTCATAGAACCAAATATATCGGCATCAAAATAAACTTCATATCCGTGTATTGAAAATGCCATTGCATCTCGTCTCCTTGATTCAACTTCAGACAATAGCATACAATTCAAAAAATTACCCAACAGGTTTGTTATATCTATCTCCATAAACCTCCCAAACACACCATTTTTTAATTCTGCAAGCTGCTTACTAGTTAAACCTCTCGTTGTAACATCCTGAAACTGAGGATTACCTCTCCAAGCTGCTTGCACATGGCACCAATTAGCATAATCAATAAAAAGCTTCTCTGAGCCAGCCATCTTGTATAAAAATCTACATAATAAACAAGACACATATGAATCAAGCTTCTTGACTAGAAATATCACAAGTTGAATCATATATCTCTACGAATCTTGACTGTACCCAAGAGTTTAAAACATAAATCGACAAGACACCCAAATTTAACTACAAATAAACCAACACTTGCAAGTATTAGTAATTGCCAATACTTTTACATCTACTTCAGTGAACAACTTGCACAGAATAATCTACAGCTCTTGGCAATAACCAATACTCTAAGTTCTGGTGGAAACAACAACTTGCAGGGACCATCTCGACAACTATTGCCAATAGCGAATACTTTAAACTACTGCAGTAAGCAACTTACAGACAAAGTCTATGCAACTCTTGCCTATAGGAAAGACTTTCGTGTCTAACTCAAGCACAAACTCAAAAAACTACACAAGTATTGCCTATAGACAAGACTTTCCTACTAACACCATTCCAAAAAATATAAAAACACAGAAAACATAATACCCTTACATCCAAATACGCTTACATGCAAACAAATCAACATAATACACAAATAATAATAGATGAAATCAACATATTTCGTAATTTTAACAAAAAATAATAAAACACAAACTATACATAACATATTCCATAAATATACACTAAACTTCCTCATAAATAATAAATTTAACACCACACACACTGTAAACCCTAAATAAACTTCATAAAAATGAAAAATAACAAAGTGAAATAACTTACAAAAGGCAAATGTGACTCGTGAATGATTGAAAATGCAAAGTTTATTTGTTAAACTTTACTTAGCTTTTCAATTGAGAAGTTGTAAGGCAATAATAGAGGATAAAAAGAGAGACAAACTGCTTTTGATATGAGTTAAACTTTTGATATGATGTGCACACTGATAGAGGAGAAGAAGGGAGAGAAACTTTTTCTGGAAATGAAAAGACGTCTGTAGTTTAAATATATCTAATTAAAAAAACTGTAAATAAAACCGTCTGGGCGGTTTAAGTTCCAAATTTTTTTAAAAACCAAATGTATTTAATATATGAAAAAACATAATATTTCATAAAAATTGAAGTTTTGGCAATAGCCAAGATTTAGAACTCATATAGTTCAACACTTCGATATCAAAAGAACACAAAGTATTGTCTAAAGCCAAGACTTCCTAACAAATACAACAAACTTTCTAATTTTTAAAGTAATGCTAACTGAAAACTAATAAAATTATATAATTAAAATAATCTTGCCAAAAAATATTATTTATCAAATATTTTAAAATATTAACTTCACGAATAATAAATATTTTTAATTTTAAAAATCAACATGTAGTATGAACTTTAATATTACAAATAACTAAAGTGTTGGGAATGACCAAGACTCTACACTCAAACTATTAACCATATCGGTTTCCTTTCGCACAAAATATGAGCAATTAACAAGACATCAGTGAGTGGAGAGTTCATATTTTCAATAAGTTCAACTATTGGAAATAGCCAAGACTTCATACACATAAAAGTTAAACTTTTAAAATTAAAATTACACAAAGTATTGGCAAAAGGCAAGACTTCCTAACAAATACCACAACCTTTATAATTTTTAAAGTAATAATAACTCAAAACTAATAAAGCTATAGAATTAAAACAATCTTGCCAATAATATTTATTTATCATATTTTCAAATATTAACATCACAAATAATAAATATTTTTAAAAATAAAAATGTGCTATGAAAGATATACCTGAAGTATAGGCAATAGCCAAGACTCTTCACTCAACCTATTCAGAACTTCGGTTTCATTTTGCACAAAATATTGGCAATTACCAAGACTTCAGTGATTGGAAAGTTCATATTATCAATATGTTCAACTCATGGCAATAGCCAAGACTTTACACATATACAAAAAACAAATGCAATTGATATCGACGCAAGAGTATTGTCAAAAGGCAACACTTGCCAACACTTGAAACGCATCTAATTGAAAATCCAAATATTCAAATTAACAAAAATATCAATGACACGACCCGAAATCCGGTTAGGCTGTGCGGGCACCCGACATCCTTCCCCAGACCCGTCGGGAGAACCCTTACCAATTAAATTAGGAAAATAAATATAACAATTCATAAATAAGGACAAGATTTTTTTTAAAAAAAAACACAGACATAGTGATATCTCTAAGCTGTACAAAAGAAATTACAGCTGACTACCCAACATACTAGGTTTAGGGCTATCCAGACTAGACATCTAATAGTACAAAAGAAGATAGATACCTCCTGAAGGGAGTAAAATGCAACTGAAATGATAACCAATAAACTGGTGGCCATCCGGAATAAAAGCTGGCTCACCCTGACAGCTGAAGTCGTCTTCGCTCCTTCACAACGTGGCGAACTCAATCCTGGAGCGAACCTACCGAAACGAAATAGATAGACAAGAAACAAACAACAAACAAGGGTGAGTCAAAAGGACTCAATAAGTGGGGCAGACTAGCCACCTCAAATAATAGGATAGCTAGCCAGGGAGAAAAGAAACAGATAAATCAAATTCGTCTTATTTAAATTATGAAAAGGCAGAGCCAGATAATAACTAGAAACACGTATAGAATCATAAACTCATTAACAACCGGAAATGTAAGATAGCCAGAACATATAGGTATCCCGAACATATCAACAATCAGAAATACATCATGTGGCGGCGTGCAACTCTATCCATATATTCATCCAGTTGCGGCGTGCAACCCGATTCATATATTTATACTGTCGCGGCGTGCAACCCGATCCATATGTTTATACCGTTGCGGCGTGCAACCCGATCCCCGCAACCCAGAATACGAGCCAGAAATATATAGGCAAACTGAGATATGTCCACGATATAGTATACATACCGCATACATAAAACACAATACAATACAATACACTCAATAGTCAGTATGCGGTGCAATGAGATGGGATGAATGCGGTACGATGCAATGCAGTCACATATGCCTGATACCTATCTCCGGCGCGGGACTCTCATCGTCTACCAGGAAATATATGCAATAATGACCCTTCACCGGCTCGGGACTCTCATCGATTACCGGGAAGTATATGCAATGATGACCCTTCACCGGCTCGGGACTCTCATCGATTACCGGGAAGTATATGCAATGATGACCCTTCACCGGTGCGGGACTCTCATCGTCAACCGGGAAGTATATGCAATAATGACCGTTCACCGGTGCGGGACTCTCATCGCCAATCGGGAAGTATATGCAATGCTCAAAACCAGAGTGCAACGCTCATATGCTCAATGCGATACCAACAACAGGGCATAGCATATAATAAAAAAATATAAATTCAAAGCTAAGGCGTAATGAGTACGCCTGGCGGCAGCTACACATGTAAGGAACACGTGGTAGAATATCCACAAGGCCAAGGGACTCAAAAGAAATAGATATAAACACTTACCTCTTCCAAAAGTTAGCTCTGCTAATCAACAACCGCTTTATCTTTTGGTTTCATTGCCAAGCGATCCCACTCTATTCAATAAGCCAAAAAATATATCAAATTAGGCTAAAGGCTTCATTCCTCACATCTTAGGGCAATCCGGTTAGGAACCTGATACCCTATTTGCATACGCAATTTACGCAGGCCAGGCCTATGTACAGGGTTTAAGGTCACATAACCAAACCCTAAATAAATTACATTTATAAGTTGCCCATAACTCACTGAGTACGAATATATAATCAATTTCATTATCGGGGTCCATTTGACCCTTTAAACTATTAATTGAACTTATTAAGACGATGTCTAATATTCCAATTTTTACCGTTAAAATATATTCAAACACACGTAATAAACTCAAATAATATATTAAGATCATTACATGAATGTTTCAGGGTAAAAATTCTACTTTTCTCCGGCTCTTTTCTCATTTTCTGGCATTTTTTTTATTGCGTCATTCTCGTTTCTCTGTTCATGTTTCGTTTTTATGTTTATGTTCTTATGCTACCTATTGTTCCATTAAGCTTTTAGATTAAGTCCACCGCCTCCATTTGTTTTGTCCTTTCCCTTTTTTTTAATTTTATTTTCTTTTCACGACAAACGGTGCCCTATGATATTCGAAATAATTCCAACTTTTGCATACAAGTTATACAAAATATATGTAACATACTCGCGAAGGCGGATCTCAAATCGGACTCCTGAAACTCAAAATGCACATTAAATGGAAAAAGATCAAATTATTTAACTTTCGGCATTTTAGCGGAAACTAGCCGAACAACATCGAAATTCACTTTCGAAAGTTTACAAAAGTCACAAATAATCATACGAACCTAACGACGCTTTCGGATTTCAAATCGGAGCTCATTCGCCAAAACCGAGCTCGAAAATCTCTTTTTAATATTTATCGACAATAAAAACTGAAACCTTCTTCCGATGCCTACCAAACGAGGTCTGATTTAGCTCAAATTTTACAGACAGGTCCTAATGGATATTAGAAATATTTTAAAATTATCGGCACGCCAATCAGAGTCCTAACTTCCGAAACGATTAACCGAGGTCATTTCAATCAATCATCCAAGTGTACTTGTTTACATAAACATAACAACCTAAAAAATGCAAAAACAAATATTATTAGTAGACTAAACTCTTTGAAATAGCCAACACTTTACAGTCAAAATACGTAACCAGTTCAATTTAACTTGACCCAAAAGTATTGTCAACAGCTAAGAGTTCCTACCAAACCTATAAAAATGGTTTCTAACTCTCAGTGGATTTCTCTAACTCTTTTGCAGTACTAAAAGTATCATTTGGACTACTACAACAAAGATCACATGCACCATCTTCTTGCAATGGAGATAACAAACGGAAATTTGGAAGTTCATCAACTAGATCACATCTTTGCCTCTTCCTGCCACCTTCATCAGAAGATACTGGCTGACTTATAAAATCATCCACAGAGTCTATATGAACATTATATTGATCACAACACTCAATATCACTTACCTGCAAAATATTAAAAAACAACACTGACAACACATAACAACAAATAAATCAAACAATAAGAGGAACACCATATACAAACATACTTCTTTGACACTCGGCACTTCAACATCTCCTGGTTGGGAAAAGATAAGAATCTCTCCACTTTTCAGTTTAGCAATAATTTGAGAAGCAGTTTCTACAACAACATCACCACCTTCTCTTTGAGAGCCTTTTATACCAGCACTGGATGAAACAAATTTTGCAACTCCCAGATTACTTTCATTGATTCCAATACACCCAGAATCCCTTTTGTATACACCGCCTTCAAAACCTTTCTTAAACATAGCAACATGCTCCAAGATCGAGTCGACCTTGGAATCTAGACACTAAACAGGAATAAAATGAAGTCAAAAATTAATATTAAAAGGAGACAATCAGAAAATTCAAAGTATGAACAAAATAGAAAACATATATTACCGTCACACGTGCCACCAAATTAGAAAAGTCGTCATCTAATCGCTTGTTTAAAGTACCAATAACACGCTGCACAATATTTACGTAAAATTATAAAAGATAATTAGAATTACTTACATCAACAACCAGATTCACTAAACCAAAAGGTAATGTTGAAGAACTATCAGCACTAACGTCACATGGAAACTACAACTGAACAGACAGATGTTTTCTCTCTTCATCAGTAGCAACAAGTGGCTCCATCTTAAATGAATCAAACACCTATTTCAATAAAGACATAAAAATAAAAACAGTAAATTACATACATATCAAATATAAAAAAATGAATGATCAAACCAAACACAAAGCAATAAGAAATTACAGAAAACGCGTGGAAATACTTCTCAACAAGAGTTGAGAACAGAGGTTGCCTCAAATTACACCAAGAAAGCATCCGCGGAAATGTCTGGGGCTTAGCTTCTACATATGCTCGAAATACAGGGAACACTTCCAACACCCACACATTAAACGCAAAGGGGAAACCGACTAAACAATACCAGCTCTCATTTTCCAAAAGCTCCGACTTAATTTGTTGAAGACAGTTTCTAAGAGAACCAACCAACCACTTGAAATTCAAAGTACCCCAAGGGTAGCTGTAACAAAGCTCATCATCATCAATCACTTTCATCAAGTGACTACTGACCTCACAATCCTCAGACCGACCCAATAAAACCCTCTCAACAATGTAAACTTCAGCAAGCTTAACAGCATCACCATCATTGTCCCAAAAAGGCTGCAAATGACTGCATGCATCAGTTCTAAGAAACCTATTCAAATCAGACAATTTGATTGTGCGATAACTTGGGAAATAACGATTTAAAAGACGATTTGGACGAGAAGATACAACACTAAATTCACCAGAAGAAACACCTAAACCCGTAATCAAGTTAAAACCATCCAAGTCAAATACACATTGATGCCCACACACACTAAACCTAATAACCATATCATCAGCACAATAAGTCTGTGAAAGCATCATGCAATGCACGACATTCCAACAAAAATTCACATCACCCAACTCCATAAATTTGCCGAAAACTCCACCTTTCAGCAACATCAACTGCCGCTCTGTCAAAAATTCACTAACCAAACTAACATACTTCCCATCACCACCCCATGAACCTTTGGCAACAAACTAGTGCTCAAACTTAAAAATTTGATCACCTTCTGATGGCAACAAAAAATAAAATATACTATTCAACAACACTATTAGAAATATGATAACCAAACAGAAAGCAACAGACAAGGGAACATACATTATGATGTACCATTATGAACTCACAATGAGTATGCAGAAAAATTCTTGTGACATCACAATAATTCATAGTCAACACACCAAAAACAAACACAACTAAAAAACACAGAAAAACACCTACAGAACAAGCAAATTAACTACAACTACTGCCAATAACCAACACTTTAAACTCTACCAGAAAGGACAAATTGTACACATAGTCTCCGCATGTATTGCCTATAGCCAAGACTTTAATTTCTGATGCAAAGCGAAAGTTACACTTTTAAAACTCTAAAAGTATTGGCAATAGCCAAGACTTTAAACTCTACTGCAGTAACACACTTCAGGAGAAAATCTATGAAAGTCTTGGCTATTAGTTCTGGTGTAAAGGGAACTGAAAATATCTAAACATATTGGCAATAGCCAAGACTTTAAACTATTGCAATAACCAATTTAGAAAAAACCTATGCAACTATTGGCAATACATAGACTTTACGATCTGCTAAAAATGGGACCTTGCACTGAAAAGTGATAGAGTATTGGCTATTGCCAATACTTAAACTCTAATGCAATGACTAGTTTAGAAAAAGCTTATACAACTCTTGGCAATAGCCAAGACTGTACGCTATATGAAATTTGAAGTTTCAAATGACCGGAATCAATCAAACACAACCAAAAGAATCTACAAAAACCTCAAACATAAATCAAAATGGAAATAACTGACAAATAAATATATAAACAGCCACAATAAGTATACAAATAAAATTGCAGGTAAAAAAATTTGCAGATAAATGATTAGGCTTAGTAAAAATAACAATTTAAATAAAAAATAATACAACAAACACACGAAAACAGAGAATACGAACCCTAAATCTCCAGCACAAAACGAAGAAAGAAGGGAAACGGACCAGGAACGTCGAAAGAGAGAGAGAGAAACCCTTTCAGGGGGGCTATGTTAAACAGAGAAACGTGAATTATGTTAGTCAGGGGCAAAATAGTACTTTCGCTGAGGGGTTTATGAGGTGGAGGGCATTTAGTTAAAATATTTTTAAGTAGGGGCAATTAGGTAAGACCACCTCTTATTGAGGGTACTAGGTGAAATTTTTTGGAAGTAATAAGCTTCAAATGAGGGGTTCTACTAAAGGGATTCCCTTACTTTGACAAAATTATTACTCTCTTAATATATATATGGTATAAATTTGTCCATTTTATGTTCGTAAATATGCATTTTTTTTACACATTAGAGATAGTAAAACTACTATGATTAATTTATCAGTGTTTAATTAGGAAATATATCATGAGCATATGTGGTATATAAAAGTTATATTGTTAGTTTATTTTTTGTGTATTTCATAAATAGGATCAATTATACACTACATATACATTGTATATATATTTGAACCAAAATAAATATATATTGAAGATACATGTTATATAACCTAAAAATTATCAACAGCCACTAGTAAAAAATACACAATATATTTATTCGTCTACTATAAAAATCATGTATATCTGAAAAAATAAAATAGCTATATTTTATGAAAAATCTAAGGTATATATGTGGTATATTTACGAAAAAATATGTTTATATGCGTATTTATACTGATGATATATATCTGGTATGATATTAGTTTATAAATCATTTATGGGATATATTTTATTTATTTACACATTTATACCAAATTATTCTAACCATTTACAAGTATATTTATATAAGTTATTGTTATACTGTTGGATTAATTCTTAAAGCAGTAAGCATATAAAAGCATACAAGTATATTCAAATATATACCATATGTAAAAGTTCAATAATTTAAGTGGCTGCATAGTAGCTGAATATGAGGCACAATATACCCTAAATAAACATAGTATATTGGATACACGGTATACATGGATATTGTATAATTTCATATTTTCACCGAAAAAGAAGAAAGAAAATGGAAAAGTGAAGTTCCAATTTACACTATACTCCATAGCCACCACCGTCTCCTTCAACCTAAAATTAGGCCAAATGACCAAAACCATCAATAAAGCCCACAACAGACACACCTCCCCCGCAACCTTCGACCTTAGTGGTTTCAAATCTTGATACCACTATTATAAATCATTGAAGAAAGTGATTTCTTTAGGAACATTATAATAGCCTGAAACATATGCTATGATAGTGGGGAAGTTAAGTGGTGCACATTGTTTTTCTTAACCTTATATCAACAAATTTTTGGAGATAGAGTGGAAAAGTTTATATGGGCCTAAATCGGTTTTAGGATCATAAATCGAATTTGAATTAGAATATAAGCAAATCTTCGTATCAAAGTTAAGACAATGCGAGAAATAAGCGTAAATGCAAGAAAACAACTTGATTTCAATATATCGTGGTGAGTACAAATTTGGGCAGAGTTTCTGTATGTATTTCTGAATGCGTACAATACAAAATGGGTACTATTTATAGGCCTAGGGGTCTTGCCCACATTCTCCACCATCAGTCATGCTTAGATCCACGTTCTTGGCATTAATGAAAGGAGTTAGTGGGCTGCAAAGCCGCTGGACCCGAGGCGATCCACCGAGGTTCAAATGTATGTCCTCGGTGATGGGGCCTTGCTGCTTGCCCGAGGTGAATGTCACCGAAGCTCAGCTTACGGCTCGCCTTCGGTGATGACCTCGGTGCCTTACTTCGGTGGTTCACTCACTTGCTTCGGTTTTTAGCTTGTTATTGCGTGCTCGGTTGCTATCAGATCACGTTGTCGAGGTGACTTACGGTGAGCCAATTTTTATCCAATACAGATAGTCCCCCCACTCCTCGATCAATTACCGAAGTTTGCGAGGAGTGGAGTGAAATTCCGTGGGAGAGTGACGTGGCTTGATCTATCCAAGCGTTTCAAATTTTGTCAACGGTGCGCGTCCTTTCAAATCACTATTCAATGACACGTGTCAATTGTTCGCTGGTTGTTCGAACGGTCACGCCGTTTTCTTTGCTTCCCCTAACGTTATAATGGTGACTTCCTTCGCCACTTGTCTTTTCCATACATATAAATATTTCCTCAACGAACTCTTCTTCTCACTTTCAATATCTGCAAACAACAGTGGCAAGAAAGAGAAAGGGCTTCCACTACTCTGATTGATTTTCATCTTCAAGAAATCTTTGAACCCAAACTACAATCATGTCTACCACCCATTCCAGCCAGGATTCGAGCGACTCAAGTGAGAGGGCAAAGGTTTCACGCTACGCCGCTATTATAGCAAGTGGTGAGTTCATCACCACCGTGCCGGCGTTGCAGGTGATAGAGGCAGAGGGTGGTGGAGAGGTAACCTCTAGTGCTGGTGGCTCCCAGTAGCGTAAGGAAAGAGCTAGGCGTGACGTCGCCGCGGTAAACGAGGACGTCATCAGCTTAGAGGGGGAAGATGATCTCATGGGTGATGACGCCATAGAGGTAGGTGGGGATGATGTCATCCGTAGGGATGGTGAAGCCAAGGGCGATGACGCCATGGGCGAGGGCGAAGGTGGAAGTGCTGCCAAGGTGGGACCCTCGGGTCCGGTGATTCCTCTCGAGCAAGAGCTCGAGCCTCAGCAAATCATCCCCTCTCACTTTGAAAACAGCAAAGACCTCAAGCTGCAAGTGCAGTCTGCAGATCAAGAGGAGAAAAATAGGAGCATACCGGTGAACACAGCTCCAACTCGCATAACACAAGCTCATATAGAGTGAGTTCGGAGAGATTGTGGATTTGGAGCCGAGGTGAAAGTCATCATCCCCGACACCACTAGTAGGGTGTGCCAGCACGTGGAGGGGCTATCCTTTGCATATACCTACCCATTTACCTCGGTTTCTCCCTTCCTGTTCATAAGGTCATTGATGATTTTTGCTGAGCATACAACCTATGCTTGGCTCAACTAGGCCCCGGCGTCTGGAGGGTTGTTCAGTGCATGGATTGGCTGAGCACAAAATCCGAGGTGGATTTCACCTTGCAGTATCTCATCTCCCTCTACTACCCTTATTTCCACAATGCCGGGGTTGTGGCCCTAAACAACCGAGGTAAATATGCGCTCCTCCATAAGAGCGAGGATCATGGGGACCGAGGTTGGAGTGATCTTTACGTCCTTTTGGAAACTAGTGTTTTATCTGCCGAACCCGATTTCCCAGAGCAGTGGAACAACACACATAAGTTCCCCTTCGCTTTTACTTCATCCCCGGTGACCATTTATGTTTGCTAACCCCGTTTTAGTTTTGCTTCTTAGCCAACAAGGTTGACATCGTTCCTCCCGAGGGGCTGACTGAATGGGTGAAGGCTGTGATCGGGGCTCGTGAGCGCCCACAGAGAACGTGGATGAAGATGGCTGCTGAGTTTGGTTGGCAGTGTAAGCGGCATGGTAAGTTCTTTGTGATGTTTCACTTGATGTGTTGTTTTGAAGTTCTTGCTTCGTTTATTGACTTTCCTCTCCTCGGTGTTAGGTTTTCCAAATCGTGCTATCAACACGAAGAAATACAAGAAGAAGAAAGTCAAAGGAAAAAAGAAGGACGATGAGGGTACCGAGTCAGATAATGATCTGGCTTCGGTGACAGGTCTAGCAGGTGACCTGAAGGAGGTGAAGGCTTCAAAGCCTTCAAGAATTTCAAAGGAGGCCTCCGGCCAGGGGTCCTCCAAAGGTACCCACCATCCTCGGTCATCTTGCTGGTCTTTATTTTTCTTCGCTTCCTTGCTTTAAATTCTCCTATGTTGCCCTTTGTAGGTGTCAAGAGGAAGAGGGCGGTTTCTAAGAAACCCTCTCGCTCGGTGGTTCCTCGCGCCGAGGTGGGGACTTCCCTTCGGGCCGATGTGATGGCGGAACGTCACCGAGGGCTGATCGATGAGCCGGATGAAGTAGCCACCAAGGGCTTAGTTCGTAGGGAGGTCGATTTTGTTGACCTCGAAGACCAAGAACACAGCTCCGAGGCGGCAGTTGCCAAAGCCAAGGGCAAAGCCAAAGTCGGAGAGGTTGGCACTACTGTTGCCGAAGAGGGGGCTGGCGCCGGCGCGGTTAGGGCGCAATCTGAGCCCGCGAGGATTTCTTCCTCGGTCGGGTCTCTTCGGAAGCTTGAGGTGACAACTTCTTCGAATTTGTTGGCGAGCACCCGAGGAGATATATTGAGTCTTATGCACCTGCTCGGCCCAGAAGAAGACAAAGTTGTGCAGTCGTTTCCCCCGGCTCAACTAGCTAGCACTCTTGCCGCCAATGCACTCAGAGTAAGCTTCGATTTCCTCGATTTCCGTTCCCCCTTGGGATGTGTATTCATGCTGATCCTTAATAATTTTTCCTAGGGGTTTATCCTCTCATTGAGGACTATTGAGCTCGAGGCCACGAGGGCCGAGGAGGTGTAGTGCGTGGCTCGTGCCTGGGACAGGCAACAAGATAGCTTCAAAGCGCAAATAGCCGAGCTGAAGGCCAAATTGTCCAAGTCCCAGTCCGATCTTCATGATGCTGAGTCGGCTGCCGAGGCGAAGATTAAAGCCCTTGATAATGGCTTCCAAGTTGAGCGTTTGAGGCTGGAGGCTGAAGCTGCAAGACTAAATGCCGAGCTGATTCAAGCGAAGGGCAAAGCTGAGGAGATGACCAAGAAACACCATGAGCAGCTGAGAAAGCATGTGCTCCATATTCAGAAGTTGGAGGGTGAGACCTCCAAACTTTCAGCTCGTGAAGCCGAGGTTGAAGCTCTTCGAGACGAAATCGCTGATCGAAAATATAGAGCTAAGATCAAGGCTAAGAGGGCAGAGCTGGATAAGCAATGGGCCGTTATAAAGTCTCGGTTGAAGCTTCTCAAGCAGTGCCGCGCTGGCGAGCTAAACTTGGAAGAAGAAATTGTCAAAGCCGAAGAGAAGGTAGCAAAGGCTCAAGCTATTATTGATGACCTCCCATCAAGTGAAGCCTAGAGCGATGACGAAGATGAAGAAGATGAGGAAGATGCCGAGGGGGACTCCGAGGAGGGAGGTGACGCCCCCGAGGCTTAGACTTCTGTTAGCATTTTTTGCTTTTATGTAAGCCTTCGGGCTTTTTGTGCTTGTGTTTTGGATCTGCGGGTCCTTTTAATGTAAATACTTTCAGCCTTCGGGCTTATCAATGGAATGACTTAGTATCTTTCGTCTCAAGTATTAGTTTTTGCATGTACCGAACACTTAGAATAGATAACTTGGTTGCAAGACTTAATAGAACCGATGCAAACTTGGAACGACGTCTCGTTCTCAAGTCGATGCATTTAAAGTGCAACTTCGGAGTGCAAAATTATAGAAACAAAGAGATATGGAATCAAGTTTATTTCATTGATAGTATCAACAAGCCGAAATCGGCTTTTTACATGAAGCCAAGTCGAAGCAGACCTTGGGCCAAAAAAAACAAATTAACAATATGCCACTACCGGGCGTAATTACAATGTACTAAATCTATTTCTCGGGTGTCAGTCCCAGGTTGTCAAATAGATGGACTTTGGTTGGGAGGCGCATTTTCGACCTCAGTTGCAACTCACCCCCTTACTCCCTCCAGCGTTCGGGTGTGAATCTTGATGAAGACCCGAGCACTGGAAATTGTTTGATCTGCTTCCTGAAAAGGTCAAGCAAAATGAAACAAGGAGCAAGTTAGTACATTTCGACTGAAGCCCATGGAACGTTGTTCGGCTCGAGGCTGTGGGTAAGTTTTTAAATGAGCAAGGGATATTAAACTCGATTTCAAAAGTAGTACCGTTTTAAATTGGAGATGTTCCAATTTAAGGGTTCGGGTGCGCCCTGCAGATCTTCAATTTGATAAGATCCTTTCTCAACAATTGTTTTGACTCTGTAAGGTCCTTTCCAATTCGCAACAAGCTTTCCTCCATTTTCTTCCTTCGTTGACTGGTTTGTAGCCTTTAGCACGTAATCGCCAACTTTAAAATCTCTAAGTTTGGCCTTCCTATTGAGATATGCTTCGATCCGTCTTTTTTGAGCAACTAGCCGAACCAAAGCCAACTCTCTTTTCTCCTTGAGCAGATCCAATTCTATGCACATGGCTTGTTGATTTGCATCTTCGGTGGTGTGGGCGTACCAAAGACTTGGTTCGCCCACCTTCACGGGGATAAGGGAGTCCATACTATAAGCAAGTGAAAAAAGAGTCTCACCGGTGTTGTTCTTTTCTGTCGTCCGCATGGCCCACAACACGCCTGGCAACTCCTCGGGCCAAGGGCCTTTTTTCTCATCGAGTCTCTTCTTAAGATTTTCAATTATAATTCTATTTGAAGACTCAGCTTGGCCATTGGCGCTTGGATGATAGGGGGTCAAAGCAATTCTTTTGATCCCCCATTGTTTGAAGAAGTCAGTGATGGCTGCTCCTATGAACTGTTTACCATTGTCGCAAGCAATTTCCCTCGAGACACCGAACCTATAGATGATGTTCTTCCTAATGAAATCGATTACTTGCCTCTGTTTGAATTCGGTGAGAGCTGTCGCTTCCACTCATTTTGTAAAGTAATCGGTCAATACTAAGATAAACCGAACACCACCTTTTCCCTTTGGTAATGGACCAACAATGTCCATCCCCTACTTCATGAAAGGCCATGCTGACACCACCGAATGCAGGGGTTCAGCCTGTTGATGGATCATTCGTGCGTGACGTTGGCACTTATCACATTTTTGCACGAAGGCCTTTGCATCTGCGCTGATGGTGGGCCAATAATATCCAGCTCTTAGTAATTTGCGCACCAAGGACTTTCCCCCCGAGTGTTTTCCACATTCGCCTTCGTGCACCTCGGCCATCACATATCTAGCCTCCTCCGGACCCAAACACTTGGCTATCGGGCCGCAATACAATCTCTTGTGCAGATTACCTTCGATCATATGATATGAAGGCACTTAGGTCCTTAGCTTTTTGGCCTCCTTTTTATCTTGAAGGACAGTCCCCGAGTCGAAGTAAGAGATAAACTTGCTTTGCCAATCCCATTTGTGGTCCACCGAGTTAACTTGAAGCTTCATCTCTCTCATCTGTGCAGATAACAACCGAACCACTGAATCAGTCCCCATGTGAGCTTCATCAACTGCCGAACCCAAGTTTGCCAGGGCATCGGCCTTGGCATTCTCCTCCCGAGGCACTTGTTTAATTCGACATTCTTGAAATTGGGCCAAAATCCTCTATGCTCGGTCCAAGAATAGCTGCATTCTAGGCTCTCGAGCCGTTTATTCACCGAGCACTTGATTCACTACCAGCTGCGAGTCACATCTCAATTCGAGTCTTTCCACCCCCATTTCTTTAGCCAACTCCAAGCCTGCTAGAGCCGCTTCATATTCGGCCTCATTGTTGGTCACTTTCTTAAACCCAACCGAGTGCCCGATTTTCTCCCAGGTGGGTGCTTTCAACACTATACCTAATCCCGAACCCTTGGAATTAGTTGCCCCATCGGTGTGAAGTATCCACAGCCCCGAAGCTGTTCCTTTCGACATTGAATTCTCCTTTTCGGCTTCGAGCAGAATCCCAACACTAAAATCAGCTACGAAGTCAGCCAAGACTTGGGATTTGATGGCTGTTCGACGTTGATAATTGATATCATACTCGCTCAATTCTACGGCCCATTTTGATAACCTCCCCGATAACTCAGATTTATGTAATATACTTCTTAAGGGGAAGGTTGAAACTACTGCTATTGGATGACATTGAAAATAAGGTCGTAGTTTTCGGGCAGTAATAAGTAAAGCAAGTGCTAGTTTTTCCAACTGTGGGTACCTGGTCTCAGCGTCGAGGAGTGTCTTACTCACATAGTAGATGGGCTGTTTCTTGCCATCTTCCTCCCGGACCAGCACCGCGCTGATCGACACCTCGGACACAGCCAAGTAAACTTGCAATGTTTCACCCTCCTTTGGCTTGGCGACCAACGGCGCGTTAGCCAGGTAGCGTTTCAAATCTTTCAGCGCTTCTTTACACTCCAGTGTCCATTCGAAGTGATTGTTCTTCCTCAAAACAGAGAAGAATTTGTGGCATCGCTTCGAGGACGTTGAGATGAAACGACTCAAGGAAGCGATTCGGCCAGTTAAGCGCTGAACTTCTTTCACCCCGGTCAACTTTTCGGGGATCTCCTTGATGGCTTTGATCTTATCTGGGTTTGCTTCGATCCCTCGTTCGGAGACAATGAATCCCAAGAATTTTCCTGACCCAACACCGAAGGCACACTTCTCAGGGTTCAATTTCATGCCATATTGCCTCAGAACAGCAAAATCATCACTCAGATGATTCAGATGATCCTCCATTCGAATCGATTTGATGTGCATATCATCTATGTAGACCTCCATAGATTTTCCAATATACTCCTTGAACATGCGACACACCAACCTTTGGTACGTCGCCCCAGCATTTTCAGACCGAAAGGCATCACTTTATAGCAGAAAGTGCCTCAGTCAGTGATGAAGAAGGTTTTCTCTTCATCCTTCGGGTCCATGAGGATCTGGTTGTAGCCCGAATAAGCATCCAAGAAGGTTAATAGTTTGTGTCCAGCCGAGAAGTGTATTAACTTGTCTATTTGTGGCAATGGGTAGGAGTCTTTGGGGCAAGCCTTGTTCAAATCAGTGTAATCTACGCACATCCTCCACTTGCCATTTTTCTTTGGTACGACGACCACATTAGCCAGCCACTCGGGATACTTTACCTCCCTTATGAAACCATTTTCTTGCAACTTTGTGGTTTCATCTTCGATCGCTTTCTTTTTAACCCCGGCGTGAGGTCTTTTCTTCTGCCTCACCAGGATGAATTTTGGGTCTACATTCAACTTGTGGGTCATGATCTCCGGATCGATACCAATCATATCTGAATGTGACCAAGCGAAGCAATCGTTGTTGGACCTTAAAACTTCAATGATTGCTTTCTTCGACTCTGGGTCCAACTCCGAGTCGACAAATACCTTTCTTTCAGGAAAATCTTTCAATAAGGTGAAAGACTCCAGTTCCTCAATAGTGGAGTCCTCGGCTTTCTGTTTCTGAGGTTCTTGAACGCACACCAGGATCTTTTCAACTTCTCCTCGGAGGTCCTCCTCACTTGACCCCGGTTGCGTTAGTTGCTATTGTTTTGGCCCGGTCAGGGCGACTCCACTTTTCAACGCGACCGAATAACACTCTCTTGCTACTCATTGCTCTCCCTTTATTGATCGAACCCTCCAAGGCGTAGGGAATTTGATCACTTGATGCAGCGTGGAAGGAACAGCCTCCATGGAATGGATCCATGGCCTGCCGAGGATCACATTGTATGCCATGTCCTCGGGCAACACTTGGAACAATGTTTCCTTGCTAACTTCTTCAGCAAATGTTTTAAGTGTAATTTCACCCTAGGTTTTCTCTGTGGAGTTGTTAAAGCCAGTCAACACAGTTGCTTTGGGGATGACTTCTCCTTTGAGCCACATCTTCTTGATAGCCCCGTAGCTGATTATGTTTACCGAGCTACCGGGGTCAATTAAGACTCGCTTGATATCGGAGTCGTTGATTCTCAGCATGATGACCACGGCATCGTGATGAGGGAACATCATCCCATCATAGTCATCATCATCAAATACGATTTCTTTACCCGAGCCTCTCACTCGGGTTCTCTTCTCTATTGTAATCGACGGCTTGGCGAATTTCTTTGCGGCCACGAAATTCACCCCGTTCACCTCTGACCCTCCGGTGATGACATTCACAACTCTCTCAGGGGGTGGAGCCCGAGGTGGCTGTCCATCACCTCAGTTTTTTGAGTAGTTTTCCTTTCTTTTATCGGTAAGGAATTCGGCCAACACACCTTTTTTCAACAAATGAGCCACCTCGAGGCGCAATACTTTGCAGTCCTCCGTTCGATGGCCATAATCCGCGTGGAACTCACAGTGCAAGTTCTGGTCTCTTTTGTCCGCTGGAGTTCTCATATCTTTGGGTACTCTTACCCCGGCAGTCCCCTTGACTACGTTGACCAGCTCCGAGGTCGATATATTAAAATTGTAGTCAGGGATCCAAGGTAGCTCTTTCTTCGAAGACGAAGCTAAGCCTGAGGAATTTCTTTTGTTCGTGTTGGAGTGAACCCTTCCTTCGAGCCGTTGGCTTATATGTGGGCTTTTGAATGAGTTTCCGAAGGAATTTCCCAACCTTTTTGGCTGACAGGCTGCCTTGTAGAGGTGTATGGTTCATACCTCCCCTTCAGATTTCCTCGCGACGCCTCGGTGCGATGTTAGGATTCACCTCGTTTTTGTAACTATAAGCTCGGCTTTTAAACTCAGCCTCCCCAGCCTGATCTTGGAGTAAGCTCGTTTGTGTAGATCTTCCCATGTCAGAACTTGGTATTGTTAGAGCTCTTTTCACAATTCAGCAGCGGCGTCAGAATTGCGAACATTGATACCCTTTTCAAATGCCATGATGGCCAGAGTATCATCCATCCGAGGTAGCTCCATGCGCTCAGCATGAAAGCGCTCAAGGAACTCCTTAAGTGGCTCACTGGGCCATTGCTTGACCTCGCATATATCCTCCTTCCCCTGGAGAATTTTTTGAGCTCCGGTGTGGGCCTTAACGAAGGCATTGGTCATTTCCTTGAAGGTGGAAATTGACCCCGCTGGTAAACACATGTACCAGCGCAGCGTTCCTTTCTCCAAGGACTCACCAAACTTTTTTAAGAACATTGACTCGAGCTCTATTGCCGTTAAGTCATTGCTCTTTACCATCGCCATGTAGTCCCTTACACGCTCTTTGGGATCGGTGGTCCCATCATACTTTTTTAAGAACATGAGCTTGAAGTTTTTGGGAGTTGGGGCTGGAGCCGCTTCAGGCTTAAATGGCAACTCCCTGTATTGATCTATGTCAAGCTCATCTTCGGTTTTCGTTATCCCCGGTATGCTTTCGAGGCGCTTTTCTACGCGTGCCTCGACGCGAGCTTCAACGCGTGCCTCAATTTCCCTGGTCAACCTCTCAACGTCGACCGAGGATGTAGTCTCTGCCACGGTGGGAATCATCCCGAAGTGTGGCATTGCGCTTGGAATGTTTCCCGAACCCCCAGACGTGGCCCCATTGGGAGGTCCCCCTATAATCGCGCCCGTAGGAACGAAGGTCAGGATGCCTCCACCTGGACCCGAAGGCTGGGTGCCGTTTGGTGCTGAGCTGTTCCTCGCCTCCAGCGAGGCGCGGAATTCGGCGTTGATGTGTGCTTGCTCATCTTGCCGTTCTTGAAGGGCTTTGAGCGAAGCAACAACAAAAACTTGGAAGGCTTCAGTTGTCATTGGAGATGAAGACTGTTGGTTCGACGGAACGTCAGTCTGATCATCAAGATTTCTACTGTTGTCGGCCATGTCGTCGTTAAATCACAGGCTTAAACGAAAAAGGGCGTTGAACTTTGGAACAAAGCGTTACTGCTTATATCCCCACAAACGGCGCCAATTTGTATGGGCCTAAATCGGTTTTAGGATCACAAATCGAATTTGGGTTAGAATATAAGCAAATCTTCGTATCAAAGTTAAGACAATGCGAGAAATAAGCGTAAATGCAAGAAAACAACTTGATTTCAATATATCGTGGTGAGTACAAATTTGGGCAGAGTTTCTATATGTATTTCTGAATGCGTACAATACAAAATGAAGTACTATTTATAGGCCTAGGGGTCTTGCCCACGTTCTCCACCATCAGTCATGCTTAGACCCACGTTCTTGGCATTAGTGGAAGGAGTTAGTGGGCTGAAGTAGTAGGCTGCAAAGCCGCTGGACCCGAGGCGATCCACCGAGGTTCAAATGTATGTCCTCGGTGATGGGGCCTTGCTGCTTGACCGAGGTGAATATCACCGAAGCTCAGCTTACGGCTCACCTTCGGTGATGACCTCGGTGCCTTACTTCGGCGGTTCACTCACTTGCTTCGGTTTTTAGCTTGTTATATATTGCGTGCTCGGTTGCTATCAGATCACGTTGTCGAGGTGACTTACGGTGAGCTGATTTTTACCCAATACAAAGTTAAGTGTTGAAAAGGAAAGAGAATGGAGGTGGGAGAAGCTATAGATAAGGGAGAAAAATAAATGAGGTTTGAGGAGAAAAAATTTGGGAATCAATTCCTAAATCATAGGGATATCAATAAACGAATTTGCAACATAACACCATAACAACTACATAAGTCGAGCACAACAATCAATTTAGCATAAACAAATTTATTTTTTAATTTTTTTTATATTTTTAAGCAAATTAGTTAGCTTTCTAAACTAAACTAATAAATTAAACTAAGTAATAGTAAAAAATTAAACAACACTCATTCTTCATAAATATAAAAACCAAAAAAAAAAAAAAAAGTACCTAAAAGTGGTCTGCTCCACCAGAGTCGACTGCTCTGCAGCGGGTTCAGTGGTCTCTCTGCCAGATCTGCAAAAAAAAAAAATAAAAAATTGATTAGGATTTCTAAATGTGAGATGATAAAAATGAGAGAATTGAGTATTTTTTAGAAGCATTACACTTAAAGTAAATGAATGAGGTGAAGATTTAGTAGGTAATTTGAGATTAATGAGTGTTTTTTAGGGATTTGGCTGTGGGGTCGGGTTGATGTAGAGGGGAATTGGGGAAAGTAAAAGAATGAGGAAGAAAGAGAATGAGGAGAAAAGCCCTCTGCCCGTTATTTTATTTTGGGCATCCGACCGAATCAGTCGGATATTTTAAAAAAAAATTATTATTTCATTACAATCCCACTACGGCGGTCAGACAATTTACAAAAATAAATAATTAATAACTATTACCCGTTTTGTCCGGCCGAAGAGGTTGGATAAGGACCTCCGACCGACTTTCGGTCGGACAACGGCGGTCTGAAAGTCACGAATTTTTAGTAGTGGTGCTAATATCAAGTGAATGATTTTAACATAAAATTCAATAGCATAACAACAGGAGTGGAAAAATATAAAAACTTACTTGTGACGTTAACCGTTATACAAAGGTACTTCAAGATTTAAGAATTATGATTTATGCATAAAATTGAAATTTCCCTTGTAATTATGCATAAAATTGAAATTTCCCTGGTAAGATCTTTTTTTTTTTCAAAGGAAATTGAAATACTAGAACTTCTTTTTGATCCATTGTTGGTTATGATGTTTATCATATAGAATTAATATGTTCATTAACTTCTTGACGAAAATTACTTAATTTCTGCGTTTTTGTTTAGCTGGTCAATTACTAATGGGAAAAGATGAAGTACACGACGCAAAAATACCCGACTGAAGAATAATGATGTATTTGTTACTAAAAATTCTGTTACTGTAGAATAATGATGTATTTGTTCCTAAAAATTCTGTTACACAATGATAACAAAAAGTCAGTTTCTCATTTTTCTTTTCAACAAGTCTGTAGAGAAGTTCAATAATGTCCAACTTCTTTCTCTTCTCCCCGTTCTTAAACAGCGCGATAATTCCGGAACACTTCAGTTTCAGTTTGAATGCGTCAACAAAAGGAAATTACTCTTCTAAAAAGTAATCTTCTAAATAAAATATTTTTAAATAAGAGTATAATCGACACTAGATAAAATAGCAGACATAAAAAAATTACAGTACTTATAACTATCTATGCATGCATCATGCATGATCACATTACAAGTCAAAATAAAAGAAATGGAACTCCAACAACCCATTCAAGACCAAGATTGCCAATTTGCCGGAAAGGTAAAAACCATCAATATTGCCATTGCATCAACTTTTAAACAATAAACTTACATAGGAGTTAGGAGGTTTAATTAGCTAGGATTCCCTTTTTGGAATTCCACCAGAAAAAACTTAAAACTGAACGCGCCAGTCAAGACTGTAAACTGATTCCTACAATCGAAATTTGACTTTCAACCTCAATTCTTGACTATCTTTTCCCCAGAAAGCCTATAAATTAACTCATGACTTATATACAAATTGTCACTCAGAACAAGCTTTTAGATATCATATATCATCTCCTTCATCCCATTTGTTCACCGACTCTTTTCTTTCTAACTGTAAACCTTCTTTTAGTTTTCTTTTTCCTCCATAAAACATCAACAATGGTGGGACACTTGTCCAAAGTTCTTTTTAACTCCGAAAATGTATTTGATTTCGTTGTCAAAGAAGGGCATGGAGTTAAGGGTCTTTGTGATATGGGAATTCAAGAACTTCCTAAGCAATATATTCAACCACTTGATGAACGAATCACTACTAGCACTACAATAACAGATGATTCTATCCCTATAATCGACGCATCCAATTGGGATGATCCAAAGGTGGCTGATTTGATTTGCAAAGCAGCACAAAACTGGGGTTTTTTTCAAGTTATCAATCATGGAATTCCTATGGAAGTTCTTGATAATATAAAAGAGACGAGTCATCGCTTTTTTAATTTACCAGCTGAGGAGAAAATGAAATATTCCAAAGATTCGAGTAACGTGAAGTATGGAACAAGCTTTACTCCTGAAGCTGAAAAGACCTTGGGATGGAGAGATTACCTTTCTCTTGTACATGTTTCTGATGATGAAGCTGCTTCATTTTGGCCACCTTCATGCAGGTTAGCCTATGTTTCTGTTACAATTGTTTGGAATAAAGGAAGTGTATAAGTATATTTTCTCCTTTAAATTTACGTTATATACGAGGTAGATTAAGATTCCTAAAACAATGAAGGTAAGGTACCACTAAGAAAATGATTTCCTACACCCTTTTATACTATATAAATAGAAGAAAATGACCTACAAAGATCATAAGTTGTAAAATTTTTTATGTTATTTTTCAATAATCTCTTATAAAAAATCATATAAAAGTTACTTTTGTAAAAGAGTACAAAACTGAATCTCTCAGCATCACTGTACTCGTTGCTTGATAAAAGTGGATCTGACCATATCTAAATGCACTTTTTTAATTTTTGTAACTTTTAGTTGTGTCCGAGTGTTTTGAATCCACTGCTAATAATATAAAGTCCTTTCGCTTTATGAATGTTATGTTGCATCTTCCCTTTTATATACTTTATTTCGCTTTTTTTCCAACCATTTTGTTAACAAATGGTAGTAAGACATATTTTGAGTGCTTATCATGATTGACTTAACCATTGCTCTTAGGGAAGAAGCATTGGAGTACATGAAGAAGTGTGATGCTGTGATAAAGAAGATTTTGAAGGTACTAATGGGAGGATTGAGTGTAAAAGCAATTGATCAAGAGAAAGAGGAACTTTTGATGGGTTTAAAGAGGATAAACTTCAACTACTACCCAAAATGTCCTAATCCTGAGCTTTCAGTTGGGGTAGCGCGTCACTCTGATATCTCAACCATAACTGTCCTCCTTCAAGATGATATTGGCGGACTTTATGTGAAAAAACTGGAGAGTAATGTTTGGATTCACGTCCCTCCAATCAATGGGGCTCTGGTAATCAACATTGGTGATGCACTTCAAATAATGAGTAATGACAAATACAAGAGTGTTGAGCATCGTGTGATTGCAAATGGGAGTAAAAATAGGGTCTCTGTGCCCATTTTCCTGCATCCAAAGTCTACAAGTATTATCGGTCCTTTGGAGGAAGTTTTAGAGAATGGCAAGAAGCCAATTTACAAGAAAATTCTCTACGCTGATTACACCAAGATTTTCTTCAGCAAAGGTCACGATGGGAAGGACACAATAGAATTTGCAAAGATATAAAAGATTTTTGTCACATCTCTACTTAATATTGCTAATAGTGTACACGTTCCATTTAAAGGATCTATGAATACATGCTGAAAGAGAAAATGTACTTAAGATAATCGTTGTACTTGAGAAGTACTCCCTCCGTTGCAATTTACGTGGTACTATTTTTTTTTTTTTAATCTACTATTTCTAAAGAATGTTATCATTCTCTAAGTAAAAACAGTTTGCTTTTATAAAATGATATTCAATCTTACAAATTTTTATGGCTGGTTTAAATCACAAATTTTAAAAGTATTATTTTTTTTTTTAAAATTTTCTGGCAAGTCAAACCCGTGAAGAATAACTTATAACTTTTCTTGATTTCTCTTGGCCTCCGTGAACAATGACTTTTAACTTTTCTTGATTTCTCTTTTACTTATTTTTAAAAAAAAATGGAGAGATATTGTTCAACTACACATAAGGCTAAACCAACAATGCATGAAATTTTGAAAAAATGACGAATATTGGATTGTTGTAAAAAATAAAATAATGACCTCATACCAATCTGAACAATCACAAGATAGAGAGTTTATATTGACTAGACGATTAAATGATACAACCGGTAAAGTTCATTTTTTCATTACCCTTTATTCATTAAATTGATATAACCAAATTCTTATAGTCCACGACAATCGGGATAAAATAAATATTTCTCATGGCACATATGCTTACAAAAGAATGTGTAATTGCTATACTTTTGGCCAACCACTTTTCAGCATTGCATATCCTCCTATATTTCAGAGATAACTGAAAAATTTTGAAAATATTTATATGCAATATAAATTTACTCTTTTGGAGAAACTTTTGAGATTTTTTTTAACTCGAAAAATATGAGGAGACAAATTTAATTTTTAACTAAAAAAAATATATCATTTAAGAGGTAGAAGTAAAGTTGAAATGAGCTTAATTATATTTTGATAATTAACAAACTCCTTAACCAAACGTTTTTATCAAAATTTTGAAAGATAATACATAAAAATTTGGTAAATATTTTTAAGAGTCCACCAAGAAAGACACCATGTAAGAAGGAAAGCCATAAATAGAGATGGACTTCCTCAAGTACTTATCAGGAAGGTTTTTAAAGGGGAAACTTTTGTAACTACAGTAATAATTTTAAATGCCACGTAGGATTTTTGGTGACCGAAAGTGTAGAATCACTACAAGGAATAGGTATTTTAGTGGCGATAACAATTATCGCCACGTAAAGTCAAAAATTCGCCACAAATGACCAATTATGGCGACCTAATAGTTGTTGGTTATATTTAGTGGCTGATACTTATTAGTGGCAACTATGAGAGTCGCACTGTAAGTCCATTTTTTGTGGCGATTTTGGCTGAAAGTGTTTCAAGATGGGTCGCCATGGAAGAATATACTTGTAGTGGCGACCACGTCACCACAAAAATTATCAGTTGCGACTTTCTTGTTGTCGCAAAAAGTTATTATTTTTTCTTGGCGATTTTAAAGGCGCCACTAATATATTTACTGTAGCAACTAAGGCCACCACTAAAACCCCTTAATTTTTTTAATAAGAAAATAATATAGCAGCTTTGTTCCTGCTAATTTGGCAACATTGGGGCACAGTATTACAAACACCACTAAATACACTTAGCTAAAATGATAAAAAGAAGATTTTATTATCAAATCATCCATCTAATAAAGTATACAATATTTCAGAGTACATTGTGACTATGTATACACATGGTAAAAGAAAAAAAATCAAATGTCTTCAAACTACTCATTGACTACATTATCTCCTTTGTTGAAGAACCTTGTCTAAATTATACAGATGTAGTGTTGATGGGAGATGACGTAGAAGAAGGATTAAAAAATGGAAGGATTGTTAGCCTAGCTGCACTACAGACTACTAATAAGGCTCTCCAGTCAGGAAATGTGAGTCTCTCCAAAAAGAAGAAAGATGAAGTTTCTTTTGCTGCAACCATTCAAGACCCTGCTTTCAACCACTATTATCAAACACCACCACATTCTATCCATACCCTCACATACCACCTGAATATCCTATTTACAACACTCAGCTCACTCGGCCTATATTCCACACCCCAGCACCAAGCCGTCTACCATACCGGCAAAACACTCAACCCAACTACCGAATTGCACCACCGTACCCTCCTAGACCTCGCCCTGATGTAAACCAAAGACCCAAAAGAAACTAAACTCCATTAGTTGAATCCCGTACCTAATTGCTCGAGAGATTGAAGGAAGCCGGGTTAATTATCCCAATACCTCAAAAGATGCCAGACAACCCTTCACCTAATTTTGATTACAGTAAAAGCTGTGCATATCACTCAAGAGGACCGGGGCATGAAACGGAGATATGTTTTGCACTGAGAGATAAGATTCAGGACCGAATCGATGAAAAGATCATTCGTCTGAAGGCACCAAATTTGCACAGTAACCCACTACCCAATCATGGAGATGAGAAGGTGAATATGATCGACTTCGGCAAAGGATGCAATCTGGAAGGTACAATCATAAAATCAGAAACAACGTTTGATGAATATAGGTTTGGCATGGGGTATATGTTGGCTTGAAAAGGAAAAAGTACACAAAGGATACAAGAGGTTATCATTCACTAGAGCAGTTTAATCCAACTCTGAAACAAGCATCTATCTTTTCAAGCTACATGAAAACTCTCGAGAGAAAAGGACTTGCTGAAGGTGTTCATGATGTAGAAGATGAGTTGACTAGTCTAAAGGAGCTATTATTGACTATATTTTCCCCAGAAAGCCTATAAATTAACTCATGACTTGTATACAAATTGTCAATCAGAACAAGCTTTAGATATTATATATCATCCCATTTGTTCATCGACTTTTTTCTTTTTAACTGTAAACCTTCTTTTAGTTTTCTTTTTCCTCCATAAAACATCAACAATGGTGGTACACTTGTCCAAAGTTCTTTCTAAGTCCGAAAATGTGTTTGATTTTGTTGTCAAAGAAGGGCATGGAGTTAAGGGTCTTTGTGATATGGGAATTCAAGAACTTCCTAAGCAATATATTCAACCACTTGAAGAACGAATCACTACTAGCACTATAATAACCAATGACTCTATCCCTATAATCGACGCATCCAATTGGGATGATCCAAAGGTGGCTGATTTGATTTGCAAAGCAGCAAAAAACTGGGGTTTTTTCAAGTTATCAATCATGGAATTCCTATTGAAGTTCTTGATAATATAAAAGAGACAAGTCATCATTTTTTTTAATTTACCAGCTGAGGAGAAAATGAAACATTCCAAAGATTCGAGTAACGTGAAGTATGGAACAAGCTTTACCCGTGAAGCTGAAACGACCTTGGGATGGAGAGATTACCTTTCTCTTGTACATGTTTCTGATGATGAAGCTACTTCATTTTGGCCACCTTCATGCAGGTTAGCCGCCTTTGTTTCTGTTACAACTGTTTGGAATAAAAGGAAGTGTATAAGTATATAATCGATTTTTTCTCCTTTAAATTTATGTTATGTACGAGGCAGATTAAGATTCCTAAAACAATAAAGGTAAGGTACTGTTATAATATATGCACCTCCTAAGGACACTAGAAGGGGGGGGGGGGGGAATTGAATAGTGTCCACCAATTTTTTGTTTCAAGAACTCGATTCTCCTGAGTCAAAAACCCTGTTCTTGACTCTACAGTTTTGCTGTTTGAACACTACACCACACACCAATTACAAACATAAAGAACACGAGGATTTTACGTGGAAAACTCCTTGCTCAAGGGAGAAAAATCACGACCCACACTCTGGGATTTTAGAACTCAATCCACTAACACAAAGAGCACGTTTCTGATTACAAGACTCTGTAACCAAGGGGCTACACCCTAGACCCTAATCACTAAACAAAGCTGAACTCTAGCTTTACAAAGTAATCTCTCACAAGTTCACCTAATACATGTGCTTCTACGATAAGCCAATAGGTAAAACAATGATCGCTCAAAAATAAGACAACTTATAACGCAAAGAACCTAGACAGAATTTCTAGACTCAATCAACTCAAGTACACCAGTTGTCTTCTTCAGTTATCTTACGTAGAAAGATGCTAGATCGCCTTTGTATGCTCTCAACTCTTTATTATTAAATAACTAAATTCAGCTATGTCAACTACTTGTATTTATATGGGCTTTGCAACCCTAGTTGAGTCTCACAAGGAATCCTTGTAATTATGGTAAGACAGGATTCCTTGTAACTCTTTTCCTTATTGTAGTCCAACTTCTATTCGTACTTCGAAGACACAGCCTGGGAACTGCCTCTTTTAGTCTGATTAGGATGCATATTCATTCACGCGCCACTACTCCTAGTTCCACAGGGATTTGCAACCCTCAGATCTTTTCGACCATGTCGTGCCCTTCTATTCAAGGACTAGGTTCTTCTCTGAAACCACTGAGTCCTTCTCGTTTGTCATTCTTCAAAACCAATGCTCAACAAATTCCCACTTTTTGATGATGACAAACAAATGTTGTCAAAGAACCTGAATAGACAAAATTTTCCAAAACCACAAAACAATAAAAATAAGTTTGAAAAAATAAAACAGATGAGTTAGGTCACAAACACCCCAATATTTCTTTCTTCCCCCTTTTGGCATCATCGAAAAGATTGAAATACCTGCATGAACCAGTTAGTACTATCCAGTCTAGAGCACAAGGCAACAAGTCAGCTAAAATATAAATATACAGAGATAAGGCTAAGGGCCCAATAAGAACCAAATACCATAGTGCAAACGACCATAAATATGAGAAAATTAAAATCATTATCTAGGGTGTGACAGTAGCACAACCCTATCCAGTAGTACACAACTGAAAAATAAATTGTTTGAAACAATATAACATGTACAGGGAGAATGAAAGGAAATAATAGCAGTTAGGAGAAAGGACGGGAGGACTCAGGGCTGAAGGTTGAAGTGTTTGAAAAGTGCCTCAAGGTTCTTTGTATTTTTGGCCGTTTCCATCACCAGCTTGGTCTCATACTTATGGCAATCTATCTTCAACCGATCAATTTCTTGATCCTTCAACTTCAGCTGTCTGTGAAGCTCTGCATTTTCAGTATTGACTTCAAGAACATGGCTCTCCAGTTCCTTCACAGCAGTAATGGTCTCCTCAGGTCCATAATCCTCACTATTCTCAGCTAGCTCTTGCTTAACCTGTATGGGCTTCTTGGAAGCTCTCCTTTCTTTGAAGAAGTCACAACTTTTAAGCACATTGTACCCAAATATCTGATGAATAGTTGGCTTCTTCCTTGCTTCTAGTGGAACCCCAAAATGCTCTAGAACCTGCTGAAGGACATAGGAATGCACTAAAGAGTGCGGCTTTTGATCAGTATCTGCAATCCTCTTAATATGTCTGATGATTAGCCCCAGCAAGTTTATTCTCACCCCCTATCCAGCAGGTCCATGTAGGTTAAGTCTAGAGCACTAGCTTCACTGTTTCTTTCTCCTCTAGGCAGAAGGAACCTGTGCACAAACTCAAATAGCAACTGGTGTGCTGGTTCCATCTCCTTTTTGTCTACTTTCCTTTCTTTCCTGAGCTTGGATTTCCCTGAGAATTTCTTTACCAGACTCAGAGGGGTTACTCCATCTGTCCTCTTGGGTCACTTCAGCTTAATATACCTGCAATAACCTTCAGCATGTATATCAAGGATCACCCCTAGCTCATTTCTCCCAAACTCTATCTCAACTCCCTTCACAGTAGTGAACACTCTCCTGGCTACTACCCTGCAATTTGTGTAAAAATCCCTGATCTCATCAACAAATAACATTATGTCTTTGTTTCCAAACAAGCCCAGCCATCCTTGGTCACCAATCATCCTCAGTAAGGGTTTCATGTGATGCTCCTTTTCATCATGCAGAATGCTACCAGGCAGCACCTGATGCTTTGCGAAGAAAGCCACGGGATCTACCTCTTCTTCTTTTCCTGTTCTCTGCTTCACTGTCAGTCTCAGAGTCACTTGGCTCCACATAACTTCTAGCCTCGTCACTCTCTTCTTCTGCCTCACCAGCTTTCTTCTCTTCCTCATTTCTTTTCTTTGCTTCTCTATCTTTCAGATTTGTAGTTGTTCTTTCCAGCTTACCAACAGTCTCCAGCTGTTGCTTCAGAGCAGATCTCGATCCAACTCTCCTAGCCACTGGCTCTGTAACAGCCTTGTCACCACTTTCTTCACTTGATTCATCGACTAACCTGCTCTTTGATACTGGCATTCCCCCTTTCACCAATATTCTCCTCTTGTCAGGCTATACTCTGTTCTCACTCACAAAGACTACTTTCTCTTCCTCTTCCTCCAGCAACAGCTTCTCATCCTCCTCACCAAACTTTCTCTTCATCCTCTCCCTCTTTGTTTCTTCCACTTTCTTTGTAACTTTCTCACATTCTATTTTCTCTTCTCTAACTTCCTCATCCTTTTCTTCCTCCGATTCTGTCCAATTGAGCTCTGCATCATCAGCCTCTGTAGGATCTGGGCAAGAACTAGGTTCTTTGCTCAAATCCTGTGAGGCCTTAGCAGATCTAGGTCCTCTACCAGCTAGACCTTCAAGTATGGACACTCCTTGACTCTTCTCAGCAAGCACACCACTAGAACTTGGTTCAACAGCATGTTCTTTAAGGGACTCAACAGAATCATCTACCCTTAGTTGTTCTAACACTCTTCCTGCTACATCAACCTCTAACACAGTCTTTTCTACTACTGGCACATGCAGACTCATCCTAGGTTCTTCCTGAACATCTTTTTGCTTCTTTTCAACTACATTCCCCTTATCAGTTTTATCACACGACTCTACCACTCCTACGATTTCATCTAGTCCTTTTGCAAGGGTTTCAGTACTCACTTTACCAGGACTTTTTATCCCTTCTAAATCGACAGGAGTAGATAGGGTAGGGTCAGGAATTACCTTAACAGATGTTTCAGATGAAACTTGTCCTGTAGGCGTAGTAGACAAAGATCTTGACAACATCTTCTTGACCAACTTCTTTTCCCCTTTTTTGAGAAACTTTGACCTAGCCCTCGCAATTCTTTCTGCAAGAGTGGATGGAGGGGGTTTTGAAGTTGATTTCTTGAGAATTTTTGTGGGTGATGTTGATGAAGATTGTGCTTGAGACATGGTGAAGTTGTTAGAGTTTTGACTGAGATTACGAAGGTTTTCCAGCTTGAATTTTTTAGAGAGAAAGTAGGTTGAGAGAAAAGGAAGTTGTTGCGTATGTGTATTCTATGTTGATCAAAAGAGGGAAAGGAGATTTGGTGAAAAGACGGTGTCTAGGGAAACCAAATTAATGATGACATAAAAAGGTAAAAAGCAGCTTTTTGAAATTTTTGAAAACCGGGAAAGGGTTATGGATTTGACGGTTATGGACTTACTCAATTAAAAACTTTTTCGAGTAGTGGGGTCCATACAAGTCTAATAGAATCCTAACCAAAAAATGAATGTGTTCCTATAATTTAGGATAGTTATAAGAACATGGAAAGTCTCCCTTTACACACGTATAGTTGACAATTTAATTTCAGTTATGACTCCTATCATGCAAGGTAGTGTGACTGTACCTGGACATGATTCCTCATGCTTCAGTCGGTTCTTTCTTATTACACAGTAGGTTCTTCATGGGATCACATTATCCTCACCTGGTGCTTAAAAGCTGAACAAGTATACTTAATAAAGTACAATGTTAGACTGAACAACAATAACAAATGTTACACACAAATAATTGAGCACTTAACTAACAAATCATTGAGGGACAACATGTTGGGTCATCCGTGTATTTTGGTCATCCCTAACTCCAACCTGTTCCTCTCAAACTGCACTTTGTTCAATGCTTTGGTAAATATGTCAGCAATTTGATCTTTAGTCCTGCAAGAATTCATAGTAATCAGACCCTTTTCCACATTATCTCTAAGGAAATGGTGTCTAATATTAATATGCGTTGTTCTTTTGTGTTGGACTGGGTTCTTGGCAATATTCACTGCACTTGTATTATCACAGAAAATTGGCACTGCTCCACACTTGATTCCAAATTCCTCCAACTGTTGTTTGATCCATAGCAATTGTGAGCAGCATGATGCAGCTGCTACATACTCAGCTTCCGCAGTAGATAAGGCAACTGAGTTTTGCTTCTTTGTAGCCCAAGAGACCAAGCAAGGACCAAGAAAGTGTGCCATTCCTGAAGTGCTTTTCCTATCCACCAAATGACCTGCATAATCTGCATCAGCAAAACCAATCAGTTCAAAAGTACCTCCCCTTGGGTACCAAAGACAAAGATCCTGAGTTCCCTTCAAGTATCTCAGGATCCTTTTCACAGCTGTCAAATATGACTCCTTGGGCTTGGACTGAAATCTAGCACACAGTCCCACACTGTATACTATATCAGGTCGACTGGTTGTGAGATAGAGAAGTGAACCTATGATTCCTCTATATTTTGTCTCATTAGTCGAAGGACCTAGTTCATCCATATCCAGCTTGGTTCCAGGAGCAATGGGCGTAGTCATTTCTTTTGCTCCTTCCATGTCAAATTTCTTCAGAAGTTCCTTGACATATTTTTGTTGAGGAATCATAGTCCCTTCAGGCATCTGCTTTATCTGCAATCCTAAGAAGAAATTTAGTTCACCCATCATGCTCATTTCAAATTCACTTCCCATCAAATCAGCAAACTCCTTGCACAGCTCCTCATCAGTGGCTCCAAAAATGATATCATCAACATATACTTTAACCACCAATAGATCCTTTCCTTTCTTCTTCAGGAATAGTGTGTTATCAATCTTTCCTCTTGAAAAACCATTCTTCAGTAGGAATCCTGAGAGTCTTTCATACCAGGCTCTAGGAACTTGCTTTAATTCATAGAGTGCCTTGTCCAGTTTGTAAACATGATCAGGAAATTCATGGTTCACAAAGCCTGGTGGCTGTATTACATAGACCTCTTCATTTAAGTAGCCATTCAGGAAGGCACTCTTCACACCCATCTGATATAGTGTGAATTCCATGTATGTAGCAAAATCAATCAACATTCTAATAGTCTCCATTCTTGCCACTGCTCGTCTAGTTTGTTTCTGAACACCCATTTTGTTCCAATTATTGATCTGTCCTTCGGCTTAAGAACCAGGTGCCACACTTTTCTTCTTTCAAACTGATGAAGTTCATCCTGCATGGCTAGAATCCAATCTGCATCTTCTAGAGCTTCTTTTACATTCTTTGGTTCTAAAGATGAGAGGAATGCAAAGAATGCACAGAAGTTCTTCAAGGCTGACCTTGTCATGATTCCAGTGTCCAGTTCATATAAGACATTCTCCAAGGGGTGATAACTTTGGTGTTTCCATGGCCTGAGTTGAATATGACCGGAAGAGCCTTCAGCATCATCTTGGGTAGGTTCTTCTTCACTAGTTGGATCATCGACTTCATCTGAAGTTCCCCCTGTCATATTGACTCCTTGTTCTCGTGAGGTTCAATTCTCACCTAATGTCTCTTTGTCTTTTGAGTCTTTAAATTCATCTACACCATCTTCTCGACTGAGGCCAATCAAGTGATCATCTCCCTCAGTTTCCCCCAATGCCTTATCGGATTCATCAAATACCACATGCATACTTTCCTCCACTGTTTGTATTCTTTTGTTAAACACTTTGTATTCTTTGCTTTGAGTGGAATAACCAAGAAATATTGCCTCATCACTTCTAGCATCAAACTTCCCCAATGGTTCCTCGCCGTTGTTGTGGACAAAGCATTTGCAACCAAAGGGTTTCAGATGTGCAATATTTGGTTTTCTTCCTCTGTGTAGCTCCTAGGGGGTCTTGTCCAGAATAGCTCTGATGGAACATCTGTTTAGCAAATAGCATGCGGGAACACCAAATGCACATTTTGCAGGATTGAGCTTTAAGTTATACCTCCGAAGGCGGTTAAAGAACTTTCTCAGATCAGTCAAATGATCTTCTTTCTTCTTTGACTTGATAACAACATCATCTACATAGAATTCGATCTCTTTGTGAATCATATCATGGAAAAGAGTTGTCATCGCTCACATATATGTTGCCCCGGTATTCTTCAAACCAAAAGGAATAACTTTATAACAGAATACACCCCATGGTGTGATCAAAGCAGTCTTTTCAGCATCATCTTCATCCATTAAAATCTGGTGATAACCAGCAAAACAATTGACAAAAGATTGAAGCTCATGTTTTGCCGGTAAGATGTTGGGTTTTATTGTAAGCCGGAGGGGTATAGAATTGGATCCGTCTAAAATCAAAACTATCCAAGACTTTCCTCCTCCAAAGAGCCGAAAAGATGTGATGAGCTTTCTTGGCCGTTTGAATTACATAAGCCGCTTCATTGCGCAATCCACGGTTATTTGTGAACCGATAATCAAGCTGTTAAAGAAAGATGCTATTATTGAATGGACAGAAGACTGTCAAAAGGCTTTTGATAGGATAAAGAATTATCTATCAATTCCGCCTGTGTTAGTTCCTCCTGAACCTGGAAGACTACTGATCTTATATTTGTCCCTCTCGGAAAGTGCATTTGGATGTGTCTTAGGGCAACATGACAAGGCCGGGAAGAAGGAGCAAGCCATTTATTATCTGAGCAAGTCATTTATTATCTAAGCAAGAAATTCACCCCTTATGAAGCCAAGTATACTCTGGAGTGAACTTGTTGCACCTTGACTTGGACCGCACAGAGGTTAAGGCACTATCTTTCATCATATACAACTTATCTTATCTCGAGGATGGATCCTTTGAAGTACATCTTCCAAAAGCCGATGCCCGCAGGGAAATTAGCAAAATGGAAGATTCTGTTAAGTGAATTTGACATAGTTTATGTCACCCAAAAGGCGGTACAGGCACAAGCATTGGCGGATCATTTAGTTGAAAATCCTGTTGACAACAATTATGAGCCATTGAGAACTTACTTTCCCGATGAAGAGGTCTTGTTTTTGGGTGAAGACATTTCTTCTGAATATGATGGTTGGCGTCATTTCTTTGACAGAGCAGCAAATTTCAAGGGCGTTGGTATTGGATCTGTCTTAATTTCTGAAACGGGTCAGCATTATCCTGTTTCGGCCAAGCTCAGATTTCCATGCACTAACAATATGGCTGAATATGAAGCATGCATTTTGGGTCTTCGATTAGCGGTTGACATGAATATTCAAGAGCTTTTAGTAATCGGGTATTCTGACTTGCTGTTCACCAAGTACAAGGCGAGTGGAACACCAAGAATGCAAAGATTCTTCCTTATTTGCGCTGCGTCCAGGAATTGTGCAAAAGGTTTGCAAAGATTGAGTTCAAGCATGTTCCAAGAATTCAAAACGAGTTTGCTGATGCTTTGGCAACTTTATCCTCTATGATCCAGAATCCTGACAAGAATTATATTGATCCTATTGAAATTGAATTGCATGATAGACCGGCTTATTGTTTTCAAGTTGATGAAGAGCGAGATGGCCATCCTTGGTATTTTGATATCAAGAATTATCTCAAGGTTGGGAGATATCCTGAAAATGCAGCAAGTGTTCAAAAGAAGAGCATTCGGAGGCTAGCGAATCAATTCTTCCTAAGCGGTGAAATCCTATATAGGAGAACTTCTGATTTAGGACTTTTAAGGTGTGTCGATGCCGTTGAAGCCAACAAATTTCTTAAAGAAGTGCATGCGGAAATTTGTGGACCGCACATGAATGGTTTTGTCTTGGCAAAGAAGATCTTGAGAGCGGGTTATTTTTGGCTTACTATGGAAACTGATTGTGTTTAGTTTGTGCGGAGATGCCACCAATGTCAAATTCATGGAGATATGATCAAAAGACCTCCTTCTGAACTTCATGCAATGAGTTCTCCCTGGCCTTTTGTTGATTGGGGAACGGATGTTATTGGTCCTATTGAGTCGGCCGCTTCAAATAGACATCGCTTTATTTTGGTGGCTATTGATTACATCACCAAGTGGGTGGAAGCAACTTCTCACAAGTCCGTAACCAAGAAAGTGGTGTCAGATTTTGTGCGCAACAATATCATTTGTAGATTCGGAGTTCCTGAATCAATCATTACCGATAATGGTGCAAACTTGAATAGCGATATAATGAGAGCAACTTGTGAAAGCTTCAAGATTACTCATCGCAACTCTACTGCATACCGTCCTCAAATGAATGGAGCTGTTGAAGCGGAAAATAAGAACATCAAGCGTATTCTTCGCAAGATGATTGATAATTATAGAGATTGGCATGAAAAGTTGCCATTTGCACTCCTTGGGTACCGCACGACTACTAGAACTTCAATTGGGGCAACTCCCTATCTCTTGGTATATGGCACTGAAGCAGTCTTACCCGCGGAAGTAGAAATTCTTTCCTTGAGAATCATTCAAGAAGCTGAATTAGAAAATGCTGAATGGGTGAAGATCAGATGTGGACAGTTGATGCTTATTGATGAGAAAAAAATGAATGCAATTTGTCATGGGCAACTTTATCAAAATCGCATGATCAAGTCTTTTGGCAAGGAAGTGAGAGTGAGAGACTTCAAACCGGGACAATTGGTGTTAAAGAAGATCTTTTCTAATCAAGAAGAAGCAAGGGGCAAATTTGCACCGTTTTGGCAAGGTCCATATGTGGTTCATTGGGTTTTATCCGGAGGGGCCATTAATTCTGGTAGAAATGGATGGTCAAGTTTTGCCAAAGCAATCAACGCAGATGTCGTCAAAAGATATTACATCTGAATAAATCACAAGTTATCATGGTTTTGAATGTAATCTTTGATGTAATGCGAACTACGCGTGACCTGAATCCCAAGGTGGGATACGTAGTAACTCACATAGAGTTTGGTTACATTGGTACAAGAATTTCCCGTTTTCCCTTTGATGTAAAGTTTGAACTACTTCTGACCTGATTCCTGGAATGGCAACTGGATAAGTAGGCAATCTCCATCGGATTCGGTCAAAATATTGTAACACTTTAGGCTTGTTTATCTTTTATGATGTAATTCTGAACTACTCATCTGGGCAGATGTGTAGGTTTTCCAATTCGGATGCGGTTTCGTACTTAGATTGCCATATTTTTCCCAAATATCTATGTAAGCAGAACTGCGCACAGTCTGATTCCCGTGGAGGGATACGTAGGCGCTCTTAACGGGCTTGACTCTATAATATTAAAATTTTCAGTTTCCCCTAAGGCAAGCAACTGGGGCAATTTTTGCAAAATAATTTGAAGATATGGAAGATGATAACAGGGGCAAATTTTGCAAAATGAATTGAAGATTCAGAAGATCATAACTGGGGTAGAGTTTTGCAAAATTGGTATTGCTTATCAAAGGATGAAGTGGCAAAGTTCTAAAAGTATTCAAGATTAGCACAAGTTGCAAACACAAAGGATGTTCAGTTTGTTTCGAGATATGTCATGAGTTTGAGTTAAAGCAGAAATTTTAAATGCATTATAAACTTTCATTTGCATATCAATGATTACTTGTTTACTATTTTATCAAATTACTTTATTTTTGCCTCTATCTTGAAGATGAGTTATACTATTGAGTTCATAAACCAAGTTCCCGAGGATGGTTTTCAAAGCCCAAGTCTTACGAAGAAGATGGAGCGATAGCAGCAAAATTCAAGATGAATCAGCACAAATCAAACACCCCTCCCCAAAACTAACGAATTTTTCTTTGAGAGCAGGAACAGGAAGGGAGAAAAAAAGTGGGCTAACCTCCCCTCCAAACTATTCTAGGCCAGTCCCAGTGAGTGAGTCAGTCAATCCTATTCACACTTCAGCTGAGTCTAACGAGGCTCAGGTGCGGAGCCTTCCACTGTGGACCGAATATGGGCAAGTACGCGAGATGTAACCAATAGATTTCCATTTTTCAACGAAGTCCTTCTTTCAGCAAAATCGAAGCTCCTTAGTGCAATCGAAGAGCATTTAGACAGAACAAGCAACACCAATCGAATTGACGGCGCATATGATTCTGCTTGACGGATCATTCAAATTTACTCTTGCAGCATCTAAGCATCACATCTGATTATTGCCGAAAAGGCGACACTTTTCTTTTCTCAAAATCTTAACATCGTGATACAATTTACCTCGCGATAGTGAATTGACAAGTCAACTATGAGACACCATGAGCGGTGTGTCTCGCCGGTTGGTTGTCCTGCAACAGCTTTATATTCTGCACCTTCTTTAAATTATGAATTGACAAGTCAACTATGAGACACCATGTCCGATGTGTCTCGCCGATTGGTTGTCCTGCAAAAGCTTTATATTATGCACTTGTTTAAATTATGAATCGACAAGTCAACTTTGAGACACCATGAGCGGTGTGTCTCACTGGTTGATTGTCCTGCAAAAGCTTTATTATGCACTTTTTTAAATTATGAATTGACAAGTCAACTTTGAGACACCATGAGCGGTGTGTGTCGCCGGTTGGTTGTCCTACAAAAGCTTTATATTATGCACTTGTTTAGATTAGAATAGACAAGTCAACTATGAGACACCATGTGCGGTGTGTCTCGCCAGTTGGTTGTCCTGCAAAAGCATTATATCATGTACTGGTTTGAATCATGAAATAGACAAGTCAACTATGAGGCACCATGTGCGGCGTGTCTCGCCTGTTGGTTGTCCTGCAAAAGCATTATGTTTTATATCTGCACAGACTAAGATTTGGCAAAGCAACTTGAGGCATTATATCTCGTTAGTCGATTTATTTTGTTTATTGTTCTGCAATTCGTACATGCTTTACTTACTGTCTTGTTTTACTATTTCAGAATAATGATCATCCTAGAGGTTCTCCGGGCGGAGCGCCTCGTCAGTTGATTGAAGGAAGAACTTGTTGATAGCATCACAACCAGCATTTACAATTTTATATTATCTCATTATTTATTTCTTACTCCAATTATTATAGTTTATTAGCAGTTGTTCGCTTACTGTTTGTTAAGTCTTTACAGAATTTTAGCAATAATACTGCAGCATTTGGAGCATAACGCGGAACTTTTTCTTAGCAGTGAACTGGGGCAATCGTTGATATGAGCTAGACTCATCAACGAGGATCTGAAGAATCGCACTCAAACAAGCAAATTCTATCCTAATCTTTTATTTCAGATTAGGACGTCAGTTTGAATTCTTTCCTATTCGTGCGTCCTTTTCTGCCAATCATGCGAGTCTTCGTATCTAAGTGTCGTCGAACTACATATGGCGTGATTCTCTTTTAGCCCGAGATATATAGGCAACTCGAAAACCGGAGTTCGGCCATGCCCATAAGCCTCGCACTTTGGTCATTGGAACCAGGGTCGTTGGCTTTATCGTGACAAAATTAGGTTCTCGTCAACTTCTTTACCATAAAAACTCTTCTATCCTTTTCCGGATAAAGAGGGGCAGCTGTTGATACTCAATTTAGTCTCGAGATGTAATTAATGACTAATTATTTAAATGAGAATCAATTATTTAAAATAAAATTTAAGTTTAAATTAATTATATTAAATTAATTAATTCAAAAAAGGCTAAAGGTGCAGTGTGCAACCTAACATCCAACCTATCTGTGCAAACACTTGAGTTCTTAAATTAATTCTAAAACAGGCTATATTCGTTCCTGAGCTTAAAAAATGACATGTTTCTGCAACCCATATATATACAGACATTACACCTAAACATTTACCCCCCAATTCAGCCAAAATCCAATAACCCGCGTAACCCCAATTCCCATAATCCCTTCGCGACCCGTTTCTCAACCCGCGACCCACAACATAGTCACTCGTCTTCTCCGTGCGAGGGTTTGCTGGACAAGTAGCCCTGTTCCAGCTGGTGTCCTTGGCATTTTCCTTCACTCACCAGTACAACTAACAAGTAATCCCAGCTGTTCATTTGAATCCAAAATTAATCCGAGCCGTGGATGATCCAAACGGGCAAGTCCTTACAGGTAAGGATAAAACTTGTAAAATTCACACAAATTCTGTGAATTTTGGACAAGTTTTATCCTTATTTTGTGAAGGAAGTAGCCTATCTTTGGAGATTATTGGGATTTCACAAAGAGGATAAAAACCCTAACTCATCAGGTATATATACATCCTTACCTTCATTTTTCTAGGTCTAGGTTTACCTATCACAAAAACGGCAGCATTATATTTTTCTCTGTATTTTTTTAAAAACGCGAAACAAAGAAAAAGGGCATACAGTCACTGGTTGAAGGGTTGGTTTGAGTTTCTTCATACTTGTCTTGTGTTCGTGTAGTCACTTGTTCGAACATATTTTCAGACCATCTCTTCAGTTAACTGCTTCTAATCAGGTCAGTTTCAAGTCCTTTTACAGTTTTTATATATATATCAGTGTTAATGATGACTGTTTTGCTCTATAAAATCTGGTTTTGAACTGGATATTAGTATGCTATTGTGAGAAATAGTTTAAAATCAGTTTATTTGCAAGGTTCAGGTGTTTAAATATTTCTTCATGTAAGAGCTAAGCATTAGAAACTTAGACTGAATATTGGAAAATAAAACTAGTTAAGATGAGCCTTGGGGCTTCACTTATGAAAGTTGGAATCTTTAATGTATTTTAGCTCCAAATCAACCTTTTAAATTAATAAAATTCAATCTTTAGTTATAATATGAAGTGAGTGAAGAATTTTAAGTTAAAACCTTTAGCGAAAGGGTTATTTTTTCATTGCTTATGTTGAGTTTTGTTGTTGTTTTGCTGGTTCTGAAGTAGAAAGGAGGTGCAGTTTGGTTCAGTAAAGGAGTTCAGTGTGTATGAGCAGTGTGTGTGTGTGCAGTTTGCAGGGTGGTCAATGAGTGCAGGTATGAGTGATTGATTCAGGGGGATGTTTGTGTTAGGTGCTGGGGTTCTGGTGGTTAAGGATAGTTAGGTAGTTGTTTGTGAGTGCAGGCAGGTTTGTGTGTTTGCAAGTTCAAAGGGGGTCTGTTTAGGAGGGTGTGTAAGGGTGCTTGTTTGTGAAGGTGTGTGCAGGTGTATGAGCATGTATGCAGAAGTGTGTCTGTGAGTGTGTGTATAGGTGAGTGTGGAGGAGTGCAAGTTTTGGATCTGCAGCTAGTAGGAGAGTTCTTTTGGAAGTAGAGGTGTACAGATGGTTTTAGAGAATGATAGAAGTAGAATATAGGAGTTCAGGGCTTGTTGCATTGTTTTGGAAGTCTGCAGTGAGGTTGTTTGGTTGATGGGAAGTGGTCTGTGAAGTGGTGAAGGCTTCAAGGGTATGTCAAGTTGCAGCAGGTAGTATGCAGGTTGTTAGCAATAGTGATATTGGTTCAGGGGTGTTCATAGGTAGTTAATGAATGCCAGGGGTTGTGTTTAGTGTGTGCAGATGTGTGTGTGGTGATGCATTTCATGAGTGGTATATGTAGGTCCTATGAGGTTGTTTCAGGAGGAGTTTTAGAGCAAAGCGAGTGTTGTAGGGTGCTGGGATGCTTTAGAGGTGTTAGAGGGTGTTTGAGAAAGGTTGTTCTTACCCTTTTGATTTCTGCAGCAGCTGTGCACATGTGCGGCAGCCTGGTATTTGTTCAGGCAGTCTCAGAACTTGTTCAGGGACCTGTTCAAGTAAAAAGGAGATGTAGTTCAGGTTTTTGTGTGTCCTTGTGAAGGTCTGCATTTAGGGAATGTAAAGGAGGGGTATGAGGAAGGTTTGAAGCTTTGAGGGTGTCTGCAGCTCAGCAAGGATCTAGGAGAATAGCTGGTCCTGTGTGGAGAGGCTGTATAGAGATTGTGCAGGTTTGGAGAGGGTCGGTGTATGTGTGAGGCTAATTTCTTGGAAAGTTGAGGGTTTGTGAGGGTGTGCAGTGAAGGGTTTGGGGTGTTGAAGGATGCATATGTGTGTCTTATTGCTTGCGAATCCATGCATGTATGTGTGTCTGCTTGCTTGTGAATGCATGCATGTGTGTGTTGATGTATGTGTGTGACTGCCTGTATGTGTGTGTGTATCTGCTTTGAGTGTGTGTGTTCAGAATGGGCATTATGAGTGACATAGAATGGGGAAAGTAATTGCATCTTGTAAGATTGTCTTGAAAGTCAATAGTTGATTCATGAGGGTTCTTCCTTTTGTGAGTTCTGTATATGATTTGTTTTCTTATTTCAATCAATTATTGATTCATTTTAGTCCAGCATCATTAAAGGCCACGCAGTATGCATTTCATCAGTGTATTATATCCATTCTAGTCCTAACCCCTCCAAATTCTGTTTCATGCTCCCTTTGAAACTGCTTATCTATCGAGACCCTGAACCCGAGATATATTTTCCATGTTATAAAGCGAATGCATGTTTGGTTGAGTTTGGTCTTCATGAGTTAGACACTAAATTATTGAACTAGCTAATTGTTCAATGTCTTCTTACTGCTAATTTAATGTGTAATTACTTATTAAGCCGTTGCTAATTCCTTCTCTCTCCTATTTTTCTTTGCATGAACTCTTGGGAACGAGTTGGTTAAAACTCATAAACTGGGTTGGTTGTCTGCATTGAAGTTATTTGATCCGCTCCACATTTTCGGGACTTGATATCCCCGAAAATGTAAAAGAAAAAGAAAAATGAAAACCTTGTGAAATACAGGGCTTGTATTGAGCTTGCTATCCGGGTTGTACCTTCTAAACTCCTTCTCTCCCGTCCCCTTTAGAAAGCATGTTTTAGGATCCCGTAAATCGGATTAGGACTTTGCATGATTAGAAGCTTGGCAGGATAGCCGTTTTATCAAATTGTTATTGCATGTTTAGGATTGATTATACAATTGCTTATCCCGTTTCTTTGGGACTCGCCAATTAGTTTAAGATAATAGGAATCTTTGATTAACTATCGAGTGCAAAAGAATCAAAATTAAAATTGTATTCATTTATTCATTATTTATATTTAAGTTAATTATTTATCCATCTATTATTTATTTACTCATTAATTAAATTATTTAAGTGGTCTTTATTTATAAATAAAATAAATTAATTAATTTATTCGTTTATTTAATTATAATTATTTGTTTATTCACTTATTATTTATTTAATCAATTATTATTCATTTTTACCCCTCATTTAATTGAATTCATATAAATATTTATCTATTAAATTAAGTTATTATCTATTCATTATTAATCTATACCAACCAACTAATTAATCAATTATCATTATTTATCTCATGATTAATTTTATTTACTTATTTTATTTAGTCTTTATTTATTTAATTAATTAAGAAATCAACCATTATCTCATTATCCATTTAATTAATCTTAAGTTTTGTTGTTTATTTATCTAAGTATTGGCATAATCAAACCTTATCTTATTATTCATTATCTATTTATCTTTATTTAAATTTTATCCTAAATTAATTATCTTTAAGTAAATTCGTGAAAATCGCCGGATTAACCGCTTTTAGCGGATTTTCGAAAGTGCTCCCCTTAGGGACCTTCTTTCGAATTTAATAGTACCAGTTGCCTAGAATCTCTGAATTTAATTTCTTTTAAATAAAGAATAAAATTGCACTCATTAGTTAACTTAGGTTCCTAATAATCTTTAAATTAGGTGGCGACTTCAAAGAAACCCTTTGGAGTCCCACTTTGTTGAAAATACATTCCGATGCATACTTGTGTGTATTTTATTTGGGAGGGTTCAACAAACACAAGTGCAGTGAATATTGCCAATAACCCAGTCCAACATAATTGAACAAATCACATTGATATTAGACACTATTTTCTTATAGATAATGTGGAAAAGGATCTGATTACTATGAATTCTTACAGGACTGAGGACCAAATTGCTGACATCTTTACCAAAGCACTGAACAAAGTTCAATTTGAGAGGAATAGGTTGGAGTAAGGGATGACTAAAATACACGGATGACTCAGCATTTGTTCCCCAAGGATTGGTTAGTTAAGTGTTTATTAACTTGTTTGTAACTATAGTTGCTATTATCCAGTCTAAATTTTGTACTTTATTAAGTGTACTTGTTTAACTGAATACCACCAGGAAGGGCTAATGTGTTCCTTTGAAAGAACCTACAAGGTACTTAGAAGGAACCAAGGCAAGCATGAGGAACCATGTCCAGGTACATCTACACAGCTATTTTATGTTAAGTGTCATAACTGAAATTGATTGTCAAACATACGTGTGTCAAGGAAGGCTTTCCATGTTTGTGTAACCGTCCATAATTATAGGAATAATTCCTTTTGGGGTTAGTCTTCTACTAGACTTAATCAGACCCCACACATTTGAAAAGGCCTTAATTGGCTAAGTCTATGTAACTGTCACATCTCTCATTTTTCCCGGTTTTCAAAAACTTCAAAAAGCTGTTTTTCTCTTTTTAGCCATCATTAGCACCTGTTACCTAGAGAAACCCCTAACCACCATTACTCCTTCTCATCTCACAGTCAAAACAAAAAGAAACATACTTGCAAAACCTCTCTCTACTCTGTCCTCTCTCTATAAAAATCAAAACAAGAAATCCTCTTCATCCGCTTTCAGAGATCCTAACAACAATCACCATGTCACAAGCACAATCTTCATCCGCTTCTCCTACAAAAACCTCTGAAACCCACACATCCAAAGAATCTTCACTTAAGCCCCGTGCTTTTACTCTTGTAGAGAGAATTGTCAGAGCAAGGTTAAAATTTCACAATAAGATGGGAAAGAAGGGTTCAAAGAAGGTTGCTGTAAAATCTTCATCCCCGACGCGGGCAGTACAAGGTTCTGATGAAAAACCAGTCGAGGTAAGGCATGACTTAACCCTAACTGGTTCTACTGTTTTAGATTCTGTTAAAAGCCCTGGGAAGTTAAATACTGAAACCTTGGTCAAACGGTTAGACGAAATTGTAGAAAAAGTATAACATAGCGGTATTTCTGAAAGGGGCAATGCTGGTGAAGAGAACTTGCAGGTTGTTCAGGAGGAATCTATGCCTAAGCCTAGTTTTCATGTGCCCTTAGTGACTGAGGAAGTGGTGGAGGTTAAAGTAGTCGAAAACGTGCTTGGAAGACTGAGAGAAGAGGATTCTGCTGAATCCTTAAAGGAACATGTCAACGAACCTAATTCAGAGGTTGTTCCTATTGAGAAAGTTCATGGGATGTCTGTGTTAGAAGGTCCTGTAGTTGGAGGACCCAATGCTGTTAAGGCTGCAAAGGACTTGAGTCAAGAACCTGGTTCTGGCTCAGATCCTATTGTGGCTAAGGATGTAAAACTAAATTGGACCGATTCTGATGAAGAAAAGGATGAGAAAATTCTGGAGGGTGATGGTGCAAGTGAGAAAGTTGTGGAGAAAGTTGACGAAAAGAAAAAGAAGAGTGTAAAAAAAAAGTTTGGGGAAGAAGATGAGAAGCTGTTAGTAGAGGGTGAAGAAGAGGAAGTTGTATTTGTGAGTGAGACAAGGCCTGAATCAGATTAGAGGAAGAGGTTTTTGAAAGGGGGAAAGACTGTGTCCAAAAGCATGTTGGTGGATCAGAGTGAGGAATCTCAGGAGGAGAATACTGAAAGTGATGATAAAACTGCTGCTCAGCCAGCACCTAGAAGGGTGGCTACCAGCTCTGCCCTGAAGCAGCAGTTAGAAAAGGTGGAAAAGCTTGAAAAGAAGATCAAGAAAGTGAGTGGTAGAAAACAGGAGGAGAAGAAAAATGTTGTTGAAGCAAAGGAAGAAAGTGATGAAACAGGGAGTTTTGTAGAGCCCAGTCATTCAGATACAGATAGTGAGTTAGAAAGCAAGAAAAAAAGGAAACACTGATGAGGAGGTTGACAGAGCAGCCTTCTTTGCAAGGCACCAAGTATTGGCTGGAAGCATCTTGAGTTACCTTCAGGAGCACAACATGGAACCTCTAATAAGGAAGGTGGAGGATCAAGGCTGGTTAAACCTCTCTACCAAGAAGTACAGGTTTCTGTATTCTGAGGAAATTAGGGAGTTTTACACAAACTGCAGAGTGGCTGCTAGAAGGGTGTTTTCTATTGTCAAGGGAGTAGAGATTGAGTTTGGAAGGAAAGAGCTGGAAGTAATACTTGATGTTCCTGCTGAGGGTTACTGCAGGTATATCAAGCTAAAGTGGCCAAAAAGGACTGATGGTGTGACTCCTCTGGGTGTGGTGAAAAAATTCTCAGGAAAAACCAAACTCAGAAAATAAAGAAAATTTGATAAGAAAGAAATGGAGTCGGCTCATCAGTTACTTTTTGAGTTTGTTCATAGGTTTCTACTGCCAAGAGGGGAAAGGAACAGTGAGGCTAGTGCACTTGGCTTGGCTTACATGGACCTACTGGACAGAGGAGTGAGGATCAATCTACCTTGTCTGATCATCAGACACATGAAAAGGATTGCTGATACTGATCAAAAGCCACATTCTTTGGTGCATTCCTACATCCTACAGCAGGTTCTTGAGCACTTTGGGGTACCTTTGGAAGCTAGGGAAAAGACAACCATTCATTAGATGTTTGGGCTGAATATGCTGAAAAATTGTGATTTCATCAAAGAAAAGAAAGCTTCCAAGAGACCAGTGCAGATCAAGCAGGAGCAGTCTGAAGACAGTGAGGACTATGGACCAGAGGAAGTAATCGCAGCAGTAAAAGAACTGGAGCATCATGTTCTAAAAGTGAATGCAGAAAATGCTGAGTTGCAGAAGAAGCTGGAGTTGAAGGATCAACAAATTGATACCTTGAAGATTGAGTGCCACAAGCATGAGGGCGAGCTGGTGATGGAAATACCAAGAATCTTGAGGCACTTGTCAAGCACTTCAACTTGAAGACCTGAGTCCTACATTTCTTCCTCCATGTCCTTGATAAAAACACTCCTTTATCAATCCCTATGTCCTTCCTTCATTTGTGATTTTAAGACAATTTTTTAAAGTTGTGTACTTAATAGGGCTGTGTGGTTTTCATACCCTGGATAACTGGTTTTAAATTTCTTTTGCTTGCATTGGGTCTGTTCTTATAATATCTGGTTCTGCTTGGGCCTTAGCCTTATTCCTGTGTGTTTATTTTCAGATGACTTGATTGCCTTGTGCTCTATACTTGATGGTACTAACTTGTTCCTGCAGGATTTTGAATCTTTTCGATGATGTCAAAAGGGGGAAGAAGGAAATATTGGGGTGTTTGTGACCTAACTCATCGGTTTTAAATATTTCAAAATGTATTTTTTTTTTGTGTTCTTGGTAATTTTGTCTATTCAGGTTCTTTGGCAACACTTGTTTGTCATCATAAAAAAGGGGGAATTTGTTGAGGAAATATTTTGTAGAATGACAAACGAGAAGGACCCAGTGGTTCTGGAGGAGAACCTTGTCCTTGTAGTGAAGGGCACAACTGAACTAGGAGAGGTGGCGCGTGTACGAGTATGCATCCTAGTCAGCTAAAAGAGGTTGTGCTGTGGTTGTGTCTTCGAATTACTAATACGAGTTGGACTTAAACAAGGAAAGAGTCACATGAAATCTTGTCTTGCCATAATTACAAGGTTTCCTTGTGGAACTCAACTAGGGTTCTGATTCCCATATATAAACAAGTAGTCGATGCAGCCAAAACTTAGTTATTCACAAATAGAGAGTTGAGAGCATACACAGGCGATTCAACAACTTTCAACTTGAGATAACTGAAGAAGACAACTGGTGGAATCAAGTAGGTGGAGTCTAGATATTCTGTCTAGGTTCTTGGTTTGTAAGTTGTCTTGTTTATTGCTGTCATTGATGTTACCTATCTGCTTGTCTTAAAAGCAATTGTGTTAAGTGAACTTTTGAGAGATTATTTTGTAAAGCTAGAGTTTAGCTTTGTTGAGTGATTAGGGTCTAGAGTGTAGCCCCTTGGTTACAGAGTTTTGTAATCTAAAAACTTGCTCTTTGTGTTAGAGGATTGGTTCTAAAAATCCCAGAGTGTGGGTCGTGGTTTTTCTCTCTTGAGCAAGGCGTTTTCCACGTAAAAAAAACCCTGTTCCTTGTGTCTGTTATTTGCGTGTGTTGTGGTGTCGAAGTGCAAATCTGTTAAGTCAAAGAACAAGGTTCTTAACGCAAAGAATCTGGTTCTTGAAGAAAAATTTGTAGACACTATTCAACCCCTCCCTCCTTCTAGTGTCCTTAGGAGGTGCCTAGTTTATAACAGTAATAAAGCTAAGTTTCATGTTTAGTTCACCATCTAATTGGCCAATGGCTTACTATGTAAGTTGTGTAGACAAATCCCATTTCACTGTAGGAATATTGACACCACCATTAGTTAATACTCACCCTATAAGTATCATATGAGGATTAAAAAAATTTGCATAAAACTGGTAGCGAGCAGTAGGTATTTTGATGACTATAGAGGAAAAAGAACAAGATTTTCCCTCGCAAGTGAAGATGTAAAGAGACTGGATTTCGACAATGAATAAACGAGAATATGACAAAATGAACTGTGCGGATAATAATGTTTGAGACTGATTTTTGAAAACTATAGGCTGCCTAGAGTCAACTCAATGTCGAGTGTAGCCAAAGTCACGTTGTATCCACCAGAACCGTTCATTGCCAACATGTAATACAACATTCTTACGCTTTGTAGTATCCCACATGTTCTCCACATTGAGTGTCAAAACCAATCTGCCACCAGTAAGAGAAGTTGGAAGAACCACCACCTGGGGACCATCCTTGAATTTAACATCATTAGACAATGCAGAATCACTCTTATCGTCGAAGGGAGAGTCCACAACTGAAGGTACACGAGTATCATCAAACTGCGTGGGGCAAATGGAATGCTGCCCAATTTCAACCCAAGTGCTATTGCTTAAACCAAATATATGTGGAGGAGACAAAAAAGTTCTATTAGGATCACAAAATTTTGCAAATATTTCCCTGTGTGACATTGTATCAAACACCTCGCAGGCAAAGTTTCCTGAACTTTCCTCAACAGTTCTAATTCTCAGTGGGCTATCCAAAGTCCCAATGCAACCAAAGGAAACAATTGAAGGAGTAAATTGATTAGAGTTTATAAAATCACCAACAAACTTGTCAACATGGCTGGAAGGTGCTTTACCTAAATCAAGTTGCTCTGAACCAAGAGGTGTTGAGACCTCATTTAGTTCTAGCTTATCCTCCTTTGAAGCACACACCTCACTTTCTGTTGTGTATTGGGTGAAAAGTCACCGAGGTCTCAAACAAGACCTCGAGGCCTAACACGAAGCCCACTCCACGAGGCAAACTCCCAAGGAAAAATTGCATGGCTCCTCGCCGCGAAAATTGCCTTAGGAAACGAGGGGGAGTGAGCTTGAAGCACTGAGCTCGGGGAAAACCTTTGTTACCTCGAGCAGATGTCATACCTCGAGAGATGAGGCCAACCTTTATAACCGTCGACCGTTGCTCTAGCATTCAAGAAAAGATCGTGGGTCAATCAGGATTGAACACAGAGTAATGGTCATAAAGGCACCATTATGACATTTAAAACGTCATTCTTTCTCCTGATTATATATAGGGCTCATTTGTAAACAATAGGACACAATCAATACAATACAGAACTTTACTTTTACTTGTCGTCTCGTTTATCTTATTTCTCACCTCGTTAATTTTTCAAAGTTTTCATTTAGTCCGAATTCAATTTAGCTCGAATATCACTTCGATACAAGTAAATTACCGGTTGAACCCAATACAAATTCGATTTGTTGACCTATCCTGATTTAGGCCAACACAAATTGGCGCCGTCTATGGGGAATCTGGTAATAACGTTTGTTCTGAAGACCATAATATTGACTTTCCACCGAAAACAAAATTCAAGACACTGTCAATGACAATATAACTATTCAAGTGCCCGACCAGACAGTAGGTATCACCAAAACCAACGGTGGAATCCTATTACAACCAACTGGCTCGACACCGCTCGTTAGCCCCATCTCAATAAATATCTTAGCTTTATTAATTGGGTTGACGCCCCCAAGTGGGTCTACTCCACCGATCGGTCCAAGACCTCCCGTAGGAACATCAGCCGCCGAACCAATATCCTCAAATTCGGGCGACCCCTTCCAACAGTTCATGGTAAACTCACTACAACAAATACGAGAGCAGGCCGCTGCTCAAGTGTGCACATATTAATTTATGTGTGCACATTATTTAACTAGTACAACATCATTGTAGTCTTTGTACATATTATAATATGTGTGCACATATTATAGTACGTGTGCACATAAAAAGAATATGTGTGCACATCTTAATTTATGTGTGCATCATCTAATCTTTTATGTATTTTATGTTCCTTATATATATTTGTTTAACTTTGTTTTGTAGATAAAATGGTTAGTACTCGTAGTGGTGGTGCAAACGAGACACAGTCATAGGGGTCTATTCATCTACGGAGTAGTAAGAGGAAGAGGGATGATAAGGAAATCGAGACGTCTCAAGCCGCAAGCAAAAGACCTGCTAGTAAGGACCGTAATGAGGAGCAGGGGGAAAGCTAACCTAGCATTGATATGAATCCTCCAGAACAGTTGCATGAACGAGAGCAGACTGTTGGTGATGCAGTATTAGATAATGAAGTTGGAGTAGAGGAATCATCTGATAATGACAGTGTAGTTAGTAGTACAGCAGAAGAAAGAGGAGAAGCACAGATTGGACAAATAGAAACGGGTACTTATGGAGCAGGTGAAAGAGAAGGAGAAAATGAAGCACAAATTGAAGGAGGTGATATTAGAGAAGAAGAAGGAGGTGAAACTGAAGCAGGTGTTAGTAGTGGTAGAGTAGAAGAAGAAAGAGGACAATTAGAAGCAGGTGATGGTAGTTGTGGAGCATGAGAAAGAGAAAGGCAAGTTGAAGTAGGTGATAGTGAATCAGAAGAAAGAGAACAAGAAAGAGGGGAAGATGTTCAGACTGGAGAAAATGAAGCAGGTGAGGCTGGAGAAGAAAGAGTAGCTATTGAAACTTGAGAAGAAGAAGCTGCAGAAAAAGAAGTTGGTGGTGTAAGAGAAAATTTCAATCCTAATATTGCTGTTGGTAATGTATTAAGGGATATATATGAGTTTGATGAAGATGAGTCAGCAGAGAAAAGAGGAGAAGATGATGTTGAGATGGCAATAGGTGAAGACGTCGCAATCAAGTAGGAGAATTCGTCAAACTAATGTGCCAGATGTGTACATATATCATGATATGTGCCGACATCTCATTATAGTTGCACATATTATAATATGAGCACACATATCATAATATGTGTGCATGTGTTCACATAATATTAGATGTGTACATCTCGTTATATGTGTGCACATATTATGAGATGTGCTCAAATCTCTCTATTTGATGATTAACTCATGCAGTCAATAATGTGTTCTGAATGTGCAGGTTCATGGTGAGGTTGCTTTCACTACTCAGAACAACCTGAGGACGCATATGGACGTACATGGCGAGACGAGAGTGCCTAGATTTGCTGTGAGATCCTCCATTGCAGGTTTGCTTGGCGCTTTTAGAAAAGTCTTGACAAGCCTTGGATTTGAGAACCATTTCAGAAACAGCATTTTTGGTCACCTATTGGAGTTGAATACCAATGCCATCTTCGCTCCAAAATTAGTCCATGGCCTCCGTGAGCGCGCAATCGTTTGTGGAAAGAAGAAGGAATTGTGGGTCAACTTTAATGGATTGCCTGTTCGTTTTGGCCTCCGTAAATTTGCATTGATGACTGGTCTGCAGTGTCACTCTTTCCCGTCTGAAGAATTTATAACTGGGGAGGTTGCTAAGAGGGGTGAAGCTTTATGGTTCGTGATAACAAATGAGGGCAAGCAGAAGTCTGTTACAGCAGAGCAACTACTGGAGCTGATCGAGAAAAGCACAACCATTAGTAGACCGCACAAGTTTCGTCTTTGCTTGGCTTGGTTTGCACACGCAATTCTTTGTGTCAAAGATAAGCGTACAAGAATTCCCAAAAAGTATGTCCACCTAGCATCCAGGCCCAACACATACTTCAATGAATATCCATGGGGCAGAGAGAGCTTTGACCAAACAATTAAGTATCTTCTTATACAGTATGTGGATAAAAAGGGTTTCACCCTATATGGCTTTCCTTGGGCATTCATTGCTTGGGCATATGAAGCCATTCCATCGCTGAGCACGGTGAATTTCCTAAGCTGCCCACAGAGCCAAGGATGATACGGTGGATGTCTGAGCAAGAGCGCGAATGCGACCAGTTGTTTCGCAATGTTGTTAACCCGGTAAGTCTGTAGTTTCTATGCAGTCACAATCAATTTATGTGTACACATCGTAATTTATGTGTGCATGTATAAATTATATCTACATGTTTAATGATTTATGTATGCACATATTTTATAGGTGTGCACATATTTTATAGGTGTACACATAATGTTTTTATGTGTGCATATAATGCAGCACCACAGTTGATGTTGATCCTACTATAATATGTGTACACATAATGATTTATGTGTGCACATATTGTGAGATGTTTGCACATATTATATACAGCTAAAACTTCTATCTATTCATCTCATTTATGATTTCTTTTTTTCTCTTTTTTTTTTGGTTGATGGGGGGTGCAAGTGGTGACCCCTTGCCTTGTTCAAACTCCAAGCGAGATGAAGAAGGTTTTAAGAAAAAGATTATTCCTGTTGAGAGCTGGTTTTGAAGCATGACAAACAAGAAGGACTCCTAGGTTCTCACTAAGGACCAGGTCCTTAGAATGAAGGGCACAGGTGATCGAAAAGAGTACGGGTTGCAAATCCCTGCCGAACTAGGAGTAGTGGCGCGTGATTGAACATACATCCTAGTAAGACTAAAAGAAGTTGTGTCCAGGCTGTGTCTGCGAAGTGTGAAAAGGAGTTGGACTTCAACAAGGAAAGGAGTTACTGGGAATCCTGACTTGCCTTAATTAACAGGATTCCTTGTAGAACTCTACTAGGGTTAAGAAGACCCATATATATGCAAGTAGCAGCAGCAGCAGCAGCCGAAATTCATTATTCACAAATAGAGAGCTGAGAGCATACAAAGACGATCCAGCATCTTTCTACGTGAGTAATCAGCAGAAGACAACTTGTGTGCGAGCAGAGTAACGAGACTAGATTTTCTGTCTAGGTTCGTCAAATTGCAAGTTGGCTTAAATTAGATCTTTCATAGTTTTACCTATTAGCTTATTCAGAAGCACATGTATTAGGTGAACCGTTGTGTAATTACTGAGAAGCTAGAGTGTAGCCTTGAGTAGTAAGTAGGGTCTAGAGTGTAACCCCTTGGTTACAGAGTTTGTAATCAGAAACATTGCTCTTGTGTTAGTTGATTCAGTGCTAAAATCCCAGAGTGTGGGTCGTGGTTTTTTCTCCCTTGAGCAAGGAGTTTTTCCACGTAAAAATCCTGCTGTTCTTGTATGTATGTTTTGTGTGGTTCAGTATTCCAGGCAACAGGAGAGAAAATCTGAGAACTAGGTTCTTCTGCAGGAGAACAAGGTTCTTGAACGAAAATCGGAGGACACTATTCAACCCCACCCCCCCTCCTTCTAGTGTCTAAAGGAGGTGCATAAAGTGTAACAAGTGGTATCAGAGCGGGTCTTCTTGTGAGAGGTTAACACCTTAAGAAGGATCAAAATGAGTGCACCACCTACCATCACTGAAGGTCAGTCAGTTCAGAGACCTCCACAGTTCAACGGGCAATACTATGCTTGGTGGAAAAGTAGGATGGAGAACTACATATGTGCTGAAGACTATCAACTCTGGCTGATATTCTCTGATGGAAATCTGATCCCCACCAAAGTAGTAGGTGAAGGAGATGCTGCTAAGCAGGAACCTAAACCAAAAGAAGAGTTCAATGAAACGGATTATAAGATGATTGAAAAAAATCACAAAGCCAAAAGGCTGGTCATTTGTGGTCTTGGCCCTAAAGAGGTCAATCGTGTATCATCTTATAAGACTGCTAAGGAAATATGGGATGCGCTGCAGGTTGCACATGAAGGAACTACTGAAGTGAAGGATTCCAAGCGAAGAATGCTGAAAAGGCAATTTGAACTTTTCACCATGGGTGAGAAAGAATCAATTCAGGACATGATGACGAGGTTGACGATCATCACTAATGAAATGAGATCCCTGGACATGGAATTGCCTGAAATAGAGATGGTCGATAAAGTCCTGAATGTGCTGCCTGAAGCATGGGAACCCAAAATGACTGCTATCATTGAATCCAAACCACTGAAATCGATCAAACTTGAAGAACTATTTGGAAGCTTGAAGACTCATGAGATGATGAAAGACTCAAAGGCTAAGCCTTTTGTAAAGAAGGACAAGACCCTTGCTCTTGAAGCAACTGAAGAAACTGATGAGTATATTGACCTTCAATCAGTTGAAGCGACAATGGTGAGTGCCTTAAGACAGAAGCTGAATCTGGGAAGGTTCAAGGGATTCAAGAGAGGTGGAAAAGAGGGGTCTAGCAGGAAGAAAATAGTTGACAGTCCTGACTACTCAGGGTGCTTCAAATGCTTCAAAAGGGATCATGTTGTAGTAGATTGTCCTATGTGGGAAATAGAATGGATGAAAAACAAAGCATCCAAGGAAAAGGAGAAGGAGACACCAAAGGAAGCTGATAAAGATAAAAGGAAGTCAAGACGACTTCCAAACTTCAGAGCAGAAAGAAGAAAGAGAAAGGAGGCATTCTATGCCACATGGGGACCTACTGACAGTGAATCCGATCATGAAAAGGATTCTGGAGATGACTCACCACTGGCACTGATGGGTATGTCAGAAAATAGTTCTGATGAAGAAGATCTTCGAGAGATGAGAGGAGGAAGAGATCCGTCAAAACCCCTTGTGTTTAACGGAACCTACTACAGGAACTGGAAGAAACAGATGAAGACCTTCTTGCAAGCTGCAGACTATAGTCTTTGGCTGATTGTGAAAAGAGGACCTCACGTCCCAGTGAAGAGGGCTGCAAATGGTGTCTTAGTTCCAAAGAAGGTGGAAGAACTGGATCCCCAAGACCTTGACTGGCTTCAGGAAAATGCCAAAGCTGAATGGTACTTGAAAAGAGGACTTACCTATGAAGTGCTGGCTAAAATTTCTGAGTGTAAGTCAGCCAAGGAAGTCTGGGAAAGGCTGAAAGAGGTGTACTCAGATGATGTTCAAAAGAAGGACTCAGCTCTCATGGCAACAGATGGAACTGAAGACGCTCACTCTGCAGAGGCTGGAGTGAGGGAGAACAACCCAAGCTGGATTCTTGACAGTAGTTGTTCGAGGCACATGACAGGAGATAGAAGAAACTTTCTCTCACTTGCAGCATTTCAAGGAGGCAGTGTAGCCTTCGGAGGAAGAAAAAGTGGTCAAGTAGTTGGAATTGGAAAGATTGGGAGAACTCTAGATCATGCCATTGAGAATGTTTATTGTGTTGATGGTCTTAGACACAATCTGTTGAGTATCTCCCAACTATGTGACAGAGGAAATGAAGTAAAGTTCACATCTTTAGGATGCATTGTGAAGAACCTACAGAGTGGAGAAATTGTAATGGAAGGAAAAAGGGTGAACAATGTTTACAAGGCATCGCTGAAGTCATTACCTGAAAACAACCTTACATGCCTAAATGTACAGGAGAGTGACTCTCAACTGTGGCACAAAAGAATGGGACATGCAAGTCTGTCACAACTGAACAAGCTTATATCAAAGGAGCTGGTTCGCGGACTGCCAAGTAAGAGATTTGAAAACATAAGATGTGTGATGCGTGTGTAAAGGGAAAGCATGTGAAATCGTCCTTCAAGTCCAAGAAGGTGGTAAGCACATCAAAACCACTGGAACTGCTGCATATGGATCTGTGTGGACCTATGAGAGTCAGAAGTAGAGGAGGAAAGAGATTCGTGTTTGTAATTATTGATGACTACTCTCGATACACGTGGACTCTGTTCTTGGCAACTAAAGATGAAGCCTTTGACAGCTTTAAAGACTGGGCTGGTGTAGTTCAGAAGAGGTTAAGTCTGGATCTTATCAGCATCAGATCTGATCATGGAACTGAGTTTGAAAACTCGAAATTTTCTGAATATTGTGTAAGGAACAGCATAGATCATAACTTCTCAGCTCCAAGAACTCCCCAACAAAATGGAGTGGTAGAAAGGAAGAACAGATCTCTGGAAGATATGGCCAGGACTATGCTGTTGTCAAGTGGTCTTGCAAGAAATTTTTGGGCTGAGGCTATAAATACTGCATGTTACCTGCTGAACAGATGTTCAATCAGAGCAATTCTTGACAAGACTCCATATGAGTTACTCAGAGGTAGAAAGCCAAACATTGCTCACCTAAGACCTTTTGGGTGTAGATGCTTTGTGCACAACAATGGAAAAGAACCCCTGGGAAAGTTTGATACTAGGAGTGATGAAGCAATATTTCTTGGCTATTCGACTCAGAGCAAGGCATATAAAGTGTTTAATAAAAGGACACAGACAGTGGAAGAAAGTATGCATGTGGTCTTTGATGAATCAGACAGCGCACTGGAGGAACGTGAGACAGATGATCAAGAAATTGGGCTTAGCAGGGAAGAAGGTGTGCATGAACTGGAAGATTCCGGAGACAAGGAGACATCAGGAGAAGATCCAAGTGTATTGGAACAAGGGGTAAATCTGACAGGGGGAACTGCTGATGAAGCTGATGATCCAGCAAGTCAAGAAGAAACTCACTAGGATGATAACGTGAGTTCTTCCAGTCATGTTAAACTAAGGCCATGGAAATACCAAAGATCCCATCCTTTGGAGAATGTCCTGTCAGAACTAGATACAGGAATCATGACCAGGTCAGCCTTGAAGAATTTCTGTGCTTTCTTTGCGTTTCTTTCAACTCTAGAACCAAAAAACGTGAAGGAGGCTCTAGAAGATCCAGAGTGGATTTTGGCTATGCAGGAGGAACTACATCAATTTGAAAGAAGCAAAGTATGGCATCTGGTTCCTAAGCCGAAGGACAGATCAATATTTAGAACCAAATGGGTATTCAGGAACAAACTAGATGAGCATGGCATAGTGACGAGAAACAAAGCAAGATTAGTAGTGCAAGGCTATAGTCAAGAAGAAGGAATTGACTACGATGAAACCTTTGCACCTGTGGCAAGGATGGAGGTTATCAGAATGCTAATTGCTTTTGCCACATACAAGTAGTTCACACTATATCAGATGGATGTGAAGAGTGCCTTCTTAAATGGATACCTGAATGAAGAAGTCTATGTTATTCAGCCACCAAGCTTTGTGAATAATGAATTCCCTGATCATGTTTACAAACTGGACAAGGCTCTCTATGGACTGAAGCAAGCCCCTAGAGCTTGGTATGAAAGGCTATAAGGTTTCCTATTGAAGAATGGGTTCTTAAGAGGAAAAATTGACAACACACTGTTCCTCAAAAAGAAAGGAAAGGACCTGTTGGTTGTTCTAGTGTATGTTGATGATATTATTTTTGGAGCCACTGATGAGGGGCTATGCAAAGGCTTTGCTGATCTGATGGGAAGTGAATTTGAAATGAGCATGATGGGAGAACTGAATTTCTTCCTTGGATTGCAAATAAAGCAAATGCCTGAAGGAACTATGATTCACCAGCAGAAGTATGTCAAGGAACTGCTGAAGAAGTTTGACATGGAAGGAGCAAAAGAGATGACGACTCCCATTGCACCTGGGACAAAGCTGGATATGGATGAACTCGGTCCTTCAACAGACGAGACCAAATATAGAGGAATCATAGGATCACTTCTTTACCTCACAGCCAGTCGGCCTGATATTGTATACAGTGTAGGACTGTGTGCTAGATTTCAGTCCAAACCCAAGGAATCACATTTGACAGCTGTGAAGAGGATCCTGAGATACTTGAAAAGAACTTAGGACCTCTGTCTCTGGTACCCAAGAGAAGGTACTTTTGAACTAATTGGTTTTGCTGATGCAGACTATGCAGGTCACCTGGTGGACAGGAAAAGCACTTCAGGAATGGCACACTTTCTTGGTCCTTGTTTGATCTCCTAGGCTACAAAGAAGCAAAACTCTGTTGCTTTATCAACTGCTGAAGCCGAGTGTGTAGCAGCTGCATTATGCTGTTCACAATTGTTGTGGATCAAACAACAACTGGAGGACTTCGGCATCAAGTGTGGAGCTGTGCCAATTTTCTGTGGCAATACTAGTGCAGTGAACATTGCCAAGAACCCAGTCCAACATAAAAGAACCAAGCACATTGATATTAGACACCACTTCTTGAGAGATAATGTGGAAAAGGGTCTAATCACTATGAATTCTTGCAGGACTGAGGATCAAATTACTGACATTTTTACTAAAGCTTTGAACAAAGTACAGTTTGAGAGGAACAGGTTGGAATTAGGGATGACCAAAATACACGGATGATCCAGCAGGAAAATCCTCATGATTGGTTAGTAGAGTATTCGTTTGTCTGAATTTGAATTTTGTCAATTGATATTTAGTCTAACATGGTACTTTTGTTAGTACACCTGTTCAGTTTTTAGCACCAGGTAAGAATAATGTGATCCCATGAAGAACCTACCATGTACTAAGAAGGAATCAGTCAAAGCATGAGGAATCATGTCCAGGTACACTCACACTACCCTACATGTTAAAAGTCATAACGGAATTAAAATTGTCAATCACACGTGTGTCAAAGGAGATCCTCCATGTTCTTATAACTGTCCAAAATTATAGGAATACATTCCTTTTCTGGGTAGAATTTTAACTGATTTTTTGGACCCCACTACTCAATTAAGTCCATAACCGTCAAAACTCTTAACCCTTCCCGGTTTTCAAAAATTTTCAAAAAGCTGCTTTTTTTCTTTATCATTATAACCTTGCCTTCCCAAGGCATTGTCAAGTCACCGAAACCCCTTCCCTCTTAACCTTACCTCCCAACCTCTAAATTCTTCTTTCCAAAATCATAATTCTCTCAAAACCCTAACACCAGAAAATCATGTCTATCTCTGTGGCTATACATAAAAACTGTATCAAGATGTCTGAGAAACCACTACCATCTACGCTTGCCCAAAGGATTGCAAAGGCCCGAGCAAAAATTCTTCAAAAAGGGGACAAAAAGCTGATAAAGAAGTTGAGGTTAAGGACGACTTCCACCACACCCATCGCACAAAGTTCATCACAACCACTACATGAGGTAATCCCCGTTCCTATCTTATCTACACCTGTTACTTCAGTAGATATGAAAAGCCCTGGAATGGCAGAAACTGAAACCCTAGTGTCTGGGTTAGACAAAATAATAGGTGTTGAGCATGTTGACCAAATAGATAGGGGGAACTCATGTGAGGCAGAGCGTGATCATGTAGGAGATGAACTTAGAGAAGGAATGCATGTGCCTGTGGTAGTTGAGTCTGGTGTAAGTTTGAATGTTGCAGAAACAGTAATAGAGAAGTTCAAGGAGGATGATAGGGATGAGAGAGCTAAGGAAAAATCTGTGCCAGAAAGTCCAGCCGGTAGAGGACTTGAATCTGCTGAAGCCCCAGAAAATTTGGTGCAAGAGCCTGTTGCTTGCCCAAATTCAACTGAGGTTGATGATGCAGACATAGATTGGACAGATTCTGAGGAAGAAGGAAAGAAGGAGGCAATGTTGGAGAAGACTGAACTAAGAGAAACTCCCAAAGTGGTTGAAGAACCAAAAAGAAAAAGGAAGTTTGGAGAAGAAGATGAAAAATTGGCAGGGGAGGAAGAGGAGGAGGAAGTTGTATTCCTGAAAGAAAACATAGTGGAGCCTGAGAAGAGAAGAAGGTTAGTGAAAGGGGGAAAATCAGTGCTGAAGACAAGGCTGGTTGATGAAGATTGTGATGAGAGTGGCAGTGTTGACAAGGTTGAACCTGTGACCAAAAGGGTTGGCACCAGGTCTGTTTTAAAACAACAATTGGAAAAGGTTGGAAAGCTGGAGAGAACAATGACAAATGTCAGAGAGAGAGAAGCAAGGAAGAATGAGGAAGAAAGAAGAGCTGAGAAAACCTAGGAGGAAAGTGATGATGATGCAGGCAGTTATGCTGAGCCTAGTGACTCAGATACTGACAGTGAAGCTGAGACAAGAAGAAGAAGAAGAAGAAGAAGAAGAAGAAGAAGAAGAGGCAGTGAGGATGAACCTGAAAGAGTGGCTTTCTTCTCTAAACATCAGGTGTTGCATGGCAGCATCCTGCATGATGAGAAAGAGTTTCATTTGAAGCTATTACTCAGAATGATTGGACACCAAGGCTGGTTGGGGTTGTTTAGCAACAAAGACAGGAAGCTGTATGCTGAAGAGGTCAAAGAGTTCTATACGAACTGCAGAGTCAATGCCAGGAGGGTGTTCACTACTGTGAAAGGTGTGGAGATTGAATTTGGGAGACCTGAGCTTGGGATAATTGTTGACGTACCTGCAGAAGGTTATTGCAGGTACATTAAGCTCAAATGGCCAAAGAGGACTGATGGAGTCACTCCTCTAGCTGTTGTCAAGAAATTCTCAGGGAAACCCAAGTTGAGAAAGGAGAGGAAGGTAGAGAAGAAGGAAATGGAACATGTACACCAACTGTTGTTTGAGTTTGTGCACTGGTTTCTTCTACCAAGAGGAGAGAGGAACTGCGAGGCCAGTGCTTTGGACCTAACGTACATGGATCTGCTGGACAGGGGAGTGAAGATTAATTTTCCTGGGCTGATAATTAGACACATCAAAAGAATTGCTAATACTGAGCAGAAGCCACACTCCCTTGTTCATTCCTATATCATTCAGCAGGTTCTAGAGCACTTTGGGGTCCCTTTAGAAGCTGGGAAGAAGCCAACCATTCACCAGATGTTTGGAATTAATGTGCTGAAAAACTGTGACTTCTTCAGAGAAAGCAGAGCTTCAAAGAGACCAATGCAGGCTAAGCAAGAGCAGGAGGAGGAAAGTGAGGATTATGGACCCGAGGAGGCCATTGATGCTGTGAAGGAGCTAGAGACGCATGTCCTAGAGGTGAATGAAGAAAACACAGAGCTCCACAGACAGCTGAAGTTGAAGGATCAAGAAATTGATCGTTTGAAGATAGCTTGCCACAAGTATGAGGCCGAGTTGTTGATGGAAAGGGCCAAAAATACGAAGCAACTTGAGGCACTTCTCAAACACTTCAATGTTCAGCTTTGAATCCTCATGTCCTATCCCATTCTGCTCTAATTCCTTCTCTTCACCTATTGTCTACCCTCTCTTATGATCTCCTGATTTCATGTTGTTGGATGTTTAAGACAATTTGCTCTGTTGTGTACTAAATATTGGGGTTGTGCTGCTGACACAACCTGGATGATGATTTTAAATTCCCTTGTGTTTATGCATGATTCCTGCTTTAGTCCTTGGTTCTGATTGGGCCCTTATTCTTGCTTATATGTGCTATTATTACTGACTTGTTGCCTTGTGCTTTAGACTAAGTTTCACTGGAAAATTCATGCAGGGATTCGAATCTTTTCGATGATGCCAAAAGGGGGAAGATGGAAATGTTGGAGTGTTTGTGACCTAATTCATCATCTGTTTTTCATATATAATGTTTTTGTTTGTTTGTTGGTATTTTTATCTAATCAGGATCTTGGGCAACATTTGTTTGTAATCATCAAAAAGGGGGAATTTGTTGAGAGCTGGTTTTGAAGCATGACAAACAAGAAGGACTCATGGGTTCTCACTAAGGACCAGGTCCTTAGAATGAAGGGCACAGGTGATCGAAAAGAGTACGGGTTGCAAATCCCTGCCGAACTAGGAGTAGTGGCGCGTGATTGAACATACATCCTAGTCAGACTAAAAGAAGTTGTGTCCAGGCTGTGTCTGCGAAGTGTGAAAAGGAGTTGGACTTCAACAAGGAAAGGAGTTACTGGGAATCCTTACTTGCCTTAATTAACAGGATTCCTTGTAGAACTCTACTAGGGTTAAGAAGACCCATATATATGCAAGTAGCAGTAGCAGCCGAAATTCATTATTCACAAATAGAGAGTTGAGAGCATACAAAGGCGATCCAGCATCTTTCTACGTGAGTAATCAGCAGAAGACAACTTGTGTGCGAGTAGAGTAACGAGACTAGATTTTCTGTGTAGGTTCGTCAAATTGCAAGTTGGCTTAAATTAGATCTTTCATATTTTTACCTATTAGCTGATTCAGAAGCACATGTATTAGGTGAACCGTTGTGTACTGAGAAGCTAGAGTTTAGCTTTGAGTAGTAAGTAGGGTCTAGAGTGTAGCCCCTTGGTTACAGAGTTTGTAATTAGAAACATTGCTCTTGTGTTAGTGGATTCGGTGCTAAAATCTCAGAGTGTGGGTCGTGGTTTTTTCTCCCTTGAGCAAGGAGTTTTTCCACGTAAAAATCCTGGTGTTCTTGTGTGTATGTTTTGTGTGGTTCAGTATTCCAGGCAGCAGGAGAGAAAATCTGAGAACTAGGTTCTTCTGCAGGAGAACAAGGTTCTTGAACGAAAATCAGAGGACACTATTCAACCCCCCCCCCCCCTTTCTAGTGTCTAAAGGAGGTGCATAAAGTGTAACAGTTCTGTATGAAGATGTGGAGGATGAAGTGATTGATAGGCTGACTGGAAAGTTGGATGGTGTTAGTAGACTAACTTTAATAGTTCAAATTCCAGTTGATGAGCAGGAAGATGGTTACAGATTTAATGTTGGAGCTGTAAGAGATCCTGGTGATGGTGGAGATTTTAGAGAAGGTGGTTTGAATGATTGTGCAGATGTTGAATTCGTGTACAAGATGTTGCTGCTGAGCATAAAGTTGCCAGACGTGTGAGCTTCAGTGCTTTTGGTGGTGGTGGTCATAATAGAGGTTTTGAAAGATCTTTTGGTTCTGTAGGTGATGGTGAAGAGGGTACGTCAAGACCCCATTATTCTTGCTAATGTATATTGTGCCAAGACTGCAAAGAAGAAAGAGATAAAGAGAAACAGATGTTGAATGATATGAAGGAGGTCCTTGATTCCCTTCTACAATGGACAAAGCAGCAGCCCAGGAGGAATGTGTACCCTGCAAGGACACAGATATCTCCTTATATTTCTATAAAGAGGAGGGCAAGGATGGTGAAGAACAAAAAGACCACTCCAGTTGCAAAGAAGGTTCGTGAAATTGTCCAGGAAGAGGTTCAGGAACAGGTTGAGGAGCGACTTCCTGTTAATATTTATAGGCGTGTTAATCCGGTAAAGAAAAAAGCTTTTGATGCATATATGCGTTCGAGAAAAAAGCAGAAGATGATGGTTATGGGCCATGAATATGATCAGGCTGAATTCCGTTTGATTACAACCATGTTAGAGTGGCTGGAGAGTCAGGTAAACGAGTAACTATAATATGTGCACACATCAAAGGAATATGTGTCCACTTAAAAAGAATATGTGCACACACAAAAAGAATATGTGCACACGTTTCTTTTTATGTGCACATATTCTTTTATGTGCACACATTTCTTTTTATGTGTGCACATATTCCTTTTATGTGTGCATGTTTCCTTTTATGTGTGCACATAATCTATTTATGTGTACGCATCTCACAATATGCGTGCACATATGCTAAAGTTTATATATTGGCACATTTTTATAACTATGATTACTAAGATTCTTCTTTTTCATAATGTTTGCAGTACGTTGATGTAATCTTGGGCCTAATGAGGATAAGACACAAGGAATTCACAAGTCACTATGATCCGAGTGATGTCATCCTCGACATGAACTTCTGCTCAGTCATTGCTGGATCATACATGGACCTTGAAAATAAGGCAGAGAAGGAGGGGATTTTTTTGGAAGAATATTTGAAGGTGACGCCTACTGCGCAAGGACTCGTGGATTATACGCTTGGTAAGACTCCTTACCCAGGTAGGCGCTGTTGGGATGGGGTCAAGAGGATATTTACAGTCATGAACATTATAAAAAAGCATTATGTGACTCTGGTTTTCATGGTCGAGGAAGGAAGGATTGATGTTTATGACTGTAATATTGGGGTGTTGGATGACGATACTTTTTCGCCATATATGTTCCCCATCATGGTAATGTTCCCAAGACTCTTGCGAGATTGTGGCAAATTGAACCACTTGCTAGATGACATCCTGAAGCAAGAAATGTGGCCTTATGAGAGGTTGAAGGGTTTTCCACACAATGACTCGGGGACAGCATGTGGTGGGTATTCACTGATGTTTGTCGAGCACCTCTTCACAAACACCCCAATGACGAACTCAGCAATAATTCCATGGAGGACTGCAGGTACAGCTGGACAGTGGACGTATTTCATGAAAAGATGTCTCCTTAAGTTGTTACAATTTGGTTGAAAATTTTGGATAATCAAAGCCGCGTTTGGCTTTTTATTGGTCTGTAAGGATAATTTAAGCCGTCTTTGGCTTTGTTTTTTATTTCCTTTTGTGCATGCTTAATACTTTTAGTAAATATTAGCTATGATAAAATGTAGTTATGTTTGTATGTTACATTTCTATGGTTATATTTCTCTCCTTTGAATTGACGATATAGGTGTGGACATACCGTTAAATATGCGTAACACTGAAAATTAATAAGTGTAAGAAGTAACTGACTCTTGTGAGGAGTTCAATCTGTTTAGTTTAACTGCACATATAATCTTATGTGTACACATATTATATTACGTGCACACATATAATAATATGTGCAACTATTGGCACTCAGATATGCTAAGTTATCCTCCAATTAGAAAGTTATGTGTACACACGCATATAATATTATATGTACATGTATTATAATATGTGTAACTATTTCCAGAAAGATATGCTTGGTTCCACTGCACATATTATAATAAGTGTAAATATATAATACTATGTGCACACATATAATAATATGTGTAACTATTGGCATTCAGATATGCTAAGTTATCCTCCAATTAGAAAGTTAAGTGTACACATATTATAATATGTGCACGCTGTAATATTATGTGTACACTTATTATAATATGTGTAACTATTTGCACAATGATATGCTTGGTTCCACTACACCTATTATAATAGGTGTACACGTATAATATTATGTGTACACTTATTATAATATGTGTACACATACTGTGAGATGTGCAGTGGAACCATGCGTATCTTAGTTATGTACTTTGCATTGCGTTAGCTGTCCATTTTTATTAGGGTACATGTAGTTTTAGTAATATTTTCATATATAGTATGTCGCTTTGGTCTAATCAAAACTCGTTCAAGTGTTTTTCTATGTTTTCTTTGGTACTCATCAAGTCTAGAGTTTATAATGAGTGAGAAATGATAACAATTTGGTTAAATTGATCTACTTATAGTGCATTTCAATGTGAAACGATCAAAATATGCACCAAAGCACTTGGTTTCTGTCTTTTGCACTATTATCATCATTATCCAAAACTAATAATGTAACACTTTGTTTGAATTCGGCCTTCAACCCAAGGTTTACTTGCAGTATCAACAAAGGACGATAAAATAGACCAAGATGGATACAATAAGTGTATATATATAGCAAAATTATACCCTATTCACTATAATTAGTGCAAGCAATAATGGGATCATTCTTTATTTCTAAGATTTGAAAAATACCACATTATGTGTACACATATTATAATATGTGCACGCATATAATATTATGTGTACCCTTATTATAATATGTGTAACTATTTGCACGATGATATGCTTGGTTCCTCTGCACATATTATAATAGGTGTACACGTAATATTATATGCGTTCAAATATTATAATATGTGTACACGTATAACATTATGTGTACACCTATTATAATATGTGTACACATATTGTGAGATGTGCAGTGGAACCATGCATATCTTAGTTATGTACTTTGCATTGCATTAGCTGTCCATTTTTGTTAGGGTACATGTAGTTTTGGTAATATTTTCATATATAATATGTTGCTTTGGTCCAAAAACTTGTTGCTCCCAAACGCACAGTCAAGTATAGGTGGTCGACAAGTAATAAAGTGATAAAGTGATAAATCGAGTATCATTCCCACGAGGACTATTGTTCAGATTGAATCCTAGCAAACAATTTCATAAAAACTATTAAGGGATCTTTTTCGAGTATTGAGATTTTTACTAACTAAAACAATAATTAAAAACAAATAACTGAAGTCAGGTAACAGAGAAAATTCTGGGTTGTTATCAATAAACGAGAGACGGTCCAGGGTCAGAGCTACAAACAATCTAGCTGCGTTTTCCAGTTGATTCTACTTCTTGATTTCCTAGATTGCTAGCTAACAGGTTAATTATACTCGTGAAAACCTGTCGACTCTTCACGACTCTATCCAAGCTACTCTAACGCCTATATTTCTATGGAATTAAATCACATACATGCATGAAAGAACTCTGTGTTTAGCTAAGCCAGGAGAATAGGTATATGTCTATCATACCCGCAAATCGATTCCCTGAAGCCCAGGTTCACAATCAAGCCCTATTCTTTCTTATTTTCGTTTACAAGTTCCCTCTGTCGAGTTCAACTTGTAAACCATAGATAGTGTTCAATTACCGGGCCCTGATAACCAAACAATTAGGCTCAAGAAAGAATAAACAATCTGTAATGGTAAAATAAAAGGTAGAAATCAACTTTCAAACATCAACATTCATGTATTTGCTCTAACCGTAGAATGATATGGTTAGCTACTCATACTCATAATAACAACACAAGAATTCATGGAAGAAATATGAAAGATTGTAATAGATGATGAAAAGGAATTAAACCATTGGTTCAATGTGTTAGAACTCCAAACTTGCTCTAGAAATTCGACCTCCCCCTTACAAAACGAAATTATGAGGTTTTATATTGTTTACAAGGTGCTCGGATAAGCTAAACCAAAGCCTAATCTATTTGGGAAAACATGTGGTTCGTTTCGTGGAAGCCGCGCTTCCCTTTTAGCTTCCAACTCTTCACGGCACGGCTAAAGCCTTGCTCCCAGTATAGCTTCCAACTCTTCACGGCTTTCTTGGAAGCCTTGCTTCCACCATAGCTTCCAATGTGTCCATTAACTCTAATTTGATTGTTCTTATTCAAATTCATCCGAACCATTCCTAAAATCAGAAATACGATAAGTGAGCACAAGAAACAAAATTATCACATATAACAATCGCATAAAGTACCAAAATATGAGGAGATATTAAGGTAAAATAGGCAAATATTGCCAAACATCACCACCCCACACTTGGATCTTTACTCGCCCTCGAGCAATCATCAAAAACCAATTTCCCAACTAGATCCTAACACTCAATAGAACAGGTCTACCTATGGTTATGGTTGATACCGACCATTCGACAAGTGCATATACATACCATGTGACCCTCAACACATGCCAAAAAGTCACCAAGTTTTAAATTACTAGAACGCCCAACTCAAGACATCTCAACCTCAAAAACCGACTCAATGAAACCAAGCTTTCACAAAATCACACCCATTCACTCAACCAAGAAGTCAATAACTTCACCTATCTTGCGCAAACCATGTGCCCTCACCATAAATCAAGAGAGCGTCCCAAATATCACACAAAGAACATATTTCAAGAGTAAATGAGGGACATAATATAGATAGAATTCACTCGCTTTCCAAAAGAAGTTCACGCACCACACACAACGTACCATAGGCTTGCCCGTAGTGTAGGACTCCACTAATATAAGCTCACTTCAATCGGATTAACTAGGACTTTAAGGGTTGTAATGTAGGATAAATATAGATAAATAGTGACTACCTCCCTAAGCACTTTAATCCATCACTTTAATTTTGTTTTTATTTTCACCATTCTTCTCAAAACCAACCAAGCAACCACCAAAACATACACAAGAAATTCCCTCTCAATTTAAGAAATTTGCAGCTTTACTTTTGCACAACACTAGTAAGGATTGAGATTTTTTTCTCTTTCTTTTGTTTTCTTTATTTTTTTTTTTCATTTTTTTTCTTTTCAATAATTCCCAACCTTGCCGATGTATTTTTCAAAATGCACCATATTTTCCTTTCATTGGTTCCACTCAAAAGCTACCAAATTCTTCAACCACAACTCCGTAAACAACAATATTTTTTCAATTAAAGTGCTATAAGGAGTAAGGGTGCAAAAAGAAGGTAATTAAGAACAAAAAGGGTAATGCTTGAAATGTGGGTACCAACAAAAAGGTCAATAGGCTCAAAAAAGCTTAAGAAAGATAATATTCAAGGATAGGCTAATCAAGGCTAGAAAGGCTTATCAAAGAAACACCTGTATCATCTCCCGACTAGAGCAAACCTAGGATTTCGCTTTGAACACACACGGGGCAAGTTCTATACATCAATATGCGGCACGGAACATAAGAAAAGATACTCACATCACACATGGCACATAGTTCACTAAATATGGTTTCATTCCAACTCTCGGTTAAAGAAAACAAGATGCAACTTTGGAAATTTAAGCACTAAGGCACAATAGTTCACCAAGATTCAAGTAGTTGAACCTAAGCGTCTCAAGAAGGTCATTCAAATTTTTCTAGGCATGCATCACAATTTTAAAACCAAAAGGGATTAAAAAATAGCACATGCTCAAGTCTAAATCCACCGGTATCAAACAACCCAAAGACACCTAGCATTCTACCATTTTTCCTAAAGTACTCTACTAGCTACTACTACTAAACTACTCCTAAAACTAAAATTTACCCGGTTCAAAGGTCTACCCATGGAAAAGAACCGAGGCCATAAGAAAAACCACGGGACGGATGTCATGCACCACTAACTAATACTAAAAAGAAAATCTTTTTGAAATTTTTATTAGTTTTCTAATTTTTTTTAATTTTTTCTATATATTAAATCAAGAAACAAATACAAATAATGTCAAGTGACACAAATAAATTTGCGAAAATTAAATTCCTAAGTGGTACAATCATCCATAACCTCAAAGTTTGGGAATTCCCCCCACCCCACACTTAAAATCAAGTACTGTCCTCAGTGCGAATATAAATAGAGTGCAAGAGTGAAAGAACTTCCCTGAAGGCCCACTAACTTAGGTCTCATCATCTGCCTCATCAGAGTCCTCCCGCTCTGCATGTGTGGGAGTGTCAGCATCGCGCTCACTAACCGGAGGCACCACTGCCTTGCTTCTCACAGAACCCCTAGGGCGGTGGGGTGGGGTGGGGTGCGTGCATCCTCCTCCTCTTCCTCTTCTTCACCATCTTCCTCTTCAGTCCACTCTCCCTCGTCACTACCATTATCCGCCTCAACCACGTCAGAATCCGTATTCTCATCCTCCCCAGGTGGCACCTCTACGGTCTGCGTCATGCCCAATAGCCTTTTGGATGACTCCAACAATGGAAGCTGGCGATCAAGACCTGCCATATCCATCCCTCCCCTGCTTTGCTAAATATTCTATCATTAAGTATTTGCGGGCCTCCAAATTATCGTGCACATCGCGCCGCTCATCATTGGACATTTTGTAGGAACTTGCACTCGGGCTTAGCACTGCGGAAATATTAGACTTTCTCTCCAAGGCCGGGACAATCCTATCACCAACGGTATCAACAGGGACACCTTCTTTCATTAGACTTTCTCTCCAAGGCCGGGACAATACCGCTTTGACTTGTTTGTGTGTGTCTCCTTCATAGCTTTGAGCATATAATACCCAATGTTGACAGGTTTCTCCATCATGAAGAAGTAGACTATGCACGCCTTCACTTTAGTCACATTAGTAAAGTGGTCAGAAGGAAACAGTCGTGCATTGATCAATTTGAGCCAAACTCGGGCTTCCTTTTGAAACCTGTAAAATTGCATAGATTTTTGTCGGCCGCTTTGCTTCTTTCTACCCCACCTATGGCTCACATCACCACCACATAAGGTCTGCCTCAACACCTTGTAATCCGGCTTGCGAATGAAATCCCGCAAGTTGTCAAGGTCATGATCCTCCACACCTAAAAAAGTGCAAAGGGCTGATGCATCTAGCCTCACGGATTGCCCTCGAACTTTCACTAGCTCCTCCGGTTGCTCCAAGTCCCGATTGGCATATAATTCCATCACAAGATCAAGATTGGCATTCCCCAGACTCTAAAAAACGGATCCCCATTTCATGGTGTGAACAACATCTCTTATATTTCTAAACCGCCTCATCAATTTAGTTTCATCAATGGAAAGTTCGAGAATGTAGACGGCCAACTTGAAGTTTTTGTACCAATTCAGGCTCTCCCCCTTCTTCACAAATGGCAATCCAAACTTTGTTTTCCCCCTGGGTCGTGGAATAGTGACCGCGCCCTTTGGCATCTTTGGTTTTGCCTTGCTCTTTGCTTTGGCCTTAGCCTTGCCCTTGGGGGCTTTACTAGTCGAGGTGACTCCTAGCTTTTGCCTTTGTGCAGCAGGTGTCACGGAGGAAGAAGAGGCCTTTTGTGTTGTTTTTACCATAGTACCTGCACCATAAAGTCCTATCGTTAGAATCCAATTCGAACAAGCAATAGAATCTCTTGGAATGAACATGGACGCTTGAAGCGCCTTGAAGTAGCACGTTAGTGTCCTGGTACTCAGACTTCCCATGGATAATCATGAAACAAGTCAATCCATAGCTAGTTTACACTTAAGCAATGTGCACAAACGTGGAGCGAGCACCCCACACTTACACCTAACTATACTACAATGACTTGAAAACACTAACTCAACAAAACTTAACCAAGGAAAAATGAACGGGGCAGCACTACAGGGAACAGGCAAGCAGCAACACATAACAAATGCAACAATGGTTCATAGCTTAGTTCGCGCTTTGATCAATTCAAATTCCACACAACCGCGATCAATTCTAAACATTTAGGGCATCAAGTAGTTCATGGTATGCCTACTAATCGTTATGCTACTCAGACCGCATAATTAAAACTTTTAGTCACTAAGGCAATTTATCAAACATGTGGTATGCTCTGCATTCAAGTTCAAAGTTCATTGATATTTAGAGGTATTGAACCCTCCCAAATTTTTGGGAGATCGCTTTCAGAGTCCCAGCATAACTCAACATGGATCACAATATATAGAATCAAACAAATGCTTCATAGTACATATATAACACAAGGGAACCGTGACTAAAGGTAATGGGCGAAGGGAATGTTTTACAGGGGCTAAGAACTGTGGAAAGAGAACAAGAAGGAGAGAAACATACCTGAGCAGCTTCGGATCAATGGGAGAAAAAAATGGATGTTGAGTTGATGTTGAATTGATGTTGTTTTATGCCCTAGGTAAGAGTTTTCTCTGTTTTGTTTCGTGAAAGACAGTGGAAGAGGGAAAAGAAAATTTATTTTATGTTTTAAATTTTCGCGGGTCAACGGGTCAAGACCGGGTTGACCCGCAAAATATTTTTTTAAACTTACCTGCGATAGAGGAGGCGACGCCTTGCAATCGCTTTGAGATGAGGGAACTCACTGCCTATCTAGCAGCGACAGTGGGAGCGACGCTTTGACTGAATTTTGTGCAGCTGAGGCGTTGAGGGGGGTGACGCTTTGTGACCGCTTTGAGCTGTTGGAAGCTCACTGCGTGACTCAAGGCCGCGCTGGAGGCGACGCTGTGCTTGTGGTTATGTCCAATTCTCGTGTGTGCTGAAGGCGATAGGTGAAGCGATGCCTTGTGATCGCCTCGACAGTTCTGGAGCTCACTGTGTCACAATCATTCCACACTCCCCGAAAATGATCCACCTTCCGAATGTCCCGAGCCCTGCAAAAACAATGAGAACTACGTAACACTAAAGAAATAAAATGACGAAAACAATAAAAATTGGGTTGCCTCCCAACTAGCGCTTGATTTAACATCGTGGCACGACTCTTTTTGTATTTTTATACTTTTTCTTTTTTTTTTTTTTTTTTTTTTGCGTTTACATACAAAGCTCGGGTTGCCTCCCGAGAAGTGCCTTAGTTAATGTCGTGGCACGACGGTTACAAATCATGGTTCTCGCAATGAAACAGAGGTACGATGATCCCCCAAACCTCCCCAATAGCGCTTAACTCTTTGCTCGTTTACTAAAAACGACTTCTCGGAATCCGGGGCTCTTAACTCGACCGCTCCATGTGCCGTAACACGAACTACTTCAAAGGGGCCCGACCATCTAGAGATCAACTTTCCAGGAAATAGTTTCAATCTAGAATTGAACAACAATACCAACTGGCCTGGCTCAAACTGACGATGCTCAATGTGCTTGTCATGCCATCTCTTCGTCCGCTCCTTATACAACTTCGCATTCTCATAAGCGTGGATATGAAACTCATCTAGCTCATGCAACTGAAGCATCCTCTTTTCACCCGCCACTTCCATATCTGAATTTAGCTTTTTAATTGCCCAATACACCTTATGTTCTAACTCGACAGGCAAGTGACAGGCCTTCCCGTAAACCAACCTATACGGAGAGGTTCCAATATGTGTTTTAAAAGCCGTTCTATAGGCCCAAAGAGCGTCGTCGAGCTTCATAGACCAATCCTTCCATGAAGTATTAACAGTTTTCTCAAGAATTTGCTTTATCTCCCTATTCGACACCTCCACTTGGCCACTCGTTTGAGGATGATAAGCAGTAGCTACCTTGTGACGCACCCCATACTTGGCTAAAAGTTTATTGAACAAGCGATTACAAAAATGCGTACCTTCATTACTGATGATGGCCCGTGGTGTCCCAAATTGAGCAAAAATATTTTTCATCAAAAACTTTACCACCACACTCGCATCATTGGTTGGAAGTGCAACAGCTTTTACCCACTTTGACACATAGTCGATTGCTACAAGTATGTATTTGTTGCTATTAGAAGGTGGAAATGGACCCATAAAATCAATTCCCCAACAATCGAACAACTCAATCTCCAGGATGTTATTCAAGGGCATCTCGTGACGCCTTGAAATATTACCGGTTCTTTGGCAACTATCACACTGTTTAACAAAGGCATGAGCATCCTTGAATAGAGTAGGCCAAAAGAGGCCCGACTGAAGTACCTTCGCAGCTGTCCTATCACCACTATGATGACCACCATAGGGAGATGAATGACAACTCTGCAACACAGACTCGACTTCCTCACTTGGGATACATCTCCTAGCCAACTGGTTTGGGCCAATTTTATACAAGTACGGCTCATCCCAGACGTAAAATCTACTCTCATGGAGGACTTTCCTTCTCTTTTCAGCTGTAGCATCAGGCGGCTAAACATTACTCACCATCAAATTCACCATATCTGCATACCAGGGCACATTGGTTACCTGCAGAGCAAAAAGCTGCTCGTCTAGAAAAACTTCAATTATCTCAGGCCCCTCATCTACATGTTTTCTATCTTCCAGCCTCGACAAGTGATCGGCCACTTGATTCTCGGTCCCTTTTTGATCTCGGATCTCCACATCAAACCTTGGAGTAGAAGAACCCAATGAATCAGTCGCGGCTTGGAATCTTTCTTCTCAAATAAATACCGGATTGCGGTATGATCAGTGTAAACGATAACCCGAGTGCCAACCAAGTAAGATCAGAACTTATCAAAAGCATAAAAAACAGCTAGCAGCTCATTCTCGGTAGTAGTGTAATTGGATTGGGCAACATCAAGAGTCTTGCTTGCATAATATATAGAGTGAAAAATTCTACCCTTTCTTTTCCCGAGAACAGCCCCAACAACAGTATCACTCGCATCACACATTAACTCAAAGGGTAGAGACCAATCAGGAGCAATAATAATCGGTGCAGTCACTACCATCTTTTTCAGTTCTTCAAATGCCTTCAAACAGGCATCATCGAATTCAAACTTCGTATCCTTCTCTATCAATTTGCACATGGGATTTTCTATCTTCGAAAAGTCCTTAATGAATCGCCTATAGAACCCAGCATGTCCTAAAAAACAATTCACACCTTTGACAGAGATAGGTGGTGGTAACTTTTCAACTGCTTCAACATTTGCTCTATCAACCTCGATACCTTGCTTTGACACCTTATGGCCAAGTACAATGCCTTCTCGAACCATGAAGTGGCATTTTTTCCAGTTGAGTACCAAGTTGGTTTCTTCACAGCGGCTAAGCACGGCATCTAAGTTCTTCAAGCAGCCATCACACGAATCCCCAAAGACTGAAAAATCATCCATGAATACCTCAATAAATTTTTCCACCATATCGGTGAAAATAGCCATCATGCATCTCTGAAAGGTTCCCAGCGCGTTACATAGTCCAAACAGCATCCTTTTAAATGCATAAGTGACATAAGGACATGTAAACATCGTCTTCTCCTGATCTTCTGGTGCTATCACAATCTGGTTGTAACCCGAGTATCCATCCAGAAAACAGTAATATTCATGCCCAGCTAGCCTATCCAACATCTGATCAATGAAGGGGAGTGGAAAGTGATCCTTTCTGGTGGCCTTGTTCAATTTTCTATAATCAATGCAAATCCGCCACCCTGTGACTGTTCTTGTAGGAATTAATTCATTATGCTCGTTCGTCACAACTGTCATACCTCTCTTCTTTGGAACACATTGGATTGGGCTCACCCAATTGCTGTCAGAGATTGGAAAAATAATACCAGCATCAAGCCACTTAATAATTTCCTTCTTCACAACCTCCTTCATGACTGGATTTAGCCTTCTTTGTTGCTCGACACTTAGCTTATGGCCCTCCTCCAAGAGGATCTTGTGCATACAAAAAGAACGACTAATCCCTTTAATATCCACAATGGTCCATCCAATTGCGCTCTTGCGCTCTCGCAACACTCTTAAGACCTTCTCAACCTGCACATCAGACAACAAAGAAGAAAGGATTACGGGTAAGGTGTTACCCTCACCCAAATAAGCATATCGTAAATGAGCAGGTAAAGGTTTAAGTTCAAGAACTGGAGCTTTCTCAATAAACGGTTTAGCAGGAGCTAGTGTCATCGGTCTATCAAGCTCCTCAAACTTCTTCCACCCTGAGATGAATTGACACTCCATGTTGAGAATCTCCAAGTATTCCTCAGTCTCTTCATCATTCAGCATATCATCTTCATACATTAGTGCTCTTTCAAGAGGATCATCCTTAGAAGCCAAAAGTGATTTTTCAGAGGCAGTCAACTCCCTATCCAGCACTTTTATCATAGATAACTCTTCATAGTGTGATGGAAGTTGAGTAGCCTGGAACACATTAAATACAGCTTCCTCGCCATTTACCCTCATGATCATCTTCCCCGCTCTAACTCTAATCACAGCATCAGCAGTAGCTAAAAATACTCTCCCCAAGATGAGCGGGACTTCTTGATCAGCCTCATAATCCAAAAAGATGAAATCAACAAGGAGAATGAATTGGCCTACTTGTACTAGAACATCCTCAATAATTCCCTCGGGGCATGTCAAAGATCTATCCGCTAACTACAGGGTCACTGTGGCTGGTCTTGGTTTGCCCAGGCCTAGCTTTCGAAATACCGATGATGGCATTAAATTTATGCTAGCGCCCAAGTCACATAAAGCTCGTCCAACCTCATGCTTCCCAATTTTTATCGGAATAGTGAAGCTTCCAGGATCTTTCAATTTCGGAGGAAGTTTGCTTCTGACTCTGGAACTGCACTCTTCAGTAAGTGCAACTGTCTCGAACTCAATCAGTCTTCTTTTGTTTGCCACAATATCCTTGATGTACTTAGCGTATTTAGGAACATCACGCAAAAGCTCCACCAAAGGAATATTCACTTGTATCTGGCTTAAGATCTCTAAAAATTTCTTGCAAGCTGCATCTATTTTCTGTTTCTGAAGCCTTTGAAGGAAAGGTGGTGGTGGTCTGACATTATCAAGCTCGGGCTGCTTCTCTACCACTTTATCAGCTTCTTTTTTAGTGTTCGGCTCCAATTCAACAACAGGCTTTGTTAGCTTGGAAAGCTTGGAGTTTTGACTGATGACTGAGGAACGGATTCAAAGGACCTGTTCCTTTGAATCACTGAAGCAGAATAGATAATTCATGCAAAATCATTTAATTGAGATATTATTATTTATCCTAATACTAATGTTTATCTTGATAATTATGCAGGTCTAAATGGATATGAAAAGATTGCATAAACACAAGGATAAGGGATAAAGGATTCGGATCCTAGAAGGTAGAATCCAATTAGGATTCAAAGTCAAGGGAGCTTTGGAATTCTTATTCATCAAGACTTCTTGGCTATAAAATGTGGAGCTTATCAGCCATAGAAGTTGTACACAAATAGAGAGAGCATCGAGCAAAAGCTGAGAAGAATTATTAGCTTATTTGTGTAATCATTAGCTACAGTAGAACTAAGTAAGAACCTGTTCCTTAGATTGAATCTTGTAAAAGTTCGAGTCTTAGTTCAATTGTAGTAAGCAAAAATCGAGTTGTAAACTGTGTAGTTCAAGTCGTGGACTTGACACAACTTCACTGATCGTGAGAAAGATCACTAAAGGATTAGAGTTAGTCCTAGGTTAGTAAGAGTGAGTCTTGTAACCAAGTGGGTCTTTTTACATAGTGAAGTTGAAATCCTACTTGAGAAGTAGGTCGTGGTTTTTTGATCCCGTGTCTAGGGGTTTTTCCACGCTAAAATCTGGTGTTCAATTACTTACAGTTTTTATTCCGCACATCGTAGAGTAAAGGAACACATTTTAAGGAACTGGTCCTTAAAACGGTAACGTGGTGTAATCGTGGGAAATAACAATTGGTATCAGAGCTGGTTATCCTTGAAAAGGCTAACACCTAGGATTAGATGAGTACATCACGAGAGAACAGTGAGGGCCAGTCAATGGTGAGAGCACCTTACTTCAATGGGAAATACTATTCATGGTGGAAAGAGAGGATGCGTGATCACCTTCAAGCAGAAGATTACGAATTATGGGACATAGTAACTGAAGGTCCCATGATCCCAATGAAGAAAGATGCTGATGGAAAGGATGTTCCAAAAACCAGGAAGGAATGCAATGCTGAAGACATAAAGCAATGGGAAAAGAATGCTAAGGCAAGGAAGTGGCTGGTTGGTGGACTTAGTCCTGACGAATGCACAAGGATAAGAGGGTATGCCACTGCGAAGGAGATTTGGGATGCTCTACAAGTTGCACACGAAGGAACAAGTCAGGTAAAAAGGTCCAGAGGTACACTTCTTTATGCTGAATATGAAAGCTTTAAAATGAAAGAAGAAGAATCAATCTCTGAAATGTATACTAGATTTAATGCCATTGCCTCTGAACTTATCTCTTTGGGAAGGGTTTTAACTGTGGAAGATAGGGTAGAAAAGATCTTAACTAGGGTTCTTGCAGACTCTTGGGAGATCAAAGCTTGTGCTATCATTGAAAGTAAAGATTTAACCACTTTATCCTTAGATGAGCTTATAGGTAATCTAAAGACTTATGAACTAAGGAAGAAGGTTAAAAATATAGGAGCACCAGTTAAAACTGAACCTAACCTAGCCTTGACAGCTGGTGATAAAATCATTGATGATAAGGAACTGGTTCTTATCGCTAAAAGTGTTCAGAAATATTTGAATAAGAAAAGGGAAATTAGTGGACAGGGTAGGTCTACTAACATGAAACAGGCTGGAGAATGCCACAAATGTGGAAGCTCGGAGCACTACATCAGCAAATGTCCAATCATGGAAGGAGAATGGAGGAAGAAATTTATTGATGAAAGAAAGAAGGCTAGGGAACAGGTCCATAAGAAAAGTGGAAATCCCAAAGCGCTGGTTGCAGGATGGCAAGACAGTGATGACGAAATAACTGATGATGATCTGGATGAGGATCTTGCTCTAATGGCACTTGGAGATTCAGAAAATGAAGAGGATCCTGAGGTATTTGTTTCTAAACTTAAAGAAGATGTAAAAAGCATGTCTAGAGAAAAGTTGGTTAAAGTATTCCATATTGTGCTAAATGAATTTAAAACTCTGAGGGATGATAATCACCAACTGCATGATAAAGTTGATTGCTTAGAAACAGAATGCAAAGAGGAAATAATTAAAAATGATTTTCTGGAAAGGAAGATTAGCATGCTTGAGGAACAGGTCCTCACACTTGAAACAACTGCTCAGGAATTAGAAAATGTTAAAACAGTTGTAAAAGGTAAAGGTATTGCTAATTCTCATCAGATCATTGCTGAAGAGAAACTGAAAAACACAGCTGATGAATTGTGTAAAAAAGATGAAAAGATAAGATCTTTAGAAGAAGACTTGGTTAAAACAAAAATGGAATTAAGAAAAACTGTAGAATGGAACAAGTCTTCTGAAGCACTAGAATGGTTGCAAGAAAATCATAGCAGTAACAGGAAAGGTATTGGATTCATGAAGGCACAAAGTTCATCCAAATGGGATCCAAAGAGTAAGTACTTGTCATTTCCTGAAAACTGGCTATGCACTCACTGTGGGAACACTGGTCACCGGAAAGAAAATTGTCAATCTTTAAAAATGGCAGCCCAGAGGAACAGGTCCTTTAAACCTGTTCAAAATCCTGTGAAACAAAAGAATAGGTCCTACAAACCTGTTCAACATTCTGTAAAAAGGAGAGATGTTCACACAAAGAAACCTTTACCATTTTGGGCTAAGAGAGATCTGATTCATCCTTTTTCAAAAGGAAAGGAACCCAAACTAGTTTGGGTTCTTAAAATTAACCCCTAGTTTTCTTTTGCAGGCTAGAGTGAAGGAGACAAACCACAAATGGTACATGGACAGTGGTTGCTCAAGACATATGATAGGGCATAAGGAACTGTTCCTTTCACTCTCAGCCTTCCAAGGAGGAAGTGTTTCCTTTGGTAATGGTAAGAAAGGGGAAATTATTGGAATTGGAAAGGTAGGTAAGTCTGACTCACACTGCATAGATAATGTATTTCTAGTAGATGGACTGAAGCATTGCTTATTGAGCATATCTCAATTGTGTGACAAAGGTAATAATGTTAATTTCTCATCTACTGGATGCACTGTGTCTAATCAAGCTTCTGGAGAGGTTATTTTGCAGGGAAACAGACATGGAAACATCTACAAAGTAGACTTGCTGACATTATCTGATGGAAGCTTGAGCTGCTTAAGTGTGGTGCAAAATGATCCCCTCCTATGGCACAAAAGACTAGGACATGCTAATCTTTCACAATTGAACAAACTTGTGTCAAAGGACTTGGTGATAGGTCTTCCTAACATCAGGTTTAATGATGAAAAGGTATGTGAAGCTTGTGCCAGGGGGAAGCAGGTAAAATCCTCCTTCAAATCAAAGAAACAGGTAAGTACCACTAAACCTTTGGAACTGGTCCATATGGATTTGTGTGGTCCAATGAGAACAATGAGTCGTGGAGGTAAGAAGTATGTTATGGTATTGGTGGATGATTACTCTAGATTTACATGGACTATATTTCTTGCATCTAAAGAAGAAGCATTTAATGCATTTTCAATTTTTGCCAAGAAAGCTCAAAGAACTCTAGATAACCATATTGTTGCCATTAGGTCAGATCATGGAACAGAATTTGAAAATCATATGTTTTCCAATTTTTGTAATGAAAATGGCATTAATCATAATTTTTCCTCACCCAGGACTCCACAACAAAATGGTGTAGTGGAAAGGAAAAATAGGACTCTAGAAGAAATGGCAAGGACTATGTTGATATCTGGAAATCTTCCACAGAACTTTTGGGCTGAGGCTATTAATACTGCATGCTACATAATAAATAGATGTATGACAAGACCTTTAATAGAAAAGACCCCATATGAATTGCTTAAAGGAAGAAAACCAAACATTTCTCATCTAAGGGCTTTTGGTTGCAAATGCTTCATACACAACAATGGGAAGGATGCCTTAGGAAAATTTGATCCTAGAAATGATGAGGGAATATTTGTTGGTTATTCTTTAAATAGTAAATCTTATAGGGTGTTTAACAGGAAAACATTGAAAATTGAAGAAAGCATGCATGTTAAATTTGATGAAACTGACAGTCTCACTCAAGAACAGGTACAGGAGGATGAAGAAATTGGAATGCTGAAAGAGTTTGAACTTAATCCACAAATGCAGATTCTGGATATGAGAAGTGAACTGCAAGGAACTGTTCCTCAGGACAGAACTGAGAAGAGTAGCACTGAAACAGGGGGAACAAGTGTTGGTTCCCCTCACAAACTGGAAACACTACTCTATCAGGAACTGTTCCTCAACAGATGACTTCTGACAATAGATTGACACCCAAGCCTTTCAAGTATCAAAGGTCACATCCTGTGGATCAAATAATCTCAGATAAGGCTGCCGGAGTTCAAACTAGATCAGCAGTCAAGAATCAAAATCTGTGTGCCTTTAGTGCCTTCTTATCTCTTGTTGAACCTAAAAATGTGAAAGAAGCACTAAAGGATGCAGATTGGATAAATGCTATGCAGGAAGAGCTGAATCAATTCCAAAGGAGTCAAGTTTGTCATCTGGAACCCAAGCCAAGGAACAGGTCCATAATTGGAACAAAATGGGTTTTCAGAAACAAACTTGATGAGGATGGCATGGTAACAAGGAATAAGGCCAGACTAGTTGTTCAGGGATACAGTCAAGAGGAGGGCATCGACTATGATGAGACTTTTGCTCCAGTTGCAAGATTGGAAGCAATAAGACTTCTTATAGCCTTTGCTTCATACATGGATTTCACTCTACATCAAATGGATGTCAAGAGTGTATTTCTGAATGGTTACTTGAAAGAAGAAGTATATGTCAAGCAACCTCCAGGTTTTGAAAGTGAACAGTTCCCTGAACATGTGTACAAGCTGGACAAGGCCTTGTATGGGCTCAAGCAGGCACCAAGAGCATGGTATGAAAGGCTATCAAAATTTCTACTCCAGCATGGATACAAGAGAGGTAAAATTGATAGTACTTTGTTCTTAAAAGAAAAAGGTAAGGATCTCTTAATTGTTCAAATCTATGTAGATGACATAATTTTTGGTGCCACTTGTGAAAATTTAAGTAAAGAATTTGCAAACTTGATGGGGAGTGAATTTGAGATGAGCATGATGGGTGAACTCAACTTCTTTTTGGGTTTACAAATTAAGCAAACCTCAAATGGAACTATGATCCATCAACAAAAGTATGTTAAGGAATTACTTAAAAGATTTGATATGGATAATGCTAAGGGAATTGAGACACCTATTGCCACTGCCACAAAATTGGATCTTGATGAACATGGAATATCAGTTGATCAAAAATTGTATAGGGGCATGATAGGTTCTCTACTTTATCTACCTGCTAGTAGACCTGATATTGTGTTCAGTGTTGGTTTGTGTGCTAGGTTCCAATCAGATCCTAAGGAATCTCATTTGAAAGCTGTTAAAAGAATATTGAGGTATCTGAAAGGAACAGGTCCCTTGGGACTTTGGTATCCAAAAGGTGGTAGTTTTAATCTTGTTGGATATACTGATGCTGACTATGCAGGTTTCCTTGTTGATAGAAAAAGTACCTCAGGTATGGCACATTTTCTTGGTGAGTGCTTGGTTTCTTGGGGAACTACGAAACAGAATTCAGTGGCACTTTCCACTGCTGAGGCTGAATATGTTGCAGCTGCTTCATGTTGTTCACAGTTGTTATGGATCAAACAACAATTACAGGATTTTGGTGTTGATGTAGGAACTGTTCCTATATATTGTGATAACACTAGTGCTATTAATATGACAAAGAATCCAGTGCATCACAAAAGGACTAAACACATTGACATAAGACATCATTTCCTAAGAGACAATTATGAAAAAGATTTGATTACCATAGCATTTTGTCCTACTGAAAAGCAAATAGCTGACATTTTTACTAAAGCTCTAGGTAGAGATGATTTTGAAAGAAATAGATTGGAATTAGGGATGATTAATTTCACATAAAATCTTCAATGCTTTACTTCATAATTGGCTAAGAAAATTGCTCTTAAAATGAATTTTATTCAAGTCATTATGAATCATTCAGTCCAGTTTTCATACTTAAATGTATACTCTCATGCTACATATCTTATTTAGAGTTGCTAAAATTGAATGATGTTACCCTTATGCTCTTAGAATTTCAGATGATCAAAAATTGCAAATTGGAAGGACACTGAATTATGGTGTTAAAAACAGGTATGTACTCGTAATTATTCAATTAATTTAGGAGTATAAAGGCTATAGGTAACTTGTGTTTAGGATAAAATCCCACTAAGTTTCCTACCCATATCCAAATTGCAAAAGAGTCCCATCGGAGGAACAGTTCCTGTTCTGAAAAAGTGTCCTGAAGCCTAACGGCTCTTTTTCTCCGGGAGACTCCCAAGAGTCCTTAGGCGTTGCATGTTGTGCTGAGGTAAGCTGATCGTCTCCTACTCTAATTGCACTACTTAATTCACTCGATAAATACCCTTCTTCTCCCACATTATTATTTTACCTTGTTCATCAACTAAAATCTCAATATTTCAGAAAGAATTGTCAATTATCTTTTGATTAGAATTGCAAAAATGTCTCTTTCTTCTGATAACTCTCCATCTGCACCCACTGGTGAACAACCACAAAATCTCAACCCTCCTTCACCCATGGAAATCATCGACCCAAACCCTGAAGTTCCTGAACAAATTCCAGAAATACCTGAACCTGAAATTCAGGGGGAAGGACCAGTTCCCACAGCTGAATCAATTGCTGAGCAGGTTGAGGATTTGTCAAGGGCTATGGTGTTGTATCAGTATCAGGTAAACTTCACATACCCTTTGAATGTTGTTGTTGACGAGGAAGAAAAGGGAGAGGGGTCTGGGGCTGCTCTTGAGGGGGAACCAATTAGGAGTTTGGAAGCACCTTTGCATGGGTCACCAGGGTCTCCAGAGGTTGCTTTTAGAGCAACCATGGAGGATGTTATTAATGTTGAAGAGGCTATTAGTGATAGTGATAAGCCCTTGGTTGATTTGATCAAAATTAGGAGTTTGCAAAAGCAACTGGCTAGAAAGGGACCTACTGATGCAAAAGTGACTGCTAATATTGCTGCCAAGTTAAAGAAAATAGGTGAGAGTTATAAGCCTGGAAATAAGAAGAAAGCAGAAAGTTCCTCCAAGGCAAAAAGAACTGTTCCTTCTGCCTCAACTCCTGCATCTGGGGGTAGGAGGACACGAAGTGCTGCTAAAGCTGCTGATGAACAACTGGCTGCTGCCTTGGAAAAGAGTAGGAAAGGGAAAGGAAAACAGGTAGTTGAGGAAGAAAAAGTGGATGATGTTGATGATTTTGATCTTGCTGATTTTTCTGCTGATGATGAGATGGTAGAGGCTGAGGATGAGGAGCCTCAGTCAAAGAAAAGAAAAGTTCCTGAGAGAAGAGTGACAAGAAGTTCAGTTAAAGCTGCTGAAAAAGTTGCTAAGAGGACCAGGTCCTCTAAAAGAGTGGTTGTTTCTGAAGAATCTGCTAGTGATAGTGATGAGTTAGTTGCTGAAGATGAGAGTGATAGTGATGCTGAAGATAGTGAGACTGTGCACTGTGTTCATGAGGACACACTGACCAGAAAGGTTTTGAAAGGAAGGGTCATGACTGATGTTCAAGAAGAAGGAATGGTATGGTTGCTGCAAAAACTGCATGCTCAGGGTTGGAGGGATATGGTCCTTAAGATCTCTGGTAGGTGTGCAAAAGGAATGGTGCAGGAATTCTATAAAAATTGTTCCATCAGAGGTGATCAACTTACTACCTCTGTAAATGAAACTGTGATAATTTTTGATACACTGGAACTTGGTGAGCTGTTGGGTATTCCTGCCACTGGGTATGCTAGCTATGTCAAGACTGTTTGGCCTGACTTGACAAACCTGCCTACTGATTTGGAGATCACTAGGAAGTTTGCTGAGAATGATGGTGAAGAAAAACCCAGGGCAGTGCAAAAGAGTGAGATGCACCCACAGCATCAAGTCTTATTTGAGTTTGTGAACAAAGTTGTGATGCCAAGGCAGGAGAAAAGAGGAGTTGCTAGTTTCATGGACCTGGTCCTTATGGAACTGTTGGACACTGAAAAGCAGATCAATTGGCCTAGCTTTATGATCCACCTGATAAAAATGGTGATTGCTGGGAAGAGAAAACACTCCCTGCCGTTTGGTTTTATTCTGACTGATATATTTGCAAAGTTGAAGATTCCCTTGGAAGGGGTTGTGAAGGCTACAAAGAAGGAGAAGTTTGGTTGTGCCACTTTGATAAGCTGTGACTTGCCAGTTCAGGCTGATCCTCCACAGGCTGGTGTTGGGAGGCAGCCACTGAACAACAAAGTAAGGGCACTTAGGCAACAGGTTGCTATGCAGGCTGTCGAGATAGCAAGGCTGGAAGAGGAGAGGAATTACTGGAAGGCAGAGGCCTCAAAAGCAAAGGAGACCAATGAGGGAATGCTCAAGCAGATGTTTGATCTGCTTAACAAGTCTCAGGGACCTGGTCCTTCCACATCCTGACCACCTTAGCCTTAGCCTTTAGCCATCTTTTGTCTAGTGGGATCTAGCCTAGCCTAGTGCTTAGCCTTTTTCTTCTTTAGTAGTTGGATAATTCTGTAGTACTTGCTTGTATCCCCTGATTTTGATATTTTGGTTAAATGAATTGTCTTGGATGGCTAATATCATTGTTTTGCGGTTGCTTTATTTGAAGTATGTTTGCATTTTGAGTTGCCTCAACGGCTATGTGCTGATTAATTCTAACACTTGAGTTATATTTTATCTGCAACCTTTTCAATGATGCCAAAAGGGGGAAGAGTAAGTCTGATTTTGCATGATTTTATACCTAATAAAAATCTGTTCCTTAATGATGAATTAATTCTCCACTGATTGATTGTCTTTTTGAGCTTAAATTGTATTTCAGGACATTAAGGAGATGAAGCTATAAGTATGAATTTGTCATCATCAAAAAGGGGGAAATTGTTAGCTTAGAAAGCTTGGAGTTTTGACTGATGACTGAGGAACGGATTCAAAGGACCTGTTCCTTTGAATCACTGAAGCAGAATAGATAATTCATGCAAAATCATTTAATTGAGATATTATTATTTATCCTAATACTAATGTTTATCTTGATAATTATGCAGGTCTAAACGGATATGAAAAGATTGCATAAACACAAGGATAAGGGATAAAGGATTCGGATCCTAGAAGGTAGAATCCAATTAGGATTCAAAGTCAAGGGAGCTTTGGAATTCTTATTCATCAAGACTTCTTGGCTATAAAACGTGGAGCTTATCAGCCATAGAAGTTGTACACAAATAGAGAGAGCATCGAGCAAAAGCTGAGAAGAATTATTAGCTTATTTATGTAATCATTAGCTACAGTAGAACTAAGTAAGAACCTGTTCCTTAGATTGAATCTTGTAAAAGTTCGAGTCTTAGTTCAATTGTAGTAAGCATAAATCGAGTTGTAAACTGTGTAGTTCAAGTCGTGGACTTGACACAACTTCACTGATCGTGTTAGAGTTAGTCCTAGGTTAGTAAGAGTGAGTCTTGTAACCAAGTGGGTCTTTTTACATAGTGAAGTTGAAATCCTACTTGAGAAGTAGGTCGTGGTTTTTTGATCCCGTGTCTAGGGGTTTTTCCACGCTAAAATCTGGTGTTCAATTACTTACAGTTTTTATTCCGCACATCGTAGAGTAAAGGAACACATTTTAAGGAACTGGTCCTTAAAACGGTAACGTGGTGTAATCGTGGGAAATAACAGGCTTCCTCGGCTTTGGAGGCACTTCTTCTAGAGCTCGCCCATTTCTCAGAGTAACTGCTTGCACAAATTCTTTAGGATTCTTCTCTGTGTCACTTGGCAAGGCACCATGTGGTCTAGTGTTTTGTGCTCCAGCTAGCTACCCCATTTGGTGTTCCAGGTCTTTTTGAGCATTGGCAATATCTTTTATGGCCTGTGCTTGAGCTGTATTGTTTGCTATAATTTTCTGCTGACCTGCCAACATCTGCTTTATCAAATCTTCAACCGAACTATTCGACTGCTGTGGTTGAGCCTGAGGCTGTGAACTCTGGTAATTATTCTGAGATCTCATATTACCTTGAGCAACTTGATTATATCACTCCATGAGAAATCGGGGTGATTTCGTGAGTTAGGATTATAGTTGTTGCTAAACTGATTCCGATTCTGTCCCTGAAACCTGTTTTGATTTCCCACTTAATAGACTGACTCTGGATTGGAGGGGCAAACCTCGGTAGTATGATCCTCTCCACAGACCTCACAGAAATTTTGGAACTGCTGGACTTGTTTGACTGGTGCCCCTTGCTGCTGAGTTGGTGGCAGTGCAAACTTATTTATTTGATTAGCTATGGCATCTACCTTTGCAGTTAATGCTGAGAATGCATCCAACTGAAGTATCCCAGCAGCTTTTTGAGTTGGAGCTCTACCATCACCCTGCCAGTCAGGATTGCTCTGAGAAAATTTATCCAGCAATTCATATATCTCATTAAAATTCAATGCTAATACTTGGCCTCCAGCTGCAGCATCCACCACGATCTTGGTATGAGCATTCAATCCTTCAACAAAAGTGTGGGCCAACACCTCATTAGATTGGTTATGGTGTGGGCAATCTCTTAACAATGACTTGAATCTCTCCCAAGCTGAATACAAGGATTCTCCACCTTGTTGTCTGAAAGACATAATCTCACTTCGTATTCTAACTATTTTGGCAGATGGATAGAATTTAGCCAAAAATTTCTAAGCTAAATCATCCCAAGTTGTGATAGACCCAGGCTTTTCAGCCTTTAACCACTTCCTTGCTGTTCCAATCAGTGAAAATGGGAAGAGTATCAAGCGAACATAATCAGTTGAGACACTTGATGGTGTGTATGTGCCACTAATCTCCAAGAAGTTCTGGATATGCTGTTGTGGATCCTCGTGCAGTAATCCAGCAAATTGCGTAGTCGCATGCGGCAGGTGTAACATGCCGGGCTTAATCTCGAAATGTCCAGTAATTTCAGGCTTCACAATGCTAGAAGCTACTCCCTCCAGACTGGGAAGAGCAACATCTCGCACCGCTAAAGCTCTTTTTACTACCATTCCAATAGGTTGGGAAGCAAGTACAATTGCGAGTGCTTCACGGTCTCTTGCTTTTTTATAAAATGTCCGTAAGGTCCTTTCAGGTTCAGAATCAAAAGGTTCAAGTGGTTCGTCCTTTCTCTCCCTGCGCATTCAAGACCTATTACCTGAAATGGCACAAGAAACTCAAAACAAAAATTAAACCTGAATAGAAAATAATAAATTGTCTAAAAAGAAAACAATCAATTATTTAGTCCCCGGCAATGGTGCCAAAAACTTATTGCTCCCAAACGCACACGCAAGTATACGTGGTCAACAAGTAATAAAGTGATAAATCGATTATCGTTCCCACGAGGACTATCATTCAGACTGAATTCTAGCAAACAATTTCGTAAAAATAATTCAAGGATCTTTTTCGAGTGTGATTGAGATTTTTACTAACTAAAACAATAATTAAAAATAAATAACTGAAGTCAGGTAACAGAGCAAATTCTGGGTTGTTATCAACAAACGAGAGACGGTCCAGGGTCAGAGCTACAAACAATCCAGTTGCATTTTCCAGTTGATTTTACTTCTTGATTTCCTAGATTGCTAGCTAACAGGTTAATTATATTCGTGAAAACCTGTCGATTCTTCACGACTCTATGCAAGCTACTCTAACGCCTATATTTCTATGGAATTAAATCACATGCATGCATTAAAGAACTCTGTGTTAGCTAAGCCAGGCGAATAGGTATATGTCTATCCTACCCGCAAATCGATTCCCTGATGCCCAGGTTCACAATCAAGCCCTATTCTTTCTTATTTGCATTTACAAGTTCCCTCTGTCGAGTTCCACTTGTAAACCATAGATAGTGTTCAATTACCGGGCCCTGATAACCAAATAATTAGGCTCAGGAAAGAATAAATAATCTGTAATGGTAAATTAATAGGTAGAAATCAACTTTCAAATATCAACCTTCATGTATTTGCTCTAATCCTAGAACGATATGGTTAACTACTCATACTCATAATAACAACACAAGAATTCATGGAAGAAATATGAAAGATAGTAATAGATGATGAAAAGGAATTAAACCCTTGGTTCAATGTGTTAGAACTCCCAACTTGCTCTAGAAATTCGACCTCCCCCTTACAAAACGAAATTATGAGGTTTTATATTGTTTACAAGGTGCTCGGATAAGCTAAACCAAAGCCTAATCTAGTTGGGAAAACTTGTGGTTCGTCAGTCTCAAAGCTTTCGTGGAAGCCACGCTTCCACTATAGTTTCCAACTCTTCAGGGCTTTCGTTGAAGCCTTGCTCCCAGTATAGCTTCCAACTCTTCAGGGCTTTCTTGGAAGCCTTGCTTCCACCATAGCTTCTAATGTGTCCATTAACTCTAATTTGATTGTTCTTATCTCAAATTCATCCGCACCATTCCTAAAATCACAAATATAATAAGTGAGCACAAGAAACACAATTATCACATATAACAAGTGCATAAAGTACCAAAATATGAGGAGATATTAAAGTAAAATAGGCAAATATTGCCAAACATCACTAATCAAAACTCATTCAAGTGTTTTTCTATGTTTTCTTTGGTACTCATCAAGTCTAGAGTTTATAATGAGTGAGAAATCTCAACAATTTGATTAAATTGATCTACTTATAGTGCATTTCAATATGAAACGATCAAAATATGCACCAAAGCACTTGGTTCATGTCTTTTGCACTATTATCATCATTATCCAAAACTAATAATGTAACACTTTGTTTGAATTTAGCCTTCAACCCAAGGTTTACTTGCAGTATCAACAAAGGACGATCAAATAGACCAAGATGGATACAATAAGTGTATATATACCTCAAAATTACACCCTATTTACTATAATTCAGTGCAAGCAATAGTGGGATCATTCTTTATTTCTAAGATTTGGAAAATACCACATTATTGTACGCATATTATAATATGTGCACGCATATTATATTATGTGCACACTTATTATAATATGTGTAACTATTTGCACAATGATATGCTTGGTTGCTCTGCACATATCACTATATGTGTACACCTAATATTATATGTGTGCACATATTATAATAGGTGTACACATAAATTTCTAATTGGATGATAACTTAGCATATCTTTGTGCAAATAGTTACACATATTATGATATGTGGACACGTAATATTATATGCGTGCACATATTATAATATGTGTACACCTAACTTTGTAATTGGATGATAACCTAGCATATCTTTGTGCAAATAGTTACACATATTATAATATCTGTACACGTAATATTATATGCGCACACATATTATAATATGTGTACGCATAAATTCATATGTGAAGTTGAACCATACAGAATTTAGTTATGTATTTTGCCTTAACGGTTGCCATTCGAAACATAATGGTTGGCAAGGAAAAAAAACTATATGTTTGAGGCTTTGTGGGTATTGGAAAGATAATGAAAATGATGAACAGTTATTGTTAAAAGTTACAGAGATAAATTACGCAATAGTACGGAAAATTGTTCAACATACAAGCTGTTACAAAGGACAAATGTTCTACGACCCAATACTACTACTATTTTAAACTCTTGATTGTACTCCTCGATGGGGACATGTCGTTTTTTGTGGCCAAATCTTTTGCATATTCCACATCTATTACTCCCCAACTGATGGCATTCTCTTGGTCCTCTTCCTTCCCCGTGGGATCTTCACATAAGGTGGATGTATTTTTCTCTCGTAAAGCTCCGGTGGAGCATTCCACAATTCCTCTGGTAAGATTGGATGTATTATGTCTACATAAGCGAGAATGTACGTATTGGTGTAATAATACAGAGAAGTAAAATTGTATAACTGGCTCCCATATGCTCCATACTGACGTCTTATGGCTGCGCAAGCATGTACACAAGGATACATATCAATCTGAAACTTTTGACACGAACATGTCCTTTCGCTTAGATTGATATTGACAGCATCATCTCCAGTACCAATTGAATACATATCTGTGCCATTGGACAACCAACAACCTTGCTCCCGCGTCATTATTTTTCTTTAATATATCCTCAATTGAAGGGAACATGGCTTTGTATATTTCATGAACATCGTACGCCTCTCATGAAATTTTCAGAAAAGTTTCTTATGATAGCATTGAACAAGGCTGTTATGGGCATTTCTCTTTCATCCTTTAGCATTGAGTTCATGGACTCAACAATGTTAGTCGACATCACACCAAACCTATAATTATGTGTAAACATTATAATAGGTGTAACCAGACACTTCAGAAATATAAACTTCGAAACAAAGTACACATCTGTTAATATGTGTACACATAAAATAATACGTGTACACATATTAATTTATGTGTATACATCTTCAGCAAGTGGGGAGGTCTTAATAGCTTGCACATCTCACAATAAGTGTACACATAATCGTTATATGTGTATAATATGTGTACACTTATTGTGAGATGTGTACACATATAACGATTATGTGTACACATATTTTCACTGCTTACATGCTAAACAAGATGTGATATCAGTATTTGTTTCCTGGAAAGTATGCTCTGCTCCAGCGCTTAAATCCAACCCGCTCAAGATATGTTGCAGCCCTGTCACACTTTGTCCGAATTTCACCAAAATATGACTCAAATTCCTTCTCCGTATATGAATCTGCTGCTGCATGAAAATTTCCCATGAAAGTGCCACAATCAAACTTTGTCCCGATGCTTTGAGACAAGTGCCACTTGCAAACTCCATAATTAGCCTCAGGAAAGATCTTTGATACTACCTTTACGATGCTTGGATGCCTATCAGAAATTATGCACAACTCATTGTCGCTGGGGAATATACCGACCAACTGTTCAATTCATAAGATGCATCACACTCAACATTTACAACACAAAATGCTAATGGAAAAATATGTGTCTCTGCGTCTTGTGCCACAGCAGACAACAAAACTCCCCCGTACTTGCCAGACAAATGAGTTCCGTCTAGAGCTATGACTTTCCTCATATACGGAAATCCCCTAATCCATGACCCAAGAGATACAAAAAAATACAAGAATTTCTCATCGCGATCAATCTCCAAAGTTGTCTTGGTACCTTCATTTGAAGTCCTGAGCATATAACGATACGCATCCAAAACCTCGTACCCATGCTCTGGAGTCCCTCTTGTCAAAGACTTGACAATAATACCACCCATTCGACTCTTTCAATAGCTAATGTTAGAACCCAAATCCCTATTGACTGCTTGCCTAGTTTCCTTTGTAGTTGGACCTTTTCTCTCGTCATACCAAGACTTCATGAATTAACCAACGACTTCCGCTTAGGCGAGTGGATTATGACTTGAGAGGTGTTCTAACCTGCATGTATGCTTATTCCTATAAACTTTAATCATAAAGGTATCATCATTTAAATACTTGGTGGCTCGAAGCCACCACTTGCAATTAACATTTACACAACAGACACAATATACAGTTTTGGTATGCTTCATTGACTTGAAACAAAAATGCTTCTTCAGTGCAGCAATCTTCAAAGCCACAACTAAGGCACGCTTGTTTTTGAAAGTTAAATCCTTATAAAACCCGTTGCCGTCATCCTCACCATCTAAGCTGTTTGGTGTAGCTTCTACATTATTTACATCATTGCTACCAACAAATACATCATTGCTCCCAATAACAGGATTAGGAGTTAACTCCACCTTATCTTCTTCGTCAGCCTCATCTTCTTCTCGTTCATGTTCTTCTTCACCTCCTTCATTCTCTGAGATTTCCATATTGAAAGGTTCTTCATCACCAATGTCATCCCATCCGTTACTAGAACAATCATAAGAGCGTCCATGATTTGGCATCACATTGATGTTTGAAACTTCCACTGACCTATCATCCAAATATACCCTTAAAGTCGGTCTATTACCAGCTCCATCGACATCGGCAAGGTAAATAAGGAGATCGTCATCGTTCTTTATTCTACAAGGATGACTCTTTTTCTTTGAACAAATATTGAGCATGTATGTAATGCAAAGATTATTTGGAAACATCTGGTAATAATCTTTTCAACTAAGTCAGAATATATAACCTCATTATTCACAACAATTGGCACCGTCTCCCTAGACTTCGAAATCCAAGTGAAACAATCACGACTCTCCACCCATTCCCCAAGAAAATCAATTGCTAACAGTAGCATTATTGGGAAAAATACCTGTAAAAAATAAAGATTCTTCATCACTCCATGAAAACACCAGTATATATGTACACATAATATTATAAGTGTACACATAATATTATATGTGTAAAAAGAAAACCTGCAAACAAGATGTTATATGTGTACACATAATGTAATATGTGTGCACGTAATTTAATATGTGTAAGACGAAAATCTGGTATCCTCGTCTTATATGTGTACACATATTTACAAATATGTGCACATAATATAATATGCGCACACATATTAGATGCTACAGCACGTCGTCCCCACTGTTCAGGCATCGTCATTTACGAAATGAAATCCAGATTTTAGGAATAAAAACCACATGCATTGTACAATAATAAAACCTTCCACTCACTAGAGATGATAAACGACAACCTATGAAGCGAGAATCAAAACTCGATTCAAAAATGAAATAGTTGGGGAAATAAAAAAATTTGATTTTACAATCGGAATATACTAAAAATGAGTATACTTGATGAGGAAAAACTAATATCAATCTATATGGGCAAAAATTAGTGTGCTGATTGAAGCAAAACAAATTGGGCGGGAATGGATTTGTGCAAATAACCGGCGAGGGATGTTTCATAAGTGATATAAATCATTAAACACCCCATTAAACACTTGTCCCTCTCACTCATTTTTCAAGACTTGAGTCCTATATAACTAATAAAAGACTTGTGAGTCCTTCTCACCCAAAAGCCCCTACTAGCTAAGACACAGTTAGCTAGTGCATCTGCCTATCAGTTTTCGTCATGCGGGATTTGGACTGGTTTTCACTGTTGAAACTAAGACAACAATCCTTTAACCTTTGCTAAGAATTTTTGCATTCGAGGTTCTTGGGCCGGAAGTCCCCTTGTATTTGGCTCGCTACAAGTTGAGAGTTGCCTTTTAGTTCTATTTTTTCAGCAAACTCTTTAGGTACTCTGCAATCACGACCTCATACTCGGCTTGGCTGTTAGTCGCGAAATGTAATATAATAAAGTGGTCGAGTTTTTAACTTGTTGGAGCGATGAGGACCAGCCTGAGTCCATACCATTTTGCAAATAGAGGTTCTGTCCGTAAAGAGCGTACAAACTTCGGGTACTAGCCCTTTCATGAGTAATTCTTTTCTTTTCTTTTTGCATCTAGAAGTACTTTTGCGCTGAAATCTGGTATAAAATCAGCTAACACTGGGATGTAATGGCAGTGCAAGGTTGATATATGATATCATATTTGCAGCTCCACTGCCCACTTGGCTAACCTTCCGGAGAGTTCAGGCCTGTGCAAAATGCTACGTAGAGTAAACGTAATGACAACATAAATTGAATGACATTGGAAGTTGGGCCTAAGTTTTCGTACCACCACTATTAGTGCAAGTGCTAATTTTTCTAAGTGTTGATATCTAGTTTCAACATTAAGCAAAAGACATGTTAACTTAATAAATGAAATATTATTTACCTTGGTCCTCATGGACTAGGAATGATAAGGGGTAAAATACACGGAAGCAAACAAACTATACGAGCATAAATAATTAAAGGGATAACAAGAAATATAGATTGGGAATACAAGAAATGAGAAGAAAGAAAGAATTACACTCACATATGTTAGTTGAATCAAGGGGAAAAAGAGAGTCGAACCAATCAAAGGATCATACTAGGACGATCCCCATGGATTCCAAGTAAACGAGATACATGAAGCCTCGGGCTTCAACAAAAAAGGCAAAGCCTCTCTTCCAATTCTTCTCTCTACAATTCTATACTCAAAGTCTAGCTAATGAAGAAAATGGCGAAGGTTCCTATTTATAGTCTTTCCTAAGACAATGTGATGACTAAAATGCCCATAGGTTGGGTTAAGACATACAAGACCACTTAAGGGAAAAATAGGAACTTCATACAAAAATAAGAAGTCTTCAGCGTCAGGCGCTCCGCCTGGAATCTGGGCGCTCCACCTAGATGATCTTTTGATCAAGTTTGGCACTCAGACTCAGGCGCTCCGCCTGGATGTGCATAGGCTTAGGCGCTCCGCCTGGCTGTGTTGTGCCTCAGCTTGGGCACTCCTCCTAGGAGCTAGGCGCTCGGCCTGACTGAGCTAGGCACTCCTCCTTCCATTGTGCTCCGATGCATGATCTTCAAGTCGCTTCTGGAGCCCTTGCCTTATATCCTTTGTGCTCTTCACGGCATTGATAGAACAATACAAGCCTTTTTTAGAAAGAGCAACACCATCTCTCAAACCACCCTCTACATGGGAATTTGAAGCATTAGGTCGCTTAGCATACCTAGAAGATGCAAGCTTTCTGGAACAACCACCACCTCCTCCCATACTAATGGAAGGACCTCTACTACTCCCTTGTTCACCACTAGAAACACCAAGAGAAGATGCAAACGTACAATTCATACAATCAACCGCATCATCAATTCTCTCTATGTCACTATCAACATGTTCATATTCATTACAAGAAGAGTAAGTAAGAACATTGTACCTTGAAGTATACCACCTTCGTATTCTTGACTAGAAGCATAAGGATCAATACATTCATCTTCACAAGCTCATAGTCTTCATCAACCTCACGATCATCATAGTGACCCGCTTCATCCTCATACGATCCATAGTTCCCCGAGTCATCATAGCAATATCCATCATCACCGTCGCAGGAACCATAGTCTCCCTCGTCTCCACATAAGTCATAACCTCCACAATCACCATCCGACATAGTTACAACACCAAAAGAAAAACCTCACAAAAATCACTCACTTATGTGTATCACTCAATATATGAACACTCAAAGGCGGGGCCTTAATAACTTAGAAACCACGGTGATCACAACTAGTAGGTCCAAGTATTAGTTCGGAATGGAGTTAATGGGACTCTATGGACGGATGACTATTTAAGTGCGCACTTGAGGCTAAAGAAAGTTCTACGACTCTTCTTTGAATTCTAATCTTCTCTATGCACGAGTGTCCTAATACGCTCCAGAGTTAGTGTCTTTCGAGTAGGCCAATTATCTTAGAAATACTAACCAAGAAGTTAGGAAACAAAGGAACTACAAAAAATGACGAAACGAAAACTCCCGGACCCGTTACAAGGGTGGGCGCTCTGCCCAGTGGGGAGGGGGGGCGCTGGGCGCAACGCCTGGCTTTAGGCGCTCTGCCTGAAGCATGTTTCAGCAGCTTCCAAGAATGGGTTTTTGGTGATTTTGGCCAAATTTTTCGATCGATTTCAACCCGATACTCAATTCCAATGATACCCAATGGTGTATTCAACTATTCTAACCAATCCCCAATGGTTTTCAACTCCAAACAAACAACAACAAGCTTCGATTCAAGATTGAAGCGTTTTCAAGAAATTTTCAAACTTAGGGATTTTGATTTTTGAAATTTTGATTCGTAACACCGAATTGTGATACACGGGTATCAAAACGACATGAATACAATATAGAAAAATCACCAATACTTTTAAATACTTGGGGAATCAAATCTAACCCGATCTACCAATTTTTTTTGTAGTTTTCAACTTTTTTAATTTTTTTCTTCTATTCAAGAACAACAAGAACACGATACTAACACGATGAACAAGGAACGGGAGTTTCTAAGAATATAACCCAAGCCTTGCTCTGATACCAACTGATAAGGGGTAAAATACGCGAAAGCAAACAAACTATATGAGCGGAAACAATTAAACTGATAACAAGAAATATAGATTGGGAAGATAAGAAATGAGAAGAAAGAAAGAATCATACTCACATATGTTAGTTGATTCAAGAGGAAAAAGAGACTCGAACCAATCAAAGGATCATACTAGGACGATCCCCATGGATTCCAAGTCAACGAGATACATGAAGCCTCGGGCTTCAACAAAGAAGGCAAATCCTCTCTTATAATTCTTCTCTCTACAATTCTATACTCAAAGTCTAGCTAATGAAGAAAATGGCTAAGGTTCCTATTTATATTCTTTCCTAAGACAATGTAAAATGATTAAAATGCCCGTAGGCTGGGTTAAGACATACAAGGCCACTTAAGGGAAAAATAGGAACTTCACACAAAAATCAAGAAGTCTTTAGCGTCAGGCGCTCCGCCTAGATGAGCTTCTGATCAAGTTTGGCTCTCAGACTCAGGCGCTCCGCCTGGATGTGCGTAGGCTTAGGCGCTCCGCCTGGCTGTGTTGTGCCTCAGCTTGGACGCTCCTCCTAGGAGCTGTGTGCTCGGCCTGACTGAGCTAGGCACTCCTCCTTCCATTGCTTCTATTCTTTTTGCTCTCAAGCTTGGCTCTTGATGGTTGGTGTCTTGGCTCGATTTGCCCCGTATCAAGGACTGCACTTACCGAAACTTCGGAGACAACCAGATAAACAAGCAAGACTTCACCATCCAAGGGTCTCGAAAGTAAATGAGGATTTGCCAAGTAATGCTTTTGGTCCTTCAACGCTTGTTGGCACTCGGGAGTCCACTCGAAATCTATTTTTTTTCTTGAGAACTAAGAAGAACTTGTAAACCTTTAAGACAACCTTGATATGAACCTACTTAATGCAACACCCCACCCTGTTAGCTTTTGCACTTACTTTGGTCCTGTAAGAACCTTTGGTAGTTTTTCAATGGTTTTGATCTTCTCTTGGTTAGCTTTTATTCCTCTTTCCGACACTATGAACCTCAAGAATTCAGACACTTGGCAATAACGTGTTCCGACCAATTTTTACCAATATAGACTTGCCAAAACATGAAAGTTGGGGATATTATTGCACAAATAAAATAGAGGTACTTAATTAAAAAATGTACAAAATAAGAGCCTTTATGTGCAAATCATCCATTAAAAATGTGGCTACTAGTTCAAATCGCCCCAATTGTTTTGGTCAATAGAGCTTAAAATATCACTTTCCAGAAAACGGGTTAATATTATAACTTTCTAATTTGGGATTATCCATCAGATTCAAAAATTCAGTTAGTTGATAACTTGATACATAGAACATGTCATCACGCTAATACCATTCCCTTACTTCTCATCTAAGACTAATAAATAATAATCCCACCATTTTCTACTCCAATTCTCATCATTTCTCCTTCAATATTCAATTCTATTTTTCTCTAGGTTCTTTTTTTTCTTCCTCTCTAGATTTAATTATACTTTTCATTTCTAGATCTTCGTATTATAATTTTTTTTAAAAGATTCTGTTTTCAAACCCTAACCGACTTTATTTTTTGATAGATTCAGTGTGTGTGCAGGTGTTGAAAATTGGATCAAGCTTTGTTTGAATTAGGTTACAATGGTTTCCTTCGAAATGAATGATCGCAAAAGTAAGTCTATTACTATTTCATGTGATCTCCAGACTTAGTATTACTGAATAGCATCGGAATATTGAATGCTATGTTCTCTCTAATTTGCGTTTATGTAATACAGTCAGACCTCTCGTTTGTCCGAATTTTTTAGCTGTTAGCTGTTATAGCGAGGTGTTGTTATAGAGAATATTTTATATAACATAACATGAGAAATAGGTTTCAAAGAAAAGTACGCTGTTATAGTGAGGTGTAGTTATAGAAAAAATATAATATATCATAACATGATAATTCGGTTCCAAGTAATACTTTGAATGTTATAATGAGGTGTTGTTATAGAGAATGTATTATATGTCATAACATGAAAAATCGGTTCCAAAGAGAGTTATGCAGTTATTACAGATGGATGACTGTTATAGAGAGGTCTGACTATATAGGAAATTCTGATCATATGCGTCTTAGTATAAGGAGTGTAAAACTTAAATTGTATGTATAGTTTGATCATACTCCTCACACGAGGTAAGGGTAATGACTATGAACACCTCACCTGCACCAGACCCCAATTGAGGGAGCATTGGTTATGTTGTTGTTGTAGTCTGGTTTAGTTGTCAAATTGAATTTTTTGAGTTTTTTTGGCTTTTGCATACTAGGGTTTGAGGCAAAATTTCTCCTTAATTAGAATGAATAATTCCATAGAATTCCTATTTTGGTAAGTGCAGAGTCACTGAGTCAGCAGTTTTCCTGTGTCTTGAGACAAATACTCTCATTTTATGGTGTTTGACTGTATACGAGGTATTAGATATTTGCTTAACTTGTATATTTTGTAACAGTTATGCAATAAAGTATTAAAGTAATAGTTGAAAAATCAGTTTGAGAGAGAAACATCACATCGAAACTTATGTTTGATTATTTAAATAATTTTGAATTATAGGAACTTGCGAGAGTTGTATAAGTTAATATGTAGAATGGTGTTGTTTAAATTGGGATAGAGGGAGTATGATGTTTCTGCTGCTTAGTGAAAATTTTGTAATTGAAAGGTGGTAACATAAAAAAGGAAGCATATTGTATTTCTAAGAAATTGTTACGTCTATTAAGCTTCAGTTGCTTGTTGAAACAGAGATTGGGCTAGGATTGACGGGATTCGGAGTGTTCTTCTCATTCTTGGGCATTATTTTCTTCTTTGACAAGGGACTTATTGCCATGGGAAATGTAAGTAAAGTTCTGATGCCAAGATAACTCCATATTCACTATTTACTTTTCGTTCATCAAGTTTTCTATGCTTTCTGCTTATGCCTCCAAGTTAACGTTCTGTTATTTTACTGAATCAGATCCTCTTCTTCTCAGGGGTGGGACTAACCATTGGTCTCAAGTCATCTATGCAATTTTTTATGAAACGCAGCAACTATAAGGTTTACTTTCTTTTTCAGATTTGTTTCTCTGCTTCTACTCCTTACCCCCTCCTTCATCTTAATCTATCTCTAAATGGATACTTTGGTGATATATCGTTTGTTTCTTCTATTACTAAATCTTGTTTATCCTTTATCTCTTTTCCTTATTCTTTAGGGAACATGTTCATTTGGTGCTGGCTTTTTCTTTGTTATAATTGGTTGGCCTATATTGGGAATGATTCTCGAGGCTTATGGCTTTATTGTACTCTTCAGGTATATTGTGTTCATCTTCCCTTGACCGCTCTAATATCTTTTACTGTTCCCTTGGTTGCTGATGAGTTTTTTTGTACAGTGGTTTCTGGCCAACCCTGTCAGTATTCCTGCAAAAAATACCGATTCTAGGTTGGATCTTCCAGCAGCCCTTTGTCAGATCGGTATGTTTCTTCATAAAATCTTATACCATTGCATTATCTTTTGCTCTATTTGGTGTATGTTGCAATATTCATTAAATAGTTGCTGGTGAAAAGCAGTTCTTCTTAAGTCTTAGGTGGCTCTTGGACTAGCAAATTTTTTTTCCTCATTTTCTGCTGGTATTTTTTTTTATTTTTTTTGGGTTATCTTTGTTTTTATTATTGTTTGGATGGGGCTTTGAGGAATTGTTTTTCAACATCTTTATATTTATGAGTGATTGGACATGGGACCCACTATTTTGTGTTTTTGGTTTTGGTTAATACTGCAGTTGATCATCCTTAAATTAACACAAAATCCAACCACACTCTTAACCCTACTAAGTTATGTTATAAAATGATATTCTATGTAAAAGGAACAGATGTTCTATGTAATAAACAAAAGAAATCCTTGAAGAAATTAGAAGAATAGTACAGTAAATTTTCATTCATTACCACCGAATAGCTTGCAAATTACTTCAATATCTCGCAGCCACCACTCAAAAAATTGGCATTCAGCACTTTTGCACACAATATCATCATTTTTCTAGTATTCCCCAATCTTTTGCACTCTATAATCCATCACCTATGTTTCTCGGATATGGATGCTTGTATCCGATACGAATCTAGAAACTGGGGTATAATGGGCTTGCCCCTCTATCCTTCTCAACTCAAATACCAAGCTTAGATTGCAGGGCCACAAGGCTCACATGTGACTTAAGTCATAAGTCCCAAACTTAGTTTTTTTAGAAGGGCTAAATTAACTCATGTCTTAATAGAACCATTTTATTGACATGCCTTTCATCACTTTATCAGGTATCTTTTTATCACGTAGTACTCCAGTGGCACTCTTACATTTCAACCATCTTTTTTGTAATTTTAAGTATTACATCTTTATCCATCAATTTTATTTTTTTGGAAGACTGAACCTAGAACCTGAACTGTCTGCAGTTAAGCACAATAACCACCCGATTTTACTTCGCAGTCATTCTTATTTTGACATATTGTTGACTGATTGAAACATAAAAGATCTAGGACGGTGCTATTAATAACTTTACTTTTCCTTGTTCTCACTCCTAGTTTCTGTACATGAAGATGCTAAAATATCTGTATGGAGCTCCTTGCTTTCTACTTGTTGAGTTAAGCCCTAATCGTGCCTTTTTTAATATAATCAAAGAGAGTTTCTGTGTAAAAGAGTTAAGCACTTATTTGAGAGTAGAGCTGGTCCAATAAATAGTGGCCTACCACATTTTTTACCATGAATAAAGAGTTGTTACTTTTTCTAGAAACCAATGTTGATAAAATCAGAAAAAAAAGAAGAGACGAATCAGATAAAAGTGAAAGAAAATGAGACAAATCAAGGATTTTATTAGAATGGAGAAATGAGGATTCAATCTTGATACAAGGAAGTTACTTCAATTAAGAAAAAAAAAGACATTATGGCCTTTTTTCATAACTCTTGGTGGCTGCCCAGTTATCATTAAATGGGAAAAACCTTACAGTGGGATGCACAAATCTTATTGTGGTAACCTAAGTCCTTCCTTAATAGCTGATTATTCTTGAGTAACTTGATGAATTTATCATATGCTTTGACATAATGTAAATCAATCCATGGAATTCTATATAGAAAGTTCATATTCTAGATAACTCTTTGTTTGTTTGTATGCATACTTGAACTATGTTAATTGTACAAGGTTGAGGATAAGGTTTAAGGAATGTGTTCTTATGCTATTTTTAAGCATCTGCACATGTTTTCCAAGCTGGTATTGGACTGCTGAACTGCTTAAGGCCAACTTGAGATGATTCATAATGAGATGTATTATATGTTATGAAACCAAATTTGAAGCTATAGGAACTACGTGATTAAACATTTTATTTTGGGCAACATTCTATGTTCAATATAAATAGACAGTCGATATAAGCTGACCTAAAAAATAAATTAAAAGAAAATATAACATGACTTCGTGAGGCTTGGAGAAGATCCTTATCGGATGACTTCTTGTTGTTTTGTTGATGATACTCAATTCGTTTTCTGGCCCTAATAAGAGATAAGCACACAAGCCATTGTATGAACTAACTATTTACACATCTACGTGTAGAATTTTAGTGTTTTCCATGGCTTTGCTTGATTTATGTCTTTGCCCGGATATGAGAATTACGAATGCTTCACACTTCATTCATCACCAGCATCTTATATGTGACTTTTCAATTTTAATGAAATAGATCAAAATTTGTATCTGGTTATTAAATAATCGATATAAAGTTGGTTGAATGTGAGATGCTATAATGTAAGGTCATAGATTGTTATGGGCTTATTGTCAAACCTCATGTAGTGATCTTTCCGATTTCTAATTGTGCATCTGATGAAAATTGGACATGCAATTTTTGTTGAATTTTTTTGCCTGAGATTGTTTGTTCTTTGCAGTTTTTTGACCGCTACCGTGGAAAACGTGTTCCTGTATGATCTTAGTTGATGGTGCAACAAAGTGACCTTGGTTAGCCTTGCTTGTACGCTTGTAAAGTACTCTGCTATCACGATTACATCTTAGAAGGGTGTTGACAGTATAGTTTGTTTGAACATTCTGATATGGGCCTTGTTGGCGCCTAGTGAAACTTTTGGCTAAATCTTTGTTTTTAGAGCCATTAAAATTTTCCGTAGTTGCAACTTGCCGATTCTATCTTTTCCATTCATTGATTTACTACTACGTTGATAATATGTCGATTCGCCAGTTTTTTTCGTAGCTGCAGTTAGATTTAAGGAATGTTTGTCTTGTTTCTGACAAGGGTCGAATGGTGATCGCCTTGCTATCTCCCCCTTCTCCGTTCTCTTTATCTCTCTTTTTTTTAACCTTTCTCATTATATATACTGTTCTGTTTTGTGATAGTTAATATTCTTTTTTTTCTTTTCTGGAATCTGTGGTTTTCTGTATTCAAATAGATGTTCACCAGTCGGGTTTAACTTTATATTCCTAATTCATGATCAGCTTTGTTCTGAATTTTTTTATTTAATTAATTACATTAGGAAGAGAAAATGACATGATGTACAACCCACATAATATAGTGAAGCTTAGACGAGTTTGACGAGTTGGATGCCTTACTCTAATGATTCAGATGAGTTTACTTGAGTTTAGCTTATTAATTGGACCAGTTGAATTTTTATAGCGCAAAATTATAACTTCCATTTTTTCCTTACAAAATGTAAAACTCACTGAATGATTACTCGTACCAGTTGTCCCTCCAACTCTCAGTTCTGAGACATCGCTCCATTTCTCAGTCAATTGACAACACAAATTTGAGATAGAATGATAAGAGTAACTGTAAAACAATTAATTACCCTAAAATTAAACATATGAAAATCTCTTTTCTTAGATTAAAGAGGTATTCAATATACTTAAGCTGGCAATTCAAAATTTCCAAAACCTACGCACGTAGACGCACACTTGAAAGGGTCCAAGGAAAGGAAGAAGTATTTTTCGTCTTGCATCTGCTTCTTGCAGTTTAGTCGATGTTAGTAGATGACATAAATGCCAGTTTACTTTTATAATGATGTTTTGTCAAATCAATATAGCTCAATATGAAGTAGATACCATCAATTACTTAGAGCTAAGTGCAATGGGATTTCCAAGGTAATTCTTTAAAAGGAAAAATGAGAAGGAAAAAAATAAATAAAAGAAAAATCGAACTCCATAAATAGCAAGTGGTCACCTACTCCAGTAGCCCTGACCATGCATTATGGAGATTATACGTGTTGTTTATCCCTATTAGGCCACAAAAGACCCGAAATCAAGTATTTTACAAAGAGAGATGAAACAGAACTAAGAAAATGACTTAAACGGAGGACTTAAAGAAATAATATCAAAAAAAAGAAAAGAAAATACAATTCAATTTCTACCCATTGAACAAAATATGCTGGGAAGTTATCATATAGTAGGATCATTCATTCCTAGAGAGTATGCTTAGCTCATTAAAACATACTAGAAGTTTCAACAACTTAACAACCCCTCTCTACCAACCCCCTGTACTAAAACCTGAGCTAAACATGCTCTTGCTCCTCCGTTTCGTTATTAATTTTAAGTTCACAAAGTCAGTTATCCATATTATCTTATTAGAGACAAATTTAGATATTAAAATTTGTAGCTTATAATTGCATATTTCTCTAAAAGTCGAAGGATAGTTATAGACATTAATCAGTTATCCATATCATCCTATTATAGCCAAATTTAGATATCAAAATTTGTAGCTTATAACTGCTTATTGCTCTAACAGTGTTATTTAACCCATTATTGAAAGTTAGTTAACAGTTTCTATCAAGTTAATTACCAATTAATGTAGGAGCATATGATAAAGATTTACATGTAATTACCCTATAAGTGACTTGATTATGTAAATTGTTTTTATGCACTCAACTGGTAGAACTTAAACTCAATGGAATAACTATAGCAGCAGTACTAGAAAAATGCAACTTGGTGCAAAAGAAGTTAATCAATAAAACTTGAACATTATCATAAAAAGGAAAGCATGAGCATTGCAACCAAAGTAGGCTAAAAAGATAATTCATGTAAACTTGAAAACTTAAAGAGACCAATATATATAGCTTCCCCTAGCACTTGAATTTAACCATCAATTCTTCTACTCCCCCTTTCAAATACATAGCTAAGTAGCTGAAGTTATAAGCAAAAGCTATGGCTCCAGCACTGTCAACAATACTTTCCAACACATGGGATGTCAAGAATTTTGTTGTAAATGAAGGCCATGGAGTGAAAGGTCTTGCTGACATGGGAATTAAAACACTACCCAAGCAATACATTCAACCTCTTGAAGAACGAATCACCACGAGCGTGGTAGTGGCTGAAGAACAATCTATACCAGTCATTGATCTATCAAACTTGAATGATCCAGAGGTGGCTAATATGATATGCAATGCAGCAGAGAAATGGGGCTTTTTCCAGATTGTCAATCATGGAATTCCTATACAAATATTTGAGAATGTTAAGGATGCTACACATAAATTCTTTGCTTTGCCTGCTGAAGAAAAGAGAAAGTACTCTAAAGAGTACTCTTATACAAACAATGTTCGTTTTGGGACAAGCTTTACTCCTCAAGCTGAAAAGGCTTTAGAGTGGAAAGATTACCTCAGCCTCTTCTATGTTTCTGATGAAGAAGCTGCTGCATTTTGGCCTATTACTTGCAGGTTTAATTCCTATCTAAAAGTTTAGTTTATTAAAATGAACTCACTTTTATCACTAAATTATATTATGTGTCATCACGCTCCTCGCGTGTGGACATGGTTCTTTTTCATGTGCCTAACACGACCGAGTGATTTTGTTTTCTTAGTAGTAATTAGATCCAAAACCACTTCCCTGCTCTGGCTCATAATGAATTGTGTGACCATCTCATTAAATAATTTAAGTTGTTAGAAAGAATACACTTTCTGATCAAATCTTATGTCTCATCACAGTTATTCCATGATATTTTGTTAAGAAACATATTCAAAAAACAATCAATCTAATTGTTGCTTGATCGTAGGGATGAAGCACTTCAATTCATGAAAAAGGCTGAGCTTGTGATCAAAAGCCTGATGGAAGCACTAATGAAAGGACTAAATGTGAAGGAGGTTGATGAAGCTAAAGAATCACTTCTAATGGGTTCCAAGAGGATCAACCTTAACTATTATCCTAAATGTCCAAATCCTGAACTCACTGTTGGGGTAGGGCGTCACTCTGATGTTTCAACATTGACAATCTTGCTTCAAGATGATATCGGTGGACTTTACGTGAGAAAACTAGGCAGTGAAACTTGGCTTCCCGTCCCACCGATTAATGGAGCTCTTGTGATTAACGTCGGGGATGCACTTCAAATTCTGAGCAATGGTCGATACAAGAGTATTGAGCATCGTGTTATTGCTAATGGAAGCAAGAACAGAGTTTCAGTGCCAATATTTGTGAACCCTAAGCCTAATGATGTCATTGGTCCCCTACCAGAAGTGTTAGAAAGTGGTGAGAAGCCGGTGTATAAGAATGTTGTTTACTCGGATTATGTCAAGCATTTCTTCAGGAAAGCTCATGATGGAAAGGACACAGTTGATTTTGCAAAGATGTGACACCTCAGTGTGACAACTTCAACAGTGTTTTCATCCCAGAGATGATGCGAGCTAGCCATGTAATACGAGTAACTTGGTTTACTCCCATGACTTATACTGTCCTACTTTGAACTACAGCTACTTTCCACAGAAAAAAATCTACTGTACTCCCCCCCTTTTTTTTTTCTTCATTTTGTCTTTTTATATGTAACATGTTTGGTTGATCATGAAATCATATAAATAAAGGAAAGCTTTTAACACATAAGCTTACTATATGCAAGCTACCAAAATTATCCTAGACCATTGACAGTTAATTGAAAGTTGGAAGAGTTCTATTTCCTAATATAATGATCCTTTTTTTTGTTTAGTACATATCAAGTGGAGTTCCAAACATCCAACAAATCATGTCAGCAAGGATAAAATAAAGATGCTAAATTGAATAGCTTTATAGAAAAATTGTGTCTTACTAAAATTGATTATAAAAAGAAAGAGTGTCGTATAAAATGAAATTAGAGATTGAGTACTATTTTTGAGTCATTTAAATTTTCTCTAGGTGGCTTCCAGTAGTTTTTGCTTTGTCATAAAATCGAGGGTGTTCACACATACTATATATGGAGCAAAACTATTTAAGCTCAGTACATGGGAAAAATACTATGAACACCCCGGAATGACAACCAAATAGAATAAATATAAAGTATGTATAAGACTGTAACTGCTTGGGTCAGTACTTTAAGCAGGTTTTGTAATCTATTGACAAATCTATATTTTGTAAAAACTGTACCAGCCATGTGGAGATAGCAAAGGTCCGACTTCAGCTAATGACGTGTTGAACAATGATAACGTGTACCATGAATGTGAAGGTTGTAAATCAGACAAGCAAGATTCACTGTCGAATGCATGCACATACCAAAGGAGAAAGTTCCGCGAGCTAATTGCCCATAGAAAGTCCACAAGATTTAACACCAGGCATAGACCTAGTACTGATCGCAAGCTCTGGCGCTAGGCACACCTCCCATCACTTGTGCTCGTACCCATTACTCTACCGAATTGTATTCTAGAACTATTGCTTGATAAGATATCATAAAGAACTATTTGGTCTTCACTCAATAAAATTACTCTTACTCTTACTTTATTTACCACCATTATTGTCGTGTTACTTAGTTGCCAGTTGCTTGTTAATATTTGGAATGTTATATCACTTAGGAGTCGTTTGGTACGCCGCGTTAAAAGTTAATACCTGCATTAAATTCCTCACAAAATTTATGCAGTGTTTGATTTATTTTGCAAGAAGGTATAAAAATCTGCACTAATAATACGGCGTTTGGTTTGGATTTAGAAACCTGCACTAATAATACCATAAATTATTGTGGGAATCTATGTACTATTTTGTGCAGGATAGGAGGTGGAATAATAATACAGGTATTAGTTATGCAGGTATTAGAATATTAAAAGGACAAATATGCCCTCACCTTTCTTTACATTATAGCTTTGCATCATTCAAACTAAATCTATTGAAGATTAAATATTAAAATATATTATTTAAATTATGAAATGTATAATAATTTTTTAATATAACAGACCATTCATTAACCAAGATATAATACCTATATAACTAATACCTGCATAACTAATACCTGCATTAATAATACCTACATAGCTAATACTTGCATAACTAATACATGTATTACTAATATCCGCGTAAAGTCTATCTCAAAACGACCCATTACTACTAAAGCTTAACAAGAAAAAGATTAGTTAGCCTTAATGTAACACTTTCTTTGTGGACCTTTAAACATACAATCAATTGTTAGGATCTAAAAGGCAAATTTTATGCTATACAATTTGGCGCCCATCATGGGACCTAAGCATTTGTGTTATTCCAAGATTTAGTTGATTTTTCAAGAGCTTAGCCTTTTTTTGTCAGTTTCTTGTATTGGGCCATAGCAGATCATACCAATTTACTCTCAACCCAAAACGTTGTAGCAACCAAGACTACTCTAGGTCACGTAGTTGGGAATGCATCCCATGATCTCCACCTCATTCCATCTCCCACGAGGGACCCAAGGAGAGGGAAAGCTATTATCGGAAAAGGACATAATTCTTAGGATGAAACTATGCGAGATTATACAAAAAAAAAAAAAAAAACAAACAAAACAAAACGAGTTCATCCTTTCAGCAACAAGTAATGAAAAAGCAAGTCAATGCAACTTTGATAGCTCTCTCCGATAAGAGCAATGCTCAACCTCCTGCACCACCTAAAACGGCCAGCCAGAGGCACCCCAATTCAGTGCCCAGAAACTCTGCTATGGGGAAACTTCTTAGTGGCTTTATTTATGGGTGGTCAGACACCAGAATCGCTGCGTAGGGAACTGATAATTCAGATCCTTCAAACCTATTCTTGAAATATGTCTTGCAGTGTCTCAAAGAACAAGTTGAGCGGATGGATCGCACTATGGGAGCTCCCTCGATATAGAAAAGTATTCCCAGCAATTGTGGAAACCAAGTACAGTCTGATGCCAATCCCAAGGAAGTTTAAGATGCTTGATTTTGATGAAATATGATGGAACCACTTATCCCTGGATCACTGATCACACCCAATTGCGCTCTATAAAAGGGACCAAGCAGTCGTGACAAATATAGCTCGGTACTTAAAGCCTCGAGGTCGAATCTCATAGAGAACACTCAAAATCTAGTAGCTAATCTAACTAAATTATCTATTCGATTAACTTTTAAAGATTTTATCTTTAAGTTGGTTTTGTAATAACAACTAATTATCAATGAATTAAATACCAAGGTAGTAAGAATACGATTGATTCAAGGGATTAAAATGCTAAAATTAATCTACCCAATTTTTACTCATGTGTTAGAACAATGCATTAACGAATTCAGCTTACTTCTTCCTATTGAACAATTGCTCCAAATTCACAACTATTTACTTCCGTATAATAATTGCAACATCTACTAACTAATTTTCTAATTAATTAATGAAGATATATAGGACTAGAATTATGGTTCATAATAGGGATCAATAGTCATAATTTATCTTTTTGACAACCTAAGTAATGCTTTTGTTTTAGGTTGAAATATTGCTAAGTGTTTAATCCTAACTTATGAATCTATCCCTACATGCACAAGAATAAAGAGGACAATAAATTGAGGGCCCTTCAAAATCAATAGCATTCAAAGCATAAACACTTAGATTGGAAGAATAATCAAGATTCATTCATTAAAGCAAATATTCATGACACATAAGAAATTGATGCAACCCATATTGCATCGAGGCCATTCACTCGAAGTCAAGCCAAGGATATACACGACGCTCACTTACACTTGGTTTGGAAAGGCATGGATGATATGAGCTTGGGGGATGACTTGAAGACAATGCATTGGAGCTCAATCAAAGTGGAAACAGGGCAGGAAACAGTGCAGGAAGCAGGGGAGCAAAACAGGGCAAAACAGGGGAGCACTTTCTGAGCTTACTGCCTGACGAAGAGGATTTGCTCTTCGCGATCGCGTGCACACCTTCGCGATCGCGAAGAGGCTTTTTTTGTTCTTCGCCTTCGCGCCACATCTCGCGCGATCGCGAGCCTCAGCAACTAAGTGTGCTTCGCGATCGCATATACTCCTGCGCGATCGCGATGAACACTTGGGCAGCAGCGGACCAGAATCTAGGAAAACCTTGTAAAGGGGTGCTATAAATACACCCCTTCTTCATTTATTTCATTTTACTTTACTTTGAACACAAAACATTAATGAGCATTGCTCTTGAAAACTTGTAACCATTTTGGCTTGAAATCAATTAGATGAATCCAAGTTGCTCTTCAATCCGTCTTTGATCATTCTATTTGTTCGAGCCTCGTGTCTCTTGAGGATAGTTGCATAGCGTAGGTGATCCTTGTCATCGTTTGGGATGTAACGAAACATTGTTCTTCGTTGCTACTCGAACGATTGTGTGAGTCTTTGTCTCGTTTTTATCTCTTTATCGCTTTCGTGGTTTCGATTGCATCAGTTGGTATCAGCGCAAGGCTAGGGTTACGTTCTTACGAACCCTCGTCCTACTCTTCGTGCTTGTCATCTTTGTTTCTTGTTTATTTTCTTGTTCTTGTTATTTGAAAAAGAAGAAAAAAAATTCACAAATTAGAAAATCACAAAATAATTGCTAGAAATCGTTTGTTGTTGCGATTTTGTTGTTGTCAACTATCGGGGCTTGTTTGAATTCGTATTCTCTTTGATTGGGTGCCAAAAAACACCATTTCAAGTTGAGAATCAAAGTTTGGAAAATTTAAACCCTAGGTCTAAGATTTTACAAAATTTGCTAGAACTCGATTGATGTTATGAATTCTTGGTTGTTTGGTATCGGGGTTTACTCCTTATAGTTTCTCCGTCGTTTTGATACATCCATAACATCATTTGGAGTATTGGAGTGAAAATCAAAATTTTGAATCTTGAAGGTTTTGAAATTTTTTGAAGAACTTGTCCAAAATCATTGAAACAAGTTGTTTGTTTGGCTAAACCATTGGGAATTGTTTACTACAGTTGAAAACACCATTTGGAAGCTTGAAAACTGAAAAACAAGTTCAATTGGGGTTGTTTGTGTGCCAAAACTGAAGTTTACAGTCGGGTTTCTGGTTCTGCTGCACAGACCTACGCGATCGTGCAGTGTCCCATGTGAACGCGACAACTTCTGATTTTAAGTCATCGCGATCGCGCCAAACCTCACGCGATCGCGAAGGGTACCTATTTCCAGAAAATCCTGAATTGGGACAGATTGTTCGCAAAGGCATCGTAACAGTTTCCAACCACCAAAACTCCCATTGCATCATTAAATATGGTGAGTTTCTAGATCACAAACCAAAATTCATCCAATTTCGAATCCGTTTAGTGACGATTCGATCTTTGAACATTTGATCGCGTCACTTCCGGTTAGTACTTTGAGGGTAACACTTCTACCTAATTAGTACTACTCCATTGTGCGAATAGGATACTCGTGCCTAAAAGGAGAGTAGGTTTCGAAGAAGATTCGTAGTTAATTGTTTGCTTCAAGTGCGCACCAAATAGCTTAGCGTTCAACGAGTCCCATTGAATCCACTCTTCCCAAAGAGCATTTGGTTCTTGTGACTTGGATTGATCATTGAGGAGGTTGCGCAACTATGAGGAGGCCATTGATCTCAAGTTTGTGTGAACCTAACCCCCAACTTGAGTGAACCCGAGCGACAAACAAAAGTGAGGGAGTGAGTGAGGACTTTTACTCTAATCTCTTTTCTTGTTTTTGATTGTTGTAGGTACATGGCGGAGGAGAAAGCAAAGAGTACCATTGAGGTTTCAACCGACGTCTTGGCTAGTTTGCTAGCCGAGGTGAAGGCCTTAAGCCTCAAAATGGAAGTTATTGAAAATGAGAGGACCCCGAGTGTCCAAAAGGATGCCAATGAAGGCATTAGTAATGATTCAATCATGAAACCGGATCAATATGCGGAGCTAGTTCGTCGACAACGGTTGAGGGATGAGGCTGTTGCTAGAGAAAGAATGTTGGGCAATCCCCAACCCTTGGGAAATCCCCAAGGAGATGTTCCATTCCTAAGGCCCCGGAGAAACATTCCACCCCTTGAACAAGTTGATGAGGTTCAAGAAGGGGAGGGCCTCGGACTTGATGATGATTACTTTGATGCTCCCTATCCAAATAGGAGAGCGATGAATGGAGGCCGAGGTGTAGATAGAGGTTGTGGGCGAGGTCGAGGACCTCCAAGAGCTTATATGGGAAGGAACTTGGGAAGAGAATATGAGGATGTTGATGACAACTATGGGGTTCAACCGGAACCGAACTGTGGCGGTCGTGACACTAATCGCAATAGTGTGAAGATCACTATCCCGCCTTTCAAAGGGGCTAGTGACCGGAAGCATTTCTTGAATGGAAGGTCCAATTGGAGCGGGTCTTTGACACAAATGATATGACCGAGGAGAAGAAGGCCACTTATGCCATAGCTTCATTTGAGTCATATGCCTCTACTTGGTGGTAATCCATCAAGCGATCAAGGAGAAGACTTGGGTTGTGGATGAACATCACTTGGGAAGAGTTGAAAGAAGTAATGAACAACAAATATGTGACTCCCAAGTATCGACAAGAGCAACTCAAAAAGCTCTATGAATTGAAACAAGGCTACAAGTCCGTTGATGAATATTTCAACGACTTTGAGAAAAACCGGATGGCTCTTGATATGGAAACGGAGGATGAGGAACAAGCTATCATCCGTTTCAAGAGTGGCTTGAGTCGGGAGATCGCTTCCCAATTGAGACTACACATCTTCCACTCTCTACAAGATGTTTGTGATGCCGCGGTTGAAGCCAAAAAGTGGCTCAAAGAAGAGAAGGCTCCTCGCTATAGGAGTACTACTACCACTCCATCAACTCGCACCAAAGAATGGAAAAGCCCATATGCTAGTGGAGCAAGTGAGAGTCGAGATGTGAATAAGCCTTTTGAAAATGCTACCCCGAGAAGCCACCACAAAGAGGTTGGAGGTATTTCTAAAACTACTTTAAATACTCCTTCTTCTTCTTCTTTCCAATGCCACAAATGCAAGGGGTATGGCCACTTTGACAAAGAGTGTCCTACCTAGAAAATAATGATCGTGATGGATGACGGGTTGGTCTATGAGGGTGAAAGTGAGTCCGAGGGTGAAGTTGAGGAGGAGAGTGAGGAAGTTGAGGGTGAAGAGAGAGCGACAGATGGGGATGATCCTAATATGTTCCTTGTGGTTCGTCGCATTTTGGGAACCATGGTGAGTGAGGAGATGGAAGATGAACAAAGGGAAAACTTGTTCCATGCCCGGTGTAGAGTAAAGGGACAAGTGTGTTCCATGATCATTGATTCGGGTAGTTGTGCAAATCTGGTGAGCCAATCTTTGGTCTCACAATTGAAGTTGCCTACTATTAAACACCCAAGCCCCTACCGTTTGCAATGGTTAAGTGAGTGTGGGGAGTTGAGGGTAGTGAAGCAAGTCTTGATTAGATTCAAGATTGGGAACTATCAAGATGAACACATGTTTGACGTGGTGCCAATGCAAGCTTGCCACCTCTTCTTTGGAAGGCCTTGGTAATACGACAAAGAAGTGGTTCATGATGGCCGGGCCAACACTTACACGGTTAGGCATGAGGGGAAGAAGTTTGTGCTTACACCCTTGACCCCAAAGCAAGTAAGTGAAGACTATCAGCGCATGAAAGAGTTGAGGGAAGCGGCTAAGGCCAAGTCCCTGGTTGTGGCCAAACCTTTGTCCGAGACTCCACCATCTTCCACCGGTCGCATGTATGCCATGATGCAACCGGGTGAGTATTTGAGAGGTAATGATGGAACCAAGATGCTCATATGCCTAGTGCACAAAGGTATGGTTTTAAATTCCGAAAGTGATTATTTATCTAACCCTAACCCTTTGCCTAGTGCCATTGAAAATGTTTTGAAGGTCTATGAAGACATGTTCCCGGATGAGATGCCGGATGGATTACCTCTCTTGAGGGATATTGAGCATCAAATTGACTTTGTCCCGGGATCTCAAATTCCAAACAAGCCGGCATATAGAAGTAATCCCGAGGACACACGGGAGTTACAAAAGCAAATTGATGAATTGCTTACCAAAGGCTTGGTGAGGGAAAACTTGAGTCCTTGTGCCGTGCCCGTGATCCTTGTTTCAAAGAAGGATGGCACTTGGAGGATTGTCGAGCGGTCAACAAGATCACGGTAAAGTATCGACATCCCATACCTCGTTTGGATGATATGTTAGATGAGCTTAGTGGTTGTATCATCTTTTAAAAAATAAACCTTAGGTCCGGCTAACATCAAATCCGGATGAAACCCGGGGATGAGTGAAAAACCGCATTCAAGACCAAGTTTGGTCTATATGAATGGTTGGTGATGCCCTTTGGCCTCTCCAACGCACCTAGTACTTTCATGAGGCTAATGAACCACGTGCTAAAACCTTTCATCAACAAGTTTGTGGTCGTCTACTTTGATGACATATTGATTTATAGCAAGTCAATAGATGACCATGTTGTCCACTTGAGTCAAGTCCTTGAAGTGCTACGAGCCGAAAAGCTCTATGCCAACTTTAAAAAGTGTGCCTTTTGTGTTGAAAAGGTCGTCTTTTTGGGCTTTGTTGTTAGTGTTAATGGTGTAGAAGTTGATGAGTCCAAAGTTGAAGCCATTAGAGATTGGCCTACTCCTACCACCGTCTCTCATGTGAGGAGTTTCCATGGCCTTGCTAGTTTCTATCGGCGCTTTGTTAGAGACTTTAGCACCATTGCCGCACCACTCACCGAGTTGGTGAAAAAGGACAAATCCTTTGTGTGGGGAGAGCCTCAAGAGAGGGCTTTCCAAGAATTAAAAAGTAGGTTGAGTACCGCCCCCTTGTTACAATTGCCCGACTTTGGGAAGGCTTTTGAGGTTGAATGTGATGCCTCGGGGCTGGGAATCGGGGGTGTTCTCATGCAAGACGGGAAACCCGTTGCCTACTTTAGTGAGAAGTTGAAGGGCGCAACCTTGAATTACTCCACGTATGACAAGGAGTTGTATGCCCTCGTGAGAGCTCTAGCCCATTGACAACACTATCTATGGTCTCGGGAATTTGTGATCAAGAGTGACCATGAGTCACTCAAGCATCTAAGAGGCCAAGAAAAGTTGAACAAGAGACATGCCAAGTAGGTGGAGTTCATTGAGTCCTTTCCTTATGTAATTCATTACAAAAAGGGTAAGGACAATGTTGTAGCCGATGCGCTTTCTAGAAAATTTGCTCTTGCTACCACTCTTTCTTCTAGGCTTATGGGTTTTGAAAGTATAAAGTTGTTGTACGAACATGAGCCAAAGCTCAAGAGCATTCATGATGCTCTAGTGAGTGGGGAAAGGGTGGACAAATACCAATAGGTTGATGGCTACATTTTCAAGAATGGGAGAGTGAGTGTCCCCGAGTCCTCTTGGAGAGACGTGCTAGTTCAAGAAGCACATGGTGGGGGCTTGATGGGTCACTTTGGGGTGGACAAGACTATGGCCATACTTAATGAACAATTCCATTGGCCAAAAATGCGGCCTCTTGTGGAACGGTTTTGCAATGCTTGTTTAGATTGCAAGAAGGCCAAGTCTAGATCCAACAACCATGGCTTATACACTCCTTTGCCCATACCAACTAGTCTGTGGGTTGATCTCTCTATGGATTTTATTATGGCTTTGCCCCGGACTAGAGGAGGACACGATAGCATTTATGTTGTCGTTGACCGTTTTTCCAAAATGGCTCACTTTATCCCGTGCAAAAAGACTAATGATGCACAACATGTAGCTTCCTTGTTTATTGATAATGTCTTGAAATTGCATGGGGTGCCTCGCACCATTGTTAATGATAGGGACTCCAAGTTCCTTAGCCATTTTTGGAAGTGTTTATGGGGTGCTCTTGGCACCAAGTTGCTATTCTCCACGTCCCACCACCCTCAAACCGATGGGCAAACCGAGGTGGTGAACCGGACTTTGGGAGCTCTACTTAGGGCTATGATCAAAGGTAAGGCCGGGACTTGGATTGATAAGCCACCACTCATGGAGTTTTCATATAACCGCACTTTACATCGTATGATTGGCATGACTCCATTTGAGTGTGTTTATGGTTTTAACCCTTTGATCCCTCTTGATCTTACGCCTTTGCCAAGGGATGTGGTTGTTGATTTTGAAGGTAAAGCTCGGGCCAAGGCATTTCTTGAACTTCATGCGAAGGTGCGGAAGACTTTGGAAGAGGCCTATGAGAAGATAGCAACCAAGAAAAACAAAGGAAGAAAGAAGGTGGACTTCAAGAAGGGAGATTGGGTGCATTTCCGCAAGGAAAGGTTTTCCAACCAAAGGAAGGGGAAGCTGGCACCGAGGGGCGATGGCCCATTCCAAGTGTTTTCCAAGATCAACAACAATGCCTATGTGATAGATTTGCCCGGTGAGTATAATGTGTTGACTACTTTCAATGTTAGTGACTTGACTTCTTTTGATGTAGGAGATAATACCTTGGAGGAGGACGCCTTAATTTCGAGGACGAAATCTTTTCTCAAGAAGGGGAGGATGATGCAACCCATATTGCATCGAGGCCATTCACTCGAAGTCAAGCCAAGGATATACACGACGCTCACTTACACTTGGTTTGGAAAGGCATGGATGATATGAGCTCGGGGGATGACTTGAAGACAATGCATTGGAGCTCATTCAAAGTGGAAATAGGGCAGGAAACAGTGCAGGAAGCAGGGGAGCAAAACAGGGCAAAACAGATGAGCACTTTCTGAGCTTACTGCCTGACAAAGAGGATTTGCTCTTCGCAATCGCGTGCACACCTTCACGATCGCGAAGAGGCTTTGTTTGTTCTTCGCCTTCGCGCCACATCTCGCGCGATCGCGAGCCTCAGCAACTAAGTGTGCTTCGTGATCGCATATACTCCTGCGCGATCGCGATGAACACTTGGGCAGCAACGGACCAGAATCTAGGAAAACCTTGTAAAGGGGTGCTATAAATACACCCCTTCTTCATTTATTGCATTTTACCTTACTTTGAACACAAAATATTAATGAGCATTGCTCTTGAACAGTTGTAACCATTTTGGCTTGAAATCAATTGGATGAATCCAAGTTGCTCTTTAATCCATCTTTGATCATTCTATTTGCTCGAGCCTCGTGTCTCTTGAGGATAGTTGCATAGCGTAGGTGATCCGTGCCATTGTTTGGGGTGTAACGAAACATTGTTCTTCATTGCTACTCGAACAATTGTGTGAGTCTTCGTCTCGTTTTTATCTCTTTATCGCTTTCGTAGTTTAGATTGCATCAGAAATGGAGTAGTTCAATCAAACCTAGAATAGGTTATTTGACAACTCACAATCATGTCCAATTTAATTATAAGCATGTAAAAATACACAAAAGATGATGCATGGATGAGAAAAAACCTTAAATCTCGGTCTTCTCTCTTCCTTGCCTCCTTTGGGTGTAAATTATGCAAAAAGTCCTGTTCAGACGGGTTTCATGATGTATTTATAGTGTAGGAATCGAAATAAGATGAAATTTCCATTGTAAAATCCGTCTCAAAATTGTTCTAACAAATTGTTGGACATGCACGGTGTACTGCATGCCGTGCCTTCATGTTTCTAAGACATTATGAGAAAAACAACTTTCAGGACCTTTCTGCAATGCCATATGGCATGCTACACATCGTATAACATGTTTTGCCATTTATAATTTTCTGCTATTTTGTCCTTTTTTCTATGTCCTTTGTTTGTACGATCCTCGGGCTTCTACTTAGACTTCAAAGCTCTTGATTTTCATCAATTATGCTATAAAAACGCCTCATATCATCAATGTCATCCCTACAAAATAAAATACACCAAATGAGAGAAATTATGTTCAAAGTACTACAAAGAAAGATAAGTAAAAGCATAAACATGAAGCGAATCTAGGTGAAATAGAACTATTTCTAGCCTCGTATCAACACCCCACTTAAATCTTTGCTCGTCCTCGAGCAACATATACTTTGAACTCGAGACTCATCAATACAACTCCTATCAAACACTTGGGTTTATATAGAAACTTAGCAAGTTGCATATGAACTAAATATAATTTATTCACACAAATCCATGCCAAGAATATTTAAAAACTATCAAGTATATAGCAATCTCTTTTTTGCAAATCATATGCCCTCACAATCAAATAAACTTTAGAGAAAGAATTCACACAAGAGAATGCACATTAACTAAATTTTCAAATAAAAATGAAGCACTCGCTCTCAGAAATGAACTCACATGCAACACAAAATGTACCATAGGCTTGCCTCTAGTGTAGGACTCGACTAACGTCTATCTACTCAGCTAAGATCAATTAAGACTTCTTGTAGTTGTAATGTAGGATATGAGACGAGTAGGATATATTTAGGTAATAGTAAACTCTAGCAATTTAATAAACCACACTAATTTAAATCTTTCATCTATTCAACAACTCTTGTTTTTACCATCACATACTTCAACTTTCACCAACCTTCTTCTTTAAACAAAGGTAGGGGCTAATGATAGAGACTACTTTTAATTTTTTCTTTCTTTCAAGACATGAGTTTCTTTCATTCATGTTTCCATTCTTTATTTCCTTTTCAAATTTTGACTTTTTTTGTTTTTTTTCTTTTCTAGTAAATGCCTCCAATAACACCCTCCTAGAATGCCTTTCATCTTTTCCCAAACAACCATAATTTCCTACTTCATTTTTTAGTCTTTAAGGCTCATAACCCTATAAGTAAACCCATAGTTAATTAACTAAAAAAGGAATGCCTATATCACTTCCTACCGATCAGGAACCCTTGGCTATTGATAGAGTACTTCTGACTTTGAAACAAGGACTTCTCTTGATCAGTACCCTTTCCCTCCTGTTTTTCCCCTTATGAACTGTCCCCAACCTGTATATTTATTAAGTGCCCTACCTGTATCACTTAAAACAGGAGTACAACAATGATGTTGTACAAATTGGCTATCGAGGAGCCACTCTCTTCTCTCTTTTCTCCCTGTGTGCAATGCATCATGCTTAGACTTGAGATAAAAATGGTTCTGAGTTGTTTCTTTTGTGAAAACTGATTGTTTTGGTAGCATGTTAAAGGTCCACCTTTCCTGAAAGACTTTACACCTAATGAGCATCAAAAGCATGATTAATTAATGTCAGTATTCAAAATTTTGAATAAACAGGGGCTGTATGTGTTCAGCTTGCCTAGATAAGACTATTTCTGAAGAAATTTTGATCACTAGCCATTTTTGGACGCACTCATTGGGGACTATCCACCGTTTCCAAATTCATTGAAGAATAGCCAAAAATTCGTGCGCGCACACTTAAGCTCCATTAGCGTTGGAAAAACACCCCAGACTAGTCCCATAACAAAATACTTGGGCTTTGAACAAAACCTCAAAGCCCAAGTATTTTGTTATGGGACTTTATATATAAAGTTTCAGTCCCATAACAAAATGCTGGGGCTGTGAACAAAACTGAACAAAACTTGTTCACAGCCCCAGCATTTTGTTATGGGTTATGAGACTTTATATATAAAGCTTCAGTCCTATAGCAAAATGCTGGGGCTTTAAACAAGTTTTTTTCACAGTCCCAGCATTTTGTTATGGGACTGAAGCTTTATACAAAGTCCCATAACAAAATACTGGGGCCTTGAACAAAACTTCTTCAAAGCCCCAGTATTTTATACTGGGGTTAGTTTACTGAAGCTTCCCAGTATAAATACGGGGGCTTTGAACAAGTTTTGTTCAAGACCCCAGTATTTATACTGGGATTTATCCGGAAGTGGCTATTTCTCAGCGAATTTATTTTTGACGGCTACAAATCAATTAACGCGTGCCAAACAGGCCCCTGCACGAAATTTTTACACTAAACTTGCCCCTCTTTTACATAAACGGTTTGGGCCCAAAACGTTTTTCAAAAGGGGTCCTTTATGTGCATAAACCAATTTTGACCACTACTTATGCCCTTGTACACTAATCTAATAGTGTATAGGGGTGTGTAAAGTATTAGGGGTCATTTATACACTTTTAAAATATATTTTAAGTATAACTATCACTTAGATCATGTATTTGCATGTGTATACCTATATATATCTATTACGTGCGACAGCCCTTTATCTGCTCTATGCGTGCTTCCGTGAAACCATTTTTCAAAAACAGCCTTTCGCCTATATACACTTCTAAACTCTGACCCCTATACAAAAAAGGTCATGAAGGTTAGGGCTCGACAATTAATAACGAGTCACATCGACCCTAAATGACCGACATTTAGCTTTCAAACAAACCTCCTTTTGGTTTCGTGCTAAATCTGAATTTATTTGCAAAATAGACTATTTATGTAAATCTTTAAGTTGAAATAAAAACACAATTTTGTATGTTGTTTACGATTAGGCGTTAAATATTAGAGGCCGTAACTACGATTAGGCTTGAGTATAGGGCGAGTATGAAAACTATGTATGTGTGTGTTCTAAAATAGCCTAAATATGTTACCTCTTTTATTTAGAATGTTGAAATAAATTTCCCAAGTTAGTAATACATGACGATATACAGTCTTTTATCCCAAAACTTAGATTCGGACGGTAACCACTTTTCGTGGGACTCGGGAAAGTGCCTAACTCCTTCTTCCCCGAGTCACATGGACTTCTTATGCATATAGAATCTCTCAAATTGACTAGTTGACCTATTAAAATTGGCTTTAGACATTTAGGTGACCTAATACGCCTTAAAATTATATTAGGTGGCGACTCCAACATCTAAACTCAAACGAGTTCAACCAGTCAAATCCCAAACCCGACTCGCCTCGAGTTGAGTTCAAAATCGGGTATGACAGAATGACTACTTCATTGGGGATACTCAAAGGCCTAACCACAACGAGTCTTTGCTCTTGGAATTTATTTAATTATTATCTTGTTATTCATTACTATTATTTTCGTACTAACTTGGTTTCCTTTTTTGTTTTTCTTTTTTTACTTTATTTATTTATTGTATTGAATTCTTTATGTGACATTTTTCATATTTCACTCATACTCCCCAACTCCTTGGAAACGTCACTTCACACACACACGGTGATTACGTGGATCCCACGGTCGCTTCACCACCAAAACACCTTTTAAGAGGGACATGTTGGAATATAGTTGGTCTGTGGTACAACCAACAATTTCAAATGATCCCACTCCTTGGTCGTCTGCCTTGGTGAACCATATCTAGAATTACACCACTTTTCTATTGTCATGAGCATGCATCATACCGTAGGAGGGGCTCCTCGTGAGCTGACTAGTTTTCAACTTGTCCAAACTACCTAAGCGGGTTTTCGACCCCAAAGGGACGTTTGGACATGATTATGTGCATTTGAGAGAAAAGAAAAGAAAAAAGAGAAAAAAAAAAAAGGGAGACAAGAATGAAAACGCATTTTGATTTCTTTATTTATTCTCAAAGGGGACAGGGTTTTTAAATCTCACTTCTTCTTTATTTTTAGGTCACAATAAGTCAAAAATTTCATCGTTTTGGAATGACTATGGGCGCACCTCCTTTGTTAACTAGTTGGTGGAACAACTTGTCACTGGGAGAACAAACTGAAGTACGTCAACACTTGGGTCATTTGGTTTTGCTTTTTAGAAATAGAACCGTGTAGGGAGATGATTGAAGCATCAATGTCGTTTTGGGATGAAGAATTGAACGTGTTTAGGTTTAGGGATATCGAATTGACACCTCGCACTCGGGGTTAGACAAACATCGTTGGCAAGGGGGTCGCATACTAGCACCCAGCGTCCCCACAGCCGACGAGTTTCGCAAAAAGTTAGGGATGGTAGCAAGTGTGGACGTGGGATTTTTACAACAAAAGAAGATACCCTTTTCCTATTTCTACACTCGATTTAGGTATTTGAGGGCGTACGATAGTCATAAGAAGGAGTTCGAGTCCTATGGTGATTGGAGGAGAGCTAGACCACTTGCATTTGCTAGTTGTTTCTTAGGAGTGACGGTTTTCCCCGAAAGTTCAAAACACGACATATGTTCAAGACTTGTCATGGTTGCTGATGCAGTGTTCAACAGAATTGATGGTTATCGTTATACCATAGTTCTTATGATAGTAGCGGATATTTATCGAGCTTTAGGTTGTTGCAAGAGAGGAGCAAAATACTTTTAAGGGTGTAATCTTTTATACAAGCATGTTTCAAAGAACATTTAAGGAAAGAAAGAGGCGTGCAAGCATTTCCCAAGCCAGCTGGTTACAACTACTTGATTGGGGAACCTTATGGGGTTTCAAAACGCAAGCAGCCAAGCAGCACAAAGAAGTGGGTAAAATTGTTCGAAAACATGACGGAGGACTCAATTCAGTGGATGTTCACTTGGTTTTCTTAATCAGATTTCATCATTAGTTCTGAGAAGGCATCATTTGTGATAATTATGGGGTTAAGAAGCCTTCAACCTAACCAACCATTAAGAGTAATGAGGCAAGCAGGGAGGAAGCAAATCATACCATTGATACCAGACATGAAAGATTATCAGTTTGACTACACTGAAGATGTTGTTCCAAGGGTCAACAACATTAGGAAGGCATGGGTAGGAAGACAAGTCATGGAAGAAGCATCGCTAGCACCTGATAGATACAACGCTGGATGCGAACTAAACTACAAAAGCTGGATATGCTCTAGTATAAAAGGAAATGTGGTAGTTGGGCCAATTCGTGAAAATAACATAAGAGATCGTGAAGCAGAGGCTCAAATCCGGTACCGAGAGTTCATATTGAAAGCTGTCAAGATGGATAAGGAAAACAAAGAAGAGATCGAAGTATGGAAGAAGCGTACATTAGAGCTAGAGGAAAAGATAGAGGCATTGGAAACAAAACTTGAGCAATGGAATTCAGAGTGTGCAGAGGTAGACATCTTACACTTGGTAGCAGCCAAATGATGCTTAACCAAAGCTATGGAAGAAGTCAAGGAGATTACACGAGAAGCAAAGAGGGCCAAGATGGAAAGGGAGTGTGCTGCCTAGTCAAAGTGTCATTTTTTCTCTCTTGTACTTTACTTTTTCAAAAGTTATCATGTACTGATTTTCAAAATTTTGGGAAATTTATGAGAATAATTGGTGAAAAAATGTGTATTCATTTTCTTTGCATAACGACAAACCTAGGAAGGTTGTACGTCCTTGGCACGTAATAGTCCATTAGTAAACCTACGCCAAATGTCAAAAGGGTTTTTAACCCGAAAAGTGACAAATTGCATCTCTGCATTGATTCGAAGAAATGTTTGCACAAAACGCTGATTGTCTATTTAAGCATGATCAAAACTATAAGAATGTTTTGGTCTTTACCTTTCTTATTTTGTTTTCAGACTATGGTTGCAAAGGGTATTCTCCAATTTGAGATCGTTTCCTGACCTCCTCACTTGATCAGACTTTGGTGGGAAGATTTGACCGTTGTCAGCAAAGCTCATGTTCAAAAGATGTTGGGAGAGTTGGTAGCTCTCAAGAACTACACTTCCATGACTGGTTTGGTGGAAGCTGCTACACATTTCTGGGACTACAAAAGGCATGTGGTTCATTTCAATGGTTTCGAGTTGGCAACGATGTTGGACGAATTTGGAGGACTAGCAAGGTTAGAGCCCGGACCCGAGACAATGATTTATTCTCGAGACGTGGAGCCTAAGGAGTCCCTTATGATCCATACGTCGAGGGAGTGTATGATGGGAAAGTCACATTAGAATACTTGCATTCTAGATTTGGAGATCCAACGCTTAGACATGAATGGGCTGGGGCGTGGGAGATTCAAGATTGGGAGTGGGCTGAATCCAATGCTTTCATCATTGCTTTTCTGGGAAGCATGGTTTTCCCCGAGAAAGGAGGCAAGATCGACATAAGGCTAGGGAGAGTAGTAGCGGGGCTGTGCAAAGGGGATTTCAAACATCAAGTGAGTTTGGTCCCCATGATTTTGGGAGAAGTTTATAGGGCTTTAACTAAATGTAGGAGGGGAGAAAATTTCTTCAAAGAATGTAACATGTAGCTGCAAATATGGTTGATAGAACACTTGCACAATGTCCCCTGTCAGTCTGGTGGCACCAAAACCCTCTTGGCAAGGAGGGATCCGCTCCCATAGCACCCGTATGGCTGGAACAGTGGCATAGGAATACTCCACAAACATGAAAGGTTGGTACACCAAGCTCGAGGAACTGCAAGAGGTGCAATGGGTGATTAAAAATTGTGCTGGCTTCGTTGTCTCCATACAAGGTCAAGACATCAGTTTCTTGACATTGATTAGATTTCGAGGAACTCATCACTATGTTCCTCTAAGGATCCTTCGACAAGTGGGCATGACACAACAAACTCCATAGTTGATTGAGGGAAGAAGCTTCAACGTCGATATAAAGGACATCAAGCATTCTATAGTTCTCACCATATTGACAATGTGGGAGAAAAGGCTTACTATGCAGTTTTGCCGTGGTCGAGACAGCAGGGTGAACTCCACAGCTACCCTAGCCTACCCTAAATGGCTCAGTGAAGATAAGGCAAGGGATCGTTCTAAGACTACACTAAAAAGGAAAGCCAAAGCTCCAAATGCTGCTGAAAAATACAAGAAGCTGAAACACGAGTTTGACCAAAGAAAGAAGGAGTTAAGGGTGATACAAGAGAGGGAGATGAGGAGACAATACAAAGATAAGATCAAAGGGGACGAACTTAAGTATTGGACCGGCAAGGTCATGATTGCAAGGCAAGCTGCTGGGAATTTACAAGATTTGCTCAAAGGATGGGAAGAGTATTTTAAGTCAGTACCGCTGGAAGAGAAGGAAGCAAAAGGATTGGAAATTTGCGAGTTCTTCATAAAAGCTTTGTGTGACATGGAGGCTGGAAAAGACCTGCTGGAAACATTTGCTGATCCTCCGCTCATTATTCTGGCTCAGAAACCCAAGGAGGAAGCCAAAGAGGAGAAGGAAAAAGAAGACGCTGGAGCTGATGTCTGAACATGAAGTCTCTTTGCTTGGCACCTAGTCTAGTCGTATCGAGTAAAGTCGTCTTGTCCTTTCTTTATTGTCATTTTCATGTTAATCGAGTCATTAGTGGGTGTAATAAAGCCAAGCAAATTAAATAAAATTTCGTTATTTTTGGGATTTTAGACTGGTGATGATCATGTTTATTCAAACGAAATGATGTGTTTGGTGCAAACGTTACTTCGAATCCGCGATAGGCCCACCTCTGGCGCAAAAGAGGTCCCATGCATGATAGGACACGATTTTATTCAAACTAACATATGCTCACATTTTCTCTTCTTATTTTTGATGTGTCAGTTCCCAAGTCCCCGATAATCTGGTTTGTGCATTCTGGCCGCACCGCAATACCGGTTGAGGTCCAAAAGATCAATCCCAACACCTCCCCCTTTACCTACAAGAACAAGGACGAGACGAAATAGCATGGCTGAGTTTGACAAAGTTAGAAATGGAACTCCTGAGAAACAAGGCATGGTCGCCTATGAAAATTATGCTAAGCTGGAACAGAGGTTGCTTTAATTGGAAAATAGGATCCATCTTGCCTGTACTGATGAGATCACTGAACCAAACCAAACTGCTCGCCCTCACGGCAAAGATCCACTCTACCCTGAAAGAGACATTTCTTACCCTACCTACATTGCACCACCAAAAGCACCACAAAACAACTTACCCTCCTTCATCGTTGAAACCAAAACCATCGCATCACCCACCAAAGATCATGAGATGTACGCATAGACTAAGGAAGACCCAGACAGCACCAAAGAGCAAGTTTAATGGCTGGTTGAGAAGTTCAAACAACTCCAAGACACTAAGGGAACCCGAGGGTAGCCTATGAGGATCTCTGCTTGTATCCTGACATGAAACTACCTAAAGGCTACAAGACACCTAAGTTCAACATGTTCGACAGTACTGGAGATGCAATGGTTCATTTAAGGTCTTACTGTGACAAGTTGATTGGAGTTGGACACGACGAAAAAATCCGCATGCAGTTGTTCAACTGCAGTCTGACTAGAGATGCGCTAGTACGGTACTCTGAGCAACAAACAAAGAAGTGGACGAGCTGGGAAGCAATGGCTGGGGACTTTGTCGACAGTTTTGGGCACAACACTGATGCTATGCCTGACCGATTCTACTTAGAGAAATTGAAGAAGAAGCCCACTGAGACTTTTAGAGAGTTCGCAACTAGATGGAGGGCTGAAGCTGCCAAAGTCCAGCCTCCCATGGAAGATGCCGAGATAGTGGCCACCTTCATTCACATACAAGAAGATGTCTATTTTGACAAAATGTTGAATCTGCACGATAAGAAGTTTGGAGAGTTGATCAAGATTGGTGATATGGTCGAAGATGGACTGAAGACTGGAAGAATTGTTAGTCTGGCCGCACTACATGCCGCTGATAAAGCCCTACAAGCTGGTAGCACTACCACCTCAAGAAAGAAGTAGGACGACGTCTCCTTCGTGGCCGCATCACACCACTCCCCTACTCACAACCATTACAACCAAACACCTCCTCCCTCCTACCCATACATACCACCCACATCCACCTACCCAGTCTATAACACCCAGCCCATGTATCAAAACCCACCACCACAAAGACCAACCTACCCACAAAGTCCTAACTATCGAAATACCAACGCCTATTCACCAAAGCCTCACGCCAATAACAACCTAAGACCCAAAAGAAACTACACCCCATTGGCTGAATATCGCACTCAGTTGTTCGAGAGACTCAAAGCAGCCGGCCACATACAACCCATGCCATTCAAAATGCCCGATAGAATGAAACCTTATTTCGATCAAACCAAAACCTGTGCCTATCATTTTGGAGGACCTGGTCACGATACTGAAAAGTGCTACGCCTTGAGGGACAAAATACAAGACTTGCTCGACCAAAAGGTGATACACTTGAAGACTCCGAATGTGCACAACAATACTTTGCCTAATCATGGAGATAGTAGGGTGAACCTGATCGAGTTGGATGAGGAATGCAACTTAGAAGGGACTATCACTAAGGCAAAAGAAAAGGTACCAGCAACCGCTTCAGTTGCTCAAGCCGCTACAGCACCAGAGCCCATTGAAGTAGAAATGGCTCCCAAATTCTATGTTGATGTGGTTCCCCATACAGCGACAAGGCAATACCATGGGATTATGAAAGGGAGAAGGAAAACAAGTCCGAAGTCGAGAGTGTTGCCGCAAAAGGGATGACTAGGAGTGGGAGGATTTACACTCCTGAGCATCTTGTTCAAGATAGGCGATGTATTAGCAAGGAAGAGTTCGAGGGATTGTGGAAGAAGGTGCAAGCAAAGTAGTACTCCGTAGTTGAGCACTTGGGCAAACCTCCAGCTCAAATCTCTGTTTTAGCTCTGCTCCTAAAATTGGAGAGTCACCGAAGCGCTCTTCAAATATGTTCCGATGGACACCTCAGTTGAAAACCTGGCTAGCATAGTGGGACAAGTCATGGAGGCTAACCGAATTGCTTTTCACGGAGATGAGCTACCACCTGAAGGGTTGAATCACAACAAAGCTTTGCACATCACTGTCAAATGCAAAGACTGGTTCGTGGGAAGAGTTCTGATCGACGGAGGTTCCGGTCTGAACATATGCATGTTCATCACTCTGAAAAGAATGGGAATTGACCAAAGCAAGATAATGGAGAGCGATATGTAGGTGAAGGCGTTTGATGGGTCACAAGGAAGCACCATTGGGGAGATTGACCTAACTATCATGGTCGGTCCCGTGGAGTTCACTGCTGAGTTCCATGTCATGGACATCTCTGCTTCTTACCATCTGCTACTGGGGAGGCCCTCGATCCATATGGCTGGCGCGGTTCCTTCGACATTGCACCAAACCGTGAAGTTCGAATAGGATCACAAAGAGGTAGTAGTGTTCGGTGAGGGGACAATTCTATCTACAATGAGCAAACCATACCAGCAATTGAAGGGAGTACTCCTGATGGGCAGACATTTTATACTAAAGAACTTGTGGGAGCAGTACAAGGCACTCGAGGAGGACGCCGCAAGAACTACAATTCAAGTTGGGATCCCACTGATGCAGTCCAAGGAGGTTACACTGCACACTTTGCTCCCAAGTTGGTCAACACACCGCCTGGGGTTAAAGAAAGAAAGAGGAACTTTTACAGCGAGGCAAAGGCTACGAAGGAAGAAACTTGGTCTAGGAGCCAGTCATCTCTGATTGGGGAGTGCCCTCACGCGAATTTCGTGAGACCCTACCAGCTAAGACCGAGAAGCGACCGATATACTCACCCAATGCCCGTCCCAATTGGAAACGCATCTCTGAATAAACAAAAGGAAAGCAAGTGTGGATACCAAAAGTGCCTAAACTTATGGAGGTGGTGATCGAAAAGCCATATGTACTCCCTTAGCCTGCAAAATAGCCTGGGGACTGGGTCATAGGCATAATGATCAAGCAAGGCTATGAATCGGGCAAAGGCTTGGGCAAGAACTTGGATGGTATGGTCGAGCCAATCAGAATTGTGATGAGGCCCAACAACGAGAAGGCTGGCGTAGGATACATTGTGACCTACAAAAAGTATGGAAGAAGCGTCACTGGATTTCGAGTTCTATAAGAAAAGCACCAAGACTCTCTTCCATATCTTCGTCTCGTCTGGATACTTGGATGGCCGAAAAGAGGAGGTGTCTGCAGCACAAGGAGCAGAGCCGAAGATAGCTGATACTGAGGAGGCTCTACTGGCAGGAATGCAAAATCTATTCATAGCTGATGAAGACTGTTGTGTGATCCTGGAAGAACATATTGAACGTCCTGGACAGACAAAGGCTGGATCTGGAGCGGCACTAAACAACTGGATCAGCAACCGGGCCCGAGCTTACCGTGGACCTTGGTAGAGCTGAGGGGATAAAATTTATTTTTACGCTCTCTAAAATAAAAGCCGACTATGAGTCATGAAGTTTGCATTTTTCCTTTCCTATTGCACATGCCTCCCTACAAACGTGTAATGAAACAATGGAGCTTGGGGAAGCTAGAGCTGATTATGATGATTTTGATGAAACTACACAAGATGAATTTGAAAGATTTGAAAACAAACCTAAGCCAAACCCTGAGGAGACTAAGGTGATAAACTTAGGAAATGAGAAAGTTGTGAAAGAGATAAGGATCAGTGTGCATCTAATGCCAAGGATAAAAAACGATACACTGAGCTTCTTAAAGAATATGAGGTCGTATTCGCCTGGTCGTACGATGACATGACTGGCATAAGCACGGATGTGGTAGCTCACAAATTACCTATCAATCCGGGCTTTCCGCCAGTCAAACAAAAAACCCGAACTTTCAAGTCATCAGTTCTGTTGAAAATTGGTGAAGAAGTAACTAAGCAGCTCAATGCAGGGATTCTGAAAACAGTCAAATATCCAACTTGGTTGGCTAACATCATCCCAGTGCCGAAGAAAGATGGGAAACTCCGAGTTTTTGTGGATTATAGAGATCTGAATAGACCAAGTCCAAAAGATGATTTCCACTACCAAACATACATATCCTGATTGACAATTGTGCGAAACATGAATTGCAATTCTTCGTAGACTGTTTCGCCCGTTATCATCAACTGCTCATGGATGAGGAGGACACCGAGAAGACAGCTTTCACTACATCTTAGGACTTGTTGCTACAAGGTTATGCCATTTGGTTTAAAGAATGTTGGGCCGACTTATATGAGAGCAATTCCAACTATGTTCCATGACCTGATGCACAAAGATATCAAAGTCTATGTGGACGACGTGATCATCAAATCAGAGAAAAGTTTGGAGCATCTCGACAACTTGCACAAGTTCTTCAACCGCCTGCGAAAGTACAATCTGAAGCTAAATCCGGCAAAGTGTGCTTTAGGTGTTCCAGCAGGAAAGCTTTTGGGTTTCATTGTCAGTAGAAGGGGCATCGAGCTGGATCCGTCCAAGATCAAAGCTATCAGAGAATTGCCACCGCCAAAAAGCAAGAAAGAAGTCAGGAGTTTCTTGGGGAGGCTCAATTACATCAACCGTTTTGTGGCACAATCAACCGTCATCTATGAGCCAATCATCAAGTTACTAAAGAAAGACGCAGTGATCGAGTGGACAGAGGATTGCCAAAAAGCATTTGATTGGATAAAGGAGTACTTGTCCTGTCCGCCTGTGCTGGTCCCATCTGAGCCTGGGCGACCTTTGATCTTATACCTGTCCGTGGTGGATTCAGCCTTTGGTTGTGTGTTGGGACAACATGATTCAACTGGGAGGAAGGAGCAAGCAATATACTATCTAAGCAAGAAGTTCACTCCTTATGAAGCCAAGTACACATTGCTGGAGCGCACGTGTTGTGCGCTGATATGGATAGCACAGAAGTTGAGACACTACTTGACATCCTACTCAACGTTGTTGATATCAGGGATAGACCCTCTCAAGTGCATTTTACCAAAACCAATGCCTATTGGAAAGCTGGCTAAATGAAAAATGCTGCTCAGCAAATTCGACATCGCTTTTGTCACTCAAAAGGCAGTGCAAGCTCAAGCCTTGGCTGATTATATGGCCGAGAATCCGGTGGGAGATGACTATGAACTTTGCACACCTACTTCCCTGACGAAGAAGTCATGTTTGTAGGAGAAGATATCACCAAAGAGTATGATGGTTGGAGGCTATTCTTCGATGGAGCGGTCAATTTCAAAGGAGTCGGCATTGGAGCGGTATTAGTTTCCGAGACTGGACAACACTATCCTGTCACGGCCAAACTAAGGTTTCCTTGCACCAACAACATGGCAGAGTATGAAGCTTGTATTTTGGGTCTTAGATTGGCAGTGTACATGAACATACAAGAGCTATTAGCAATCGGGGACTCAGACTTATTGATTCACCAAGTTCGAGGAGAATGGACGGCGAAGAATCCGAAGATATTGCCATACTTGGAGTGCATAAAGAAGTTGAAGCAAAGATTCACCAAGATAGAGTTCCGGCATGTATCCAGACTGCAAAATAAGTTCACGGACGCTTTGGCTACCATATCTGCCATGATCAAGAATCCCGAAAAGAACTGCATTGATCCAATACCCGTGACAGTGAGGAAACAACCAGCTTACTGCTATTACGTGGAAGAAGAGTCAGACGGACAATCTTGGTTCTACGACATCAAAGGGTTCCTCAAGGATGGAAATTACCCAAAGAATGCAACAGGTCTCCAAAAGAAGACACTGAGAAGGTTATCAAATGGTTTCTTTCTGAACGGATAAGTTTTGTACAAAAGGACACCCGATCTAGATTTGCTGAGGTGTGTAGACGCAAAAGAAGCTGCCAAATTGTTAAAAGAGGTACACTCTGGGGCGTGTGGCCCACACATGAATGGTTTTGTGCTTGCAAAGAATATTTTGAAAGCTGGCTATTTCTGGATGACAATGGAACATGACTGCATAAAGCACACAAAGAAATGCCATCAATGCCAAGTTCATGGAGATATGATCCGAGTGCCTCCCAATGAATTGAACATTATAGGATCATCTTGGCCTTTTGCCGCTTGGGGAATGGATGTCATAGGACCTATCGAGCCAGTCGCTTCTAATGGACATCATTTCATATTAGTAGCCATTGATTATTTTACCAAATGGGTAGAAGTGGAATCATACTAATCAGTAACAAAGAAGGTGGTGTCGAACTTTGTTCGTGATAAGATGATCTGCCGATTTGGCATCCCTGAATCCATCATCACTGACAATGGGTCCAATCTCAATAGTGACCTAATGAAAGCAACCTGTGAGGTTTTCAAGATCAAGCATCGCAACTCCACTACATACAGACCTCAAATGAATGGTGCGGTCGAGGCGGTCAATAAGAACATCAAGAAGATATTGCGTAAAATGACGGGCACTTCCAAGCAATGGCATGAGAGTCTACCCTATGCCCTGTTAGGGTATCACACCACAATGAAAACATCAACAGGGGGCTACTCCTTATTTTTTGGTGTATGGCACTGAAGAAGTGATACCCGCGGAGATTGAGATACCATCTTTGAGAATCATCCAAGAGACACAATTGAAAGATGTTGAATGGATCAAAGGGAGAATAGAGCAATTGGCCCTCATTGATGGCAAGAGAGTAAATGCAATATATCATGGTCAATTATATCAGATGAGGATGGCCAAAGCATTCAGCAAGAAAGTTCGAGAGAGATTCTTTGAACCTGGGCAATTAGTTCTGAAGAAGATATTTCCAAATCAAAAAGAAGCAAAAGGCAAGTTTGCACCAAATTGGCAAGGACCATAGATAGTTTACCGACTTTTGAATGGAGGAGCATTGATATTGGCAGAGATGGATGGAGAAGTCTGGCCAAAACCTGTCAACTCAGATGCTGTTAAAAGATATTACATATAGGGATTTATACTGATTAGTGATTCCCCATTCTGCAACACATTATATAATCTGAACTACGCCAGGACCTGATTCCCCAAGTGGGATACGTAAGCAACCTACTCAAGGTTCGGTCGCATAAATACAAAAAAAATTAATTTCATTTTCTGACGAAAAGAACACTGGGCATATTTTTTAAGGAACTCTCAAAAATTACCAAAGCACAAACATAATTGACACTGGGACATCTCAAAAATTTCAAATACAAACTGGGGAACAGCATGAAGAAAGACAACTTTGGCTTTACACAATGCGACTCATGACTCAATGTGATAAAATATTTCATTGCATTTCATTCTTATAAAAGCTTTTCAAAATCATTTGCATTATTTACTACCGTATGCATATCCCTATCAGCTCGACCAAGATCCTGGCACTCGTGGACAACGAGCACGAAGCTAGCCAAAAATGCACAAACCAACCCCCCCCCCCCCCGTACAACTCACTAATCTTTTTTTAGATGCAGGCACGAAAGATACTTAATCAACAATGCACGACAGATACGCTTCAAGAAAAGGTTTGTCATTTAAATTAGCTGAGGGCACCCAACCTGAAGCGTCAAATAAGGGTACACAGCCCGATATTGATTTGCATTTTAAATTAGTTGAGGGTACACAGCCCGATATCAATTTGTCATTTAAATTAGCTGAGGGCACACGACCCGAATCGTCGATTGAGGGCACACAGCGCGATATCGATTTGAATTTTAAATTAGCTGAGGGCACACATCTCGAAGCGTCGATTGAGGGTACACAGCCCGATATCGATTTGAATTAGCTGAGGGCACACAACCCAAAGCATCGATTGAGGGTACACAGCCCGATATCGATTTGTCATTTAAATTAGCTAAGGGCACACAAACCCGAAGCATCGATTGAGTGTACACAGCCCGATATCAATTTGTCATTTAAATTAGCTGAGGGCACACGACCCGAATCGTCGATTGAGGGCACACAGCGCGATATCGATTTGAATTTTAAATTAGCTGAGGGCACACATCTCGAAGCGTCGATTGAGGGTACACAGCCCGACATCGATTTGTCATTTAAATTAGCTGAGGGCACACAACTCGAAGCGTCGATTGAGGGTACACAGCTAGATATCGATTTTCATTTTAAATTAGCTTAGGGCACACAACCCGAAAAGTCGATAAGGGTAGACTACGCGATATCGATTCACATTTTAAATTAGCTGAGGGCATACAACCCGAAGCATCGACTGAGGGTACACAGCCCGATATCAATTTTCCATTTAAATTAGCTGAGGGCACACAAAGCGAAGCGTCGATTGAGGGTACACAGCCCGATATCAATTTGCATTTTAAATTAGCTGAGGGCATACAACCCGAAGCGTCAATTGAGGGTACACAACCCGATATCGATTTATCATTTAACTTAGCTGAGGGCACACAACCCGAAGCTTCGATTGAGGGTACACAGCCCGATATCGATTTGCATTTTAAATTAGCTGAGGACATACAACCCGAAGCATCGATTGAGGGTACACAGCCCGATATCAATTTTTCATTTATATTTAGTTGAGGATACACAGCCCAAAGCTTCGGTTGAGGGTACACAGTCCTATATTGATTTGCAATTTTTATTTCTTTGCGGAGGGTACACAGCCCAATGCAGCAACGGAGGGCATACAACCCAATGTCGAATCTGACATTTGACAACAAAAGACGCACAATTATGGCATAGCAGACACATTTACATACAACAAGAATCCTGGAAAGACGACCCAGCCCGGCAGGAAGGTACGTTTATATATACATTATGTTGCAAACACATCTTAAAAGCAGGGTACATTCCAAGCAAAGCAAGCATCTCAGCCTGACGCCCTACATTATCTTAAGTCATAGGCTCCTTAGAGTCATGAAACAATTGGTCGCACTGTCAACGTCTTTGTCCGAACACTCTTTCATCATCCCCGGGCAAAAAGGGGTAGTTGTTGACACCCAATTTTGTCCCTCCTATTTTTAAAATTAACAGTCCTCAAGTTTTACACACAATCGTGTATCCACTCTTGCCTCGTCCATTCCTTTCAAATTACCTTCTCATAATAGCCTAGAAATTGAGGTCATCTTCAAAAGTGTCGTCTCGAACCATAGCTATTTTTACAATTTTCGCAATTACTTCTATTCTTGACAAAATTATCCAAAATTATTTTAAATCTGAAAATTACAATTTTATACGTTTCTTAGCTATCCCAATATTTTAAATTAATTTCCTAATTTTTCTATATTTTTTATACCCATTTTATACAACTTTATACCTATTTTATGCCTAATATACACTAGATATACACAACATATGCATAAATACACATATACACATATTACACCTCATATTTACACATCACCTACATTTTTACACCTAAGCACTGACGTGGCTCAATCCTAACCCTCCGTTTGATTTGATCCAACGGCTGAAAACCAAAATCCCTAAATCTACCCACACGCCCCCACCCCCCATTTTCTCCCCGCGTTTGTTGCTAGAACTGCTTTCTCTCTCTCTCCTTTTTGGGCAAAACAAATCGCAACCCTTTGTGGATCACTTTTCCTGCCATTTTAGCCGGAGAAAATGAGGGAAAATGGCATCATCATGTTCCCATTGAAGTCCGCTACAAAACCCATACAAGGGCGAGATTTGACCTTTGACAACTGCAACACCACCACCGGGAGACGCCTCCAGCGGGATTAAGGCCATCAATTTAAAGGTGTTATCACCTAAACGGGGTAAGAAATATGTGATCTCCTTTTAATCTGAAGCTTAGAAACTGCTATAGTTTGCTTAAATTGTTTGAATCATCTTATTGTGCATTACTTGTGTAAATTCCTGATTTGGTTAAACAAAATCTGAACTGATAAGGTTGGTTTACATGATTCAAGAGATTTTGTTTAACTTGGATTTGAATTTGTGAATAGAACTTAGAAGGAAACTGGCATGGTCATTGATATGTTGACTTTTGAAAATCTGTCAAGGTTCAAACCTATTTAGGATGGAATTTGTGAACCTAGACTATGTTAAGCTTGAGGGTAGGGGCTTTAAATCAATTTAGGATTGATTTGCTTTAGGATTGGGGACTGATTGTTCTATTTTTAGAAGGGTACTCAAATTTGCCCCTGTTATTCTTGGAAGAATATATTTCACTGCCTTATGAGAACTTTTACCTGTTGCTTTTTAAATCCCCACCCCTCACCTATATAAACTATTCTCTTTTCAACTAAAAGGACAAGTTTCTGAACACTATAAAATTTAGAAACACACACTGGTATACTTAACAAAATTCTGCATAGATTTTTGGCATTCTGTTCTTCTTGTTCACTTGCTTCCCTAAAAGGATCACTACTGCTTGTGCTGAGTGCTGGTCCTACTTTTCCTTTCTGCTGTCTGCATTCATATTAACTTCACAGTATTCAAAGGTATTCTTTCACCCACTATCACCGATTACATCTATGTGTTTTCCTTGCATATGCTTATCCTGTTCCTGCTTCACTTGAACTTCTTGTATGATTGTGTTTGGTCTTGGTTCTGGGTAATCTGTTAAGCCTAAGTAATCCCTGCACATTTAAAATCATGCCTACGTTTACTAAGGAGATGTAGTTAAAATGTTAAGGTTGCTACTCACTCTCCGATCACCTGTGACATCTCTGTGTGTGTGCCTTCAACTTGACCTTGCCTCATCTCTGTTCTACTTAGTCATTGGCGTGTTTCGTTCTGGGAATCCTGCACAGTTGTTAAGCCATAAGAGGTGCTCTGACTGCACCAGTTCAAAAGAGTTCCTGGCAGATCTCCCTTTTGATTCAGGCCTTTCCCTTCCCCTGTTCCCCCAGTTAACTCTGTTTGTTTGCAGCCTGTGTTTAGTTTCATGTGAACCATGTTATGCTCTAGAACCTAGAGGAGAACCCTGAGGGTTCAATAAAGTCAGCTTTGGAGTTCTCTAAACTGGTTCCTCTAGAATCAGGAACCCTTGGCTATTGATAGAGTACTTCTAACTTTGAAACAAGGACTTCTCTTGATCAGTACCCTTTCCCTCATATTTTTCTCCTTAGGAACTGTCCCCAACCTGTGTATTCATTAAGTGCCCTGCATGTATCACTTAAAACAGGAGTACCACAATGATGTTGTACAAATTGGCTATCCAGGAGCCACTCTCTTGTCTCTTTTCTCCCTGTTTGCAATGCATCATGCTTAGACTTGAGATAAAAATGCTTCTGAGTTGTTTCTTTTGTGAAAATTGATTGTTTTTGTAGCATGTTTAAGGTCCCACTTTTCCTGAAAGTCTTTACACCTAATGAGCATCAGAAGCATGATTAATTAATGTCACTATTCAAAATTTTGAATAAACAGGGGCTGTATGTGTTCTACTTGCCTAGATGAGACTATTTCTGAAAACTAAACTTGCCCCTCTTTTACATAAACGGTTTGGGCCCAAATTGTTTTTCAAAAGGGGTCCTTTATGTGCATAAACCAATTTTGACCACTACTTATGCCCTTGTACACTAATCTAATAGTGTATATGGGTGTGTAAAGTATTAGGGGTCATTTATACGCTTTTAAAATATATTTTAAGTGTAACTATCACTTAGATCATGTATTTGCATGTGTATACCTATATATACTATTACATGCGACATCCCTTTATCTGCTCCATGCGTGCTTCCGTGAAACCATTTTTCAAAAACAGTCTTTCGCCTATATACACCTTCTAAAATCTGACCCTGATGTTCGGCATTTTATGCCTACTTTTCCTTAATATTTCCGCACATTTGAGCTTGTTTTGCACTTGTTTGGTAGCTTGTGAATGTGGTTTTTCGCTTATGTTGTGTTGTTCGTGTGTAGGTCGTTACGCGATGCATTTGGAGCGTTTCGGAGCTTGATTGAGCATGAATTGGTTGAAGGATGTTTGAAGATTGGATTGAGCACACATAGGCACGACACGAGCCGAGTTTTGGAGCGGAAAAGAGCAAAGTTGCCTGGCGCGCTAGAGCCCGCGCCGCGCAGGCCATCGCGCGCAGTGATTGGCGCGTTTGGCTTGCGACGCAGGCTGAAGGCACGAAGCTTGGAGCGTCCTCTGGTCTTGTGCACGCTTTTCGGGGCGCGGGGCGCCCGCTATAGCGCCCCTTATGCGCGATTTTACCCCCTATTCCTCCTAGTATCGGGTCTAACTTATTACTAAGGGTTTGGAAACATTATAAATAGTTTATTACTTAGTTTTTAAAAGGAGTTCTTGACTTGGGAGGAATATTGAGAGCTACACACTTCATTGAACAAGGGTTATTCCCAATTCTTTCATCTATTACATCAATTACTCCATTATTACACCAAATCTTTGCCTTGTGATTATGAATATGTGTGGCTAATTTACTAATGTTCTGGGGTTAGAGTTTACATGAAAGTTGATTGTTGAAGATTGATTTCCATTGATTGAATCCCATAACGGGTTACTTATTCCTCCTTGATTTAACTTGTATAATTGTTAGAGCTCGATAGTTATACATCATCTATGGTTTTTGGGTTGAACTCGAAAGAGAGAATCTAATTACGTAATAAGGAAGAATAGAACTAGTTTGTGAACCCGGGCATCGGGGAATCAATTCGCAGGTAGGATAGACATATACTTGCTTGCCTAGTTTAACTAATTACAGGATCGTTAATGCGTGCATGTGATTTAACCCGTAGACATACAGGGATTAGAGTAGCTTGCATAGATTGTGAAGAACTGAAAGGTTTTCATAATTACAATTAACCTGTCAGTTAGTAACCCGGGATTTAAGAAGTGAAATCAATTGAATACATCAACTGGATTGTTCTGAACTCTGACCCTGGATCGCTCTCTTGATATTGTTAACAACCAAAAGTTTTGCCCCATTGCTTGATTACATTCCAGCACTTTAATTATTGCATTTTAGTAAAAAAAATTCTTACAACCATTGGAAAAAGACCCCTGGATAGTTTGTTCAGGAATTGTTTATTAAGCACTAGTCTGCATAGTCCTCGTGGGAACGATACTCGACTTTATCACTTTATTACTTGGCGACCGCGTATACTTGCGTGTGCGTTTGGGAGCAACAAGTTTTTGGCGCCGCTGCCGGGGACTAATTACGGACTAATTACTTTTGAACAACTACTTAATTGCTATTCAGGTTTAATTTTTTGTTGAGTTTCTTGTGCTATTTCAGGCAATAGGTTTTGAATGCAAAGGAACAAAAAGGACGAATCACTCGCACCTTTTGATCCCGAGCCTGAAAGAACCTTGAGGAAGACAAGGAAAGAAGCGAGAGATCGAGAAGCATTAGCAATCGTACCTGCATCTCTTCCTGTTGAAATGGCTGAAGAACAAACAGTAGCAGTGCGAGATGTGGCTCTTCCTAGTCTGAAAGGAGTAGAGTCGAGTATTGTGAAGCCTGCTATTACTGGAAACTTTGAAATCAAGCCCGGCATGATTCAGTTGCTGCATGTGACGGGGCAATATAGTGGACTCCTGCATGAAGATCCGCAGCAACACTTGCAGAACTTTCTGGAGATCAGTGATACTTATACACCGACAGGTGTGCCTACTGATTATGTGCGAATGACTTTGTTCCCATTTTCATTGATTGGGACAGCAAGGAAGTGGTTAAAGGCTGAAAAGCCTGGGTCTATCACTACTTGGGAGGATTTAGCTAAGAAATTCTTGGCTAAGTTTTATCCGTCGGCTAAGACGGCCAGGTTGAGGAGTGCAATTTTGTCCTTCAGGCAGTTTGAAGGCGAATCATTATATGCAGCCTGGGAGAGATTTAAAGCGTTATTGAGAGATTGTCCTCACCACAATCAAACTAATGAGGTTATTGCACACACTTTTGTTGAGGGATTGAACCAACAGACTAAGATTGTGGTTGATGCTGCTGCTGGAGGCCAAGTGCTGGCCTTAAATTTTGAACAGATCTATAACTTACTTGATAAGTTTTCACAGAGCAATCCTGATTGGCAGGGTGATGGCAGAGCTAATATATTTAGTGAGGGGGCTAGCAGAGCGGCTACACAGAAAGCTGCTGGGGTACTTCAACTAGATGGAATCACAGAGTTGCGCGCAAAGATGGATGCGCTGTCCAATCAAATCAGCAAGCTGGCTCTCCAAACAAAGCCACAACCAGCTCCAGTGCAGCAAGTTCAAGCCTTTTGTGAGGTATGTGGTGAGGATCATAGCACTGAGGTTTGTCCCTCCAACCCAGAATCAGTGTATTATGTGGGTAATCAGAACAGATCACAGGGCCAAAACCGAAATCAGTATGGTAATAACTATAACACGGGTTGGCGTAATCACCCAAATTTTTCTTGGAGAGATACTCGTGAGCAGTTTCAGGGCAATGAGAGAGCCCAAATTACTCAAAACAATGCACCACAGCAGGGATCACAGTCTCAGGCTCAACCACAGCAGTCCAATACTATGGAGGATATGCTCAAGAAAATTCTTGCAGGGCAGCAAAAGCTCATTGATGAGTCAGCATCTCAGGCACAAACAATAAAAGATTTGAGCAATGCACAGAAAGATCTTGAAAGACAATTGGGGCAGCTTGCTGGAGCACAAAATAATAGACCTCGGGGTGCTTTACCGAGTGATACAGAGAAGAATCCTAGAGAATTTGTGCAAGCAGTGACTCTGAGGAATGGAAGAGCACTGGAGGAAGTTCCCCCAAAGCCAAAGAAGCCTGTTGGTGAGTTAGAGCCAAACGTTGATAGGGAGGTGGAAAAAGAAGCAGAAAAGGTAATCGAAAAGCAGCCCGAGTCTGCTATTGTGAGACCACCACCACCTTTCCCGCAGAGACTTCAGAAGCAGAAAGTTGATGCAGCATGCAAGAAATTTTTGGAGATATTGAGTCAAATTCAGGTAAATATTCCTTTGGTGGAGCTTTTGCGGGATGTTCCCAAATATGCTAAATACATCAAGGATATTGTTGCTAACAAGAGAAGATTGACTGAGTTTGAGACAGTTGCACTTACTGAGGAGTGCAGTTCCAGAGTTAGAAGCAAGCTTCCGCAGAAATTGAAGGACCCGGGCAGTTTTACCATCCCTTTGAAAATTGGGGAACATGAGGTTGGTCGCGCTTTATGTGATTTGGGTGCTAGTGTGAATTTGATGCCTTCTTCAGTTTTTAGGAAGCTAGGCCTGGGTGAGCCACGACCCACTACTGTGACATTGCAGCTTGCTGATAGATCTTTGACATGCCCTGAGGGGATTATTGAGGATGTGCTTGTACAAGTGGGTCAGTTCATATTACCCGTTGATTTTATCATTCTTGATTACGAAGCTGATCCTGAGGTTCCTCTCATCTTGGGAAGAGGATTTTTGGCTACTGCTGATGCTGTTATTAGAGTCAGAGCTGGCAAGATGATCATGAAGGTAAATGGGGAAGAAGCTGTGTTTAATGTGTTCAGAGCTACCCAGCTTCCTTCCCATTATGAAGAGTTGTCCATGGTAAAAGTAATAGATGATGAGTTGACTGCTGATGAGAGGTCATTCCTGGCTTCTAATGTTGATTCTTTGGAAAGGGCACTCTTATGTGATGATGATGATATCCTGAAGGATGAAGATACTGAAGAATTTGTGGAGGTTCTTAATATGCAGAGTAGATTCATCCCAGGGTGGAAGAAATTTGAGGAGCTTGATAGACCGTTGACCTTAGCTCCTGCTAAACCGTCTATTGAGAAAGCTCCTAATCTTGAGCTCAAACCTCTACCCGCACATTTACGTTATGCTTATTTGGGTGAAGGTAATACTTTGCCCGTGATCCTTTCTTCTTTGGTGTCTGATGTGCAGGTTGAGAAGGTGTTGCGGGTATTGCGAGAGCGCAAGAGAGCTATTGGCTGGACTATTGCTGATATTAGAGGGATTAGTCCTTCTTTCTGCATGCATAAAATTCTCTTGGAAGAAGATCATAAGCCATCCATAGAACAGCAGAGGAGGCTAAATCCAATCATGAAGGAGGTGGTAAAGAAAGAAGTTATCAAGTGGCTGGATGCTGGTATAATTTTTCCTATCTCTGACAGCAAGTGGGTGAGTCCGGTGCAATGTGTTCCTAAGAAAGGGGGCATGACAGTGGTGAAGAATGAAAACAATGAGTTGATTCCTACAAGAACTGTTACAGGGTGGCGAATTTGCATTGATTATAGGAAGCTGAACAAGGCCACCAGGAAAGATCACTTCCCACTCCCTTTTATTGATCAGATGTTGGATAGACTAGCAGGCAATGAGTATTATTGTTTCTTGGATGGTTATTCGGGCTACAATCAAATTGTGATAGCTCCTGAAGACCAAGAGAAGACCACTTTTACTTGTCCATATGGCACTTATGCATTTAGGAGGATGCCATTTGGGTTGTGTAATGCCCCGGGTACTTTTCAGCGATGCATGATGGCTATTTTCACTGACATGGTGGAAAAATTTGTGGAAGTGTTTATGGATGATTTCTCAGTGGTTGGTGACTCTTTTGATGAATGCTTGAAGAATCTTGATGCTGTGCTGAGCCGTTGTGAAGAAACAAATCTGGTGCTGAATTGGGAAAAATGTCACTTTATGGTTCAAGAAGGCATAGTACTTGGGCACAAGGTGTCAAAGCAAGGGATTGAGGTTGACAAGGCAAAGATAGAGGCTATTGAGAAATTACCACCACCTATCTCTGTTAAGGGGGTGCGTAGTTTCTTGGGACATGCAGGGTTCTATAGACGGTTCATAAAGGACTTCTCCAAAATTTCCACTCCCTTGTGCAAATTGTTGGAGAAGGATGTGAAATTTGTGTTTGATGATGCTTGTATTAAGGCGTTTGAAGAGTTGAAGAAAAGGTTGGTGACCGCACCAATCATCATTGCTCCTGACTGGTCTTTGCCGTTTGAATTGATGTGTGATGCGAGTGATAATGCTATTGGGGCTGTTCTAGGCCAAAGAATAGGAAGAATTTTTCACTCCATCTATTATGCAAGCAAGACGCTTGATGCAGCCCAGTCCAATTATACTACCACTGAGAAGGAGTTGCTAGCCGTGGTTTATGCTTTTGATAAATTCAGATCTTATTTGGTTGGCACTCGTGTTGTTGTCTACACTGATCATGCCGCAATCCGGTATTTGTTTGAAAAGAAGGACTCCAAGCCTAGACTTATTCGATGGGTTCTCCTATTGCAAGAGTTTGATGTTGAAATTCGAGATCGCAAGGGGACTGAGAATCAAGTAGCTGATCACTTGTCAAGGCTGGAGAATAGAGATCATGTAGATGAGGGGCCTGAGATTAAAGAGGTATTTCCTGATGAGCAACTTTTTGCTCTAGAAGAAGCTGAAACACCATGGTATGCTGACATGGTAAATTTTCTTGTGAGTGATGTGTATCCCCCTGGGGCAACTACTGAGCAGAAGCGTAAACTCCTTCATGAAAGCAGATTTTATGTGTGGGATGAGCCCTATTTATACAAGATAGGTGCTGATCAACTAGCTAGGAGATGTGTTCCAAGGGAAGAAGTAGAGCCGATTCTACAGAGCTGCCATTCCTCTCCTTATGGTGGCCACCTTGGTGGAGATCGAACAGCTGCAAAGGTACTCCAATCTGGTTTCTTTTGGCCTACTTTATTTAAAGATGCTCATGCATTAGTGAAACAATGTGATCGTTGCCAAAGAACGGGTACCATTACTAGGCGTCACGAGATGCCCTTGAACAATATTTTGGAGATTGAGCTGTTTGATTGTTGGGGTATTGATTTTATGGGTCCATTCCCACCTTCTATGGGCAATAAATATATCCTTGTAGCAGTTGATTATGTATCTAAATGGGTGGAGGCCATTGCACTTCCTACAAATGATGCGAGTGTGGTGGTGAAGTTCGTAAAGAAGAATATTTTCACTCGTTTTGGGACACCGCGGGCTATTATTAGTGATGAAGGTACGCATTTTTGTAACCGGTTGTTCAATAAATTATTGGCTAAGTATGGGGTTCGCCACAAGGTGGCTACTGCTTATCATCCCCAAACTAGTGGCCAAGTGGAAGTGTCTAACAGAGAGATCAAGCAAATCCTTGAGAAGACCGTGAATGCCTCGAGGAAGGATTGGGCTATGAAGTTAGATGATGCTCTCTGGGCCTACCGAACTGCTTTCAAAACGCCTATTGGAACCTCTCCATATAGGCTTGTTTACGGGAAGGCTTGTCACTTGCCGGTTGAATTAGAGCATAAGGCGTATTGGGCTATTCAAAAGCTCAACTTTGATATGGCCTTAGCGGGTGAGAAGAGGATGCTCCAGTTGCATGAACTTGAAGAGTTTCGTTTCCATGCGTATGAAAATGCGAAATTATATAAGGAACGGACAAAGAAGTGGCATGATAAGCACATTGAGCATCGCTCTTTTGAGCCCGGACAGCGTGTATTGTTGTTCAACTCGAGGTTGAAATTGTTTCCGGGCAAGTTGAAGTCGAGATGGTCGGGGCCTTTTGAAGTTGTTCGTGTTACCGCACATGGAGCGGTTGCATTGAGAGCCCCGGGTTCTGAAAACACATTTTTGGTTAATGGTCAAAGGGTGAAACACTATTGGGGAGGTACGGTGAATCACCGCACTTCAATCACTTTGAGGGACCCTTGATTTATACCCGTCGTGCCACGACGTTAAATAAGGCGCTTCTCGGGAGGCAACCCGAGTTTGTACTTGTAATAGTTTAGTTTTCTTTTGTTTTTATAGTGTCACGTTTTTGTTGTTTTTGTGTGTCGTTTTTGCAGGAATCGGGTGAGCTAAATACGGTGAAATGAATGCATTGAGGGGGATGGGACATCTCGAGACATGTCCCACGCTTGGTTTGTACTTGGAATCGAAAATTCGGTGCGAAAAAACGCTCGTGGGCGCGTTCGGGAGTGCCCCGCGCCTCCCAAAGCGCGAGAAAGAGTAAAACAAAGAAGCTAGGCGCGGTTGGGAGCGCCCCGCGCCTCCCACCGCGCCAAGCTAGGCAGTAGCTTCAAATTTGTGCCCGCGATAGGGCTGCGGCGCGGAGGCCAACGCGCAAGGCAAAAAAAAAATTCGTGGGGTAAACGGGTCAACGGGTTTGACCCGAAATTCTTTAAACCCCCAACCCCTATAACCCCGATTTCTTACACTTTTTCTTCATTACTTTCACTCCAAACTCTCTCTAATCACACACTAATTCACTAGCAACAATAGAAATCATCTCAAATCTTGTGCAATCACTTCTAACACCATCAAGTAAGTCCATTACTACTCTCCCTTCTCAATAACATGTAAGTTGTCTTCATAATTGCTCATGGGTGATTCTCTTAGCTAGTTACAAGTTTTTCCATAAAAATTCAATCTTGATGTGCTTAATTGTTTATGATGCTTAGTATAGCCTTGTGACTTGTAAAAAGAGATCTCCCAACAATTTGGGAGGGTTGGCACACTACAAAATCCATTGAAATTGCTAGTTCAAAGTTGTGCACACTAGGTGTTTGTGAAAAAGCCTCAAAGATGAAATATCAATGACATTGTGAATTCTTGAGTAGCAATGCATTCCTTAGGCTCACAATGAACATTAGGTGTTGCATAGACACTAGATTGGATCATAAGGCGCCCACACTAGCTTGATCTTAAAAATTCAAAATGTGGCATATTTTGCCAAGGCTAGTTTTGTTCAAGTGTGGGGTGCTCGTGCCATTGAAACAAGTGATTGACACATTGAGTGTGTGATAAGTGTGGGGTGGTACCCTTGAGCTTGAATTGTATAATTGGTACATAGCTATACATCTAACATTGATCTTGTGTTTGTGTAGGTACCATGGTTGCTACTCCGCATAAAGCTAGTTCCTCATCCACTGCGGGCCCGAGGAGAGAACCTCAAGCCGAGCCTTCCTCCTCAAAGCAAAAGGGTAAGGCACCGGCCAAGCCCAAGGCAAAAGCAAAGGCTAAGGCCAAGATTCCAAAGGACGCGGTGCCGATACCACGTCCCGGAGGCAAGACTCGGTATGGCCTCCCTTTCGTAAAGAAGGGAGATTGCCAAACATGGTATAAAAATGTGAGGCTTGCGGGGTACATTCCCGAGCAAGCCATTGATAAACGGCCGGTGCTACAAAAGTTTAGGGATGTGGCCGAGAAGATCATTGCCCTCAAGTGGGACTCAGTGTTTGAGAGTCCGGGGCCTGCCAACTTGGACATTGTCCAAGAACTTTATGCCAACTGGGAGCCCGATGAGGCGTGGAGAGATGATGACATAGTGACGGTTCGGGGAGTGAAAGTGAAGTTAGATCCCACGGCATTGAATGCCTTCTTGGGGGTAGATGACCCCGATCATGAGGAGTTGAGAAATTAAATCAAGAAACCGGATTACACGGCCTTGCGGGAGACTTTGTGTGGTGAGGGGTCCACACATAAGTGGGGGCGAGGAGCAGCTGGGCGACATAAGTTTATGCATTTCTCCCACTTTATCAAGCCGGCACGTGTATGGATGCGGTTTATAAATGCACGGATTCTTCCATGTTCTCATTATTCCGAGGTCACTAAGACTCGGGCGTGCATGGTGTATTTTTTCATGACCGGGAGGCCGGTGAACATTGGGTACTACATGTTGAAAATGATGAAACAAGAGAGGAAGGAAAAATCATGTAGTCGGTTGTATTTTGGGAACCTCTTGACCCGATATTTAGAGAAGGCGGGCGTCCCCGCAGATGAGGTCGGGGATCGCATTGTCCTTGATTTTGGGAGGCCTTTTGACATTGCCTCGGTCAAGGGGGTTATCACCACAGCACCGGTGAAGCTGACGGCGGATGATTTGCGAGAGACTAGTGCCAACTTGGCCGCGCGTCAGTATTTGATGATAGAGGCTATGGCCCGTCAGTCGGGCATTGATATGACTATTATTGACCGCCAGGTCCCGCTGACGGAGACCTCGAAGGTCTTGTTGGGCGAGGTTGAGGCTGGAACGGTGGACCCGAGGGAGGATGAGAACACTGATTCCGATATTGTGGCCGATGATCCAGATAGTGAGTATGGGACTGATCATGAGGTGGAGGCCTAGGTCCACTCTCTCGGCACCATCCAGTTTTCAGGGCAGTTTTCTTGTACTCTTACTTTTGCACTTACTTCGTTGTCGCACTGGGACATTGCTTAGTTTAAGTGTGGGGTGGGGTACTGCCCTTTATCTAGTTTTTATTTTGAGGTCTAGGATGCATGTACCTTAGGATTTTTTTATTTTGTCACTTGACTTTATTTTTATTTGTTTCTTGCTTTACTATATGAAAAATGAAAAAAAATTAGAAAACCAATGAAAAATTCCAAAAAAGATTTTTCTTTTAGTTTTATTAGTGGTACATGTTATCCGCCCCGTGGTTTTTCTTATGGCCGCGGTTCTTTTCCACGGGGTGACCTTTGAACCGGATAGTTTTTTATTTTTAGGATTAGAATAGTTAGTTTTAGATGACCCTAGGCTAAGGAAAAAGGTAGAATGCTAGGTGCCTTTGATTTGTTTGATACCGGTGGACTTGGACTTGATTGCATGTGCTATTTGTGGTGTCCTTGGTTTTAATTTGATGCATGCTTAGAAAAAATTTTTGAACAACCCCTTGAGATGCTTGAGTCCGCTTGCTTGACTTGATTGCTAACTTTTGTGCATGAGTGCTTAAATTTCCACAAGTTGCATTCTAAAAGCTTGGTTGAGAGTTGTTGATTGAGCCTTTTTGTGTGGATTGCGTGCAATGTGTGTTGTGAGGCATGTTCTTATTTGCTCCATGTTGCATATTAATGTCTAGAACTTGCCCCGTGTGTGTGCAAAGCGAAATCCTAGGTTAGCTCTAGTCGGGAAATGATACAAGGCCTTCTTTTACTTGCCTACCCTTACATATATACCTTGAAAAATTGTGTTGTGATTTGAATTGACCCTTTTTGATTGGCACCCACACCCCGAGCCTACCCATTTGTTCTTAATTGACTCTTTTGGCCCTTACTCCTTAAGCACTTTATTGACATTGTGTAGATGATTGGAGTTGTGGTTGGATGTTGGGAGACTTTTGAGTGGAGCTAATAAAAGGGAAATACTTATGAAAATTGTGAAGTAGTGGAAAACATTGGCAAGGATGGAAGTTAATGCAATTGAAAAAAAAATGAAATGAAAAGAAAAAAATAGCAAAGTTGAAAAAAATTGTGAAAGAAAAAAAAGGGAGAAAGGCATTCCATCCTTGCTAGTGTGTGATTGAAAAAGAAAATATGCTACTTGTGAGAAGGTGTATGTGTGATACTTGTGATTGGGTGGCTTGATGAGACTTGTGTTTGAAATTAAGTGTGATGTATTAAACGTGCTTAGGGAGGTAGTCACTATTACCCAAATATGTCCTAACCCGCACCTTAGCCTACATTACGACCTTTCTAAAGTCCTAGTTAATCCCGATTGGAGTGAGCCTACATTAGTGGAGTCCTACACTACGGGCAAGCCTATGGTACGTTGTGTGTGACATGTGAGCCTTTCATGAGAGTGAGAGAAGTCATTTGTTATTGCCTTCGTTCTATTCATGATATTTGTTTTTGTGTGTGATCTTTGGGGGGGCACTCTCTTTCATATTGGTGAGGGCACGTGGTTTGCATGAAGTAGGTAAAGTTGATGGCTTTTGATTGAGTAGATAGGTGTAATTTTGTGGGAGCATGGTTGCATTGAGTTGAGTTTGTGCATTTGAGCTATTTTGGGGGTGGTTGTTCTCATGTTTTGAGTTTGATTAAATTGTTGGCATGTTGTGGATCCATGGTAGTCATGTGCGTGTTGGTCCAATGGTCGGTATCAACCATAGTCATAGGCAGACCTGTTTTACCTAGGTTGGGGAGTTAGTTGTGACTTGCTCGAGGGCGAGCAAAGGTTCAAGTGTGGGGTGGTGATGTTCGGCATTTTATGCCTACTTTTCCTTAATATTTCCGCACATTTGAGCTTGTTTTGCACTTGTTTGGTAGCTTGTGAATGTGGTTTTTCGCTTATGTTGTGTTGTTCGTGTGTAGGTCGTTACGCGATGCATTTGGAGTGTTTCGGAGCTTGATTGAGCATGAATTGGTTGAAGGATGTTTGAAGATTGGATTGAGCACACATAGGCACGACACGAGCCGAGTTTTGGAGCGGAAAAGAGCAAAGTTGCCTGGCGCGCTAGAGCCCGCGCCGCGCAGGCCATCGCGCGCAGTGATTGGCGCGTTTGGCTTGCGACGCAGGCTGAAGGCACGAAGCTTGGAGCGTCCTCTGGTCTTGTGCACGCTTTTCGGGGCGCGGGGCGCCCGCTATAGCGCCCCTTATGCGCGATTTTACCCCCTATTCCTCCTAGTATCGGGTCTAACTTATTACTAAGGGTTTGAAACATTATAAATAGTTTATTACTTAGTTTTTAAAAGGAGTTCTTGACTTGGGAGGAATATTGAGAGCTACACACTTCATTGAACAAGGGTTATTCCCAATTCTTTCATCTATTACATCAATTACTCCATTATTACACCAAATCTTTGCCTTGTGATTATGAATATGTGTGGCTAATTTACTAACGTTCTGGGGTTAGAGTTTACATGAAAGTTGATTGTTGAAGATTGATTTCCATTGATTGAATCCCATACGGGTTACTTATTCCTCCTTGATTTAACTTGTATAATTGTTAGAGCTCGATAGTTATACATCATCTATGGTTTTTGGGTTGAACTCGAAAGAGAGAATCTAATTACGTAATAAGGAAGAATAGAACTAGTTTGTGAACCCGGGCATCGGGGAATCAATTCGCAGGTAGGATAGACATATACTTGCTTGCCTAGTTTAACTAATTACAGGATCGTTAATGCGTGCATGTGATTTAACCCGTAGACATACAGGGATTAGAGTAGCTTGCATAGATTGTGAAGAACTGAAAGGTTTTCATAATTACAATTAACCTGTCAGTTAGTAACCCGGGATTTAAGAAGTGAAATCAATTGAATACATCAACTGGATTGTTCTGAACTCTGACCCTGGATCGCTCTCTTGATATTGTTAACAACCAAAGTTTTGCCCCATTGCTTGATTACATTCCAGCACTTTAATTATTGCATTTTAGTAAAAAAAATTCTTACAACCATTGGAAAAAGACCCCTGGATAGTTTGTTCAGGGAATTGTTTATTAAGCACTAGTCTGCATAGTCCTCGTGGGAACGATACTCGACTTTGTCACTTTATTACTTGGCGACCGCGTATACTTGCGTGTGCGTTTGGGAGCAACAGACCCCTATACAAAACGGTCATTAAGGTTAGGGCTCGACAATTAATAACGAGTCACATCGACCCTAAATGACCGACATTTTGCTTTCAAACAAACCCTATTTTGGTTTCGTGCTAAATCTGAATTTATTCGCAAAATAGACTATTTATGTAAATCTTTAAGTTGAAATAAAAACACCATTTTGTATGTTGTTTACGATTAGGCATTAATATTAGAGGCCGTAACTACGATTAGGCTTGAGTATAGGGCGAGTATGAAAACTATGTGTGTGTGTGTGTTCTAAAATAGCCTAAATATGTTACCTCTTTTATTTAGAATGTTGAAGTAAATTTCCCAAGTTAGTATTACATGACGATATACACTCTTTTATCCCAAAACGTAGATTCGGACGGTAACCACTTTTCGTGAGACTCGGAGAAGTGCCTAACACCTTCTTCCCTGAGTCACTTGGACTTCTTATCCATATAGATTCTCTGAAATTGACTAGTTGACATATTAACTTGGCTTTAGACATTTAGGTGACCTAATACGCCTTAGAAATTATATTAGGTGGCGACTCCAACATCTAAACTCAAACGAGTTCACCAGTCAAATCCCAAACCCGACTCGCCTCGAGTTGAGTCCAAAATCGGGTATGACAACCTAAGTATTAGATCAAGGAATTGAATCATGTACTTGGTCCACTAGAGTTCAATTTCATAAGGTTAAGCATTTGATCTATGAGTTGGGACTTGAAAGGGAAAGGAAAAAAATATTGTTAAGCTTGGCTCTCATTTCAGTCCACCAAGTAATTGGTGGTTGACGTAGATGCTGTATCTCTAGAGCAACATTTTGCTAATATTTCTTAGTACTTCCAACTAGTTTCATTTAGCAAAATAAACATGAGAATTGTCAGGCATGTCATACTACTAAAAGTAGTCATATAAGCCATCAACACAATCAAGAAATAGGTCGGGGTCCAGCTTCCTATCAAAACTAGGTATTTCCACCTTGACCTTTTGTAAGGTCATTGTGGTCTAATTTATCCTCGGTAAGGTAGTTTATCAAACCTAAGAGTTCTCCTATTAGGATATTCCCTATAAGTCCTATTATGGTCATAGAAGGGAATATTATCAACTAGTGGATCGTGTTGGGTTTAATGCAGACGTCTACCCTAAATTGATCTTCATCAAATGAAAATCATATTCATCTATAGATGCATTGGGTTGGACAAAAGAGTGTGACGTATGATAAGGATTGACTGAAGGTTGGACATACAGACTTGAGTGATGATGATGATTAAGCTTAATATGGGTTGGACCATGAAGAATAGGTAAGAGACCATCTTGTGGTGCGTTTAGTTGACCATTAGTGGTCCCTACATGGGGACCACATTTGATGGGTTCATTAGTACCAATAGGTTGTTTGCCTTTAAAATTAATACTAGTTGAGCCATTTGTTCTTGAATTTGTTTAAAGCCATCTTTGAGATCAAATAGATCAACTACCCGCTCTTTAAGATCTTTAAGGTCACTGATAAGCTCACTATCAATTGGGATGAAATAACTTCATTTTACTATAGTATTTTCTGGAAGGAGGGGCCATGGAGAAAAGTGGAGTTAACCGAGGCAAAAGTATGAATAATACACCAAGAAATTTCAAAGACTGGAGGGGTCCCAATGGTCCCATTTAAAAATCAGACTCCTTTGGCAAGTTGTAGCCTTTTTAACATAACTTTTCTAGACATACACTAGTCCAAAAATGTGACTCAACGATTTCTTTTCTAGGAGTTGATTTTTTTGGTTATTTTTATGATTTTTTGGTTATTTTTATTTTGTTTTTTGGGATAAAGATGTTTTTTAAATGGATTTTTTCAGTAGAGAAAAGAAATGTGGAGTGAGCACACTGAGAATCAATATTTTAAAAGATGAGAGCGCAAGGCGAGACATTTTATTTATTTTGGGTTAGGCGTAAGCTTCGAGATATGGGGCATAGATCTTATTTTTTAATCTTTTAAATTAATAAAATAGCATAATGACCCACAAAAATATCAAAAATATATAAAAGCTTAAGAAAAATTAAAAATAACTAAAGAAGCTTATTGAAACAAAAAATCTAATATTTTTTATTTAGTATAAAAATAAAATAATATTACACTTTTATGAGACACAAATAAACTATAAGGCTTTAACATTCAAACAATTAAACAATCATAATTTGTTAAAAATGAAAGGTAAGTAGTCAATAAATTTTACTGTTACTATAATTTAAAATATTTCAGACTCCACTTTTGGAAACATACTGGGATTGTTAGTGTATAATTTAAAATATTAGTTCTCCATGAGTAAATATAAAATTGCTTCCCACTTTTGTTAAAATTTAATAATTTTGAGAGACTGAAATGCGACATGAAGACCAATAACAAATGATTTATATAATGTTGACTTTGAATTTTAGATTATATTTACAAATA